>JASTWF010000029.1:10997076-11611602 GCA_030390025.1 Squalus acanthias | reverse complement strand
CCACACTCCCCCTCTCTCTGTCTCTCTCTCTCTCTCTCTCTCTCTCCCGCTCTCTCTCTCTCTCTCCCGCTCTCTCTCTCCCCCTCGGTGCTTCTCTTTCCCTCGAATGATTATCTTTGATGAAGTATTTGGATTAAATATGCCGTTATTTTGTGATCTGGAGTCTCCAGCTAGCCCTGAAGTGTTTGATGTTTGTGTTGCAGTGTGAAAGAAGGCGCCAACAAGGAGGTTTTGGGAATCCTGGTTTCGTACCGCGTGAAGGTGAAGTTGGTGGTGTCGCGAGGCGGGTAGGTTATAGCAACGTGAAAAACACCAAATCCTGCTCATGGTTTAATCAACGTTCCCTTCTGTACAGTGACGTAAATCTGAAAGGATCGGATCAAGGCTTGGGGTGGGAGCAGGGGGGATTAGAGGGTGGGATTGGAATTGGGATCAGAGGGTGGGATCAGGCTGGGATTGGAATGGGATCTGAGGGTGGGATCAGGCTGGGATTGGAATGGGATCGGAGGGTGGGATTGGAATGGGATCGGAAGGTGGAATCAGTCTGGGGTTGGAATGGGATCTGAGGGTGGGATTGGAATGGGATCGGAAGGTGGAATCAGCAGGTTGGATTGGAATGGGATCGGAGGGTGGAATCTGGTGGGATTGAAATGGGATCAGAGGGTGAAATCTGGTGGGATTGAAATGGGATCTGAGGGTGGGATCAGGCTGGGATTGGAATGGGATCTGATGGGATTTGAGGGTGGGATTGGAATGGGATCGGAGGGTGGAATCAGCAGGTGGGATTGGAATGGGATCGGAGGGTGGAATCTGGTGGGATTGGATTGGGATCGGAGGTTGGAATCTGGTGGGATTGGAATGGGATCGGAGGGTGGAATCTGGTGGGATTGGAATGGGATCGGAGGGTGGAATCTGGTGGGATTGGAATGGGATCGGAGGCTGGAATCTGGTGGGATTGGAATGGGATCGGAGGCTGGAATCTGGTGGGATTGGAATGGGATCGGAGGGTGGAATCTGGTGGGATTGGAATGGGATCAGAGGGTGGAATCTGGTGGGATTGGAATGGGATCGGAGGGTGGAATCAGTCTGGGATTGGAATGGGATCGGAGGGTGGAATCTGGTGGGATTGGAATAGGATCAGAGGGTGGAATCTGGTGGGATTGGAATGGGATCGGAGGGTGGAATCAGTCTGGGATTGGAATGGGATCGGAGGGTGGAATTTGGTGGGATTGGAATGGGATCGGAGGGTGGGATTGGAAATCGGATCGGAGGGTGGAATCTGGTGGGATTGGAATGGGATCGGAGGGTGGAATCTGGTGGGATTGGAATGGGATCGGAGGGTGGAATCTGGTGGGATTGGAATGGGATCGGAGGGTGGAATCTGGTGGGATTGGAAATCGGATCGGAGGGTGGGATTGGAATGGGATTGGAGGCTGGAATCTGGTGGGATTGGAATGGGATCGGAGGGTGGAATCTGGTGGGATTGGAAATCGGATCGGAGGGTGGGATCTGAGGGTGGGATTGGAATGGGATCGGAGGGTGGAATCTGCTGGGATTGGAATGGGATCGGAGGGTTGAATCTGGTGGAATTGGAATGGGATCGGAGGGTGGGATTGGAATGGGATCGGAGGGTGGAATCTGGTGGGATTGAAATGGGATCGGAGGGTGGAATCTGCTGGGATTGGAATGGGATCGGAGGGTGGAATCTGGTGGGATTGGAATGGGATCGGAGGCTGGGATCTGGTGGGATTGGAATGGGATCAGAGGGTGGAATCTGGTAGGATTGGAATGGGATCGGAGGCTGGGATCTGGTGGGATTGGAATGGGATCGGAGGGTGGAATCTGGTGGGATTGGAATGGGATCGGAGGCTGGAATCAGCAGGTCAGGGGTGGGGTCGCTGCTTGCGTTCAGGTACCGTGCTGTGCTGAATGTTAATTGGAGACTCTAAAGTCATCATATCGAGAGACACAGACTGAGGGGGAAAATGTACTTGTTCTTTTTTTAGATGGGCCTCTTGGGAGGAACAGGTGACTTTGAACCTGTGGTTCCCAAAGCTCTGGGGGGTTTTCCTCACTCCGTGTCTGGGTCTGCTGTGGACTCATTGATAGAGCTTGAGTGCCATGATAAGTCAACAACTCCACTATCGTTGTATCACGCGACTGCCAGGATGGTAGAAGGTGGACTAGATGGATCTTGGTGGTCTTTCACCCAGCAATTCCGATGATCCTATGTGTCATTCAAGGAATGAGTGCAGACTCTACCAGGTAGGTAATCTGTCCTTTCCAAAGAGACTAAATTCTGAACAGGCTGGACCTCTTTTCTCTAGAAAAGAGAAGGCTGAGGGGGTGAGCTGATAGAGGTCTTTAAAATTATGAAAGGGTTCGATAGGGTAGACGTAGAGAAGATGTTTCCATTTGTGGGGGAGACCAGAACTAGGGGCCATCAATATAAGACAGTCACTGATAAATCCAATCGGGAACTCAGGAGAAACCTCTTTACCCAGAGAGTGGTGAGAATGTGGAACTCGCTACCACAGGGAGTGATTGAGGCCAATAGCGCAGATGCATTTAAGGGGAAGCTGGATAAACACACGAGGGAGAAGGGAATAGAGGGATGTGCTGATGGGGTGAGATGAAGAGGGGTGGGAGGAGTCTCGTGTGGAGCATAAACACCGGCACGGACCAGTTGGGCCGAACGGCCTTTTCTGGGCTGTGAATTCTGTGCAATATTTTGTTCGTCTGACTTTCCTACTTTGCTCTCGTTCCAGGGATGTGTCGGTGGAATTGCCGTTCGTGTTGATGCACCCCAAACCCATCGAACAGCCCGTTTCCAGGCCACAGTCAGGTAAGGCCATCACCTCCTTCGACCCTTGACCCGGCTACCCTTGTACGACCTGCGGTTTCTAGCCTCGGTGTATGAACCTATTGGGAGATTGAGTAGAATGGGCCTATGTTCTCTGGAGTTTAGCAGAACGAGAGGGGATCTCGTTGAAACGTATAAATTTCTTCGAGGGCTTGACAGGGTAGATGCTGAGAGGCCGTTTCCCCGTGGCTGGAGAGTCTAGCACTAGGGGGCATAGACTCAGGATATGGGGTCGGCCATTTAGGACTGAGATGAGGAGAAATTTCCTCACACAGAGGGTGGTGAATCTTTGGAATTCTCTACCCCAGAGGGCTGTGGAGGCTCAGTATATTGAAGAGCGAGATCGTTAGATTTTTAGGCACGAAGGGAACCAAGGGATATGGGGCTAGGGCGGGAAAGTGGAAGATCAGCCATGATCTCATCGAATGGCGGAGCAGGCTCGAAGGGCCGTATGGCCGACTCCTGCTCCTAATTCTTATGTTCTGTGCCCGAGCTGGAGTTGATGCTGGGGAATGGAACCCGTTGCGTTGAAGGCACTCGGTGTCAAGACCTTGTCGCTCACCTATAAGCGTGGGTTTAGGTGGAGAGTAAAGCTACTCTGCTCCCAACGAAATGCCAACACGAACCTGGAGCGCACCCTATTGTACCGGCGTGACACTTTTCCATCTCCCACACACCCGCCATCTCTCTCTGGCCTGCCTTTGTGGTCAGCTGACCAATTAGCCACGAGTTGGGGCAGTTTTCTTTTCGCAGTGGGCTCCCCTTTCCCCCCACCACCAGCAGCTGGGGTCAGACTGCCCCCAGACTCAGAGGGTGGCGGCGGGGGGGGGCCATTCACCTCGTCTGTCTGGGCCGGGATTTGAACGCCACTGCCCAAAGGCGAATGGCCAGTGTCTGAAGATCAGGGTTATCTCAGATAGAACAGGAGCGTGGGCAAGACAGACTGGTGCAAGAACCAGAAATGTTTGCGGTGGTGGGGAGCAGGCGGGGTGAGAAGGAATGGGGGGGGGGGGGGGCTGAACCGCGATTGAAGGGTTTAATCTTGCATTGTTTCCGTCCTCCAGTTCTACCCGAGTCCGAGGCTCCTGTTGACACAAACCTGATCGAGTTCGACACCAAGTAAGTTGGGTTTTCTTTCTCGGATCTTCCCATGATGCCAGCTTGGCCCTTATTGTCAGGCCATTAGCGTAGCTAAATGTTAAATTCAAGTCCCTCCGCATCCTTCCTAGCCCTGTAACCACCTCCGAGATCCCTGCGCTCCTCCAATGCCGGCCTCTTGCGCACCCCCCCCCCCCCCCCGATTTTAATCGCTCCACCATTGGCGGCCGCGCCTTCTACCGGCTGGGCCCGAAGCTCTGGAATTCCCTCCCTAAACCTCTCCGCCTCTCTCTCTCTCCTCCTTTACGAAACTCCTTAAAACCTGCCTCTCTGACCAAGCTATTGGTCATCTGTCCGAATATCTGCTGAGGTGGCTCGGTGTCAGATTTTGTCCGATAATCGCTCCTGTGAAGCACCTTGGGACGTCTTACTACGTTAACGGTTAGGAGACATGACCCACCCGCCCAGCCCCCACACGACCGCCACTGGTCCATCCGCCATCTCACGCTAATTGGAAAGGGAGCACCCTCTTTGTTACTCACCTTGACTGTTAGTAAACCAGCCTGTTTTCCACCCCACCCCACCCCCTCCCATCTCCAATATTTTTAGACCTAATAATTGAAAGTGTTTGAAGAAAAATGAAAAAACGCACAATATTTTTATGAGCCTCTGATTTTTTTTCTCCCGGGGGTTGCTGTCGGGTTGCCAACTCGGGTTGGACTTTTTCCTGGAGGTTTCATCACATGACCGCCAAGCAGCCCCGCCCTCTCCTCCCCCACCCTCCCGCCATTGGTCACCCGACACGTCGATCCTCCCGGCGCCCCGCCTTCCCGTGGCCAATCGGAAAACGAATAGACTCCTCGTTATTCAACTGGATAATTAAACCGCCTTTTCAAATTATTTCTATCACTCATGAACGGAACTGTTGAAAGAAAAATGAAAAAAATGCCCTTTTTTTTGTTTACTGCCCCTGCCGTAAGAAAACTACTCGGCACTTGGTCTGAGTATTAAACAAGGCTTTAATCAACTGTTTTTCAACATGGAGATCTAGTTGTGTCCTTCTCTTGTTCCTGTTAAAGAATGTCCTGAGCAAGCTGGGCCCATGCCCGATTAGTTATACTCTCCCTGGACAGCGCCACCAGCAGGCCGCCCAGTATTACTTCATAAGTCATTTCCACATGAATGACAAGATTCATGTCAGCCCCTTTGTTTTGTCTCCCGGCTGTTGTTTGGAGCGATGTCCTGGAGATTAATCTTCAATTCCTGCAGGCTCCAGGGCAATCCTGGAGGCTTGGTAACCCGAGGGAAGTGGGCGTCGCTGGCGAGGCCGGCATTTATTGCCCATCACTAATCGCCCTCGAGAAGGTGGTGGTGAGCCGCCTTCTTGAACCGCTGCAGTCCGTGTGGTGAAGGCGCTCCCACCGTGCCGTTAGCGAGAGAGCTCCAGGATTTTGACCCAGCGACGGTGAAGGAACGGCCGATGTGTTTCCAAGCCAGGCTGGCGGGCGTGTGACTTGGACGTCTGCTGCCCCTGTTACTCACAGCAGTGTCCTGGGGATCAGTTTCTGGAGACTCTTGAAGGCTTGGCGACCCCAATTCCCAACGCCCGGACCCCTCTCGAACGTGCGACGCCTTTAATCTCTCTGTGTGTGTGTGTGTGTGTGTGTGTGTGTGTGTGTGTGTGTGTCCTTATTTTATTTTTTTGAATCCTCCAGCTTCTGCCAAGACGACGACATCGTGTTCGAAGACTTCGCCCGCCTGCGGCTGAAGGGGCTGAAGGACGACAAGGATGACGATGATCATTTTTGTTAAAGAGGAACTGTGAGAGGGGGAAGAGGGCGGGACGGCGGAGGGGGGGAAAGAAAACACAGAGAGAGAGAGAAACCCCCATCCAGAGCGCGCGAGCGTGGGTCAGCGGCTTAGCGAGAGAGAGAGAGAGAGAGAGTGCGTCATAAAGGGATGGCGTGCCGCTCGAAACCATTACCAACGAGAAATCATCGTCTTTACGTCTGTGTGGGAGATGTCACTTTTTAGACTAACACTGAATCAAGGATCCATTTTTTTCCCCTCGCCTTTGAAGTCTGGAGTTCGGTGTCTTGTGAGAGTATATAATATTGCCTTTTTTTTGTTGTTCATCCGATAACCGATTCTTGTATTTTTTTTCTCTTGCTGTAAAAGAACACGTGTCTGCTGTTGCATATTCGTACATCGAATTAGCCGGGTTTGTTCTTTTCTGTGTAATTCTTCAACGACAGCATGAGCCTCCCAAACAGCAAAAGATTCCCTTGAGCTGTCTGGAGGTTCCCCTGATCCCTTCGAGTGTTGCTTGGAAGTGGAGGTTGCGGGAGGAGAATGGCGGGATTTTCCGGCGCGGGTTCTGTTCTGTTCTACTCCTGAACTGTTCCGGGGTGGGCGGGGGGGGGGGAGACGGGGTGAATGGGGGATTGAACCAGCTCGAAAACCTCCCGCCAATCAGCACCAAGTAAATCCAGGTCGTGCCCCCCCCCCCCCACCTCCCTCCCTTCTTGGACTTTTTTTTTGTCGTTGCAAATCGTAGACTCCAGTTGAGTGGCTCTTCAACCGGGTGATGCATCCGGTCTGCCGGCTTTAGGACAGTGCAACCGGAGATCTCGAAGGGTCTGTTGAGGCGAATGCACAAGACGTCCGGGTCCCTGAGCCTGAGCAGGCTGCAGGGGGAGGTCTCGGAGTGAAGCAAGGGGGCTTCCACGGTGCTCCCAGACCCCCCCCCCCCCCCCCCCCCCACCGTTTCAGCCTCGGACGATGTTTTAAGCTTGCTGGCGCTCTCTTCTGGCAGAAAGCAAGTATCGCGGGCACTGTGTGGGCTCGATCACTGAAGTCCTCGTCGGTCTTGTGGTTCTCTCTCTCTCTCTCTCTCTCCCTCGTTCAAGGAGCGGGCTGTGGATCTCGCACCTGTAGGATTTTTTTTTTAACTGTTCGATGTCTATTCGAGCGCTTGAAGATGTGTTGGTTCACGAACTCGCTCAGTTCTCGTTCACTAGCGTCGGCTCCGGCCCACATTCTTCCCTTCCCTTCCCTCCCTTGCTCATCTTGCCTCTCTGATGGGGCGGACACAGTCGCAATGCCAGGAGAGGTGACCATTCTCCGTGTCTGAGCCCAAAGACTAAATGTCAGCAGTTTACGAGTGACAGCCCAGCATCGTCCCTTCATCATCCAAATGGATAATTACCGGGGCCTGGATTTAATGTCTCATCTGAAAGACGGCACCTCCGACAGTGCGGCGCTCCCTCAGTACTGCCCCTCCGACAGTGCGGCGCTCCCTCAGTACTGACCCTCCGACAGTGCCGCGCTCCCTCAGTACTGCCCCTCCGACAGTGCCGCGCTCCCTCAGTACTGCCCCTCCGACAGTGCGGCGCTCCCTCAGTACTGCCCCTCCGACAGTGCAGCGCTCCCTCAGTACTGCCCCTCCGACAGTGCGGCGCTCCCTCAGTACTGCCCCTCCGACAGTGCGGCGCACCCTCAGTACTGACCCTCCGACAGTGCGGCGCTCCCTCAGTACTGCCCCTCCGACAGTGCGGCGCTCCCTCGGTACTGCCCCTCCGACAGTGCGGCGCACCCTCAGTACTGACCCTCCGACAGTGCAGCGCTCCCTCAGTACTGACCCTCCGACAGTGCGGCGCACCCTCAGTACTGACCCTCCGACAGTGCGGCACTCCCTCAGTACCGCCCCTCCGACAGTGCGGCGCTCCCTCAGTACCGCCCCTCCCACAGTGCGGCGCACCCTCAGTACTGCCCCTCCGACAGTGCGGCGCTCACTCAGTACTGCCCCTCCGACAGTGCGGCGCACCCTCAGTACTGACCCTCCGACAGTGCGGCGCTCCCTCAGTACTGCACTGGGAGCATGTCTCTGGAGGGGGACTCCGAGGTGAGAGTGCAACCCACTGAGCCACGACTGACACTTGCAACAATGCCCTAACTCACACTCTCTCTCTCTCTAACTCACCTCGCTCGCTCACTCACTCACTCACTCGCTCGCTCGTTTGGCTGTTCTCTAAATCAGAAGCTTTTATTTGTTTTCGAAAGCTCTCTCCATTTAATTGGCGTTGTTTGGGGAGGAGGGATGGAGGGAGGGGTGGTGAAATATCTCTTAACTAATCCGGGAGGGAGAGGTGAGCAGCCTTTTCTTCTGTGATCTGCGATTGGCGAACAAAATTGCCTTCTCCAAAATCGCACGCTTCTAAGCCTGTGTCTGTTCGTGCGACCGTTGGTTGTGAAAGTCCCAGAAGAGGGGCTTCATTCCACCTCCCTTTTCCCTCCCCTCCCATCCCTTCCCCAAACGTAATCACTCTACTAAAAAGTTCACCATTTAATAAAAGCTTACAAGAACATATGGGTCGGAAAAAGGTCTAGATGCCGAGAGAGAGAGAGAGAGAGAGAGAGAGAGGCAGGAACGGTGATGAGATGTTGCACTGTCGCCAATCCTAGGTCTGAGTGTTTAAATTAATTTTTTTTTCGGGATGTGAGCCGCCTTCTTGAACCGCTGCAGTCCGTGTGGTGAAGGTGCTCCCACAGTGCTGTCAGGGAGGGAGTTCCAGGATTTTGACCCAGCGACGATGAAGGAACGGCCGATATATTCCCAAGTCGGGGCGGGTGTGTGTGGCGTGGAGGCGGGAGGGGGGGCGCGGGGAAACCTCGAGGTGATCTGTTTGGGATAATTCTGTTTAAGAATACATTTCTAACAACTCTTTAAACTTTCAAATGTCTGTCAAAAATGTCACGCTGTAAAGTTTTTTTTAAAAAAAAGAACACGTTTTTAGAAGTTAGGACTAGTTCTAACTTCCACGTAACTTGTGCTATATAATTTGTGTATATATAAATAATCTGTATAAAAAAAAACATTTTGTTGTGAAGCAGTTACGGCCCAGGCTTGACATAGCTTTGTGTCTGTTGTCAACGGAAACAATTCCCATGTCAGAGAACAGGAAGGGACAGAGGCTGCGGACATTTTGTTTTTGGGAGGGGGAGGAGGAGGAAGGAGCATTTCCAGCATTTGCACCCTGCTTTTTTCAACTGCCCGTTAACCCAGCCTCAGAGGGAAAGGATATTGAAGGGCACAGTCGCAGCGGACGGGAGGTCTGCCAATAGACGGGCAAGGGCAAATTGGGGAGCCCTTTGCGTCGATCGTAGGGGACGTGGGTTGCTTTCGCTTGGAGGCTTTTCCTGCGAATCGTTAACTCCGGCCGGGAGCGCGTCTGAATATCCGGGCGGGCGTAGACGGGGGCGCCAGAATCGGGGCGGGCGGCTGGACAGGCGCAGGACCGTACCGCGGCGAGAGGCTGCGTCCGCTGGCGACGCGGGAGTTGGGGGTGTGGGTGGTGTGGTGGCTGGACGCTGGCACTGCGTTCCCTCCAGGTGAGGTTTCTTGCACCTCCATCTCGCGACCTCAGTAGAGGGAGAGAGGTAGGTTGGCGGGCGTGTGTGAGGTCCGGTCGGGAGAATTTGCTCAGACGAAACTGATGTGTGCGTGTGACGGGGCAAAATATGAGGGTTTTGCTCCCGGCAGTCCGCCGAGTGCTTCTGTTCGTGATCTTGTGCTGCTTCTGGTTATCGCTTTGACCTTTTCCCCTGGGGTTTGTTCCCTATTTTTTTTTATATTCGTTCCTGGGATGTGGGCGTCGCCGGCAAGGCCAGCATTTATTGCCCATCCCTAATTGCCCTTGAGAAGGTGGTGGTGAGCCGCCGCCTTGAACCGCTGCAGTCCGTTTGGTGAAGGTGCTCCCCCATCCCCTCCCCTCTTCCTGTAATCTGGACTGTGCGTTGCAACATGAACCCCGGTGTAAGTATTTTTTTTGCGCAATATGTAAATACGTTGACCATGTGATCCCCCCCCCCCCCATGCTAAATGAATACGCTGACTTTATTTTTTTGCAGAGCAGGTGTACGAAACATAGGAACGTTTCCTCGGAAACGCAAAATGTGTGCGTTTTTTTAAAAAAATGTAGCGGTCAGTTAACCCTGTCAGTGCCAAATGTCCACAGCCAATTTCACAGCAACACAATCTTAAAGGGGACAGGAGAGTCGGGGGCAGGGGGGGAGTAGAACTACAAATCGCTCTAACTTTGGGATCATTCTTACCTAACCCGTCTGTCGGGAAACTGACAGGATCGGGGCGGGGGGGACGGGCTGGTTTTGCTCTCCGCAAGGCACCAGTCTGACACCGGTAGCTGCGATGTGACTGCGGCCTAAAACTGGTGAAGCTTAACGCCTGCGTTTCCTCTCAACGTTTCTGCCGATTCAGCGCGGCCGTGGGTGTCGGGGGTGACGCTCTGGAACGGTGGGCTCCTCCGGATTCTAGGAAGCGCTTGGCGCCGATGGTCAGACCTCCTCGCACAGCTGGGCTCAACGGGGAATGGCCTCTCTGGTATGGTGGGGCAAGGTGGCTCGGAGTTTGTGGCTAAGGGAGAATTGAGAGAGAGAGAGAGAGAGAGAAAAAGTGTTTTGTTTTTGCTGGGCGTCAGACTCACCGGCCCGCTCACTGGGGGAGATGGGAGGTGCTGGTTGCCTGGAATAAGGGGTATTGCCATCTCCGCAGATTGACGCCCATCACGAGTGCTGAGACAAAATAAAGCCTCGCTCACTAAAGAGCTCGTGTCGTTCCTGGCTTTAGCTGCTGGTTTTTGATGTCACCCGCTTGATCCATGACACCTAGCCCTCGCAAGATCCAATCACAACTCGGAGTTATCGGGACCCTTTTTAAAAAAAAAAAACAATACCAGGTGTTGACAAGGGGGGGGAGAAGGGAGATATTATTAGCGCAGAGCTAGTGGAAGAAATGGGTTTAAAAGAGGAGGGAGGAGGCGGAGAGGGTTACGGAGGGAATGCCAGAGAGTAGGACCCAGTCGGTCAGAGGCTCGGTGGGGAGGAGATGCGCAACAGGGCCAGCGTGAGGGCTAGAACGTGTTTGGGGAGGTGGGGCAGAGCATGTGTGGAGCTGGAGAAAATGACAAGAGTTAGGACGGGGATGGATTGAAAGGGGCAGGCTTTTATCCAGTGGGTTATATTGCTGTGTTCACCTGATGTGCAGGCCAGGGGGGGAAGGAAGGTGGGGAGTGGGATGGGCAAGGTTGAAAACGAGTCTGAACGACCTGTGATTAAAACCACGTCAGAAAAAACTACTTACAGGTAAACAATTAATCATCGGCGGAGGGAGACTTTTAAAAAGAGCTTATTTGCGGAAATATATTTATATGTATAATTTGAGCTTAATATGAATAAATTGTTTGCCTGTTGTCTTTTGCCAACATCAATATTGTGTTTTCAGGGTCTTTGTGGGCATTACAATCAGGGCAAAATATGTTGCATTCCTATCAATGTTTAATATGTCCTATGAAAAATGTTTGAAAATTAATCCATTTATTATTAAACTGGTGCGTTTACTGCAAATCAACGAGGTTTTTTTTTTAAAGAACTTGCATTTCTCCAGCGCTTTTCAACCACCTCAGGACGTCCCAAAGCGCTTTACAGCCAGTGAAGTACTTTTCGAAGTGTGGTAATGTGGGAAACGCGGCCGCCAATTTGCGCACAGCAAGCTCCCACAAAGAGCAATGAGATGATGAGCAGATCATCTGTTTTAGCGCTGTTGGAAGAGGCTAATAGACTCAATATCGAGTTCAACAATTTCAGATCATAACCTCGGCCCCCACCACATATATATATATATATATATATTATATACATTTTATCCACCCTTTTGGTTCGTGCCTTTTTCCTTTTTTTTCTCTCTCTCCCCCTACGGCAGCTGTCTCTCATTCTGCCAGCATTTCACACTTCACCTTTTGTTTCTTAACCTGTCCCATTACCATCTCGTCTTGCCTTGAGCATCTCTTAATGTCTCTACTTACCATAGTTATTCCTCCCAGCCTCCCCCTTGCTTTTTTGTGTTTCATTTCCTGCTTTTTTCTCAGTTCTGACGAAGGGTTTCGACCTGAAACGTTAACTCTGTTTCTCTCTCCACGGATGTTGGCTGGCCTGCTGAGTTTTTCCAGCGTTTTCTGTTGTTGAGGCTAATAGAATGTTGGTCTCTGTCTCGAGGGGGTCGGAATACAAAGGAGTGGAAGTGAAGCTCCAGTTGTACAGAGCCTCGGTCAGACCCCCATCTGGAGTGACTGCGATCAGTTTAAGACACCGAACCTCAGGAAGGATATATCGGCCTTGGAGGGGGAGCAGCGCAGATTCACCAGAATGATACCCGGGGCTTTAAAGGGTTAAATTACGAGGACAGGTTGCACAGACGGGGCTTCTATTCCCTCGAGTTTAGGAAGTCGAGGGGTGATCTGATCGAGGTGTTTAAAATGACGGAGAGATTCGATCGGGTCCTCTGGTGGGGGGAGAGTCCAGAACAAGGTTCACATGACCTTAAAATTAGAGCCAGGCCCTTCAGGAGTGAAATCAGGAAGCACTTTTTCCATGGAAAGGGTAGTGAAAATGTGGAACTCTCTCCCCCCAAAAGGCTGTCAATTGAAATTTTCAAGACTGAGATTGATACTGAGATGATGTGTAAGGGTATCAAGGAATATGGAGTTGTGACGGGTGAATGGAGTTGAGGTATAGATCAGCGTGATCTAATTGAATTGAGGAACAGGATCGAGGGGCTGAATGGCCTCCTATTCCCAAGTGGTGGTAACACCTCCATTAAATGACGGGGCAAGGAATTTTGTGAAAAGCCTTTAATGATTCCTTCAGTAATAGTCCGCTCAGCAGCTGCGATATTCATAGTCATAACGGCACAGAAGGAGGCCGTTCGGCCCATCGAGTCCATGCCGGCTCTCTGTAGAGCAATCCAGTCAGTCCCATTCCCCCACTCTATCCCCGTAGCCCTGCAAGTTTATTTCCCTCAAGTGCCTTGAAAACATTGAGTGTCTCTGTTTCCACCACATCTGTTGGCAGCGAGTTCCAGGTCCTCGTCACTCGCTGCGTAAAAAAGCTTTTTCCTCACATCCCCCCTGTATCGCTTGGCCAAAACCTTAAATCTGTGTCCCCTAGTCCTTGTACCATCAACTAGTGGGAACAGCCTTTACCCATCTAGCCCATCCAAACCCGTCATAATCTTGTACACCTCTATCAAATCACCCCTCAACCTCCTTTGCTCTAATGAAAACAAAAATCCAGCTTCTCCAACCTGTCCTTGTAGCTAAGATCCCCCATCACCGGAACCATTCTGGTAAATCTCCTCTGCACCCTCTCAAGGGCCTTCACATCCTTCCTAAAGTGTGGTGATCAGAACTGGACGCAATACTCCAGTTGTGGCCTAACCAGTGCTTTATAAAGGTTCAGCATAACTTCTCTACTTTTGTACTCCACACCTCTATTTATGAAGCCCAAGATCCCATATGCTTGCTAACCACTCTCTCAATATGTCCTGCCACCTTCAGGGACCGATGCACATTAACTCCCAGGTCCCTCTGTCCCTGCACACTCTTTAAAACTGTGCCATTAAGTGTATATTGCCTCTCCCTGTTCCTTCTGCCTTCAGCCTCTGGACGCGTCACCTTGTGCCTCTGGCGTGTCCATCTCAGACCCGATTTAACAAAGCAAGGAAGTGACCTTGGGAAATTCAGCGCAGACTGGGAAACCGAGCCCAGGACCGCCCTCCCCCTGTACCCCAATCATGCGGGAGACAGTGGAACGCTGGTAACTGGAAAGAGTTCAGGTTTATTTAATAGTTCTTTTCAGTTGGCAGTGATTGTTCGTTTGGTCACCTGCAGGAAGGGACCGTTCAAAAAAACAACAACAACTTGCATTTATATAGCGCCTTTAATGTAGTGAAACATCCCCAAGGAGCTTGAACCGCGGCGTTTATCAAACAGAATTTGACACCGAACCCGATAAGGAGACATCAGGACAGGCGATCAAAAGCTTGGCCAAAGAGGTAGGTTTTGAGGAGCGTCTTAAAGGAGGAGAGAGAGGGGCGGGAAGGGTTAGGAAGGGATATTCCAGAGGTTAGGTAGGGCCCAGGCAACTGAAGGCACGGCCGCCAATGGTGGAGCGATGGAAACCAGGGATGCGCGATTGTCCACTCAGCCCCCCCCCCATTGGCGAGACCCATAATCCACCACCCAGCCCTTCACTGCAGCAGCCAATACAAGGCTTTGGTCGCCTTCTCTGAGGAAGGATGTTCTTGCCATGGAGGGAGTGCAGCGAAGATTCACCAGACTGATACTTGGGATGGCAGGAATGACGTATGAGGAGAGATTGGGTCGATTGGGCTTATATTCGCTAGAGTTTAGAAGAATGAGAGGGGATCTCATTGAAACTTATAAAATTCTAACAGGACTAGACAGACTAGATGCAGGAAGGATGTTCCCGATGGCGGGGGAGTCCAGAACCAGGGGTCACAGTCTAAGGATAAGGGGTAAGCCATTTAGGACTGAGATGAGGAGGAATTTCTTCACCCAGAGAGTGGTGAACCTGTGGAATTCTCTACCACAGAAGGCAGTTGAGGCCAATTCATTAAATATATTCAAGAAGGAGGGTGAACAGCCAGCTGTCGTGGTGCATGTAGGTACCAACGATATAGGTAAAAAGCGGGAAGAGGTCCTACAAGCAGAATTTAGGGAGCTAGGAGCTAAATTAAAAAGTAGGACCTCGAAGGTAGTATACTCTGGATTGCTACCAGGGCCACGTGCTAATCAGAATAGAAAGAACAGGATAGTGAGATTGAATACGTGGCTTGAGCAGTGGTGCAGGAGGGAGGGATTCAAATTCCTGAGGCATTGGAACCAGTTCTGGGGGAAGTGGGACCTGTACAAAAGGGACGGTCTGCACTTGGGCAGGACTGGAACCGATGTCCTCGGGGTAATATTTGCTAAAGCAGTTCGGGAGGATTTAAACTAATATGGCAGGGGCAGGGGAACCTATGTAGCGAAACAGGGGGAAGTAATATGCAGTCAGAAACAAATGTTAGAAGGGTGAGAAACCATAGGGGAAGGCCAAGTAAACAAAGGCAAGAAACACAAAGGGCCATACTAAATCATAAGTCTAAAAGGACAAAGGATGTTAATAAAACAAGCCTAAAAGCTCTGTGTCTTAATGCAAGGAGTATCCGTAATAAGGTGGATGAATTGACTGTGCAAATAGATGTTAACGGATACGATGTGATTGGGATTACAGAGACGTGGCTCCAGAACAATCAACGCTGGGAACTGAACATCCAGGGGTATTCAACATTCAGAAAGGATAGAATAAAAGGAAAAGGGGGTGGGGTAGCATTGCTGGTTAAAGAGGAGATTAATGCAATAGCTAGGAAGGACATCAGCTTGGAGGATGTGGAATCAATATGGGTTGAGCTGCAGAACACCAAAGGGCAGAAAACGTTAGTGGGAGTTGTGTACAGACCTCCAAACAGCAGTAGTGAGGTGGGGGAGGGTATGAAACAGGAAATCAGAGGTGCGTGCAAAAAAGGCACGGCAGTTATCATGGGTGACTTTAATATGCATATAGATTGGGCTACTCAAACTGGAAGCAATACGGTGGAGGAGGATTTCCTGGAGTGTTTAGGGATGGTTTCCTAAACCAATATGTTGAGGAACCAACTCGAGGGGAGGCCATCCTGGACTGGTGTTGTGTAATGAGGAAGGACTAATCAGCAATCTTGTGGTACGAGGCCCCCTGGGGAAGAGTGACCATAGTATGGTGGAGTTCTACATTAGGATGGAGAAGGAAACAGTTAAGTCAGAGACCATGGTCCAGAACTTAAATAAGGGCAACTTTGAGGGTATGAGGAGTGAATTGGCGAGGTTAAATTGGCAAGCGATATTTAAGGGGCTATCAGTGGAAGGGCAATGGCAGACATTTAGAGATCGCATGGATGAACTACAACAATTGTACATCCCGGTCTGGCGTAAAAATAAAAAAGGGAAGGTGGCTCAACCATGGCTAACAAGGGAAATCAGGGATAGTATTAAAACCAAGGAAGTTGCATACAAATTGGCCAGAAGTAGCAGCAAACCCGGGGACTGGGAGAACTTCAAAACTCAGCAGAGGAGGACGAAGGGTTTGATTAGGGCAGGGAAAATAAAATATGAAAGGAAGCTTGCAGAGAACATTAAAATGGACTGCAAAAGCTTCTATAAATATGTAAAAAGAAAGAGGTTAGTAAAAACAAATGTAGGTCCCCTGCAGTCGGAAACAGGGGAAGTCGTAATGGAGAACAAGGAAATGGCAAATCAATTGAACAAGTACTTTGGTTCGGTGTTTACTGTGGAGGACACACGCAACCTGCCGGAAATAAAAGGGGTCAGAGGATCTGGTAAGAGGGAGGAGCTGAGGGAAATCCTTATTAGTCGGGAAAAGGTATTGGGGAAATTGATGGGACTGAAGGCTGAAAAATCCCCGGGGCCTGATGGTCTGCATTCCAGAGTACTTAAGGAGGTGGCCTTGGAAATAGTGGATGCATTGACGATCATTTTCCAACATTCCTTAGACTCTGGATCAGTTCCGATGGAGTGGAGGGTGGCCAATGTAACCCCTCTTTTTAAAAAAGAAGGGAGGGAGAAAGCAGGGAATTATAGACCGGTCAGCCTGACATCGGTCGTGGGTAAAATGATGGAAGCAATTATTAAAGATGTCATAACAGACCATTTGGAAAGTGGCGACATGATAGGTCCAAGTCAGCATGGATTTGTGAAAGGGAAATCATGCTTGACAAATCTTCTGGAATTTTTTGAGGATGTTTCCAATAGGGTGGACAGGGGGGAACCAGTAGATGTGGTGTATTTGGACTTTCAGAAGGCCTTCGACAAGGTTCCACACAAGAGATTGGTGAGCAAAGTTAAAGCACATGGGATTGGGGGTAATGTGTTGACGTGGATTGAGAACTGGTTGGCACACAGGAAACAAAGAGTAGGAGTAAATGGGTACTTTTCAGAATGGCAGGCAGAGACCAGCGGGGTACTGCAGGGTTCGGTGCTGGGACCCCAGCTGTTTACATTATATATTAATGATTTGGACGAAGGGATTAAATGTAATATCTCCAAATTTGCAGATGACACTAAATTGGGAGGCAGTGTGAACAATGAGGAGGATGCTAGGAGGCTACAGAGTGACTTGGACAGGTTGGGTGAATGGGCAAATGTATGACAGATGAAGTACAATGTGGATAAATGTGAGGTTATCCACTTTGGTGGTAAAAATAGAGAGGCGGACTATTACCTGAATGGTGGCAGATTAGGGAAAGGGGAGGTGCAACGAGACCTGGGCGTCATGGTACATCAGTCACTGAAGGTGGGAATGCAAGTGCAGCAGGCAGTCAAGAAAGCAAATGGAATGATGGCCTTCATAGTAAGGGGATTTGAGTACAGGAGTAGGGAGGTGATGCTGCAGTTGTACAGGGCCTTGGTGAGGCCACACCTGGAGTATTGTGCGCAGTTTTGGTCTCCTAACTTAAGGAAGGACATTCTTGCTATTGAGGGAGTGCAGCGAAGGTTCACTAGATTGATACCTGGGATGGCCGGACTGACATATCAAGAAAGATTGGGTCAACTGAACTTGTATCCTCTGGAGTTCAGAAGAATGAGGGGGGATCTTATAGAGACATTTAAAATCCTGACTGGTTTAGACAAATTAGATGCGGGCAGAATGTTCCCAATGTTAGGGAAAACTAGAACCAGGGGTCACAGTCTAAGGATTAAGGGGAAGCCATTTAAGACTGAGCTGAGGAGGAACTTCTTCACCCAGAGAGTGGTGAATCTATGGAATTCTCTTCCACAGAAGGTTGTTGAGGCCAGTTCGCTAAATATATTCAAAAGGGAGTTAGATATAACACTCACAACTAGGGGGATCAAGCGGTATGGCGAGAAAGCAGGAATGGGGTACTGAGGTAGCATGTTCAGCCATGAACGCATTGAATGGCGGTGCAGGCTCGAAAGGACCGAATGGTCTACTCCTGTACCTATTTTCTATGTTTCTATGTTAAGGCTAAGGGGATCAAGGGATATGGGGAGAAAGCAGGGACAGGGTACTGAATTTGGATGATCAGCCATGATCTCATTAAATGGCGGAGCAGGCTCGAGGGGCCGAATGGCCTACTCCTGCTCCGGTCTTCTCTGCTATGCTAAGGAGCCACCCAGCCCTCCAGTGTGTAGGGCTGTGTGTGTGTGTGGGCCCAGTGTGAGGGCAGTGTGTGTGTCTGCACGCATATCCAGCATGCTGCACTTGATTTATGATCCATTTATTTTAGTAGAAGGCATATGATGTTCCCGACTCGCGCTTCTGGTGGGCAAGAAGCCGACATCGATCCAAAAACTTGTCCCTCTGGTTTAAACTTCTGGCGTGAATCAGTGATCCAATCCACCGGTCCTGAGGCAATGGTGAAACGCGGAGTGGGCTGAACAATGGAGTGAGTGCTCGGGAATGATCTGGCCTGAACCAAGGTTTCTCCGAAGAACATTCACTCCAGAGTGACAGCTGTGTGAGATTTGACCCTTTCACCTGAGTGCATTAAAGAAATAAAATGGGGAACCGGGTGCTGCGGTAGAAATTATTGAAGGTTTTTTCCCCGAGTTTCACCTTGTCGGTGTCTGATCCCATCGATATTGCTTCCGGCTGTATTAAAGAATTATATGAGTAAAACACGAACATGTTTATGGTACACATCAAAGGGTTTCTAAAAATCACAGGCAAGTCACTTGTGATGAACGAAGATTTTATTATGCCAGCAAGGTGCAACCACATTGGTGCAGCAACCAATTAGAGTTCAACTTAACTCAACTCAAGCCAACTGACCCCCTTGGAGCTCCCCTCAACTCACCCCATGGAAATTCAACTTACCTTGACTCAATCCACGAGTTCAACTCAAAACCCAACTCAACTCAACCCATGGGAGTTAAGCTCAACCAACAACAACAACTTGTATTTATATAGCGCCTTTAACGTAGTAAAACGTCCCAAGACACAGCACCAGGAGTATTTTAAGACAACAAATTTGACACCGATCCACATAAGGATAAATTAGGGCAGGTGACCAAAAGCTTGATCAAAGTGACAGGTTTTAAGGAGCGTCTTAAAGGAGGGTGGAGAGGTTTAGGGAGGGAATTCCAGAGCTTGGGCCCAGGCAACAGAAGGCACGGCCACCAATGGTGGAGCGATTATAATCAGGGATGCTCAAGAGGGCAGAATTAGAGGAGCGCAGATATCTCGGGGGGGTTGTGGGGCTGAAGGAGATTACAGAGATAGGAAGGGGCGAGGCCACGGAGGGATTTGAAAACAAGGATGAGGATTTTGAAATCGAGGCGTTGCTTAACCAGGAGCCAATGTAGGTCAGCGAGCACAGGGGTGATGGGTGGACGGGACTTGGTGCGAGTTAGGACACGGGCACCCAACATAATTTGACATTTACCAAAAACATCTTCATGATCACAACTCCCAAGTTGCTTTTTTTTGATTGAACAGTGTAAGGAGACAACTTCGTTGGGTAAATTGAGGTCCTGACTAACTCTTCATCAATGTTCTTGGCATCCAGGTTTCATCGATTGTATCCTCAGTGTAAATCTTCAGAAGTGAAAAAAAACCAAATCTACTTGTGTTTGCAACATCTGATTGTTAAATATGAGATTCCTTAACTCTTTACAGTGACTTTTAGCAGAAGGCTCCTTCACAGTTTTAAGATATTTATTAAAAACATGGTTTTTTTTGTATCTGAAGGTAGCAGGCCAGGGAGATAAGGTGGTTAAGAAGACATACGGGATACTTTCCTTTATTAGCCGAGGCATAGAATACAAGAGCAGGGAGGTTATGCTTGAACTGTATAAAACACTAGTTAGGCCACAACTTGAGTACTGCGTGAGTTCTGGTCACCACATTACAGGAAGGATGTGATTGCACTAGAGAGGGTGCAGAGGAGATTTACAAGGATGTTGCCAGGACTGGAGGATTTTAGCTATGAGGAAAGATTGGAGAGGCTGGGGTTGTTTTCTTTGGAACAGAGGAGGCTAAGGGGAGACTTAATTGAGGAGTATAAAATTATGAGGGGCCTAGATAGAGTGGATAGGAAGGACCTATTTCACTTAGCAGAGAGGTCAATAACCAGGGGGCATAGATTTAAAGTAATTGGTCGGAGGATTAGAGGGGAGTTGAGGAGAAATCTTTTCACCCAGAGGGTGGTGGGGGTCTGGAACTCGCTGCCTTAAAGGGTGGTAGAGGCAGAAACCCTCATCACATTTAAAAAGTACTTGGATATGCACTTGAAGTGCCGTAACCTACAGGGCTACGGACCAAGAGCTGGAAAGTGGGATTAGGCTGGAGAGCTCTTTGTCGGCCGGCACGGACGCAATGGGCCGAATGGCCTCCTTCTGTGCCGCCGGAGCATGTGTTGTCCTCGGTGCTACTGATCCAACAGCGAAGGGATGTCCCTTTTAAGCAACTACTGAATTGATGTTCAATCAATTGCTGAAACGGATTCTAAGCAGAAGCAACAATTACATCTGTATGGGATCCAATCCTGAAAGTCAGGAAAGAAATATAAATGCACTTTTATTGTTAAACATCAACTTGCTCAACTGGAGAAACAAGGACCCAGGTGGATATGGGACAAATGTAGCTCATTTTAGATACATGTGAAGTCGGTACTTTAATCTAAACGATACGTTTCACAATGGAGTGGAGGGACCAAGATATCTGGGGGTGGAGATACATCGGCCCAGGGATTGATACAGAGATCTCCATTAACCACAACATTTCTGCAGCTACCGATCTGCTCACCCTCACCACCACCAGCTTTGATGCCTTAGTCCCGATTAAAACAATTACTCTCTCTCACCCTGGCCATTCCCCAGGTACGGCCCTCACCTTCGCTCTCAAGTCCAAGGGATGCAGACTTGAATGGATATGGCGGACAACTGGTTTAGCCATTCACCGCCGGATCTGGCTGGACCACACAAAGCATTATCGGGTCCTGCTCTCGTCTGTCAAAATTGCTCACTGTTCCAGAATCATTCTGGAATGCAAAGATAAACCCCGGCTTCTATTCTCTACTGCTAACCGTCTTCTCAAACCCCTCACTCCGATAACAAGTGTGAGGAGCTGATGGACCTCTTTGTCTCTAAGATTGAGACCATGCGTTCAGCTGCCTCTGCCACTTCCCTTCCCTCCCCTAGCCCATTGGGTCAAACTTCCTCTAAGGTTCCACCCCCTGCCCTAGCCCTGAACTCGAATCTTTCTCTAGTTTCTCTCCGATCTCCCCTCATGACCTCGCTGTGCTCATCTTGTCCGTGAGACCCACTTCCTGCTCCCTCGATCCTATTCCCACTGAACTGCTGACCACCCAACTTCCTTTTCTGGCTCCCATGTTAGCTGATATTGTTAACGGTTCTCTCTCCTCAGGTACTGTCCCCCTCTCCCTCAAATCTGCCGTCATCACCCCTCTCAAAAAAACAACCCTTGACCCCTCCGTCCTTGCAAACTACCGCCCCATCACCAACCTCCCTTTCCTCTCCAAAGTCCTTGAATGTGTTGTCGCCTCCCAAATCCGTGCCCATCTTTCCCGCAGCTCCATATTTGAATCCCTCCAATCAGGTTTCCGCTCTTGCCACAGTACCGAAACGGTTCTCATCAAAGTCACAAATGATATCCTTTGTGACTGTGACAAAGGTAAACTATCCCTCCTCGTCCTTCTTGACTTGTCTGCAGCCTTTGACACGGTTGACCACTCCATCCTCCTCCAACGCCTCTCCACTGTCGTCCAGCTGGGTGGGACTGCACTCGCCTGGTTCCATTCTTATCTAATCGTAGCCAGAGAATCACCTGCAACGGCTTCTCTTCCCCCTCCCGCATCGTTACCTCTGGTGTCCCCCAAGGATCTATCCTTGGCCCCCTCCTATTTCTCATCTACACGCTGCTCCTTGGCGACATCATCCTAAAACACAGCGTCAGTTTCCACATGTACGCTGACGACACTCAGCTCTACCTCATCACCACCTCTCTCAATCCCTCCACTGTCTCTAAATTGTCAGACTGCTTGTCCGACATCCAGTTCTGGATGAGCAGAAATTTTCTCCAATTAAATATTGGGAAGATCGAAGCCATTGATTTTGGTCCCCGCCACAAACTCCGTTCCCTAGCCACTGACTCCATCTCTCTCCCGAACATCTATCTGAGGCTGAACCACACTGTTCGCAACCTTGGTGTCATATTTGACCCTGAAATGAGCTTCCGACCACATATCCGCAGCATAACGAAGACCGCTTATTTCCATCTCCGTAACATCGCCCGTCTCCGCCCTTGCCTCAGCTCATCCGCTGCTGAAACCGTCATCCATGCCTTTGTTACCTCTAGACTTGACTATTCCAACGCACTCCTGGCTGGCCTCCCACATTCCACCCTACGTAAACTCGAGGTCAACCAAAATTCGGCTGCCCCGTGTCCTAACTCGCACCAAGTCCCGTTCACCCATCACCCCCTGTGCTCGCTGACCTACATTGGCTCCCGGTTAAGCAGCGCCTCGATTTCAAAATTCCCATCCTTGTTTTCAAATCCCTCCATGGCCTCGCCCCTTCCTATCTCTGTAATCTCCTCCAGCCCCACAACCCCCTAGGGAGAGCCGCACTGTCGGAGGGGCAGCACTGAGGGAGCTGCTGCACTGTCGGAGGGGCAGTACTGAGGGAGCACCGCACTGTCGGAGGGGCAGTACTGAGGGAAAATGGCACTGTCGGAGGGGCAGTACTGAGGGAGCGCTGCACTATCGGAGGGGCAGTACTGAGAGAAAATGGCACTGTTGGAGGGGCAGTACTGAGGGAGCGCCGCACTATCAGAGGGGCAGTACTGAGGGAGCACGGCACTGTCGGAGGGGCATTACTGAGGGAGCGCTGCACTATCGGAGGGACAGTACTGAGGGAGCGCCGCACTGTCGGAGGGGCAGTACTGAGGGAGCACGGCACTGTCGGAGGG
The DNA here is from genome assembly GCA_030390025.1 of Squalus acanthias. Taxonomy (NCBI): domain Eukaryota; kingdom Metazoa; phylum Chordata; class Chondrichthyes; order Squaliformes; family Squalidae; genus Squalus; species Squalus acanthias. The sequence goes on along the minus strand of JASTWF010000029.1, from coordinate 11,588,723 downwards.
GCAGTACTGAGGGAGCGCTGTACTGTCGGAGGGGCAGTACTGAGGGAGCGCTGCACTATCGGAGGGGCAGTACTGAGGGAGCACGGCACTGTCGGAGGGGCAGTACTGAGGGAGCGCTGCACTGTCGGAGGGGCAGTACTGAGGGAGCGCTGCACTGTCGGAGGGGCAGTACTGAGGGAGCACGGCACTGTCGGAGGGGCAGTACTGAGGGAGCGCTGCACTGTCGGAGGGGCAGTACTGAGGGAGCACGGCACTGTCGGAGGGGCAGTACTGAGGGAGCGCCGCACTGTCGGAGGGGCAGTACTGAGGGAGCGCCGCACTGTCGGAGGGGCAGTACTGAGGGAGCGCCGCACTGTCGGAGGGGCAGTACTGAGGGAGCACGGCACTGTCGGAGGGACAGTACTGAGGGAGCGCTGCACTGTCGGAGGGGCAGTACTGAGGGAGCGCCGCACTGTCGGAGGGGCAGTACTGAGGGAGCGCCGCACTGTCGGAGGGGCAGTACTGAGGGAGCGCCGCACTGTCGGAGGGGCAGTACTGAGGGAGCGTCGCACTGTCTATATCCCTTTGGGGCCGAATGACCTGCTCCTGCTCCTATTTCTTATTAGTAAAGGCTCAGAGACTGCGGCACCAGCAGAGAGATACCCAGAGATGTTTGCTGCCAAACCTATGAAGATGAAATAAATTCTTGTCCCCCCCGTTAATGAATCAGGTTTGGAGTGGTTTTCTTTCTGGTGATGTGTAAGGTTTCCAAAATTTGCAGATCCCCAAAACCTAAGGAAAAAGGACTTTGGAACTACCTCAGAGTGATAAAAATGCATTTGGGCCTAACATAAGAGCTGTACAGGTATCACAGAAGCATTTCTACACCCTAGAACAAAAGACACTCGAGATAGGGGCTGAGATTTCGGCCATCACGGTTCCACCCTGGTGGGACATTTTTGAAAACATAGAGGTTCCTTCTTGGATTATAATGGCCTCCTACATCTTAGTGGTTTGCCAGCTCGGGATAGTCTTGTACTTACTGTGTACAAAATGCAAGGGGAAGGACAGAGCGCTCCAGTCCCGGCATGAGAAACCTGGGAAAAACATTGCAATAAAGCTTACCAGCATGAATCGATTCTAAAAATAAAGACGTTTTGTGATCGTGTGTTATTGTTACTATGTATGTACTGTGTTTTCCAAGTGGTGCAGGGGTGTTGGACCCCCTCCGTGCTTGGATGTGTATTATTGATTCTTACCTGTATATATTGGAACACTACACCAAAAAGGGGAATGTATGTTTTTGGGTTTTAGTTTAGGGAATACAGGGGAGGGTTGGCTTTCGGGGATCAGGAATTTTGTCCACCCACAACGATACTGTAGTGAATGAAAGTATCGCAGGAGGGACTGTAAGGTTTCCAAAATTTACAGATCCCCAAAACCTAAGGAAAAGGGACTTTGGAACTACCTCAGAGTGATCATATTGCATTTGGGCCTAACACAAGGAATTTAAGACCAAAAACCAAGTTTTGGCATTTTAAAAACATGTCTGGGCCTGTAAAGGGAGAAAAAGCTGTGAAGGAAGTTGGTTTCAACCTCTGTAAAAGCAGTTCTGGGTATTGCAGTTAATTGCATTGTCTGGGGAACTGGGATGACCTCACTCAAAAAGCCCCAGCATGCATTAACATTTTGACAATAGACCCTAGGAGAAGACAGTCCCACCCAAAACAACAGGTCCCATCAAACCGATTACAGAACCCATTAAAGACATGCATAAAGCAAATATTCGATCGAAGTCCTAGGCCCAGTCAAGAAACCCAAAACATGGGGACAATTCAAACTCTGCCCCCCCTAACACAGACTCATGACTAGAACCAGCGCAGCCTGTCTACCTGTGTTCCCCGGAATACGATGGTAAGATGGGGGTGGAGACGGTGCAGGGGAGATGTTTGGTGGACACCGGAGCTTCCAGCACGGTGGTCCATTCGGAAAGACCCGACCAATTCATCCAGGTCTAACCAGGTCCCATTTAGCCTAATGGGGTTCACAGGGAACGAGCAGGCTGGGGCAATGTCCAAACCTTTGGACATAGATTTAGGGTCCCTCCATACCACGTGGGAGGGTAACCAAAAGGCCGATAAGTTGGCCAAGCAGGGGGCCAGGGAAGGAGAGTTCTGGGATCCCTATAAAGCAGGTCCGGTAGCCGCAATCCGGGACAAGGGAGGCACACAGGAGGTAGCTTTGGCCCCGGACTTAAAGCAGGTCCAAGCCCAGGATCCTGTCCTTAAGGCCGTCCTGGTAAAGCGAGAGAATGGGGAGTCCATAGAAGGTCCATTCAGGGCAGTGGACGAGATTTTAAAACAGATTCACTGGCAAGCAGCCAGTAACCTGGGGAGTCAGCACCAGAAAGATTGGCTGCTGTTAGAACCCCAGAGAACCCACGAGTGGGAGATTAACCAATGTAAGCTGTTCAAACCGAAAAGGGAACAGTCAGCAAAGGTGGACCGCCCCAAAGTTAGAAATCCCCAGCCAGCAGCTGTGGCAGACGCACAGGCTGCAGCGGCGGGGACAGTGGCTTGTATCACAGGAGGGTACACTCCACCAATTATGTGGGACTCAGGCACACCCCCAGTGGCCAGAGTCCTGAGAAGGTCTCCTCGCACACCACAGCCAAAACTACCGTGGTCACCAGTGCATCAGTGGGTCAGCCCAAAGGGGGCTGCAACCCAAAAAGGAGTGCCCAAGGCCAGGGAACGTTCAAAAGTTAGGGATCCCCAGCCTGCGGCCTCAGGCTGCGGGGAACCCAAAGGACAGGACAGGGACTCAGCAGCCACACCAAAGGGGGCAGTGTGCTGTAGCACAGGAGGGGACACTCCCGGGATTGTCAGGGATTCAGGGAAATCCTCAGTTGTTTTAAGAAGGACTCTCAGGGTCCTGCGGTACAGGCCACCTTCCGGGCTGCTCAGAAGCTGCCCAAGGCAGAGGCCATAAAGGACTTGACTTGGCCGTCCGGAGACGGGTGGCGAATGTACAGAGTTTTAATGTATTTTAGGTGTGTTTTACAGTTTTGATAGTTTTAGGATTTTTAAGAATTCTAGTTTTAAAGATTTTACTTAAGAAAGTTTAAATTTTTGAGACTCGATCACCTGTCAAGCCAGAGAACCTTCTCGGGACATGGCTGTCTGTTTTGTGTGTCCCTACAGAGAGGAAATCGGCATGAGAAAGGTTCTGCTCCTGCTCGCCCTGGTAGGGGTGAGCATCGGTGACTTGCTGTGCACTAAATGCAAGGGAAAGGACAGAGCGCTCCGGTCCCGACATGAGAAAGCATGGGACCAGCATTACAATAAAGCCTATGGTCAGGTTAAGGGCGAGCCTTAATTTGTTTTTATTAAAATGAATAAAGTTTGTGATCGTGTATTATTTTTACTATGTATGTACTATAGTTTTCCAAGTGGTGTAGGGCTGTAGGACCCCCTCCGTGCTTGGATGTGTATTATTGATTTTTACCTGTATATATTGGAACACTACACCAAAAAGGGGAATGTATGTTTTTGGGTTTTAGTTTAGGGAATACGGGGAAGGTTGGCTTTCGGGGATCAGGAATTTTGTCCACCCACAACGATACTGTAGTGAATTAAAGTATCGCAGGAGGGACTGTAAGGTTTCCAAAATTTAAAGATCCCCAAAACTTAAGGAAAAAGGACTTTGGAACTACCTCAGAGTGATCATATTGTATTTGGGCCTAACACAAGGAATTTAAGACCAAAACCAAGTTTTGGCATTTTAAAAACATGTCTGGGCCTGTAAAGGGAGAAAAGGCTGTGAAGGAAGTTGGGTTCGACCTCTGTAAAAGCAGTTTTGGGTATTGCAGTTAATTGCATTGTCTGGGGAACTGGGATGACCTCACTCAAAAAGCCCCAGCAAGCATTAACATTTCGACAATAGACCCTAGGAGAAGACAGTCCCACCCAAAACAACAGGTCCCGTCAAACCGATTACGGAACCCATTAAAGACATGCATAAAGCAAATATTCTATAGAAGTCCTAGGCCCAGTCAAGAAACCCAAAACATGAGGACAATTCAAACTCTGATTAAACAACAGATCGACAGGATGGAGCTTTCCTGAAACCACTTCACACATTTACAAAACCAGTTAACACGCTAGTAAAGTCGTTACTGTTAACGAGGTCTTACAATGACTGAGATTTGATTTGGTTTTGATAAGGCCACTTCAATTTAGTATAATTGAAGGCCCATCAAGCAGTTCAGCAGTTACAAGTTCGAGTTCTCCAGTAACAACAGTTCAAGTTCAACAAGCAGGCAGAAGGCAGTTCCACAGCTCAGAAGAAGACAGTTTAAACAGAGGCAGAGTTCAACAGAAACAGTTCAACAAAGAAGGCCAACAGCTCCAGAAGTAGGCCGACACGCAAGAAGAAACCAGAGCGACCGCCTCAGTGACCATCGGACACCTCGCGGCAACAAAGGCCGTACGAAATTTTTACTCAAACGACTCTAAACCCTAACTCTCAATTGTCAAGGATTCGTTTGGTGAGCATTATCCCTGGTTCTCCAGAGTCCAACCTAGCTAATGAAGTGGGATTGGGAGGGGTGAAGTATTCTTCTAATGTTATTTCCCTCGCGTGTACCGAAGTGTTCCCCACCTTTAGAGTGTTAAGAGTGTTCGTGTTGTGTTTTATTTTCTTCAATAAAGATCAAAGTTCTTTCATCAAACTCAGTTGTCTGCTGCACCTTTTGTATCACAACCCCAAAATAAGTGCAAGGTCTAGAACCAAGGGAGTGGGAGCGATTCGAAACGCTCAGAAGTCAGAGGTGAAGCTGACACAAAAACACCACCCCCTACAGTTGTGATCACCAGACTGAGATTATTACGGGGCCGTGGCCCAATTGGGTTATTTATTTGGGAACTCAGCTCTATAGCTCCCTCAAGTGGCTCAGTGGGTTAATACATTAAGCAGCTGAGGGATCTTCTGGCTTGTTCCCTGGTCAGTTTGGTAAATACAATTTGACACCGAGCCACATAAGGAGAGAGTATGACAAGGAGCATCTTAAAGGAGGAGAGAGAGGCGGAGAGGCGGAGAGGTTTAGGGAGGGAATTCCAGAGCATAGGGCCCAGGCAGCTGAAGGCAAGGCCACCAATGGTGGAGAGATGGAAATCGAGGATGATCAAGAGGCGAGAATTGGATGAGCGCACAGATCTCGGATGTTTTGGGCTGGAGAAGATGAGAGACATCGGGAGGGGTCAAATAGAACACTAAGGTAGTGAATGGTCTGGTTCAGACTCAGATGTTTTGCAGGGGGAGTGTTAAACCGAGACTGTATCTCCCAGTTCAGGGAGTGTTAAACCGAGACTGTGTCTCCCTGTTCAGGGAGTGTTAAACTGAGACTGTGTCTCTCTGTTCAGGGAGTGTTAAACCGAGACTGTGTCTCTCTGTTCAGGGGAGTGTTAAACCGAGACTGTGTCTCCCTGTTCAGGGAGTGTTAAACCGAGACTGTGTCTCCCTGTTCAGGGAGTGTTAAACCGAGACCGTGTCTCTCTGTTCAGGGAGTGTTAAACCGAGACCGTGTCTCCCTGTTCAGGGAGTGTTAAACCGAGACCGTGTCTCCCTGTTCAGGGAGTGTTAAACCGAGACTGTGTCTCCCTGTTCAGGGAGTGTTAAACCGAGACTGTGTCTCCCTGTTCAGGGAGTGTTAAACCGAGACTGTGTCTCTCTGTTCAGGGAGTGTTAAACCGAGACTGTGTCTCCCTGTTCAGGGAGTGTTAAACCGAGACTGTGTCTCCCTGTTCAGGGAGTGTTAAACCGAGACTGTGTCTCCCTGTTCAGGGAGTGTTAAACCGAGACTGTGTCTCCCTGTTCAGGGGAGTGTTAAACCGAGACTGTGTCTCCCTGTTCAGGGAGTGTTAAACCGAGACTGTATCTCCCAGTTCAGGGAGTGTTAAACCGAGACTGTGTCTCTCTGTTCAGGGAGTATTAAACCGAGACTGTGTCTCCCTGTTCAGGGAGTGTTAAACCGAGACTGTGTCTCCCTGTTCAGGGGATTGTTAAACCGAGACTGTGTCTCTCTGTTCAGGGGATTGTTAAACCGAGACTGTGTCTCCCTGTTCAGGGGATTGTTAAACCGAGACTGTGTCTCCCTGTTCAGGGGATTGTTAAACCGAGACTGTGTCTCCCTGTTCAGGGGATTGTTAAACCGAGACTGTGTCTCTCTGTTGAGGGGATTGTTAAACCGAGACTGTGTCTCCCTGTTCAGGGGATTGTTAAACCGAGACTGTGTCTCCCTGTTCAGGGGATTGTTAAACCGAGACTGTGTCTCCCTGTTCAGGGAGTGTTAAACCGAGACTGTGTCTCTCTGTTCAGGGAGTGTTAAACCGAGACTGTGTCTCCCTGTTCAGGGAGTGTTAAACCGAGACTGTGTCTCTCTGTTGAGGGAGTGTTAAACCGAGACTGTGTCTCTCTGTTTAGGGAGTGTTAAACCGAGACTGTGTCTCCCTGTTCAGGGAGTGTTAAACCGAGACTGTGTCTCCCTGTTCAGGGAGTGTTAAACCGAGACCGTGTCTCCCTGTTCAGGGAGTGTTAAACCGAGACTGTGTCTCTCTGTTGAGGGAGTGTTAAACCGAGACTGTGTCTCCCTGTTCAGGGAGTGTTAAACCGAGACCGTGTCTCTCTGTTCAGGGAGTGTTAAACCGAGACTGTGTCTCTCTGTTTAGGGAGTGTTAAACCGAGACTGTGTCTCCCTGTTCAGGGAGTGTTAAACCGAGACTGTGTCTCCCTGTTCAGGGGAGTGTTAAACCGAGACTGTGTCTCCCTGTTGATAGGAACAGAGGAATTTTGCCTGTGTGATGTGGCGACTCTTTAAGCCCAGTACAGCAGTGATACGGAGGAAGAAGCCTCGAGACTATTTGAAATTGGAGAAGTGCGATATGGCTGCTAGGAGAGGGAAAGACCACCGGCCGCCCCACCCCAGGTGCACAGATGCTTCCCTGGAGGTTCTGCTGGGTGCAGTAAGGGCCAGGAGGGAGGTGCTGTTTCTCAGCAGCGGGAAGAAGGAGTTCTGGTGCCACCATGAAGACGGTCAAGGTGGAGGTGTCAGGAGAGGTGAGCAGCAGGAGCGTGACCGTGAGCTCTTGGATCCAGTGCGCAAATGGTTCAATGACCTGGCCAGGCCAGCAAAGGTCGGCAAACGTCTAGATCCTCCTACATCCTGAAGTGGACCCTCTCTCACCCTGTCGTGTCAATCTGACTCCATTCACACCGCCCCTAACACCCACATCGCTTCCATCAACACCGACATGCTCTCATCGTCACTTCCTCTCTCATCCTGACCTCCCACTTCCTCCCTCCACCACTGCCAGTCACCACAATCCTCCTGTTGATTAGAATCATTGAACGATACAGCACAGAAAGAGGCCATTCGGCCCATCCTGTCTGTGCCGGCTCTTTGAACGAGCTCTCCAATTAGTCCCACTCCCCCCTGCTCTTTCCCCACAGCCCTGCAAACTTTTCCCCTTCAAGTATTTATCCAATTCCCTTTTGAAAGTTATGATTGAATCTGCTTCCCTTTCAGGCAGTGTGTTTCAGATCACAACAACTCGCTGCATATTTTTTTTTCCCCTCACGTCACCTCTGGTTCTTTAGCCAATGACCTTAAATCTGTGTCCTCTGGTTATCGACCCTTCTGCCACTGCCAAGAATTTCTCTTTATTTACTCTCTCAAAACCGTTCATGAATTTGAAAACCTCAATCAAATCTCCCCTTAACCTTCTCAGCTCTAAGGAGAACAACCCCAGCTCATCCAGTCTCTCTACATGTGTCAGCTGTGGCTCAGTTGGTAGCTCGACTCGCCTCTGGATCTGAAGATTGTCGGTTCAAGACCCACTCCAGGGACTTGAGCACATAAAGCTAGGCTGACACTCTCAGTGCAGTGCTGCTCTGTCGGAGGGGCAGTACTGAGAGAGTGCCGCACTGTCGGAGGGGCAGTACTGAGGGAGCGCCGCACTGTCGGAGGGGCAGTACTGAGGGAGCGTCGCACTGTCGGAGGGGCAGTACTGAGGGAGCGCTGCTCTATCGGAGGGGCGGTACTGAGGGAGCGTCGCACTGTCGGAGGGGCAGTACTGAGGGAGCGTCGCACTGTCGGAGGGGCAGTACTGAGGGAGCGCCGCACTGTCGGAGGGGCAGTACTGAGGGAGCGTCGCACTGTCGGAGGGGCAGTACTGAGGGAGCGTCGCACTGTCGGAGGGGCAGTACTGAGGGAGCGCAGCACTGTTGGAGGGGCAGTACTGAGGGAGCGTCGCACTGTCGGAGGGGCAGTACTGAGGGAGTGCTGCACTGTCGGAGGGGCAGTACTGAGGGAGCGCCGCACTGTCAGAGGGGCAGCACTGAGGGAGCGCCGCACTGTCGGAGGGGCAGTACTGACGGAGAACTGCACTGTTGGAGGGGCAGTACTGAGGGAGCGGCGCACTGTCGGAGGGGCAGTACTGAGGGAGCACCGCACTGTCGGAGGGGCAGTACTGAGGGAGCGCCGCACTGTCGGAGGGGCAGTACTGAGGGAGTGCCGCACTGTCGGAGGGGCAGTACTGAGGGAGCGCCGCACTGTCGGAGGGGCAGTACTGAGGGAGCGCCGCACTGTCGGAGGGGCAGTACTGAGGGAGCGCCGCACTGTCGGAGGTGCCGTTTTTCGGATGAGACGTTAAACTGAGGCCCCGTCTACTCTCTCAGGTGGATGTAAAAGATCCCATGGCCACTATTTCGAAGAAGAGCAGGGGAGTTCTCCCTTGTGTCCTGGGGCCAATATTTATCCCTCAACCAACATCACAAAAACAGATGACCTGGGTCATTATCACATTGCTGATTGTGGGAGCTTGCTGTGCGCAAATTGGCTGTTGTGTTTCTGACATTACAACAGTGACAGTACTTCATTGGCTGTAAAGCGCTTTGAGACGTCTGGTGGTCGTGAAAGGCGCCTATAGAAATGCAAGTCTTTTCTTTTTTCCATAGCTGACGTCGCGCATGTCACCTGATACCACCATATTCAACGCAACCCCTTCTCAGCACATGTCCCAAAATGGCACCGTCACCACGTTCCTCAAAGGACAGCCAGTCGCACACTCAGCTGTTGCCCTCTATGCCTCGGTCAGTTTGCTCTGATGATCCAAGTATCAAACCTTTCTGTTCCTTCACACTTTCTGCTGACGGGGCATCGCTTTACGATTTCACAAAAAATAACAACACAGAAGAGAAACAAATCTTTACAAGCCCTGATAGAGGTCTTTAAAATAATGAAAGGGTTCGATAGGGTAGATGTAGAGAAGGTGTTTCCACTTGTGGGGGAGACCAGAACTAGGGGCCCTCAATATAAGATAGTCACTGATAAATTCAACAGCGAATTCAGGAGAAATTTCTTCATTCAGAGATTGGTTAGAATGTGGAACTCGCTACCACAGGGACTAAAAGGAAAGACATAACTAGAGGTATTGAGTACAAAAGTAGAGAAGTTATGCTGAACCTTTATAAAGCGCTGGTTAGGCCACAACTGGAGTATTGCGTCCAGTTCTGGTCACCACACTTTAGGAAGAATGTGAAGGCCCTTGAGAGGGTGCAGAGGAGATTTACCAGAATGGTTCCGGGGATGGGGGATCTTAGCTACAAGGACAGGTTGGAGAAGCTGGATTTGTCTTCATTCGAACAAAGGAGGTTGTGGGCTGATTTGATAGAGGTGTACAAGATTATGACGGGTTTGGATAGGCTAGATGGGGAAAGGCTGTTTGCACTGGTTGACGATACAAGGACTAGGGGACACAGATTGAAGGTTTTGGGCAAGAGACACAGTGGGGACGTGAGGGAAAACTTTTTTACGCAGCGAGTGTTGAGGACCTGGAACTCGCTGCCAACAGAAGTGGTGGAAGCGGAGACACTCAATGTTTTCAAGGGGAGACTGGATAGGCACTTGAGGGAAATAAACTCACAGGGCTACGGGGATAGAGCGGGGCAGAATGGATTGCTCTACAGAGAGCTGGCACGGACTCGATGGCAAATGGCCTCCTTCTGTGCCGTTATGACTTGTATTTATATAGCACCTTATTACCATTCTGGGAAATCTCCTCTCAAGGGAGTTTATATGACCACCAGACATCTCAAAGCACATTACAGCACTGTTTAGAAGTGTAGTCACTTGTAATGTGGGAAATATAGGAGTCTATTTGCACACAGCAAGCTCCCACAAACAGCAATGTGATAATGACCAGATCATCTGTTTTTGTGATGTTGGTTGATAAATATGGGCCAGGACACCAGGGATAACTCCCCTGCTCTCCTTTGAAAGAGTTCCATGGGGTTTATTACATTCACAGACGGGGCCTGGGTTTAACGTCTCATCCGAAAGACGGCACCTCCGACAGTGCAGCGCTCCCTCAGTACTGCCCCTCCGACAGTGCGGCGCTCCCTCAGTACTGCCCCTCCGACAGTGCGGCGCTCCCTCAGTACTGCCCCTCCGACAGTGCGGCGCTCCCTCAGTACTGCCCCTCCGACAGTGCGGCGCTCCCTCAGTACTGCCCCTCCGACAGTGCGGCGCTCCCTCAGCACTGCACTGGGCGTGTCAGCCTAGCTTTATGTGCTGAAGTCCCTGGAGTGGGACTTGAACCCACAACCTTCTGACTCAGAGAGCGAGTGTGCTACCCACTGAGCCACGGCTGACACATAAGTTAAGAGTAGTTAAGACGAATAGCATAGCTGCATTTAAGGGGATGCTGGATAAGCACCACACGGGGGAAACGAACAGGAGGATATGCTGATGGCGTTAGATGAAGAATGGATGAGATTTGTCTCGTGTGGAGCATAAACACCAGCATGGACCTGCTGGGCTGAAAGGCCTGTTTCTGTGCTGTAAATACGATGTAAGCCATTTGGGGCGTGGCTGGATGATATCTTCCCCAGGTAGTGGCGGTGTTGTACACTACGGGGTCAATGTTCACTTTCCATCAAATATTGGCCGCCTGTTTTCCGCAGCGCCCAATCTTTATGAGCAAGCAACAGAGCAAGAATGGAAACATGGTTTTCGTTACAGTTATTTTATTAACTTGGTGGTAAATAAGATGTTTTTTGTGTCACACTGTTTAGGCATTCACTTGATTTAGTTTTGCAGGAAGTCAGCGGCTGCTGTGGATGGTGCTCTCGATCCACTCGAGGTAATTCATGACGTTGGTGTAGACCCCGTACGCCCCACACTTGATTCCCCAGGACACGATCCCCGCGGCGTAAAACGCGCCGGAGCCCCGGGGATCCTCAAACACGAACGCGCTGCCCCCATCCCCCGTGCAAGAGTCGACCCCTTCCATTCCGGCGCACAGCATGTTCTCGGTCAATGAGGCAGTTGTGCTGGAGAGAGAGAGGTTCCGGCAACTTGCTATCTCCGCCACGGGGATGAGTGCAAACATCAACACATCGCTCTGGGCGAAATGCTCCGTCTTCCCAAACCCAGAGACATAGCCCGCCTTGCCCACCCCAACCTTGTATTGGGGCTGCTTGCCCGGAAGACAGATGGGAGAGATGGTCGGCCCCATCTTTACCTTCCTCTTGAGTTTGATCAAAGCGATGTCGTTGTCGAAATCGGAGCGATGCTGGCCGAGGGGTACCCGGGTGAAGCGAGGGTGGGCGAGAATCTCCTCCGCCTCCAGCGGCCTCCACGGCGCCGCGGCGCCTCGGTCCGTCCCGCCAGCGAACATGCGTAAGCTCTGGTGGCGCACCACGCACGAGGCGCTGGTCATCACCCAGCGGTCCGAGATCAGCGCCCCGCCGCACACCGTGGTCTCGAAGTAAACCTGCCAGGGAAAATTCCCGTCCTCCGCGGGAATCCCCCCGAAGATGCGCTGCGTGAATGAAGGAGGCTCCCGTGGTCTTCCGCACACTGCCGACAACAACAACAACTTGCATTTATACGGCGCCTTTAATGTAGTAACAACAGGGCGCGTCACAGCAGCGTTAGCACACGGAATCTGATACCGAGCCACATAAGGAGATATTGGGCCAAAGATTCGGCGCTTGTCGGGTGAGTACGCGCTGTGTACTCACCCGTAAGGCCACCTGAAGTGCCGATTTCCTGCATGCACTGCGCATGCGCGGGAAACCGGAACTTCCGGTCTGGTGAAGGGAGCGGTTCAGAGGTGAACCGCGTGCGCGGGAGAGGCTGCGCGCACGCAGCAAACTTAGGTTTTTTTTCAGGTTTCTCCGGGAGGGTAAGTAGTGAAGAACCTACGCTTATAAAAAGGAGGCGCAGGACCCGTTTACAACAAGGTAAGTGGTTAATTAATTATAATTTTAAAATTTTTTCAATATGTTTATCTTTTTTAGATACTTTAAAGAAAGGTAAGTTTATTTTTAGCACTCTTAAAAAGTATTTTAATTTTTTCAAAAATTTACATTTTTGTTTAAAGTAGTTAATTTATTTAACTTATAGTTATTTTATAAATGTGATGGTTTTTAAAAAAATTTATTTGAAGTTTAGCTGTTCTTTTGGGGCCGATTTCAATTCATAGATTTGACAGGTCTTCCTGTCAAATCTATGAATGAAAGATGGTCTGCTGCCATTGGCTCTCCATGGCCCATGTGATCCCAGGGGACGCATCGCACTAACTGCGCCCCTGGGACACGCACGCACTGCGCGCTGGCACTTGGAGCAGGCCCAGGAGCTGAAGTTCCCGTGGGCCCAGAGGTCAACGGCAGGCGCGGTAGGTAAGTGCGCGCGCGATCCTTACCCCTGCGGCAAGCCGGAGAGGCGAATTTCAGGGCCATTAGGACAGGTGACCAAAAGCTTAGTCAGAGGGGTAGGTTTTTAGGAGCGTCTTAAAGGAGGAGAGAGAGAGAGAGGCGGAGAGGTTTAGGAAGGGAATTCCAGAGCTTAGGGCCCAGGCAGCTGAAGGCACGGCCGCCAATGGTGGAGCGATTAAAATCAGGGATGCTCAAGAGGCCAGAATTGGAGGAGCGCAGGGATCTCAGGGGGGTTGTAGGGCTGGAGGAGATTACAGAGACAGGGAGGGTGTGAAGAAAAGCACGTCGTTGAAATCAGATGCAGTAACCGAGGCCGGAGTTGGTCTCCGCCCAGACATGCCGGTGCCAATTGGCGGCCATTTTACCCAGCGCCCGGTTTTCGGATCGACGGGAGCGGAAATCGGACAGTTGGCAATCAGCCGCTGCCCAAGAAAAACTGCATCGAATCAGAGAAAGTGACAGCACGGAAGGAGGCCATTTCGGCTCATCGTGTCCGTGCCGGCCAACAAAGAGCTATCCAGCCTAATCCCACTTCCCAGCTCTTGGTCCGTAGCCCTGAAGGTTGCGGCACTTCAAGTGCATATCCAAGTACTTTTTAAATGCGATGAGGGTTTCTGCCTCTACCACCCTTTCAGGCAGTGAGTTCCAGACCCCCACCACCCTCTGGGTGAAACATTTCTCCTCAAATCTCCTCTAAACCTCCTACCAATCACTTTAAATCTATGCCCCTGGTTACTGACCTCTCTGTTACGAGAAATAGGTCCTTCCTATCCACTCTATCTAGGCCCCTCGTAATTTTATATACCTCAATAAGGTCTCCCCTCAACCTCCTCTGTTCCAAAGAAAACAACCCCAGCCTCTCCAATCTTTCCTCATAGCTAAAATTCTCCAGTCCAGCCAACATCCTCGTAAATCTCCTCTGCACCCCTCTAGTGCGATCACATCCTTCCTGTAATGTGGTGACCAGAACTGCACGCAGTATTCTAGCTGCAGCCTAACTAGTGTTTGATACAGTTCAAGCATAACCTCCCTGCTCTTGTATTCTATGCCTCGGCTAATAAAGGCAAGCATCTCACTTTTTGTTTTTATAACTCTAAATCTTAGTTGTATAGAAAAGATGGAAGAGCACCACTCACTCACCTGGCTTGCAGGTAGGAAGGACTTCCCCAACTTGGCTGTTCATCCATTTGCCGTTCGCCTGGCAGGTGTACAGTCCTGAAGGAGAAGGACAGGAGCAGGTGACCCGGATGTGAAGGTGGCGTGCGCGCAGGCTCGGGGGCGCGCGAGTGTGCGATCTGAGGACAGTTGGTTGGTTAGTGACGTCACTCAGGGGTAGGGTTAAGGTCAGATGTTGGGTTAGGGTTGTGCGTTAGGGTTAAGGGTAGGGTTCGGGTGTGCTAGGGATAGGATACATTCGGGTTAGGGGTGAGGTTAGGGTTAGTGTTAGTGGTTGGATTAGGGTCAGCAGAGGGTTGGGGTTAGTGGAAGTTTTCTTAGGGTTAGGGTTAGCGAAGGGTTTTCCTGTATTATATTCGATTCAGGCCATTTGGTGACCGTCTTTCTAATCCTGTGTCTCTTTTTGCTTTGTAGGGGTGTCCACTTCATACTGGTTTCAAGCTCCATAATTTCCAGGGATTGAATCCCATGTTCCATGAAATGTCTGGTGATGGCTTTGTCTTCAGTTTCTGTTCTAATGAGACTGAGGAGCCCTGTAAGCCTGGTTCCTGAGCACTCCATCAATTAGTTGGGCCATTGTGAAGTACGTTGTTATGAATGGTCGTCTCACTGTTTCCCTGTTTGGTAGCTGTGGGTCGTCACATTCCTTGAGGGAACTTGGCTTAATATGCCTGAGGAATCTTTTTGTGTATACTCTCTGTCTTAGTGCAGTGATAATGATTGTGGTTGCCTGTTTGACATCCTCAATCTTTGTACTTATGCAGTGAAACTACATTAACTGTGACTTTATAAATTTCCACCTCCGTAATATCGCCCGTCTCCGCCCCTGCCTCAGCTCATTCGCTGCTGAAACCCTCATCCACACCTTTGTTACATCTAGACTTGACTATTCCAACGCACTCCTGGCCGGCCTCCCACATTCCACCCTACGTAAACTTCAGGTCATCCAAAACTCAGCTGCCCCGTGTCCTAACTCGCACCAAGTCTCGTTCACCCATCACCCCCTGTGCTTGCTGACCTACATTGGCTCCCGGTTAAGCAGCGCCTCGATTTCAAAATTCTCATCCTTGTTTTCAAATCCCTCCATGGCCCTCGCCCCTCCCTATCTCTGTAATCTCCTTCAGCACCCCCCACCCCCCGAGATATCTGCGCTCCTCTAATTCTGCCCTCTTGAGGATCCCTGATTATAATCGCTCCACCATTGGCGGCCGTGCCTTCTGTTGCCTGGGCCCTAAGCACTGGAATTCCCTGCCTAAACCTCTCCGCCTCTCTTCCCTTCTTTAAGACGCTCCTTAAAACCTACCTCTTTGACCAAGCTTTTGGTCACCTGCCCTAATACCTCCTTATGTGGCTCGGTGTCGAATTTTTTGTTTTATAACACTTCTGTGAAGCCCCTTGGGACGTTTTACTACATTAAAGGCGCTATATAAATACAAGTTGTTGTTGTTGTTGTTGATAACAAGTCCAGGGAACGTGTGTTTTCAATGGTGGCTTTCTGTGTGAAAGTGTATGTGTGTCAGTTGCTTTGAACAATACCGTTGTTGCTAGTTAGAGGCTGTTATTTTGTTGTGCCAATTTAAATACTGTGGTTTCCAGGAAGCTGATGATTTCCTTGTGTGTTGCGGCTTTAAGTTTAATAGAAGGTTGATGATTATTGAGGATGTCAAATTCTTCTAGTTCTGTTTCTGTGTGTGTCAGAGGACGGTGGGTGATGTCACTTAGGGAGCGTTTGATCTGAGGACGGTGGGTGATGTCACTCAGAGCGAGCGTTTGATCTGAGGACGGTGGGTGATGTCACTCAGAGCGAGCGTTTGATCTGAGGACGGTGGGTGATGTCACTCAGGGAGCGTTTGATCTGAGGACGGTGGGTGATGTCACTCAGGGAGCGTCTGATCTGAGGATGGTGGGTGATGTCACTCAGGGAGCGTTTGATCTGAGGACGGTGGTTGATGTCACTCAGAGCGAGCGTTTGATCTGAGGACGGTGGGTGATGTCACTCAGAGCGAGAGTTTGATCTGAGGACGGTGGGTGATGTCACTCAGGGAGCGTTTGATCTGAGGACGGTGGGTGATGTCACTCAGGGAGCGTTTGATCTGAGGACGGTGAGTGATGTCACTCAGAGAGCGTTTGATCTGAGGACGGTGGGTGATGTCACTCAGGGAGCGTTTGATCTGAGGACGGTGGGTGATGTCACTCAGAGCGAGCGTTTGATCTGAGGATGGTGGGTGATGTCACTCAGAGAGCGTTTGATCTGAGGACGGTGGGTGATGTCACTCAGAGAGCGTTTGATCTGAGGACGGTGGGTGATGTCACTCAGGGAGCGTTTGATCTGAGGACGGTGGGTGATGTCACTCAGAGCGAGCGTTTGATCTGAGGACGGTGGGTGATGTCACTCAGAGCGAGCGTTTGATCTGAGGACGGTGGGTGATGTCACTCAGGGAGCGTTTGATCTGAGGACGGTGGGTGATGTCACTCAGAGCGAGCGTTTGATCTGAGGACGGTGAGTGATGTCACTCAGAGCGAGCGTTTGATCTGAGGACGGTGAGTGCTGTCACTCAGAGCGAGCATTTGATCTGAGGACGGTGGGTGATGTCACTCAGAGCGAGCGTTTGATCTGAGGATGGTGGGTGATGTCACTCAGAGCGAGCGTTTGATCTGAGGACGGTGAGTGATGTCACTCAGAACAAGCGTTTGATCTGAGGACGGTGAGTGATGTCACTCAGGGAGCGTTTGATCTGAGGACGGTGAGTGATGCCACTCAGCGCGAGCGTTTGATCTGAGGACGGTGGGTGATGTCACTCAGAGAGCGAACGTTTGATCTGAGGACGGTGGGTGATGTCACTCAGAGAGCGAGCGTTTGATCTGAGGACGGTGGGTGATGTCACTCAGAGAGCGAGCGTTTGATCTGAGGACGGTGGGTGATGTCACTCAGAGCGAGCGTTTGATCTGAGGACGGTGGGTGATGTCACTCAGAGCGAGCGTTTGATCTGAGGACGGTGAGTGATGTCACTCAGAGAGTGAACATTTGATCTGAGGACGGTGGGTGATGTCACTCAGGGAGTGTTTGATCTGAGGACGGTGGGTGATGTCACTCAGGGAGTGTTTGATCTGAGGACGGTGGGTGATGTCACTCAGGGAGTGTTTGATCTGAGGACGGTGGGTGATGTCACTCAGGGAGCGAGCGTTTGATCTGAGGACGGTGGGTGATGTCACTCAGGGAGCGTTTGATCTGAGGACGGTGGGTGATGTCACTCAGGGAGCGTTTGATCTGAGGACGGTGGGTGATGTCACTCAGGGAGCGTTTGATCTGAGGACGGTGAGTGATGTCACTCAGAGCGAGCGTTTGATCTGAGGACGGTGAGTGCTGTCACTCAGAGCGAGCATTTGATCTGAGGACGGCGGGTGATGTCACTCAGAGCGAGCGTTTGATCTGAGGACGGTGAGTGATGTCACTCAGAACAAGCGTTTGATCTGAGGACGGTGGGTGATGTCACTCAGGGAGCGTTTGATCTGAGGACGGTGGGTGATGTCACTCGGAGCGAGTGTTTGATCTGAGGACGGTGGGTGATGTCACTCAGAGCGAGCGTTTGATCTGAGGACGGTGGGTGATGTCACTCAGAGCGAGCGTTTGATCTGAGGACGGTGAGTGATGTCACTCAGGGAGTGTTTGATCTGAGGACGGTGAGTGATGTCACTCAGGGAGCGAGCGTTTGATCTGAGGACGGTGGGTGATGTCACTCAGAGAGCGAACGTTTGATCTGAGGACGGTGGGTGATGTCACTCAGAGAGCGAGCGTTTGATCTGAGGACGGTGGGTGATGTCACTCAGAGCGAGCGTTTGATCTGAGGACGGTGAGTGATGTCACTCAGAGAGCGAACGTTTGATCTGAGGACGGTGGGTGATGTCACTCAGGGAGTGTTTGATCTGAGGACGGTGGGTGATGTCACTCAGGGAGTGTTTGATCTGAGGACGGTGGGTGATGTCACTCAGGGAGCGAGCGTTTGATCTGAGGACGGTGGGTGATGTCACTCAGGGAGTGTTTGATCTGAGGACGGTGGGTGATGTCACTCAGGGAGCGAGCGTTTGATCTGAGGACGGTGGGTGATGTCACTCAGGGAGTGTTTGATCTGAGGACGGTGGGTGATGTCACTCAGAGCGAGCGTTTGATCTGAGGACGGTGGGTGATGTCACTCAGGGAGCGTTTGATCTGAGGACGGTGGGTGATGTCACTCAGGGAGCGTTTGATCTGAGGACGGTGAGTGATGTCACTCAGAGCGAGCGTTTGATCTGAGGACGGTGAGTGATGTCACTCAGAGCGAGCGTTTGATCTGAGGACGGTGAGTGCTGTCACTCAGAGCGAGCATTTGATCTGAGGACGGCTGGGTGATGTCACTCAGAGCGAGCGTTTGATCTGAGGACGGTGAGTGATGTCACTCAGAACAAGCGTTTGATCTGAGGACGGTGGGTGATGTCACTCAGGGAGCGTTTGATCTGAGGACGGTGGGTGATGTCACTCGGAGCGAGGTTTGATCTGAGGACGGTGGGTGATGTCACTCAGAGCGAGCGTTTGATCTGAGGACGGTGGGTGATGTCACTCAGAGCGAGCGTTTGATCTGAGGACGGTGAGTGATGTCACTCAGGGAGTGTTTGATCTGAGGACGGTGAGTGATGTCACTCAGAGAGCGTTTGATCTGAGGACGGTGGGTGATGTCACTCAGCGAGCGTTTGATCTGAGGACGGTGGGTGATGTCACTCAGAGAGCGTTTGATCTGAGGACGGTGAGTGATGTCACTCAGAGCGAGCGTTTGATCTGAGGACGGTGAGTGATGTCACTCAGAGAGAGCGTTTGATCTGAGGACGGTGGGTGATGTCACTCAGAGCGAGCGTTTGATCTGAGGACGGTGGGTGATGTCACTCAGGAGAGCGTTTGATCTGAGGACGGTGGAGTGATGTCACTCAGAGCGAGCGTTTGATCTGAGGACGGTGAGGTGATGTCACTCAGAGAGCGTTTGATCTGAGGACGGTGGGTGATGTCACTCAGAGCGAGCGTTTGATCTGAGGACGGTGGGTGATGTCACTCAGAGAGCGTTTGATCTGAGGACGGTGGGTGATGTCACTCAGGGAGCGTTTGATCTGAGGACGGTGAGTGATGTCACTCAGAGCGAGCGTTTGATCTGAGGACGGTGGGTGATGTCACTCAGAGCGAGCGTTTGATCTGAGGACGGTGGGTGATGTCACTCAGAGCGAGCGTTTGATCTGAGGACGGTGAGTGATGCCACTCAGCGCGAGCGTTTGATCTGAGGACGGTGGGTGATGACACTCAGAGAGCAAGCGTTTGATCTGAGAACGGTGAGTGATGTCACTCAGAGCGAGCGTTTGATCTGAGGACGGTGGGTGATGTCACTCAGAGCGAGCGTTTGATCTGAGGACGGTGGGTGATGTCACTCAGAGAGCGAGCGTTTGATCTGAGGACGGTGGGTGATGTCACTCAGAGCGAGCGTTTGATCTGAGGACGGTGGGTGATGTCACTCAG
This sequence comes from Squalus acanthias, assembly GCA_030390025.1. NCBI lineage: Eukaryota > Metazoa > Chordata > Chondrichthyes > Squaliformes > Squalidae > Squalus > Squalus acanthias. The sequence continues at coordinate 11,569,255 of JASTWF010000029.1, read as the reverse complement.
AGCGAGCGTTTGATCTGAGGACGGTGGGTGATGTCACTGAGAGAGCGAGCGTTTGATCTGAGGACGGTGGGTGATGTCACTCAGAGCGAGCGTTTGATCTGAGGACGGTGAGTGATGTCACTCAGAGCGAGCGTTTGATCTGAGGACGGTGGGTGATGTCACTCAGGGAGTGTTTGATCTGAGGACGGTGGGTGATGTCACTCAGAGCGAGCGTTTGATCTGAGGACGGTGGGTGATGTCACTCAGGGAGCGTTTGATCTGAGGACGGTGAGTGATGTCACTCAGAGAGTGTTTGATCTGCGGACGGTGGGTGATGTCACTCAGAGCGAGCGTTTGATCTGAGGACGGTGGGTGATGTCACTCAGGGAGTGTTTGATCTGAGGACGGTGGGTGATGTCACTCAGAGAGCGTTTGATCTGAGGACGGTGAGTGATGTCACTCAGGGAGTGTTTGATCTGAGGACGGTGAGTGATGTCACTCAGAGCGAGCGTTTGATCTGAGGACGGTGAGTGATGCCACTCAGAGCGAGCGTTTGATCTGAGGACGGTGGGTGATGTCACTCAGAGCGAGCGTTTGATCTGAGGACGGTGGGTGATGTCACTCAGGGAGGGTTTGATCTGAGGACGGTGGGTGATGTCACTCAGAGCGAGCGTTTGATCTGAGGACGGTGAGTGATGTCACTCAGAGCGAGCGTTTGATCTGAGGACGGTGAGTGCTGTCACTCAGGAGCGAGCGTTTGATCTGAGGACGGTGGGTGATGTCACTCAGAGCGAGCGTTTGATCTGAGGACGGTGGGTGATGTCACTCAGAGCGAGCGTTTGATCTGAGGACGGTGAGTGATGTCACTCAGAGCGAGCGTTTGATCTGAGGACGGTGGGTGATGTCACTCAGGGAGCGTTTGATCTGAGGACGGTGGGTGATGTCACTCAGGGAGCGTTTGATCTGAGGACGGTGAGTGATGTCACTCAGGAGCGAGCGTTTGATCTGAGGACGGTGGGTGATGTCACTCAGAGCGAGCGTTTGATCTGAGGACGGTGGGTGATGTCACTCAGAGCGAGCGTTTGATCTGAGGACGGTGGGTGATGTCACTCAGAGCGAGCGTTTGATCTGAGGACGGTGGGTGATGTCACTCAGAGGAGCGTTTGATCTGAGGACGGTGGGTGATGTCACTCAGAGGAGCGTTTGATCTGAGGACGGTGAGTGATGTCACTCAGAGGAGCGTTTGATCTGAGGACGGTGGGTGATGTCACTCAGAGCGAGCGTTTGATCTGAGGACGGTGAGTGATGTCACTCAGAGCGAGCGTTTGATCTGAGGACGGTGGGTGATGTCACTCAGAGCGAGCGTTTGATCTGAGGACGGTGGGTGATGTCACTCAGGGAGGGTTTGATCTGAGGACGGTGGGTGATGTCACTCAGAGCGAGCGTTTGATCTGAGGACGGTGAGTGATGTCACTCAGAGCGAGCGTTTGATCTGAGGACGGTGAGTGATGTCACTCAGAGCGAGCGTTTGATCTGAGGACGGTGGGTGATGTCACTCAGAGCGAGCGTTTGATCTGAGGACGGTGGGTGATGTCACTCAGAGCGAGCGTTTGATCTGAGGACGGTGAGTGATGTCACTCAGAGCGAGCGTTTGATCTGAGGACGGTGGGTGATGTCACTCAGAGCGAGCGTTTGATCTGAGGACGGTGAGTGATGTCACTCAGGGAGCGTTTGATCTGAGGACGGTGGGTGATGTCACTCAGAGCGAGCGTTTGATCTGAGGACGGTGGGTGATGTCACTCAGAGCGAGCGTTTGATCTGAGGACGGTGGGTGATGTCACTCAGAGAGCGTTTGATCTGAGGACGGTGAGTGATGTCACTCAGAGCGAGCGTTTGATCTGAGGACGGTGGTGATGTCACTCAGGGAGCGTTTGATCTGAGGACGGTGGGTGATGTCACTCAGGAGCGAGCGTTTGATCTGAGGACGGTGAGTGATGTCACTCAGAGCGAGCGTTTGATCTGAGGACGGTGGGTGATGTCACTCAGAGCGAGCGTTTGATCTGAGGACGGTGGGTGATGTCACTCAGAGCGAGCGTTTGATCTGAGGACGGTGGGTGATGTCACTCAGAGCGAGCGTTTGATCTGAGGACGGTGGGTGATGTCACTCAGAGCAGAGCGTTTGATCTGAGGACGGTGGGTGATGTCACTCAGAGAGCGAGCGTTTGATCTGAGGACGGTGGGTGATGTCACTCAGAGCGAGCGTTTGATCTGAGGACGGTGGTGATGTCACTCAGAGCGAGCGTTTGATCTGAGGACGGTGGGTGATGTCACTCAGAGCGAGCGTTTGATCTGAGGACGGTGGGTGATGTCACTCAGAGCGAGCGTTTGATCTGAGGACGGTGAGTGATGTCACTCAGAGCGAGCGTTTGATCTGAGGACGGTGGGTGATGTCACTCAGGGAGCGTTTGATCTGAGGACGGTGGGTGATGTCACTCAGAGCGAGCGTTTGATCTGAGGACGGTGGGTGATGTCACTCAGAGCGAGCGTTTGATCTGAGGACGGTGGGTGATGTCACTCAGGGAGCGTTTGATCTGAGGACGGTGGGTGATGTCACTCAGAGCGAGCGTTTGATCTGAGGACGGTGAGTGATGTCACTCAGGGAGTGTTTGATCTGAGGACGGTGAGTGATGTCACTCAGAGCGAGCGTTTGATCTGAGGACGGTGGAGTGATGACACTCAGAGCGAGCGTTTGATCTGAGGACGGTGGGTGATGTCACTCAGAGCGAGCGTTTGATCTGAGGACGATGGGGTGATGTCCTCAGGGAGCGTTTGATCTGAGGACGGTGAGTGATGTCTCACAGAGCGAGCGTTTGATCTGAGGGTCGGTGGGTGATGTCACTCAGAGCGAGCGTTTGATCTGAGGACGGTGGGTGATGTCACTCATAGAGCCGAGCGTTTGATCATGAGGACGGTGGGGGTGATGTCACTCAGAGGAGCGTTTTGATCTGAGGACAGTGAGGGTGATGTCACTAGAGCGAGCGGTGATTCTGAGGAAGGTGGTGATGTCTCAGAGGAGGTGTCTGAGGCGGTGGTGTGTATTCTGAGGAGGATGGTGGCTCGAGTGCTGTCCCTCAGAAGCGAGCGTTTGTTCTGGGACGGTGGGTACTGATGTCACTCAGAGCGAGCGTTTGTTCTGAGGACGGGGAGTGATTCACTCAGAGAGCGAGAGTTTGATCTGAGGACGGTGGAGATGTCACTCAGAGCAATGCGTTTGATCTGAGGACGGTGAGTGATGTCACTCAGAGAGCGAAAGTTTGATCTGAGGACGGTGGGTGATGTCACTCAGAGCGAGCGTTTGATCTGAGGACGGTGAGTGATGTCACTCAGAGCGAGCGTTTGATCTGAGGACGGTGGGTGATGTCACTCAGAGCGAGCGTTTGATCTGAGGACGGTGGGTGATGTCACTCAGAGAGCGAGCGTTTGATCTGAGGACGGTGGGTGATGTCACTCAGGGAGCGTTTGATCTGAGGACGGTGAGTGATGTCACTCAGAGCGAGCGTTTGATCTGAGGACGGTGGGTGATGTCACTCAGAGCGAGCGTTTGATCTGAGGACGGTGGGTGATGTCACTCAGAGCGAGCGTTTGATCTGAGGACGGTGGGTGATGTCACTCAGAGCGAGCGTTTGATCTGAGGACGGTGGGTGATGTCACTCAGAGAGCGAGCGTTTGATCTGAGGACGGTGGGTGATGTCACTCAGAGCGAGCGTTTGATCTGAGGACGGTGAGTGATGTCACTCAGAGCGAGCTTTTGATCTGAGGACGGTGGGTGATGTCACTCAGGGAGCGTTTGATCTGAGGACGGTGGGTGATGTCACTCAGAGCGAGCGTTTGATCTGAGGACGGTGGGTGATGTCACTCAGGGAGCGTTTGATCTGAGGACGGTGAGTGATGTCACTCAGAGAGCGTTTGATCTGCGGACGGTGGGTGATGTCACTCAGAGCGAGCGTTTGATCTGAGGACGGTGGGTGATGTCACTCAGGGAGTGTTTGATCTGAGGACGGTGGGTGATGTCACTCAGAGAGTGTTTGATCTGAGGACGGTGAGTGATGTCACTCAGGGAGTGTTTGATCTGAGGACGGTGAGTGATGTCACTCAGAGCGAGCGTTTGATCTGAGGACGGTGAGTGATGCCACTCAGAGCGAGCGTTTGATCTGAGGACGGTGGGTGATGTCACTCAGAGAGCGAACGTTTGATCTGAGGACGGTGGGTGATGTCACTCAGGGAGCGTTTGATCTGAGGACGGTGAGTGATGTCACTCAGAGCGAGCGTTTGATCTGAGGACGGTGGGTGATGTCAGGCAGAGCGAGCGTTTGATCTGAGGACGGTGGGTGATGTCACTCAGAGAGCGAGCGTTTGATCTGAGGACGGTGGGTGATGTCACTCAGAGCGAGCGTTTGATCTGAGGACAGTGAGTGATGTCACTCAGGGAGCGAGCGTTTGATCTGAGGAAGGTGAGTGATGTCACTCAGAGCGAGCGTTTGTTCTGAGGATGGTGGGTGATGCCACTCAGAGCGAGCGTTTGTTCTGAGGACGGTGAGTGATGTCACTCAGAGCGAGCGTTTGTTCTGAGGACGGTGAGTGATGTCACTCAGAGAGCGAAAGTTTGATCTGAGGACGGTGGGTGATGTCACTCAGAGCGAGCGTTTGATCTGAGGACGGTGAGTGATGTCACTCAGAGCGAGCGATTGATCTGAGGACGGTGGGTGATGTCACTCCGAGCGAGCGTTTGATCTGAGGACGGTGGGTGATGTCACTCAGAGCGAGCGTTTGATCTGAGGACGGTGGGTGATGTCACTCAGAGCGAGCGTTTGATCTGAGGACGGTGAGTGATGTCACTCAGAGCGAGCGTTTGATCTGAGGACGGTGGGTGATGTCACTCAGAGCGAGCGTTTGATCTGAGGACGGTGGGTGATGTCACTCAGAGAGCGAGCGTTTGATCTGAGGACGGTGGGTGATGTCACTCAGAGCGAGCGTTTGATCTGAGGACGGTGGGTGATGTCACTCAGAGCGAGCGTTTGATCTGAGGACGGTGAGTGATGTCACTCAGAGCGAGCGTTTGATCTGAGGACGGTGGGTGATGTCACTCAGAGCGAGCGTTTGATCTGAGGACGGTGGGTGATGTCACTCAGAGCGAGCGTTTGATCTGAGGACGGTGGGTGATGTCACTCAGAGCGAGCGTTTGATCTGAGGACGGTGGGTGATGTCACTCAGGAGCGAGCGTTTGATCTGAGCACGGTGAGTGATGTCTCTCAGGGAGCGAGTCGTTTTGTTCTGTGGAGCAGGTGGCGGATGTCACTCAGGGAGCGAGCGTTTGATCTGAGGACAGTTGGGTGATGTCATTCAGCGATTCGTTTGACGAGGACGGTGGGTGATGTCCAATCATAGCGAGCCGTTTGATCTGGGACGGATGGGTGATGTCACTCAGGTAGTGTTTGATCTGAGGACGGTGAGTGATGCCACTCAGCGCGAGCGATTTCTGAGGACGGGTGGGTGATGACACTCAGAGAGCAAGCGTTTTGATCTGAGAACGTGATTATGTCACTCAGAGCGAGCGTTTGATCTGAGGACGGTGGGTGAGTCACTCAGAACGAGCGTTTTCATCTGAGGACGGTGGTGATGTCACTCAGAGAGCGAGCGTTTGATCTGAGGACGGTGGGTGGATGTCAACTCAGAACGAGCGTTTGATCTGAGTGACGGTGGTGATGTCACACAGAGCGACGTTATGATCTGAGACGGTGGGTGATGTCACTCAGAAGCGACGTTTGATCTAGATCGGTGGTATGTCACTCAGAGCGAGCGTTTGAAATCTGAGGACGGTGAGTGATGTCACTCAGAGCGAGCGTTTGATCTGAGGACGGTGGGTGATGTCACTCAGGGAGCGTTTGATCTGAGGACGGTGGGTGATGTCACTCAGAGCGAGCGTTTGATCTGAGGACGGTGGGTGATGTCACTCAGAGCGAGCGTTTGATCTGAGGACGGTGGGTGATGTCACTCAGAGCGAGCGTTTGATCTGAGGACGGTGGGTGATGTCACTCAGAGCGAGCGTTTGATCTGAGGACGGTGGGTGATGTCACTCAGGGAGGGTTTGATCTGAGGACGGTGGGTGATGTCACTCAGAGCGAGCGTTTGATCTGAGGACGGTGAGTGATGTCACTCAGAGCGAGCGTTTGATCTGAGGACGGTGAGTGATGTCACTCAGAGCGAGCGTTTGATCTGAGGACGGTGGGTGATGTCACTCAGAGCGAGCGTTTGATCTGAGGACGGTGGGTGATGTCACTCGGAGCGAGCGTTTGATCTGAGGACGGTGAGTGATGTCACTCAGAGCGAGCGTTTGATCTGAGGACGGTGGGTGATGTCACTCAGAGAGCGAGCGTTTGATCTGAGGACGGTGGGTGATGTCACTCAGAGCGAGCGTTTGATCTGAGGACGGTGGGTGATGTCACTCAGAGCGAGCGTTTGATCTGAGGACGGTGGGTGATGTCACTCAGAGAGCGAGCGTTTGATCTGAGGACGGTGGGTGATGTCACTCAGAGCGAGCGTTTGATCTGAGGACGGTGAGTGATGTCACTCAGAGCGAGCGTTTGATCTGAGGACGGTGGGTGATGTCACTCAGGGAGCGTTTGATCTGAGGACGGTGGGTGATGTCACTCAGAGCGAGCGTTTGATCTGAGGACGGTGGGTGATGTCACTCAGGGAGCGTTTGATCTGAGGACGGTGAGTGATGTCACTCAGAGAGCGTTTGATCTGAGGACGGTGGGTGATGTCACTCAGAGCGAGCGTTTGATCTGAGGACGGTGGGTGATGTCACTCAGGGAGCGTTTGATCTGAGGACGGTGAGTGATGTCACTCAGAGCGAGGTTTGATCTGAGGACGGTGGGTGATGTCACTCAGAGGAGCGTTTGATCTGAGGACGGTGAGTGATGTCACTCAGAGCGAAACGTTTGATCTGAGGACGGTGAGTGATGTCACTCAGAGGAGCGTTTGATCTGAGGACGGTGAGTGATGTCACTCAGAGCGAGCGTTTGATCTGAGGACGGTGGGTGATGTCACTCAGAGCGAGCGTTTGATCTGAGGACGGTGGGTGATGTCACTCAGGGAGGTTTGATCTGAGGACGGTGGGTGATGTCACTCAGAGCGAGCGTTTGATCTGAGGACGGTGAGTGATGTCACTCAGAGCGAGCGTTTGATCTGAGGACGGTGAGTGCTGTCACTCAGAGCGAGCGTTTGATCTGAGGAGGTGGGTGATGTCACTCAGAGCGAGCGTTTGATCTGAGGACGGTGGGTGATGTCACTCAGAGCGAGCGTTTGATCTGAGGACGGTGAGTGATGTCACTCAGAGAGCGAGCGTATCGATCTGAGGACGGTGGGTGATGTCACTCAGAGCGAGCGTTTGATCTGAGGACGGTGGGTGATGTACTCAGAGCGAGCGTTTGATCTGAGGACGGTGGGTGATGTCACTAGAGGAGCGTTTGATCTGAGGACGGTGGGTGATGTCACTCAGGGAGCCGTTTGATCTTGAGGACGTGGTGATGTCATTCAGAGCGTTTGATCTGAGGACGGGGGTGATGTCACTCAGGGGGAGCGTTTATCTGAGGACGGTGGTGTGTCACTCAGAGCGAGCGTTTGATCTGAGGACGGTGGGTGATGTCACTCAGGGAGTGTTTGATCTGAGGACGGTGAGTGATGTCACTCAGAGCGAGCGTTTGATCTGAGGACGGTGAGTGATGTCACTCAGAGCGAGCGTTTGATCTGAGGACGGTGGGTTGATGTCACTCAGGGAGACGTTTGATCTGAGGACGGTGGGTGATGTCACTCAGAGGAGCGTTTGATCTGAGGACGGTGGGTGATGTCACTCAGAGCAAGCGTTTGATCTGAGGACGGTGAGTGATGTCAATCAGAGCGAGCGTTTGATCTGAGGACGGTGGGTGATGTCACTCAGAGCGAGCGTTTGATCTGAGGACGGTGGGTGATGTCACTCAGAGCGAGCGTTTGATCTGAGGACGGTGGTGATGTCACTCAGAGCGAGCGTTTGATCTGAGGACGGTGGGTGATGTCACTCAGGGGAGCGTTTGATCTGAGGACGGTGGGTGATGTCACTCAGAGCGAGCGTTTGATCTGAGGACGGTGAGTGATGTCACTCAGAGCGAGCGTTTGATCTGAGGACGGTGGGTGATGTCACTCAGGGAGCGTTTGATCTGAGGACGGTGGGTGATGTCCACTCAGAGCGAGCGTTTGATCTGAGGACGGTGGGTGATGTCACTCAGGCGAGTGTTTGATCTGAGGACGGTGGTGATGTCACTCAGAGCGAGCGTTTGATCTGAGGACGGTGAGTGATGCCACTCAGAGCGAGCGTTTGATCTGAGGACGGTGGGTGATGTCACTCAGAGCGAGCGTTTGATCTGAGGACGGTGGGTGTGTCACTCAGGGAGGTTTGATCTGAGGACGGTGGGTGATGTCACTCAGAGCGAGCGTTTGATCTGAGGACGGTGAGGTGATGTCACTCAGAGCGAGCGTTTGATCTGAGGACGGTGGGTGATGTCACTCAGAGCGAGCGTTTGATCTGAGGACGGTGGTGATGTCACTCAGAGCGAGCGTTTGATCTGAGGACGGTGGGTGATGTCACTCAGAGCGAGCGTTTGATCTGAGGACGGTGGGTGATGTCACTCAGAGCGAGCGTTTGATCTGAGGACGGTGGGTGATGTCACTCAGGGAGCGTTTGATCTGAGGACGGTGGGTGATGTCACTCAGAGCGAGCGTTTGATCTGAGGACGGTGGTGATGTCACTCAGGAGCGAGCGTTTGATCTGAGGACGGTGGGTGATGTCACTCAGAGCGAGCGTTTGATCTGAGGACGGTGGGTGATGTCACTCAGAGCGAGCGTTTGATCTGAGGACGGTGGGTGATGTCACTCAGAGCGAGCGTTTGATCTGAGGACGGTGGGTGATGTCACTCAGAGCGAGCGTTTGATCTGAGGACGGTGGGTGATGTCACTCAGAGAGCGTTTTGATCGAGGACGGTGGGTGATGTCACTCAGAGCGAGCGTTTGATCTGAGGACGGTGGGTGATGTCACTCAGAGCGAGCGTTTGATCTGAGGACGGTGGGTGATGTCACTCAGAGCGAGCGTTTGATCTGAGGACGGTGGGTGATGTCACTCAGAGCGAGCGTTTGATCTGAGGACGGTGGGTGATGTCACTCAGGGAGGGTTTGATCTGAGGACGGTGGGTGATGTCACTCAGAGCGAGCGTTTGATCTGAGGACGGTGAGTGATGTCACTCAGAGCGAGCGTTTGATCTGAGGACGGTGAGTGCTGTCACTCAGAGCGAGCGTTTGATCTGAGGACGGTGGGTGATGTCACTCAGAGCGAGCTTTTGATCTGAGGACGGTGGGTGATGTCACGCAGAGCGAGCGTTTGATCTGAGGACGGTGAGTGATGTCACTCAGAGCAAGCGTTTGATCTGAGGACGGTGGGTGATGTCACTCAGGGAGCGTTTGATCTGAGGACGGTGGGTGATGTCACTCAGGCGAGCGTTTGATCTGAGGACGGTGGGTGATGTCACTCAGAGCGAGCGTTTGATCTGAGGACGGTGGGTGATGTCACTCAGAGCGAGTGTTTGATCTGAGGACGGTGAGTGATGCCACTCAGAGCGAGCGTTTGATCTGAGGACGGTGGGTGATGTCACTCAGAGAGCAGCGTTTGATCTGAGACGGTGAGTGATGTCACTCAGAGCGAGCGTTTGATCTGAGGACGGTGGGTGATGTCACTCAGAGCGAGCGTTTGATCTGAGGACGGTGGGTGATGTCACTCAGAGAGCGAGCGTTTGATCTGAGGACGGTGGGTGATGTCACTCAGAGCGAGCGTTTGATCTGAGGACGGTGGGTGATGTCACTCAGAGCGAGCGTTTGATCTGAGGACGGTGGGTGATGTCACTCAGAGAGCGAGCGTTTGATCTGAGGACGGTGGGTGATGTCACTCAGAGCGAGCGTTTGATCTGAGGACGGTGAGTGATGTCACTCAGAGCGAGCGTTTGATCTGAGGACGGTGGGTGATGTCACTCAGGGAGTGTTTGATCTGAGGACGGTGGGTGATGTCACTCAGAGCGAGCGTTTGATCTGAGGACGGTGGGTGATGTCACTCAGGGAGCGTTTGATCTGAGGACGGTGAGTGATGTCACTCAGAGAGTGTTTGATCTGCGGACGGTGGGTGATGTCACTCAGAGCGAGCGTTTGATCTGAGGACGGTGGGTGATGTCACTCAGGGAGTGTTTGATCTGAGGACGGTGGGTGATGTCACTCAGAGAGCGTTTGATCTGAGGACGGTGAGTGATGTCACTCAGGGAGTGTTTGATCTGAGGACGGTGAGTGATGTCACTCAGAGCGAGCGTTTGATCTGAGGACGGTGAGTGATGCCACTCAGAGCGAGCGTTTGATCTGAGGACGGTGGGTGATGTCACTCAGAGAGCGAACGTTTGATCTGAGGACGGTGGGTGATGTCACTCAGGGAGCGTTTGATCTGAGGACGGTGAGTGATGTCACTCAGAGCGAGCGTTTGATCTGAGGACGGTGGGTGATGTCAGGCAGAGCGAGCGTTTGATCTGAGGACGGTGGGTGATGTCACTCAGAGAGCGAGCGTTTGATCTGAGGACGGTGGGTGATGTCACTCAGAGCGAGCGTTTGATCTGAGGACGGTGAGTGATGTCACTCAGGAGGCGAGCGTTTGATCTGAGGACGGTGAGTGATGTCACTCAGAGCGAGCGTTTGTTCTGAGGATGGTGGGTATGCACTCAGAGCGAGCGTTTGTTCTGAGGACGGTGAGTGATGTCACTCAGAGCGAGCGTTTGTTCTGAGGACGGTGAGTGATGTCACTCAGAGAGCGAAAGTTTGATCTGAGGACGGTGGGTGATGTCACTCAGAGGAGCGTTTGAATCTGAGGACGGTGAGTGAGGTCACTCAGAGCGAGCGTTTGATCTGAGGACGGTGGGTGATGTCACACAGAGCGAGCGTTTGATCTGAGGACGGTGGGTGATGTCACTCAGAGCGAGCGTTTGATCTGAGGACGGTGGGTGATGTCACTCAGGGAGCGTTTGATCTGAGGACGGTGGGTGATGTCACTCAGGGAGCGAGCGTTTGATCTGAGGACGGTGGGTGATGTCACTCAGGGAGCGTTTGATCTGAGGACGGTGAGTGATGTCACTCAGAGCGAGCGTTTGATCTGAGGACGGTGGGTGATGTCACTCAGAGAGCGAGCGTTTGATCTGAGGACGGTGGGTGATGTCACTCAGAGCGAGCGTTTGATCTGAGGACGGTGGGTGATGTCACTCAGAGCGAGCGTTTGATCTGAGGACGGTGAGTGATGTCACTCAGAGCGAGCGTTTGATCTGAGGACGGTGGGTGATGTCACTCAGGGAGCGTTTGATCTGAGGACGGTGGGTGATGTCACTCAGAGCGAGCGTTTGATCTGAGGACGGTGGGTGATGTCACTCAGGGAGCGTTTGATCTGAGGACGGTGAGGTGATGTCACTCAGAGCGAGCGTTTGATCTGAGGACGGTGGGTGATGTCACTCAGAGCGAGCGTTTGATCTGAGGACGGTGGGTGATGTCACTCAGAGCGATGCGTTTTGATCTGAGGGACGGTGGGTGATAGACACTCAGAGCGAGCGTTTGATCTGAGGAAGGTGTAGTGATGTCACCTCAGGGAGCGTTTGATCTGAGACGGTGGGTGATGACACTCAGAGCGAGCGATAGATCTGAGGACGGTGGAGTGATGTCACTCAGGAACGAGCGTTTTGATCTGAGGACGGTGGAGTGCTGTCCACTCCAGAGCGAGCTTTGATCTGATGGCGGGTGGGTGATGTCACTCAAGCGAGCGTTTGACTGGAGGACGGTGGGTATGGTGGGGTGATGCACTCGGAGCGCGCGTTTGATCTGAGGACGGGTGAGGGATGTCACTCAGGAGCCAGCTTTTGATCTGAGGACGGTGGGTGATGTCACTCAGAGACGAGCGTTTAGGATCTGAGGACGGTGGGTGATGTCACTCAGAGCGAGCTGTTTGATCTGAGGGACGGTGGTGATGACACTCAAGAGCGAGCGTTGATCTGAGGGACGGTGGGTGATGTCCCTCAGAGCGAGCGTTAGATCAGGAGGACGGTGGTATGATGTCACTCAGGGAGCGACGTTTGATCTGAGGACGGGTGAGGTGATGTCACGCAGAGCGAGCGTTTGATCTGAGGACCGGTGGGTGGGATTGTCACTCAGGGAGCTGTTTGATCTGAGGACGGTGGGTGATGTCACTCAGAGCGAGCGTTTGATCTGAGGACGGTGAGTGATGTCACTCAGAGCGAGCGTTTGATCTGAGGACGGTGGGTGATGTCACTCAGAGCGAGCGTTTGATCTGAGGACGGTGAGTGATGTCACTCAGGGAGCGAGCGTTTGATCTGAGGACGGTGAGTGATGTCACTCAGAGCGAGCGTTTGATCTGAGGACGGTGGGTGATGTCACTCAGAGCGAGCGTTTGATCTGAGGACGTTGGCTGATGTCACTCAGGGAGCGAGCGTTTGATCTGAGGACGATGAGTGATGTCACTCGGAGCGAGCGTTTGATCTGAGGACGGTGGGTGATGTCACTCAGAGAGCGTTTGATCTGAGGACGGTGAGTGATGTCACTCAGAGAGCGTTTGATCTGAGGACGGTGGGTGATGTCACTCAGAGCGAGCGTTTGATCTGAGGACGGTGGGTGATGTCACTCAGAGAGCGTTTGATCTGAGGACGGTGAGTGATGTCACTCAGAGTGAGCGTGTGATCTGAGGACGGTGGGTGATGTCACTCAGGGAGCGTTTGATCTGAGGACGGTGAGTGATGTCACTCAGAGCGAGCGTGTGATCTGAGGACGGTGAGTGATGTCACTCAGAGAGCGTTTGATCTGAGGACGGTGGGTGATGTCATCAGAGAGCGTTTGATCTGAGGACGGTGGGTGATGTCACTCAGAGCGAGCGTTTGATCTGAGGACGGTGGGTGATGTCACTCAGAGAGCGTTTGATCTGAGGACGGTGAGTGATGTCACTCAGAGAGCGTTTGATCTGAGGACGGTGGGTGATGTCACTCAGAGCGAGCGTTTTGATCTGAGGACGGTGAGTGATGTCACTCAGAGGAGCGTTTGATCTGAGGACGGTGGGTGATGTCACTCAGAGAGCGTTTGATCTGAGGACGGTGGGTGATGTCACTCAGAGCGAGCGTTTGATCTGAGGACGGTGAGTGATGTCACTCAGAGAGCGTTTGATCTGAGGACGGTGGGTGATGTCACTCAGAGCGAGCGTTTTGATCTGAGGGACGGTGGGTGATGTCACTCAGAGCGAGCGTTTGATCTGAGGACGGTGGGTGATGTCACTCGAGGAGCGAGCGTTTGATCTGAGGACGGTGGGTGATGTCACTCAGAGCGAGCGTTTGATCTGAGGACGGTGGTGATGTCACTCAGGGAGTGTTTGATCTGAGGACGGTGGGTGATGTCACTCAGAGCGAGTGTTTGATCTGAGGACGGTGAGTGATGTCACTCAGAGCGAGCGTTTGGTCTGAGGACGGTGAGTGATGTCACTCAGGAGTGTTTGATCTGAGGACGGTGGGTGATGTCACTCAGAGCGAGCGTTTGATCTGAGGACGGTGGGTGATGTCAGCTCAGGGAGCGAGCGTTTGATCTGAGGACGGTGGGTGATGTCACTCAGAGCGAGCGTTTGATCTGAGGACGGTGGGTGATGTCACTCAGGGAGCGTTTGATCTGAGGACGGTGGGTGATGTCATCAGGGAGCGTTTGATCTGAGGACGGTGGGTGATGTCACTCAGGGAGCGTATGATCTGAGGACGGTGGGTGATGTCACTCAGGGAGCGTTTGATCTGAGGAAGGTGAGTGATGTCACTCAGAGCGAGCGTTTGATCTGAGACGGTGGGTGATGTCACTCATGAGCGAGCGTTTGATCTGAGGACGGTGGTGTGATGTCACTCAGAGCGAGCGTTTGATCTGAGGACGGTGGGTGATGTCACTCAGAGCGAGCGGTTTGATCTGAGGACGGTGGGTGATGTCACTCAGGAGAGCGTTTGATCCGGAGGACGGTGGGTGATGTCACTCAGAGCGAGCGTTTGATCTGAGGACGGTGGGTGATGTCACTCAGAGCGAACGTTTGATCTGAGGACGGTGGGTGATGTCACTCAGAGCGAGCGTTTGATCTGAGGACGGTGGGTGATGTCACTCAGAGCGAGCGTTTGATCTGAGGACGGTGGGTGATGTCACTCAGGGAGGGTTTGATCTGAGGACGGTGGGTGATGTCACTCAGAGCGAGCGTTTGATCTGAGGACGGTGAGTGATGTCACTCAGAGCGAGCGTTTGATCTGAGGACGGTGAGTGATGTCACTCAGAGCGAGCGTTTGATCTGAGGACGGTGGGTGATGTCACTCAGAGTGAGCGTTTGATCTGAGGACGGTGGAGTGATGTCACTCAGAGCGAGCGATTGATCTGAGGACGGTGAGTGATGTCACTCAGAGCGAAGCGTTTGATCTGAGGACGGTGGGTGATGTCACTCAGAGCGAGCGTTTGATCTGAGGACGGTGGGTGATGTCACTCAGGCGAGCGTTTGATCTGAGGACGGGTGGGTGATGTCACTCGGAGCGAGCGTTTGATCTGAGGACGGTGGGTGATGTCACTCAGAGCGAGCGTTTGATCTGAGGACGGTGGGTGATGTCACTCAGGGAGTGTTTGATCTGAGGACGGTGAGTGATGCCACTCAGCGCGAGCGTTTGATCTGAGGACGGTGGGTGATGACACTCAGGAGCAAGCGTTTGATCTGAGAACGGTGAGTGATGTCACTCAGAGGAGCGTTTGATCTGAGGACGGTGGAGTGATGTCACTCAGAGCGAGCGTTTGATCTGAGGACGGTGGGGTGATGTCACTCAGAGAGCGAGCGTTTGATCTGAGGACGGTGGGTGATGTCACTCAGAGCGAGCGTTTGATCTGAGGACGGTGGGTGATGTCACTCAGAGCGAGCCGTTTGATCTGGAGGACGGTGGGTGATGTCACTCAGAGCGAGCGTTTGATCTGAGGACGGTGGGTGATGTCACTCAGGGAGCGTTTGATCTGAGGACGGTGGTGATGTCACTCAGAGCGAGCGTTTGATCTGAGGACGGTGGGGTGATGTCACTCAGGGAGTGTTTGATCTGAGGACGGTGGGTGATGTCACTGAGAGCGAGCGTTTGATCTGAGGACGGTGAGGTGATGTCACTCAGGGAGCGTTTGATCTGAGGACGGTGAGTGATGTCACTCAGAGCGAGCGTTTGATCTGAGGACGGTGGGTGATGTCACTCAGAGCGAGCGTTTGATCTGAGGACGGTGGGTGATGTCACTCAGGGAGTGTTTGATCTGAGGACGGTGGGTGATGTCACTCAGAGCGAGCGTTTGATCTGAGGACGGTGGGTGATGTCACTCAGGGAGTGTTTGATCTGAGGACGGTGAGTGATGTCACTCAGAGCGAGCGTTTGATCTGAGGACGGGTGAGTGATGCCACTCAGAGCGAGCGTTTGATCTGAGGACGGTGGGTGATGTCACTCAGAGCGAGCGTTTGATCTGAGGACGGTGGGTGATGTCACTCAGGGAGGGTTTGATCTGAGGACGGTGGGTGATGTCACTCAGAGCGAGCGTTTGATCTGAGGACGGTGAGTGATGTCACTCAGAGCGAGCGTTTGATCTGAGGACGGTGAGTGCTGTCACTCAGAGCGAGCGTTTGATCTGAGGACGGTGGGTGATGTCACTCAGAGCGAGCGTTTGATCTGAGGACGGTGGGTGATGTCACTCAGAGCGAGCGTTTGATCTGAGGACGGTGAGTGATGTCACTCAGAGCAAGCGTTTTGATCTGAGGACGGTGGGTGATGTCACTCAGGGAGCGTTTGATCTGAGGACGGTGGGTGATGTCATTCAGGGAGCGTTTGATCTGAGGACGGTGGGTGATGTCACTCGGAGCGAGCGTTTGATCTGAGGACGGTGGGTGATGTCACTCAGAGCGAGCGTTTGATCTGAGGACGGTGGGTGATGTCACTCAGAGCGAGCGTTTGATCTGAGGACGGTGGGTTGATGTCACTCAGAGCGAGCGTTTGAATCTGAGGACGGTGGGTGATGTCACTCAGGGAGTGTTTGATCTGAGGACGATGGGTGATGTCACTCAGAGAGCGTTTGATCTGAGGACGGTGAGTGATGTCACTCAGGGAGTGTTTGATCTGAGGACGGTGAGTGATGTCACTCAGAGCGAGCGTTTGATCTGAGGACGGTGAGTGATGCCACTCAGAGCGAGCGTTTGATCTGAGGACGGTGGGTGATGTCACTCAGAGCGAGCGTTTGATCTGAGGACGGTGGCTGATGTCACTCAGGGAGGGTTTGATCTGAGGACGGTGGGTGATGTCACTCAGAGCGAGCGTTTGATCTGAGGACGGTGAGTGATGTCACTCAGAGCGAGCGTTTGATCTGAGGACGGTGAGTGCTGTCACTCAGAGCGAGCGTTTGATCTGAGGACGGTGGGTGATGTCACTCAGAGCGAGCGTTTGATCTGAGGACGGTGGGTGATGTCACTCAGAGCGAGCGTTTGATCTGAGGACGGTGAGTGATGTCACTCAGAGCAAGCGTTTGATCTGAGGACGGTGGGTGATGTCACTCAGGGAGCGTTTGATCTGAGGACGGTGGTGATGTCATTCAGGGAGCGTTTGATCTGAGGACGGTGGGTGATGTCACTCGGAGCGAGCGTTTGATCTGAGGACGGTGGGTGATGTCACTCAGAGCGAGCGTTTGATCTGAGGACGGTGGGTGATGTCACTCAGGGAGTGTTTGATCTGAGGACGGTGGGTGATGTCACTCAGAGCGAGCGTTTGATCTGAGGACGGTGGTGATGTCACTCAGGAGCGAGCGTTTGATCTGAGACGGTGGGTGATGTCACTCAGAGGAGCGTTTGATCTGAGGACGGTGAGTGATGTCACTCAGAGCGAGCGTTTGATCTGAGGACGGTGGGTGATGTCACTCAGAGAGCGAGCGTTTGATCTGAGGACGGTGAGTGATGTCACTCAGAGCGAGCGTTTGATCTGAGGACGGTGGTGATGTCACTCAGAGCGAGCGTTTGATCTGAGGACGGTGGGTGATGTCACTCAGAGAGCGAGCGTTTGATCTGAGGACGGTGGGTTGATGTCACTCAGAGCGAGCGTTTGATCTGAGGACGGTGGGTGATGTCACTCAGAGCGAGCGTTTGATCTGAGGACGGTGGGTGATGTCACTCAGAGCGAGCGTTTGATCTGAGGACGGTGGGTGATGTCACTCAGAGCGAGCGTTTGATCTGAGGACGGTGAGTGATGTCACTCAGAGCGAGCGTTTGATCTGAGGACGGTGGGTGATGTCACTCAGGGAGTGTTTTGATCTGAGGACGGATGGGTGATGTCACTCAGAGCGAGCGTTTGATCTGAGGACGGTGAGTGATGTCACTCAGGGAGTGTTTGATCTGAGGACGGTGAGTGATGTCACTCAGAGCGAGCGTTTGATCTGAGGACGGTGAGTGATGCCACTCAGAGCGAGCGTTTGATCTGAGGACGGTGGGTGATGTCACTCAGAGCGAGCGTTTGATCTGAGGACGGTGGTGGATGTCACTCAGGGAGGGTTTGATCTGAGGACGGTGGGTGATGTCACTCAGAGCGAGCGTTTGATCTGAGGACGGTGAGTGATGTCACTCAGAGCGAGCGTTTGATCTGAGGACGGTGAGTGCTGTCACTCAGAGCGAGCGTTTGATCTGAGGACGGTGGGTGATGTCACTCAGAGCGAGCGTTTGATCTGAGGACGGTGGGTGATGTCACTCAGAGAGCGAGCGTTTGATCTGAGGACGGTGGAGTGATGTCACTCAGAGCAGCGTTTGATCTGAGGACGGTGGGTGATGTCACTCAGGGAGCGTTTGATCTGAGGACGGTGGGTGATGTCAATCAGGGAGCGTTTGATCTGAGGACGGTGGGTGATGTCACTCAGAGCGAGCGTTTGATCTGAGGACGGTGGGTGATGTCACTCAGAGCGAGCGTTTTGATCTGTGGACGGTGGGTGATGTCACTCAGAGCGAGCGTTTGATCTGAGGACGGTGGGTGATGTCACTCAGAGCGAGCGTTTGATCTGAGGACGGTGGGTGATGTCACTCAGGGAGTGTTTGATCTGAGGACGATGGGTGATGTCACTCAGAGAGAGCGTTTGATCTGAGGACGGTGAGTGATGTCACTCAGGGAGTGTTTGATCTGAGGACGGTGAGTGATGTCACTCAGAGCGAGCGTTTGATCTGAGGACGGTGAGTGATGCCACTCAGAGCGAGCGTTTGATCTGAGGACGGTGGGTGATGTCACTCAGAGCGAGCGTTTGATCTGAGGACGGTGGGTGATGTCACTCAGGGAGGGTTTGATCTGAGGACGGTGGGTGATGTCACTCAGAGCGAGCGTTTGATCTGAGGACGGTGAGTGATGTCACTCAGAGCGAGCGTTTGATCTGAGGACGGTGAGTGCTGTCACTCAGAGCGAGCGTTTGATCTGAGGACGGTGGGTGATGTCACTCAGAGCGAGCGTTTGATCTGAGGACGGTGGGTGATGTCACTCAGAGCGAGCGTTTGATCTGAGGACGGTGAGTGATGTCACTCAGAGCAAGCGTTTGATCTGAGGACGGTGGGTGATGTCACTCAGGGAGCGTTTGATCTGAGGACGGTGGGTGATGTCATTCAGGGAGCGTTTGATCTGAGGACGGTGGGTGATGTCACTCGAGCGAGCGTTTGATCTGAGGACGGTGGGTGATGTCACTCAGAGCGAGCGTTTGATCTGAGGACGGTGGGTGATGTCACTCAGGGAGTGTTTGATCTGAGGACGGTGGGTGATGTCACTCGGAGCGAGCGTTGATCTGAGGACGGTGGGTGATGTCACTCAGGAGCGAGCGTTTGATCTGAGGACGGTGGGTGATGTCACTCAGGGAGTGTTTGATCTGAGGACGGTGAGTGATGCCACTCAGCGCGAGGTTTGATCTGAGGACGGTGGGTGATGACACTCAGAGAGCAAGCGTTTGATCTGAGACGGTGAGTGATGTCACTCAGAGCGAGCGTTTGATCTGAGGACGGTGGTGTGATGTCACTCAGAGCGAGCGTTTGATCTGAGGACGGTGGGTGATGTCACTCAGAGAGCGAGCGTTTGATCTGAGGACGGTGGGTGATGTCACTCAGAGCGAGCGTTTGATCTGAGGACGGTGGGTGATGTCACTCAGAGCGAGCGTTTGATCTGAGGACGGTGGGTGATGTCACTGAGAAGCGAGCGTTTGATCTGAGGACGGTGGGTGATGTCACTCAGAGCGAGCGTTTTGATCTGAGGACGGTGAGTGATGTCACTCAGAGCGAGCGTTTGATCTGAGGACGGTGTGTGATGTTCACTCAGGGAGTGTTTGATCTGAGGACGGTGGGTGATGTCACTCAGAGCGAGCGTTTGATCTGAGGACGGTGGGTGATGTCACTCAGGGAGCGTTTGATCTGAGGACGGTGAGTGATGTCACTCAGAGAGTGGTTTGATCTGCGGACGGTGGGTGATGTCACTCAGAGCGAGCGTTTGATCTGAGGACGGTGGGTGATGTCACTCAGGGAGTGTTTGATCTGAGGACGGTGGGTGATGTCACTCAGAGAGCGTTTGATCTGAGGACGGTGAGTGATGTCACTCAGGGAGAGTTTGATCTGAGGACGGTGAGTGATGTCACTCAGAGCGAGCGTTTGATCTGAGGACGGTGAGTGATTGCCACTCAGAGCGAGCGTTTGATCTGAGGACGGTGGGTGATGTCACTCAGAGAGCGAACGTTTGATCTGAGGACGGTGGGTGATGTCACTCAGGGAGCGTTTGATCTGAGGACGGTGAGTGATGTCACTCAGAGCGAGCGTTTGATCTGAGGACGGTGGGTGATGTCAGGCAGAGCGAGCGTTTGATCTGAGGACGGTGGGTGATGTCACTCAGAGAGCGAGCGTTTGATCTGAGGATGGTGGGTGATGTCACTCAGAGCGAGCGTTTGATCTGAGGACGGTGAGTGATGTCACTCAGGGAGCGAGCGTTTGATCTGAGGACGGTGAGTGATGTCACTCAGAGCGAGCGTTTGTTCCGAGGATGGTGGGTGATGCTACTCAGAGCGAGCGTTTGTTCTGAGGACGGTGAGTGATGTCACTCAGAGCGAGCGTTTGTTCTGAGGACGGTGAGTGATGTCACTCAGAGAGCGAAAGTTTGATCTGAGGACGGTGGGTGATGTCACTCAGAGCGAGCGTTTGATCTGAGGACGGTGAGTGATGTCACTCAGAGCGAGCGTTTGATCTGAGGACGGTGGGTGATGTCACTCAGAGCGAGCGTTTGATCTGAGGACGGTGGGTGATGTCACTCAGAGAGCGAGCGTTTGATCTGAGGACGGTGGGTGATGTCACTCAGGGAGCGTTTGATCTGAGGACGGTGAGTGATGTCACTCAGAGTGAGCGTTTGATCTGAGGACGGTGGGTGATGTCACTCAGAGCGAGCGTTTGATCTGAGGACGGTGGGTGATGTCACTCAGAGAGCGAGCGTTTGATCTGAGGACGGTGGGTGATGTCACTCAGAGCGAGCGTTTGATCTGAGGACGGTGGGTGATGTCACTCAGAGCGAGCGTTTGATCTGAGGACGGTGAGTGATGTCACTCAGAGCGAGCGTTTGATCTGAGGACGGTGGGTGATGTCACTCAGGGAGTGTTTGATCTGAGGACGGTGAGTGATGCCACTCAGCGCGAGCGTTTGATCTGAGGACGGTGGGTGATGTCACTCAGGGAGCGACGTTTGATCTGAGGACGGTGGGTGATGTCACTCAGAGCGAGCGTTTGATCTGAGGACGGTGGGTGATGTCACTCAGAGCGAGCGTTTGATCTGAGGACGGTGAGTGATGTCACTCAGAGCGAGACGTTTGATCTGAGGACGGTGGGTGATGTCACTCAGGGAGTGTTTGATCTGAGGACGGTGGGTGATGTCACTCAGGAGTGTTTGATCTGAGGACGGTGGGTGATGTCACTCAGAGCGAGCGTTTTGATCTGAGGACGGTGGGTGATGTCACTCAGGGAGCGTTTGATCTGAGGACGGTGGGTGATGTCACTCAGGGAGCGTTTGATCTGAGGACGGTGGGTGATGTCACTCAGGGAGCGTTTGATCTGAGGACGGTGGGTGATGTCACTCAGTGGAGCGTTTGATCTGAGGACGGTGAGTGATGTAACTCAGAGAGCGTTTGATCTGAGGACGGTGAGTGATGTCACTCAGAGCGTGCGTTTGATCTGAGGGACGTGGGTGATGTCACTCAGGGAGCGTTTGATCTGAGGACGGTGAGTGATGTAACTCAGAGAGCGTTTGATCTGAGGACGGTGGGTGATGTCACTCAGAGCGAGCGTTTGATCTTGAGGACGGTGGGTGATGTCACTCAGGGAGCGTTTGATCTGAGGACGGTGAGTGATGTACACTCTGAGAGCGTTTGATCTGCGGACGGTGGTGATGTCACTCAGAGCGAGCGTTTGATCTGAGGACGGTGGGTGATGTCACTCAGGGAGTGTTTGGATCTGAGGACGGTGAGTGATGTCACTCAGAGCGAGCGTTTGATCTGAGGACGGTGAGTGATGCCACTCAGAGCGAGCGTTTGATCTGAGGATCGGTGGGTGAAGTCACTCAGAGAGCGAACGTTTTGATCAGAGGACGGTGGTGATGTCACTCAGGGAGCGTTTGATCTGAGAGGACGGTGAGTGATGTCACTCAGAGCGAGCGTTTGATCTGAGACGGTGGGTGATGTCACTCAGAGCGAGCGTTTGATCTGAGGACGGTGGGTGATGTCACTCAGAGAGCGAGCGTTTGATCTGAGGACGGTGGGTGATGTCACTCAGAGCGAGCGTTTGATCTGAGGACAGGTGAGTGATGTCACTCAGAGCGAGCGTTTGATCTGAGGACGGTGAGTGATGTCACTCAGAGCGAGCGTTTGATCTGAGGACGGTGGGTGATGTCACTCAGAGCGAGCGTTTGATCTGAGGACGGTGAGTGATGTCACTCAGAGCGAGCGTTTGATCTGAGGACGGTGAGTGATGTCACTCAGAGCGAAGTTTGTTCTGAGGACGGTGAGTGATGTCACTCAGAGCGAGCGATTGATCTGAGGACGGTGGGTGATGTCACTCAGAGCGAGCGTTTGATCTGAGGACGGTGGTGATGTCACTCAGAGCGAGCGTTTGATCTGAGGACGGTGGGTGATGTCACTCAGGGAGCGTTTGATCTGAGGACGGTGGGTGATGTCACTCAGGAGCGAGCGTTTGATCTGAGGACGGTGGGTGATGTCACTCAGGGAGCGTTTGATCTGAGGACGGTGAGTGATGTCACTCAGAGCGAGCGTTTGATTTGAGGACGGTGGGTGATGTCACTCAGAGAGCGAGCGTTTGATCTGAGGACGGTGGGTGATGTCACTCAGAGCGAGCGTTTGATCTGAGGACGGTGGGTGATGTCACTCAGAGCGAGCGTTTGATCTGAGGACGGTGAGTGATGTCACTCAGAGCGAGCGTTTGATCTGAGGACGGTGGGTGATGTCACTCAGGGAGCGTTTGATCTGAGGACGGTGAGTGATGTCACTCAGAGAGCGTTTGATCTGAGGACGGTGGGTGATGTCACTCAGAGAGCGTTTGATCTGAGGACGGAGAGTGATGTCACTCAGAGAGCGTTTGATCTGAGGACGGTGAGTGATGCCACTCAGAGCGAGCGTTTGATCTGAGGACGGTGGGTGATGTCACTCAGAGCGAGCGTTTGATCTGAGGACGGTGGGTGATGTCACTCAGGGAGCGTTTGATCTGAGGACGGTGGGTGATGTCACTCAGAGAGCGTTTGATCTGAGGACGGTGGGTGATGTCACTCAGAGCGAGCGTTTGATCTGAGGACGGTGGGTGATGTCACTCAGAGGAGCGTTTGATCTGAGGACGGTGGGTGATGTCACTCAGAGAGCGTTTGATCTGAGGACGGTGAGTGATGTCACTCAGGGAGTGTTTGATCTGAGGACGGTGAGTGATGTCACTCAGAGCGAGCGTTTGATCTGAGGACGGTGAGTGATGCCACTCAGAGCGAGCGTTTGATCTGAGGACGGTGAGTGATGTCACTCAGGGAGCGAACGTTTGATCTGAGGACGGTGGGTGATGTCACGCAGAGCGAGCGTTTGATCTGAGGACGGTGGGTGATGTCACTCAGGGAGTGTTTGATCTGAGGACGGTGGGTGATGTCACTCAGAGAGCGAACGTTTGATCTGAGGACGGTGGGTGATGTCACTCAGGGAGCGTTTGATCTGAGGACGGTGGGTGATGTCAGGCAGAGCGAGCGTTTGATCTGAGGACGGTGAGTGATGTCACTCAGAGCGAGCGTTTGATCTGAGGACGGTGGGTGATGTCACTCAGAGCGAGCGTTTGATCTGAGGACGGTGAGTGATGTCACTCAGGGAGCGAGCGTTTGATCTGAGGACGGTGAGTGATGTCACTCAGAGCGAGCGTTTGTTCTGAGGATGGTGGGTGATGCCACTCAGAGCGAGCGTTTGATCTGAGGACGTGGCTGATGTCACTCAGGGAGCGAGCGTTTGATCTGAGGACGATGAGTGATGTCACTCGGAGCGAGCGTTTGATCTGAGGACGGTGGGTGATGTCACTCAGAGCGAGCGTTTGATCTGAGGACGGTGGGTGATGTCACTCAGAGCGAGCGTTTGATCTGAGGACGGTGGGTGATGTCACTCAGAGCGAGCGTTTGATCTGAGGACGGTGGTGATGTCACTCAGGGAGCGTTTGATCCGAGGACGGTGGGTGATGTCACTCAGAGCGAGCGTTTGATCTGAGGACGGTGGGTGATGTCACTCAGAGCGAGCGTTTGATCTGAGGACGGTGGGTGATGTCACTCAGAGCGAGCGTTTGATCTGAGGACGGTGGGTGATGTCACTCAGAGCGAGCGTTTGATCTGAGGACGGTGGGTGATGTCACTCAGGGAGGGTTTGATCTGAGGACGGTGGGTGATGTCACTCAGAGCGAGCGTTTGATCTGAGGACGGTGAGTGATGTCACTCAGAGCGAGCGTTTGATCTGAGGACGGTGAGTGCTGTCACTCAGAGCGAGCGTTTGATCTGAGGACGGTGGGTGATGTCACTCAGAGCGAGCATTTGATCTGAGGACGGTGGGTGATGTCACTCGGAGCGAGCGTTTGATCTGAGGACGGTGAGTGATGTCACTCAGAGCAAGCGTTTGATCTGAGGACGGTGGGTGATGTCACTCAGGGAGCGTTTGATCTGAGGACGGTGGGTGATGTCATTCAGCGATCGTTTGATCTGAGGACGGTGGGTGATGTCACTCAGAGCGAGCGTTTGATCTGAGGACGGTGGGTGATGTCACTCAGGGAGTGTTTGATCTGAGGACGGTGAGTGATGCCACTCAGCGCGAGCGTTTGATCTGAGGACGGTGGGTGATGACACTCAGAGAGCAAGCGTTTGATCTGAGAACGGTGAGTGATGTCACTCAGAGCGAGCGTTTGATCTGAGGACGGTGGGTGATGTCACTCAGAGCGAGCGTTTGATCTGAGGACGGTGGGTGATGTCACTCAGAGAGCGAGCGTTTGATCTGAGGACGGTGGGTGATGTCACTCAGAGCGAGCGTTTGATCTGAGGACGGTGGGTGATGTCACTCAGAGCGAGCGTTTGATCTGAGGACGGTGGGTGATGTCACTCAGAGAGCGAGCGTTTGATCTGAGGACGGTGGGTGATGTCACTCAGAGCGAGCGTTTGATCTGAGGACGGTGAGTGATGTCACTCAGAGCGAGCTTTTGATCTGAGGACGGTGGGTGATGTCACTCAGGGAGCGTTTGATCTGAGGACGGTGGGTGATGTCACTCAGAGCGAGCGTTTGATCTGAGGACGGTGGGTGATGTCACTCAGGGAGCGTTTGATCTGAGGACGGTGAGTGATGTCACTCAGAGAGCGTTTGATCTGCGGACGGTGGGTGATGTCACTCAGAGCGAGCGTTTGATCTGAGGACGGTGGGTGATGTCACTCAGGGAGTGTTTGATCTGAGGACGGTGGGTGATGTCACTCAGAGAGCGTTTGATCTGAGGACGGTGAGTGATGTCACTCAGGGAGTGTTTGATCTGAGGACGGTGAGTGATGTCACTCAGAGCGAGCGTTTGATCTGAGGACGGTGAGTGATGCCACTCAGAGCGAGCGTTTGATCTGAGGACGGTGGGTGATGTCACTCAGAGAGCGAACGTTTGATCTGAGGACGGTGGGTGATGTCACTCAGAGAGCGAGCGTTTGATCTGAGGACGGTGGGTGATGTCACTCAGGGAGCGTTTGATCTGAGGACGGTGGGTGATGTCACTCAGAGCGAGCGTTTGATCTGAGGACAGTGAGTGATGTCACTCAGGGAGCGAGCGTTTGATCTGAGGAAGGTGAGTGATGTCACTCAGAGCGAGCGTTTGTTCTGAGGATGTGGGTGATGCCACTCAGAGCGAGCGTTTGTTCTGAGGACGGTGAGTGATGTCACTCAGAGCGAGCGTTTGTTCTGAGGACGGTGAGTGATGTCACTCAGAGAGCGAAAGTTTGATCTGAGGACGGTGGGTGATGTCACTCAGAGCGAGCGTTTGATCTGAGGACGGTGAGTGATGTCACTCAGAGCGAGCGATTGATCTGAGGACGGTGGGTGATGTCACTCCGAGCGAGCGTTTGATCTGAGGACGGTGGGTGATGTCACTCAGAGCGAGCGTTTGATCTGAGGACGGTGGGTGATGTCACTCAGGGAGCGTTTGATCTGAGGACGGTGGGTGATGTCACTCAGGGAGCGAGCGTTTGATCTGAGGACGGTGGGTGATGTCACTCAGGGAGCGTTTGATCTGAGGACGGTGAGTGATGTCACTCAGAGCGAGCGTTTGATCTGAGGACGGTGGGTGATGTCACTCAGAGCGAGCGTTTGATCTGAGGACGGTGGGTGATGTCACTCAGAGCGAGCGTTTGATCTGAGGACGGTGGGTGATGTCACTCAGAGCGAGCGTTTGATCTGAGGACGGTGAGTGATGTCACTCAGAGCGAGCGTTTGATCTGAGGACGGTGGGTGATGTCACTCAGGGAGCGTTTGATCTGAGGACGGTGAGTGATGTCACTCAGAGAGCGTTTGATCTGAGGACGGTGGGTGATGTCACTCAGAGAGCGTTTGATCTGAGGACGGTGAGTGATGTCACTCAGAGAGCGTTTGATCTGAGGACGGTGAGTGATGCCACTCAGAGCGAGCGTTTGATCTGAGGACGGTGGGTGATGTCACTCAGAGCGAGCGTTTGATCTGAGGACGGTGGGTGATGTCACTCAGGAGCAGTTTGATCTGAGGACGGTGGGTGATGTCACTCAGAGAGCGTTTGATCTGAGGACGGTGGGTGATGTCACTCAGAGCGAGCGTTTGATCTGAGGACGGTGGGTGATGTCACTCAGGGAGCGTTTGATCTGAGGACGGTGGGTGATGTCACTCAGAGAGCGTTTGATCTGAGGACGGTGAGTGATGTCACTCAGGGAGTGTTTGATCTGAGGACGGTGAGTGATGTCACTCAGAGCGAGCGTTTGATCTGAGGACGGTGAGTGATGCCACTCAGAGCGAGCGTTTGATCTGAGGACGGTGAGTGATGTCACTCAGGGAGCGAACGTTTGATCTGAGGACGGTGGGTGATGTCACGCAGAGCGAGCGTTTGATCTGAGGACGGTGGGTGATGTCACTCAGGGAGCGTTTGATCTGAGGACGGTGGGTGATGTCACTCAGAGAGCGAGCGTTTGATCTGAGGACGGTGGGTGATGTCACTCAGGGAGTGTTTGATCTGAGGACGGTGAGTGATGTCACTCAGAGCGAGCGTTTGATCTGAGGACGGTGAGTGATGTCACTCAGAGCGAGCGTTTGATCTGAGGACGGTGGGTGATGTCACTCAGAGCGAGCGTTTGATCTGAGGACGGTGAGTGATGTCACTCAGGGAGCGAGCGTTTGATCTGAGGACGGTGAGTGATGTCACTCAGAGCGAGCGTTTGATCTGAGGACGGTGGGTGATGTCACTCAGAGCGAGCGTTTGATCTGAGGACGGTGGGTGATGTCACTCAGAGCGAGCGTTTGATCTGAGGACGGTGAGTGATGTCACTCGGAGCGAGCGTTTGATCTGAGGACGGTGGGTGATGTCACTCAGAGCGAGCGTTTGATCTGAGGACGGTGAGTGATGTCACTCAGAGCGAGCGTTTGATCTGAGGACGGTGGGTGATGCACTCAGGGAGCGTTTGATCTGAGGACGGTGGGTGATGTCACTCAGAGCGAGCGTTTGATCTGAGACGGTGAGTGATGTCACTCAGAGCGAGCGATTTTGATCTGAGGACGGTGGGTGATGTCACTCAGAGCGAGCGTTTGATCTGAGGACGGTGAGTGATGTCACTCAGGGAGCGAGCGTTTGATCTGGAGGACGGTGGGTGATGTCACTCAGAGCGAGCGTTTTGATCTGAGACGGTGGGTGATGTCACTCAGAGCGAGCGTTTGATCTGAGGACGGTGGCTGATGTCACTCAGGAGCGACTTTGATCTGAGGACGTGGGTGATGTCACTCAGGGAGCGATGCGTTTGATCTGAGGACGGTGGGTGATGTCACTCAGAGGAGCGTTTGATCTAGAGGACGGTGAGTGATGTCACTCAGGGAGCGTTTGATCTGAGGACGGTGGTGATGTCACTCAGAGCGAGCGTTTTGATCTGAGGACGGTGGGTGATGTCACTCAGAGAGCGAGCGTTTGATCTGAGGACGGTGGGTGATGTCACTCAGAGCGAGCGTTTGATCTGAGGACGGTGGGTGATGTCACTCAGAGCGAGCGTTTGATCGGAGGACGGTGCGTGATGTCACTCAGAGAGAGAGTTTGATCTGAGGACGGTGGTGATGTCACTCAGGGAGCGTTTGATCTGAGGACGAGTGTGGGTGATGTCACTCAGAACGAGCGTTTGATCTGAGGACGGTGGGTGATGTCACTCAGGCGAGCGTTTGATCTGAGGACGGTGGGTGATGTCACTCAGAGAGCGTAGTTGATCTGAGGACGTGTGAGTGATGTCACTCAGGGAGTGTTTGATCTGAGGACGGTGAGTGATGTCACTCAGAGCGGCGCGTTTGATCTGAGGACGGTGAGTGATGCCACTCAGAGCGAGCGTTTGATCTGAGGACGGTGAATGATGTCAACTCAGGGAGCGAACGTTTGATCTGAGGACGGTGGGTGATGTCACGCAGAGCGAGCGTTTGATCTGAGGACGGTGGGTGATGTCACTCAGGCGAGTGTTTGATCTGAGGACGGTGGGTGATGTCACTCAGAGAGCGAACGTTTGATCTGAGGACGGTGGGTGATGTCACTCAGGGAGCGTTTGATCTGAGGACGGTGGGTGATGTCAGGCAGAGCGAGCGTTTGATCTGAGGACGGTGAGTGATGTCACTCAGAGCGAGCGTTTGATCTGAGGACGGTGGGTGATGTCACTCAGAGCGAGCGTTTGATCTGAGGACGGTGAGTGATGTCACTCAGGGAGCGAGCGTTTGATCTGAGGACGGTGAGTGATGTCACTCAGAGCGAGCGTTTGTTCTGAGGATGGTGGGTGATGCCACTCAGAGCGAGCGTTTGATCTGAGGACGTTGGCTGATGTCACTCAGGGAGCGAGCGTTTGATCTGAGGACGATGAGTGATGTCACTCGGAGCGAGCGTTTGATCTGAGGACGGTGGGTGATGTCACTCAGAGAGCGTTTGATCTGAGGACGGTGAGTGATGTCACTCAGAGAGCGTTTGATCTGAGGACGGTGGGTGATGTCACTCAGAGCGAGCGTTTGATCTGAGGACGGTGAGTGATGTCACTCAGAGAGCGTTTGATCTGAGGACGGTGAGTGATGTCACTCAGAGTGAGCGTGTGATCTGAGGACGGTGGGTGATGTCACTCAGGGAGCGTTTGATCTGAGGACGGTGAGGTGATGTCACTCAGAGCGAGCGTTTGATCTGAGGACGGTGAGTGATGTCACTCAGAGAGCGTTTGATCTGAGGACGGTGGGTGATGTCACTCAGGGAGCGTTTGATCTGAGGACGGTGGGTGATGTCACTCAGAGCGAGCGTTTGATCTGAGGACGGTGGGTGATGTCACTCAGAGAGCGTTTGATCTGAGGACGGTGAGTGATGTCACTCAGAGAGCGTTTGATCTGAGGACGGTGGGTGATGTCACTCAGAGCGAGCGTTTGATCTGAGGACGGTGAGTGATGTCACTCAGAGAGCGTTTGATCTGAGGACGGTGGGTGATGTCACTCAGAGAGCGTTTGATCTGAGGACGGTGGGTGATGTCACTCAGAGAGCGTTTGATCTGAGGACGGTGGGTGATGTCACTCAGAGCGAGCGTTTGATCTGAGGACGGTGAGTGATGTCACTCAGAGAGCGTTTGATCTGAGGACGGTGGGTGATGTCACTCAGAGCGAGCGTTTGATCTGAGGACGGTGGGTGATGTCACTCAGAGCGAGCGTTTGATCTGGGAAAGGTGGGTGATGTCACTGAGGGAGCGAGCGTTTGATCTGAGGACGGTGGGTGATGTCACTCAGAGCGAGCGTTTGATCTGAGGACGGTGAGTGATGTCACTCAGGGAGTGTTTGATCTGAGGACGGTGGGTGATGTCACTCAGGGAGTGTTTGATCTGAGGACGGTGAGTGATGTCACTCAGAGCGAGCGTTTGGTCTGAGGACGGTGGGTGATGTCACTCAGGGAGTGTTTGATCTGAGGACGGTGGGTGATGTCACTCAGAGCGAGCGTTTGATCTGAGGACGGTGGGTGATGTCAGTCAGGGAGCGAGCGTTTGATCTGAGGACGGTGGGTGATGTCACTCAGAGCGAGCGTTTGATCTGAGGACGGTGGGTGATGTCAGTCAGGGAGTGAGCGTTTGATCTGAGGACGGTGGGTGATGTCAGTCAGGGAGCGAGCGTTTGATCTGAGGACGGTGGGTGATGTCACTCAGGGAGAGTTTGATCTGAGGACGGTGGGTGATGTCACTCAGGGAGCGTTTGATCTGAGGACGGTGGGTGATGTCACTTAGGGAGCGAGCGTTTGATCTGAGGACGGTGGGTGATGTCACGCAGAGCGAGTGTTTGATCTGAGGACGGTGGGTGATGTCACTCAGAGAGCGAACGTTTGATCTGAGGACGGTGGGTGATGTCACTCAGGGAGCGTTTGATCTGAGGACGGTGGGTGATGTCAGGCAGAGCGAGCGTTTGATCTGAGGACGGTGAGTGATGTCACTCAGAGCGAGAGTTTGATCTGAGGACGGTGGGTGATGTCACTCAGAGCGAGCGTTTGATCTGAGGACGGTGAGTGATGTCACTCAGGGAGCGAGCGTTTGATCTGAGGACGGTGAGTGATGTCACTCAGAGCGAGCGTTTGTTCTGAGGATGGTGGGTGATGCCACTCACAGCGAGCGTTTGATCTGAGGACGTTGGCTGATGTCACTCAGGGAGCGAGCGTTTGATCTGAGGACGATGAGTGATGTCACTCGGAGCGAGCGTTTGATCTGAGGACGGTGGGTGATGTCACTCAGAGAGCGTTTGATCTGAGGACGGTGAGTGATGTCACTCAGAGCGAGCGTTTGATCTGAGGACTGGTGGGTGATGTCACTCAGAGCGAGCGTTTGATCTGAGGACGGTGGCTGATGTCACTCAGAGGAGCGTTTGATCTGAGGACGGTGAGTGATGTCACTCAGGAGCGAGCGTTTGATCTGAGGACGGTGGGTGATGTAGCACTCACCGAGAGCGAGTTGATCTGAGGACGGTGGGTGATGTCACTCCCCCCCCCCCCCCCCCCCCCCCCCCGATCGAGCGTTTGATCTGAGACGGTGGGTGATGTCACTCAGAGCGAGCGTTTGATCTGAGGACGGTGTGTGATGTCACTCAGAGAGCTGTTTGATTCTAGAGGACGGTGGGTGATGTCACTCAGAGAGAGCGTTTGATCTGAGGACGGTGGGTGATGGTCACTCAGAGCTGAGCGTTTGATCAGAGGACGGTGGGTGATGTCACTGAGCGGAGCGTTTGATCTGAGGACGGTGGTGATGACACTCAGAGCGAGCGTTTGATCTGAGGACGGTGGGTGATGTCACTCAGTGAGCAGTTTGATCTGAGACGGTGAGTGATGTCACTCAGAGGAGCGTTTGATTAGAGGACGGTGGTGATGTCACTCAGAGCGAGCGTTTGATCTGAGGACGGTGGGTGATGTCACTCAGGGAGTGTTTGATCTGAGGACGGTGGGTGATGTCACTCAGAGCGAGTGTTTGATCTGAGGACGGTGGGTGATGTCACTCAGAGCGAGCGTTTGATCTGAGACGGTGGGTGATGTCACTCAGAGAGCGATTGATCTGAGGACGGTGGTGATGTCACTCAGAGAGCGTTTGATCTGAGGACGGTGGGTGATGTCACTCAGAGCGAGCGTTTGATCTGAGGACGGTGAGTGATGTCACTCAGAGAGCGTTTGATCTGAGGACGGTGGGTGATGTCACTCAGAGCGAGCGTTTGATCTGAGGACGGTGGGTGATGTCACTCAGAGCGAGCGTTTGATATGAGGAAGTGGGTGATGTCACTGAGGAGCGAGCGTTTGATCTGAGGACGGAGGGTGATGTCACTCAGAGCGAGCGTTTGATCTGAGGACGGTGAGTGATGTCACTCAGGGAGTGTTTGATCTGAGGACGGTGGGTGATGTCACTCAGGGAGTGTTTGATCTGAGGACGGTGAGTGATGTCACTCAGAGCGAGCGTTTGATCTGAGGACGGTGGGTGATGTCACTCAGAGCGAGCGTTTGATCTGAGGACGGTGGGTGATGTCACTCAGAGCGAGCGTTTGATCTGAGGACGGTGGGTGATGTCACTCAGGGAGCGAGCGTTTGATCTGAGGACGGTGGGTGATGTCACTCAGAGCGAGCGTTTGATCTGAGGACGGTGGGTGATGTCACTCAGGAGTGAGCGTTTGATCTGAGGACGGTGGGTGATGTCACTCAGGAGCGAGCGTTTGATCTGAGGACGGTGGGTGATGTCACTCAGGGAGCGTTTGATCTGAGGACGGTGGGTGATGTCACTCAGGGAGCGTTTGATCTGAGGACGGTGGGTGATGTCACTCAGGGAGCGAGCGTTTGATCTGAGGACGGTGGGTGATGTCACTCAGAGCGAGCGTTTGATCTGAGGACGGTGGGTGATGTCACTCAGAGAGCGAACGTTTGATCTGAGGACGGTGGGTGATGTCACTCAGGGAGCGTTTGATCTGAGGACGGTGGGTGATGTCACTCAGAGCGAGCGTTTGATCTGAGGACGGTGAGTGATGTCACTCAGAGCGAGCGTTTGATCTGAGGACGGTGGGTGATGTCACTCAGAGCGAGCGTTTGATCTGAGGACGGTGAGTGATGTCACTCAGGGAGCGAGCGTTTGATCTGAGGACGGTGAGTGATGTCACTCAGAGCGAGCGTTTGTTCTGAGGATGGTGGGTGATGCCACTCAGAGCGAGCGTTTGATCTGAGGACGTTGGCTGATGTCACTCAGGGAGCGAGCGTTTGATCTGAGGACGATGAGTGATGTCACTCGGAGCGAGCGTTTGATCTGAGGACGGTGGGTGATGTCACTCAGAGAGCGTTTGATCTGAGGACGGTGAGTGATGTCACTCACAGAGCGTTTGATCTGAGGACGGTGGGTGATGTCACTCAGAGCGAGCGTTTGATCTGAGGACGGTGGGTGATGTCACTCAGAGAGCGTTTGATCTGAGGACGGTGAGTGATGTCACTCAGAGTGAGCGTGTGATCTGAGGACGGTGGGTGATGTCACTCAGGGAGCGTTTGATCTGAGGACGGTGAGTGATGTCACTCAGAGCGAGCGTGTGATCTGAGGACGGTGAGTGATGTCACTCAGAGAGCGTTTGATCTGAGGACGGTGGGTGATGTCACTCAGGGAGCGTTTGATCTGAGGACGGTGGGTGATGTCACTCAGAGAGCGTTTGATCTGAGGACGGTGAGTGATGTCACTCAGAGAGCGTTTGATCTGAGGACGGTGGGTGATGTCACTCAGAGCGAGCGTTTGATCTGAGGACGGTGAGTGATGTCACTCAGAGAGCGTTTGATCTGAGGACGGTGGGTGATGTCACTCAGAGAGCGTTTGATCTGAGGACGGTGGGTGATGTCACTCAGAGAGCGTTTGATCTGAGGACGGTGGGTGATGTCACTCAGAGCGAGCGTTTGATCTGAGGACGGTGAGTGATGTCACTCAGAGAGCGTTTGATCTGAGGACGGTGGGTGATGTCACTCAGAGCGAGCGTTTGATCTGAGGACGGTGGGTGATGTCACTCAGAGCGAGCGTTTGATCTGAGGACGGTGGGTGATGTCACTGAGGGAGCGAGCGTTTGATCTGAGGACGGTGGGTGATGTCACTCAGAGCGAGCGTTTGATCTGAGGACGGTGAGTGATGTCACTCAGGGAGTGTTTGATCTGAGGACGGTGGGGTGATGTCACTCAGGGAGTGTTTGATCTGAGGACGGTGAGTGATGTCACTCAGAGCGAGCGTT
Source organism: Squalus acanthias (assembly GCA_030390025.1). NCBI lineage: Eukaryota > Metazoa > Chordata > Chondrichthyes > Squaliformes > Squalidae > Squalus > Squalus acanthias. Next base: position 11,535,575 of record JASTWF010000029.1, on the reverse strand, counting down.
TGGTCTGAGGACGGTGGGTGATGTCACTCAGGGAGTGTTTGATCTGAGGACGGTGGGTGATGTCACTCAGAGCGAGCGTTTGATCTGAGGACGGTGGGTGATGTCAGTCAGGGAGCGAGCGTTTGATCTGAGGACGGTGGGTGATGTCACTCAGAGAGCGTTTGATCTGAGGACGGTGAGTGATGTCACTCAGAGAGCGTTTGATCTGAGGACGGTGGGTGATGTCACTCAGAGAGCGTTTGATCTGAGGACGGTGGGTGATGTCACTCAGAGAGCGTTTGATCTGAGGACGGTGGGTGATGTCACTCAGAGCGAGCGTTTGATCTGAGGACGGTGGGTGATGTCACTCAGAGCGAGCGTTTGATCTGAGGACGGTGGGTGATGTCACTCAGAGCGAGCGTTTGATCTGAGGACGGTGGGTGATGTCACTCAGAGCGAGCGTTTGATCTGAGGACGGTGAGTGATGTCACTCAGGGAGCGTTTGATCTGAGGACGGTGGGTGATGTCACTCAGGGAGCGTTTGATCTGAGGACGGTGAGTGATGTCACTCAGAGCGAGCGTTTGATCTGAGGACGGTGGGTGATGTCACTCAGGGAGCGTTTGATCTGAGGACGGTGGGTGATGTCACTCAGAGCGAGCGTTTGATCTGAGGACGGTGGGTGATGTCACTCAGGGAGCGAGCGTTTGATCTGAGGACGGTGGGTGATGTCACTCAGAGCGAGCGTTTGATCTGAGGACGGTGGGTGATGTCAGTCAGGGAGCGAGCGTTTGATCTGAGGACGGTGGGTGATGTCAGTCAGGGAGCGAGCGTTTGATCTGAGGACGGTGGGTGATGTCACTCAGGGAGCGTTTGATCTGAGGACGGTGGGTGATGTCACTCAGGGAGCGTTTGATCTGAGGACGGTGGGTGATGTCACTTAGGGAGCGAGCGTTTGATCTGAGGACGGTGGGTGATGTCACGAAGAGCGAGCGTTTGATCTGAGGACGGTGGGTGATGTCACTCAGAGAGCGAACGTTTGATCTGAGGACGGTGGGTGATGTCACTCAGGGAGCGTTTGATCTGAGGACGGTGGGTGATGTCAGGCAGAGCGAGCGTTTGATCTGAGGACGGTGAGTGATGTCACTCAGAGCGAGCGTTTGATCTGAGGACGGTGGGTGATGTCACTCAGAGCGAGCGTTTGATCTGAGGACGGTGAGTGATGTCACTCAGGGAGCGAGCGTTTGATCTGAGGACGGTGAGTGATGTCACTCAGAGCGAGCGTTTGATCTGAGGACGGTGGGTGATGTCACTCAGAGCGAGCGTTTGATCTGAGGACGTTGGTGATGTCACTCAGAGCGAGCGTTTGATCTGAGGACGGTGAGTGATGTCACTCAGAGCGAGCGTTTGATCTGAGGACGGTGGGTGATGTCACTCAGAGAGCGTTTGATCTGAGGACGGTGAGTGATGTCACTCAGAGAGCGTTTGATCTGAGGACGGTGGGTGATGTCACTCAGAGCGAGCGTTTGATCTGAGGACGGTGGGTGATGTCACTCAGAGAGCGTTTGATCTGAGGACGGTGAGTGATGTCACTCAGAGCGAGCGTTTGATCTGAGGACGGTGGGTGATGTCACTCAGGGAGCGTTTGATCTGAGGACGGTGAGTGATGTCACTCAGAGCGAGCGTTTGATCTGAGGACGGTGAGTGATGTCACTCAGAGAGCGTTTGATCTGAGGACGGTGGGTGATGTCACTCAGGGAGCGTTTGATCTGAGGACGGTGGGTGATGTCACTCAGAGAGCGTTTGATCTGAGGACGGTGAGTGATGTCACTCAGAGAGCGTTTGATCTGAGGACGGTGGGTGATGTCACTCAGAGCGAGCTTTTGATCTGAGGACGGTGAGTGATGTCACTCAGAGAGTGTTTGATCTGAGGACGGTGGGTGATGTCACTCAGAGAGCGTTTGATCTGAGGACGGTGGGTGATGTCACTCAGAGAGCGTTTGATCTGAGGACGGTGGGTGATGTCACTCAGAGCGAGCGTTTTGATCTGAGGACGGTGAGTGATGTCACTCAGAGAGCGTTTGATCTGAGGACGGTGGGTGATGTCACTCAGAGCGAGCGTTTGATCTGAGGACGGTGGGTGATGTCACTCAGAGCGAGCGTTTGATCTGAGGACGGTGGGTGATGTCACAGAGGGAGCGAGCGTTTGAACTGAGGACGGTGGGTGATGTCACTCAGAGCGAGGCGTTTGATCTGAGGACGGTGAGTGATGTCACTCAGGGAGTGTTTGATCTGAGGACGGTGGGTGATGTCACTCAGGGAGTGTTTGATCTGAGGACGGTGAGTGATGTCACTCAGAGCGAGCGTTTGGTCTGAGGACGGTGGGTGATGTCACTCAGGGAGTGTTTGATCTGAGGACGGTGGGTGATGTCACTCAGAGCGAGCGTTTGATCTGAGGACGGTGGGTGATGTCAGTCAGGGAGCGAGCGTTTGATCTGAGGACGGTGGGTGATGTCACTCAGAGAGCGTTTGATCTGAGGACGGTGAGTGATGTCACTCAGAGAGCGTTTGATCTGAGGACGGTGGGTGATGTCACTCAGAGGAGCGTTTGATCTGAGGACGGTGGGTGATGTCACTCAGAGAGCGTTTGATCTGAGGACGGTGAGGTGATAGTCACTCAGAGCGAGCGTTTGATCTGAGGACGGTGAGTGATGTCACTCAGAGAGCGTTTTGATCTAAGGACGGTGGGTGATGTCACTCAGAGCGGAGCGTTTGATCTGAGGACGGTGAGTGATGTCACTCAGAGCGAGCGTTTGATCTGAGGACGGAGGGGTGATGTCACTGAGGGAGAGCGTTTGATTCTGAGGACGGTGGGTGATGTCACTCAGAGCGAGCGTTTGATCTGAGGACGGTGAGTGATGTCACTCAGGGAGTGTCTGATCTGAGGACGGTGGGTGATGTCACTCAGGGAGCTGTTTGATCTGAGGACGGTGAGTGATGTCACTCAGAGCGAGCGTTTGGTCTGAGGACGGTGGGTGATGTCACTCAGGGAGTGTTTGATCTGAGGACGGTGGGTGATGTCACTCAGAGCGAGCGTTTGATCTGAGGACGGTGGGTGATGTCAGCTCAGGAGCGAGGTTTGATCTGAAGACGGTGGGTGATGTCACTCAGAGCGAGCGTTTGATCTGAGGACGGTGGGGTGATGTCAGTCAGGGAGTGAGCGTTTGATCTGAGGACGGTGGGTGATGTCAGTCAGGGAGCGAGGTTTGATCTGAGGACGGTGGGTGATGTCACTCAGGGAGCGTTTGATCTGAGGACGGTGGGTGATGTCACTCAGGGAGCGTTTTGATCTGAGGACGGTGGGTGATGTCACTCAGGGAGCGAGCGTTTGATCTGAGGACGGTGGGTGATGTCACGAAGAGCGAGCGTTTGATCTGAGGACGGTGGGTGATGTCACTCGAGAGCGAACGTTTGATCTGAGGACGGTGGGTGATGTCACTCAGGAGAGCGTTTGATCTGAGGACGGTGAGTGATGTCAGGCAGAGCGCGAGCGTTTGATCTGAGGACGGTGAGTGATGTCACTCAGAGCGAGCGTTTGATCTGAGGACGGTGGGTGATGTCACTCAGAGCGAGCGTTTGATCTGAGGACGGTGAGTGAGGTCACTCAGGGAGCGAGCGTTTGATCTGAGGACGGTGAGTGATGTCACTCAGAGCGAGCGTTTGTTCTGAGGACGGTGGGTGATGCCACTCAAGCGAGCGTTTGATCTGAGGACGGTGGGTGATGTCACTCAGAGCGAGGCGTTTGATCTGAGGACGGTGGGTGATGTCACTCAGGGAGCGAGCGTTTGATCTGAGGACGGTGGGTGATGTCACTCAGAGCGAGCGTTTGATCTGAGGACGGTGGGTGATGTCACTCAGAGAGCGTTTGATCTGAGGACGGTGGGTGATGTCACTCAGAGAGCGTTTGATCTGAGGACGGTGGGTGATGTCACTCAGAGCGAGCGTTTGATCTGAGGACGGTGGGTGATGTCACTCAGAGAGCGTTTGATCTGAGGACGGTGAGTGATGTCAGTCAGGGAGTGAGCGTTTGATCTGAGGACGGTGGGTGATGTCACTCAGGGAGCGTTTGATCTGAGGACGGTGAGTGATGTCACTCAGAGCGAGCGTTTGATCTGAGGACGGTGGGTGATGTCACTCAGAGAGCGTTTGATCTGAGGACGGTGGGTGATGTCACTCAGGGAGCGTTTGATCTGAGGACGGTGGGTGATGTCACTCAGAGAGCGTTTGATCTGAGGACGGTGAGTGATGTCACTCAGAGAGCGTTTGATCTTGAGGGACGGTGGGTGATGTCACTCAGAGCGAGCGTTTGATCTGAGGACGGTGAGTGATGTCACTCAGATGAGCGTTTGATCTGAGGACGGTGGGTGATGTCACTCAGAGAGCGTTTTGATCTGAGGACGGTGGGTGATGTCACTCAGAGAGCGTTTGATCTGAGGACGGTGGGTGATGTCACTCAGAGCGAGCGTTTGATCTGAGGACGGTGAGTGATGTCACTCAGAGAGCGTTTGATCTGAGGATAGTGGGTGATGTCACTCAGAGCGAGCGTTTGATCTGAGGACGGTGGGTGATGTCACTGAGGAGCGAGCGTTTGATCTGAGGACGGTGGGTGATGTCACTCAGAGCGAGCGTTTGATCTGAGGACGGTGGGTGATGTCACTCGAGAGCGAGCGTTTGATCTGAGGACGGTGGGTGATGTCACTCCAGAGCGAGCGTTTTGATCTGAGGACGGTGAGGTGATGTCACTCAGAGCGATCGTTTGATCTGACGGACGGTGGGGTGTCACTCAGACGAGCGTTTGATCTGAGGACGGTCACTCAGAGAAGCGTTTGATCTGAGGACTGTTCACTCAGAGTGAGCGTGTGATCTGAGACGGTGGGTGATGTCACTCAGGGGAGCGTTTGATCTGAGGACTGTGAGTGATAGTCACTCAGAGCAGTGCGTAGTGATCTGAGGACGGTGATGTGATGCAGCTCTAGAGAGCGTTTGATCTGAGGACGGTGGGTGATGTCACTCCGGGAGCGTTTTGATCTGAGGACGGTGGGTGATGTCACTCAGCGAGCGTTTGATCTGAGGACGGTGGGTGATGTCACTCAGAGAGCGTTTGATCTGAGGACGGTGTGGTGATGTCACTCAGGAGCGAGCGTTTGATCTGAGGACGGTGGGTGCTGTCACTCAGCGAGCGTTTGATCTGAGGACGGTGAGTGATGTCACTCAGAGAGAGCGTTTGATTGAGAGACGTGGGTGATGTCACTCAGAGAGCGTTTGATCTGAGGACGGTGGGTGATGTCACTCAGAGCGAGCGTTTGATCTGAGGACGGTGAGTGATGTCACTCAGAGAGCGTTTGATCTGAGGACGGTGGGTGATGTCACTCAGAGCGAGCGTTTGATCTGAGGACGGTGGGTGATGTCACTCAGAGCGAGCGTTTGATCTGAGGACGGTGGGTGATGTCACTCAGGGAGCGAGCGTTTGATCTGAGGACGGTGGGTGATGTCACTCAGAGCGAGCGTTTGATCTGAGGACGGTGGGTGATGTCACTCAGGGAGCGTTTGATCTGAGGACGGTGGGTGATGTCACTCAGGGAGCGTTTGATCTGAGGACGGTGGGTGATGTCACTCAGAGCGAGCGTTTGATCTGAGGACGGTGGGTGATGTCACTCAGGGAGCGTTTGATCTGAGGACGGTGGGTGATGTCACTCAGAGCGAGCGTTTGATCTGAGGACGGTGGGTGATGTCACTCAGAGCGAGCGTTTGATCTGAGGACGGTGGGTGATGTCACTCAGAGAGCGTTTGATCTGAGGACGGTGGGTGATGTCACTCAGAGAGCGTTTGATCTGAGGACGGTGGGTGATGTCACTCAGAGAGCGTTTGATCTGAGGACGGTGGGTGATGTCACTCAGAGAGCGTTTGATCTGAGGACGGTGGGTGATGTCACTCAGAGCGAGCGTTTGATCTGAGGACGGTGAGTGATGTCACTCAGAGCGAGCGTTTGATCTGAGGACGGTGGGTGATGTCACTCAGGGAGCGTTTGATCTGAGGACGGTGGGTGATGTCACTCAGAGCGAGCGTTTGATCTGAGGACGGTGGGTGATGTCACTCAGGGAGCGAGCGTTTGATCTGAGGACGGTGGGTGATGTCACTCAGAGCGAGCGTTTGATCTGAGGACGGTGGGTGATGTCACTCAGGGAGCGAGCGTTTGATCTGAGGACGGTGGGTGATGTCACTCAGGGAGCGAGCGTTTGATCTGAGGACGGTGGGTGATGTCACTCAGGGAGCGTTTGATCTGAGGACGGTGGGTGATGTCACTCAGGCGAGCGTTTGATCTGAGGACGGTGAGTGATGTCACTCAGAGCGAGCGTTTGATCTTGAGGACGGTGGTGATGCACGCAGAGCGAGCGTTTGATCTGAGGACGGTGGCTGATGTCACTCAGGAGAGCGACGTTTGATCTGAGGACGGTGGGTGATGTCACTCAGGAGCGTTTGATCTGAGGACGGTGGGTGATGTCAGGCAGCAGAGCGAGCGTTTGATCTGAGGACGGTGAGTGATGTCACTCAGAGCGAGCGTTTGTATCTGAGGACGGTGGGTGATGTCACTCAGAGCGAGCGTTTGTTGAGGACGGTGAGTGATGTCACTCAGGGAGCGAGCGTTTGATCTGAGGACGGTGAGTGATGTCACTCAGAGCGAGCGTTTGTTCTGAGGATGGTGGGTGATGCACTCAGAGCGAGCGTTTGATCTGAGGACGTTGATGATGTCACTCAGGGAGCGAGCGTTTGATTGAGGACGATGAGTGATGTCACTCGGTAGCGAGCGTTTGATCTGAGGACGGTGGGTGATGTCACTCAGAGAGCGTTTGATCTGAGGACGGTGAGTGATGTCACTCAGAGAGCGTTTGATCTGAGGACGGTGGGTGATGTCACTCAGAGCGAGCGTTTGATCTGAGGACGTGGGTGATGTCACTCAGAGAGCGTTTGATCTGAGGAACGGTGAGTGATGTCACTCAGGGAGCGTTTGATCTGAGGACGGTGGGTGATGTCACTCAGAGGAGCGTTTGATCTGAGGACGGTGGTGATGTCACTCAGAGCGAGCGTTAGATCGGAGGACGGTGGTGATGTCACTTCAGACGAGCGTTTGATCTGAGGACGGTGGGTGATGTCACGCAGAGCGAGCGTTGATCTGAGGACGGAGGGTGATGTCACTCAGAGCGAGCGTTTGATCTGAGGACGGTGGTGATGTCACTCAGGGAGCGTTTATCTGAGGACGGTGGGTGATGTCACTCAGAGCGAGCGTTTGATCTGAGGACGGTGGGTGATGTCACTCAGAGCGAGCGTTTGATCTGAGGACGGTGGGTGATGTCACTCAGAGCGAGCGTTTGATCTGAGGACGGTGGGTGATGTCACTCAGAGCGAGCGTTTGATCTGAGGACGGTGGGTGATGTCACTCAGGAGCGAGCGTTTGATCTGAGGACGGTGAGTGATGTCACTCAGAGCGAGCGTTTGATCTGAGGACGGTGGGTGATGTCACTCAGAGAGCGTTTGATCTGAGGACGGTGGGTGATGTCACTCAGAGAGCGTTTGATCTGAGGACGGTGGGTGATGTCACTCAGAGCGAGCGTTTGATCTGAGGACGGTGGGTGATGTCACTCAGAGAGCGTTTGATCTGAGGACGGTGAGTGATGTCAGTCAGGGAGTGAGCGTTTGATCTGAGGACGGTGGGTGATGTCACTCAGGGAGCGTTTGATCTGAGGACGGTGAGTGATGTCACTCAGAGCGAGCGTTTGATCTGAGGACGGTGAGTGATGTCACTCAGAGAGCGTTTGATCTGAGGACGGTGGGTGATGTCACTCAGGGAGCGTTTGATCTGAGGACGGTGGGTGATGTCACTCAGAGAGCGTTTGATCTGAGGACGGTGAGTGATGTCACTCAGAGAGCGTTTGATCTGAGGACGGTGGGTGATGTCACTCAGAGCGAGCGTTTGATCTGAGGACGGTGGGTGATGTCACTCAGAGAGCGTTTGATCTGAGGACGGTGGGTGATGTCACTCAGAGAGCGTTTGATCTGAGGACGGTGGGTGATGTCACTCAGAGAGCGTTTGATCTGAGGACGGTGGGTGATGTCACTCAGAGCGAGCGTTTGATCTGAGGACGGTGAGTGATGTCACTCAGAGAGCGTTTGATCTGAGGACGGTGGGTGATGTCACTCAGAGCGAGCGTTTGATCTGAGGACGGTGGGTGATGTCACTCAGGGAGCGAGCGTTTGATCTGAGGACGGTGGGTGATGTCACTCAGAGCGAGCGTTTGATCTGAGGACGGTGGGTGATGTCACTCAGAGCGAGCGTTTGATCTGAGGACGGTGGGTGATGTCACTCAGAGCGAGCGTTTGATCTGAGGACGGTGAGTGATGTCACTCAGGGAGCGTTTGATCTGAGGACGGTGGGTGATGTCACTCAGGGAGCGTTTGATCTGAGGACGGTGGGTGATGTCACTCAGAGCGAGCGTTTGATCTGAGGACGGTGGGTGATGTCACTCAGGGAGCGTTTGATCTGAGGACGGTGGGTGATGTCACTCAGAGCGAGCGTTTGATCTGAGGACGGTGGGTGATGTCACTCAGGGAGCGAGCGTTTGATCTGAGGACGGTGGGTGATGTCACTCAGAGCGAGCGTTTGATCTGAGGACGGTGGGTGATGTCACTCAGGGAGCGAGCGTTTGATCTGAGGACGGTGGGTGATGTCACTCAGAGCGAGCGTTTGATCTGAGGACGGTGGGTGATGTCACTCAGGGAGCGTTTGATCTGAGGACGGTGGGTGATGTCACTCAGGGAGCGTTTGATCTGAGGACGGTGGGTGATGTCACTCAGGGAGCGAGCGTTTGATCTGAGGACGGTGGGTGATGTCACTCAGAGCGAGCGTTTGATCTGAGGACGGTGGGTGATGTCACTCAGAGAGCGAGCGTTTGATCTGAGGACGGTGGGTGATGTCACTCAGGGAGCGTTTGATCTGAGGACGGTGGGTGATGTCACTCAGAGCGAGCGTTTGATCTGAGGACGGTGGGTGATGTCACTCAGAGCGAGCGTTTGATCTGAGGACGGTGGGTGATGTCACTCAGAGCGAGCGTTTGATCTGAGGACGGTGGGTGATGTCACTCAGAGCGAGCGTTTGATCTGAGGACGGTGAGTGATGTCACTCAGAGCGAGCGTTTGATCTGAGGACGGTGGGTGATGTCACTCAGAGCGAGCGTTTGATCTGAGGACGGTGGGTGATGTCACTCAGAGCGAGCGTTTGATCTGAGGACGGTGGGTGATGTCACTCAGGAGCGAGCGTTTGATCTGAGGACGGTGGTGATGTCACTCAGAGGAGCGTTTGATCTGAGGACGGTGGGTGATGTCACTCAGGGAGCGTTTGGTCTGAGGACGGTGGGTGATGTCACTTAGGAGCGAGCGTTTGATCTGAGGACGGTGGGTGATGTCACAGCAGAGCGAGCGTTTGATCTGAGGACGGTGGGTGATGTCACTCAGAGAGCGAACGTTTGATCTGAGGACGGTGGTGATGTCACTCAGGGAGCTTTTGATCTGAGGACGGTGGGTGATGTCACGCAGAGCGAGCGTTTGATCTGAGGACGGTGAGTGATGTCACTCAGAGCGAGCGTTTGATCTGAGGACGGTGGGTGATGTCACTCAGAGCGAGCGTTTGATCTGAGGACGGTGAGTGATGTCACTCAGGGAGCGAGCGTTTGATCTGAGGACGGTGAGTGATGTCACTCAGAGCGAGCGTTTGATTCTGAGGATGGTGGGTGATGTCACTCAGAGCGAGCGTTTGATCTGAGGACGGTGGGTGATGTCACTCAGAGCGAGCGTTTGATCTGAGGACGGTGGGTGATGTCACTCAGAGCGAGCGTTTGATCTGAGGACGGTGGGTGATGTCACTCAGAGAGCGTTTGATCTGAGGACGGTGGGTGATGTCACTCAGAGCGAGCGTTTGATCTGAGGACGGTGGGTGATGTCACTCAGAGAGCGTTTGATCTGAGGACGGTGGGTGATGTCACTCAGAGCGAGCGTTTGATCTGAGGACGGTGGGTGATGTCACTCAGAGCGAGCGTTTGATCTGAGGACGGTGGGTGATGTCACTCAGAGCGAGCGTTTGATCTGAGGACGGTGGGTGATGTCACTCAGAGAGCGAGCGTTTGATCTGAGGACGGTGGGTGATGTCACTCAGGAGCGTTTGATCTGAGGACGGTGGGTGATGTCACTCAGAGCGAGCGTTTGATCTGAGGACGGTGAGTGATGTCACTCAGAGCGAGCGTTTGATCTGAGGACGGTGGGTGATGTCACTCAGAGCGAGCGTTTGATCTGAGGACGGTGAGTGATGTCACTCAGGAGCGAGCGTTTGATCTGAGGACGGTGAGTGATGTCACTCAGAGCGAGCGTTTGATCTGAGGACGGTGGGTGATGTCACTCAGAGCGAGCGTTTGATCTGAGGACGGTGGGTGATGTCACTCAGGGAGCGAGCGTTTGATCTGAGGACGGTGAGTGATGTCACTCAGAGCGAGCGTTTGATCTGAGGACGGTGGGTGATGTCACTCAGAGAGCGTTTGATCTGAGGACGGTGAGTGATGTCACTCAGAGAGCGTTTGATCTGAGGACGGTGGGTGATGTCACTCAGAGCGAGCGTTTGATCTGAGGACGGTGGGTGATGTCACTCAGAGAGCGTTTGATCTGAGGACGGTGAGTGATGTCACTCAGAGCGAGCGTTTGATCTGAGGACGGTGGGTGATGTCACTCAGGGAGCGTTTGATCTGAGGACGGTGAGTGATGTCACTCAGAGTGGAGCGTGTGATCTGAGGACGGTGGGTGATGTCACTCAGCGAGCGTTTGATCTGAGGACGGTGAGTGATGTCACTCAGAGAGCGTTGATCTGAGGACTGTGGGTGATGTCACTCAGAGAGCGTTTGATCTGAGGGACGGTGAGTGATGTCACTCAGAGAGCGTTTGATCTGAGGACGGTGGGTGATGTCACTCAGAGCGAGCGTTTGATCTGAGGACGGTGGGTGATGTCACTCAGAGAGCGTTTGATCTGAGGACGGTGGGTGATGTCACTCAGAGAGCGTTTGATCTAGACGTTGAGTGATGGTCACTCAGAGGAGCGTTGATCTGAGGAATGTAGGTGATGTCACTCAGAGAGCGTTTGATCTGAGGACGGTGGGGTGATGTCACTCAGAGCGAGCGTTTGATCTGAGGACGGTGGGTGATGTCACTCAGAGCGAGCGTTTGATCTGAGGACGGTGGGTGATGTCACTCAGAGCGAGCGTTTGATCTGAGGACGGTGGGTGATGTCACTCGAGGGAGCGAGCGTTTGATCTGAGGACGGTGGGGTGATGTCACTCAGAGCGAGCGTTTGATCTGAGGACGGTGGAGGTGATGTCACTCGAGGGAGCGAGCGTTTGATCTGAGGACGGTGGGTGATGTCACTCAGAGACGAGCGTTTTGATCTGAGGACGGTGGTGATGTCACTCAGGAGATGTTTGATCTGAGGACGTGGGTGATGTCACTCAGGGAGTGTTTGATCTGAGGACGGTGATTGATGTCACTCAGAGCGAGCGTTTGGTCTGAGGACGGTGGGTGATGTCACTCAGGGAGTGTTTTGATCTGAGGACGGTGGGTGATGTCACTCAGAGCGAGCGTTTGATCTGAGGACGGTGGGTGATGTCAGTCAGGGGAGCGAGCGTTTGATCTGAGGACGGTGGGGTGATGTCACTCAGAGCGAGCGTTTGATCTGAGGACGGTGGGTGATGTCAGTCAGGGGAGTGAGCGTTTGATCTGAGGACGGTGGGTGATTGGGGGGAGGTCAGTCAGGGAGCGAGCGTTTGATCAGAGGGGGACGGTGGGGTGATGTCACTCGAGGGAGCGTTTGATCTGAGGACGGTGGGTGATGTCACTCAGGGAGCGTTTGATCTGAGGACGGTGGGTGATGTCACTTCGGGCGCGAGCGATTGATCTGAGGACGGTGGGTGATGTCACGCAGAGCGAGCGTTTGATCTGAGGACGGTGGGTGATGTCACTCAGGAGAGACGAACGTTTGATCTGAGGACGGTGGGTGATGTCACACAGGAGCTTTTGATTCTGAGGACGGTGGGTGATGTCAGGCAGAGCGAGCGTTTGATCTGAGGACGGTGAGTGATGTCACTCAGAGCGAGCGTTTGATCTGAGGGACGGTGGGGTGATGTCACTCAGAGCGAGCGTTTGATCTGAGGACGGTGAGTGATGTCACTCAGGGAGCGAGCGTTTGATCTGAGGACGGTGAGTGATGTCACTCAGAGCGAAGCGTTTGTTCTGAGGATGGTGGGTGATGCACTCAGAGTGAGCGTTTGATCTGAGGACGGTGGTGATGTCACTCAGAGCGAGCGTTTGATCTGAGGACGGTGAGTGATGTCACTCAGAGCGAGCGTTTGATCTGAGGACGGTGGGTGATGTCACTCAGAGAGCGTTTGATCTGAGGACGGTGGTGATGTCACTCAGAGCGAGCGTTTGATCTGAGGACGGTGGGTGATGTCACTCAGAGAGCGTTTGATCTGAGGACGGTGGGTGATGTCACTCAGAGCGAGCGTTTGATCTGAGGACGGTGGGTGATGTCACTCAGAGCGAGCGTTTGATCTGAGGACGGTGGGTGATGTCACTCAGAGCGAGCGTTTGATCTGAGGACGGTGGGTGATGTCACTCAGAGAGCGAGCGTTTGATCTGAGGACGGTGGGTGATGTCACTCAGGGAGCGTTTGATCTGAGGACGGTGGGTGATGTCACTCAGAGCGAGCGTTTGATCTGAGGACGGTGGGTGATGTCACTCAGAGCGAGCGTTTGATCTGAGGACGGTGGGTGATGTCACTCAGAGCGAGCGTTTGATCTGAGGACGGTGAGTGATGTCACTCAGAGCGAGCGTTTGATCTGAGGACGGTGGGTGATGTCACTCAGAGCGAGCGTTTGATCTGAGGACGGTGGGTGATGTCACTCAGAGCGAGCGTTTGATCTGAGGACGGTGGTGATGTCACTCAGAGCGAGCGTTTGATCTGAGGACGGTGGGTGATGTCACTCAGAGCGAGCGTTTGATCTGAGGACGGTGGGTGATGTCACTCAGAGAGCGTTTGATCTGAGGACGGTGAGTGATGTCACTCAGAGAGCGTTTGATCTGAGGACGGTGGGTGATGTCACTCAGAGCGAGCGTTTGATCTGAGGACGGTGGGTGATGTCACTCAGAGAGCGTTTGATCTGAGGACGGTGGGTGATGTCACTCAGAGCGAGCGTTTGATCTGAGGACGGTGGGTGATGTCACTCAGGGAGCGTTTGATCTGAGGACGGTGAGTGATGTCACTCAGAGCGAGCGTGTGATCTGAGGACGGTGAGTGATGTCACTCAGAGAGCGTTTGATCTGAGGACGGTGGGTGATGTCACTCAGGGAGCGTTTGATCTGAGGACGGTGGGTGATGTCACTCAGAGCGAGCGTTTGATCTGAGGACGGTGAGTGATGTCACTGAGGAGAGAGCGTTTGATCTGAGGACGGTGGGTGATGTCACTCAGAGCGAGCGTTTGATCTGAGGACGGTGGGTGATGTCACTGAGGGAGCGAGCGTTTGATCTGAGGACGGTGGGTGATGTCACTCAGAGCGAGCGTTTGATCTGAGGACGGTGGGGTGATGTCACTCAGGAGAGCGTTTTTGATCTGAGGACGGTGGGTGATGTCACTCAGAGGAGCGTTTGATCTGAGGGCGGTGAGTGATGTCACTCAGAGCGAGCGTTTGGTCTGAGGACGGTGGGTGATGTCACTCAGGGAGTGTTTGATCTGAGGACGGTGGGTGATGTCACTCAGAGCGAGCGTTTGATCTGAGGACGGTGGGTGATGTCAGTCAGGGAGCGAGCGTTTGATCTGAGGACGGTGGGTGATGTCACTCCAGAGCGAGCGTTTGATCTGAGGACGGTGGGTGATGTCAGTCAGGATGTGAGCGTTTGATCTGAGGACGGTGGGGTGATGTCACTCAGGGAGCGAGCGTTTGATCTGAGGACGGTGGGTGATGTCACTCAGGGAGCGTTTGATCTGAGGACGGTGGGTGATGTCACTCAGGGAGCGTTTGATCTGAGGACGGTGGGTGATGTCACTTAGGGAGCGAGCGTTTGATCTGAGGACGGTGGGTGATGTCACGCAGAGCGAGCGTTTGATCTGAGGACGGTGGGTGATGTCACTCAGAGAGCGAACGTTTGAATCTGAGGACGGTGGGTGATGTCACTCAGGGAGCGTTTGATCTGAGGACGGTGGGTGATGTCACTCAGAGCGAGCGTTTGATCTGAGGACGGTGAGTGATGTCACTCAGGCGAGCTTTTGATCTGAGGACGGTGGGTGATGTCACTCAGAGCGAGCGTTTGATCTGAGGACGGTGAGTGATGTCACTCAGAGCGAGCGTTTGATCTGAGGACGGTGGGTGATGTCACTCAGAGCGAGCGTTTGATCTGAGGACGGTGGGTGATGTCACTCAGGGCGAGCGTTTGATCTGAGGACGGTGGGTGATGTCACTCAGAGCGAGCGTTTGATCTGAGGACGGTGGGTGATGTCACTCAGAGAGCGTTTGATCTGAGGACGGTGGGTGATGTCACTCAGAGCGAGCGTTTGATCTGAGGACGGTGGGTGATGTCACTCAGAGAGAGCGTTTGATCTGAGGACGGTGGGTGATGTCACTCAGAGCGAGCGTTTGATCTGAGGACGGTGAGTGATGTCACTCAGAGCGAGCGTTTGATCTGAGGACGGTGGGTGATGTCACTCAGAGCGAGCGTTTGATCTGAGGACGGTGGGTGATGTCACTCAGAGCGAGCGTTTGATCTGAGGACGGTGAGTGATGTCACTCAGAGCGAGCGTTTGATCTGAGGACGGTGGGTGATGTCACTCAGAGAGCGTTTGATCTGAGGACGGTGGGTGATGTCACTCAGAGCGAGCGTTTGATCTGAGGACGGTGGGTGATGTCACTCAGAGAGCGTTTGATCTGAGGACGGTGGGTGATGTCACTCAGGGAGCGAGCGTTTGATCTGAGGACGGTGGGTGATGTCACTCAGGGAGCGTTTGATCTGAGGACGGTGGGTGATGTCACTCAGAGCGAGCGTTTGATCTGAGGACGGTGGGTGATGTCACTCAGAGAGCGTTTGATCTGAGGACGGTGGGTGATGTCACTCAGGGAGCGTTTGATCTGAGGACGGTGGGTGATGTCACTCAGAGCGAGCGTTTGATCTGAGGACGGTGGGTGATGTCACTCAGGGAGCGAGCGTTTGATCTGAGGACGGTGGGTGATGTCACTCAGAGCGAGCGTTTGATCTGAGGACGGTGGGTGATGTCACTCAGGGAGCGAGCGTTTGATCTGAGGACGGTGGGTGATGTCACTCAGAGCGAGCGTTTGATCTGAGGACGGTGAGTGATGTCACTCAGGGAGCGTTTGATCTGAGGACGGTGGGTGATGTCACTCAGGGAGCGTTTGATCTGAGGACGGTGGGTGATGTCACTCAGAGCGAGCGTTTGATCTGAGGACGGTGGGTGATGTCACTCAGGGAGCGTTTGATCTGAGGACGGTGGGTGATGTCACTCAGAGCGAGCGTTTGATCTGAGGACGGTGGGTGATGTCACTCAGAGCGAGCGTTTGATCTGAGGACGGTGGGTGATGTCACTCAGAGCGAGCGTTTGATCTGAGGACGGTGGGTGATGTCACTCAGAGCGAGCGTTTGATCTGAGGACGGTGGGTGATGTCACTCAGGGAGCGAGCGTTTGATCTGAGGACGGTGGGTGATGTCACTCAGGGAGCGTTTGATCTGAGGACGGTGGGTGATGTCACTCAGGGAGCGTTTGATCTGAGGACGGTGGGTGATGTCACTCAGAGCGAGCGTTTGATCTGAGGACGGTGGGTGATGTCACTCAGAGCGAGCGTTTGATCTGAGGACGGTGGGTGATGTCACTCAGAGAGCGAGCGTTTGATCTGAGGACGGTGGGTGATGTCACTCAGGAGCGTTTGATCTGAGGACGGTGGGTGATGTCACTCAGAGCGAGCGTTTGATCTGAGGACGGTGAGTGATGTCACTCAGAGCGAGCGTTTGATCTGAGGACGGTGGGTGATGTCACTCAGAGCGAGCGTTTGATCTGAGGACGGTGGGTGATGTCACTCAGAGCGAGCGTTTGATCTGAGGACGGTGGGTGATGTCACTCAGAGCGAGCGTTTGATCTGAGGACGGTGGGTGATGTCACTCAGAGCGAGCGTTTGATCTGAGGACGGTGAGTGATGTCACTCAGAGCGAGCGTTTGATCTGAGGACGGTGGGTGATGTCACTCAGAGAGCGTTTGATCTGAGGACGGTGGGTGATGTCAGTCAGGGAGCGAGCGTTTGATCTGAGGACGGTGGGTGATGTCACTCAGAGAGCGTTTGATCTGAGGACGGTGGGTGATGTCAGTCAGAGCGAGCGTTTGATCTGAGGACGGTGAGTGATGTCACTCAGAGCGAGCGTTTGATCTGAGGACGGTGGGTGATGTCACTCAGAGCGAGCGTTTGATCTGAGGACGGTGGGTGATGTCACTCAGAGCGAGCGTTTGATCTGAGGACGGTGAGTGATGTCACTCAGAGCGAGCGTTTGATCTGAGGACGGTGGGTGATGTCACTCAGAGCGAGCGTTTGATCTGAGGACGGTGGGTGATGTCACTCAGAGCGAGCGTTTGATCTGAGGACGGTGAGTGATGTCACTCAGAGCGAGCGTTTGATCTGAGGACGGTGGGTGATGTCACTCAGAGAGCGTTTGATCTGAGGACGGTGGGTGATGTCACTCAGAGCGAGCGTTTGATCTGAGGACGGTGGGTGATGTCACTCAGAGAGCGTTTGATCTGAGGACGGTGGGTGATGTCACTCAGGGAGCGAGCGTTTGATCTGAGGACGGTGGGTGATGTCACTCAGAGCGAGCGTTTGATCTGAGGACGGTGGGTGATGTCAGTCAGGGAGTGAGCGTTTGATCTGAGGACGGTGGGTGATGTCACTCAGAGCGAGCGTTTGATCTGAGGACGGTGGGTGATGTCACTCAGGGAGCGTTTGATCTGAGGACGGTGGGTGATGTCACTCAGGGAGCGTTTGATCTGAGGACGGTGGGTGATGTCACTCAGGGAGCGAGCGTTTGATCTGAGGACGGTGGGTGATGTCACTCAGAGCGAGCGTTTGATCTGAGGACGGTGGGTGATGTCACTCAGAGAGCGAACGTTTGATCTGAGGACGGTGGGTGATGTCACTCAGGGAGCGTTTGATCTGAGGACGGTGGGTGATGTCACTCAGAGCGAGCGTTTGATCTGAGGACGGTGGGTGATGTCACTCAGAGCGAGCGTTTGATCTGAGGACGGTGGGTGATGTCACTCAGAGCGAGCGTTTGATCTGAGGACGGTGAGTGATGTCACTCAGAGCGAGCGTTTGATCTGAGGACGGTGAGTGATGTCACTCAGAGCGAGCGTTTGATCTGAGGACGGTGGGTGATGTCACTCAGGCGAGCGTTTGATCTGAGGACGGTGGGTGATGTCACTCAGAGCGAGCGTTTGATCTGAGGACGGTGAGTGATGTCACTCGGAGCGAGCGTTTGATCTGAGGACGGTGGGTGATGTCACTCAGAGAGCGTTTGATCTGAGGACGGTGAGTGATGTCACTCAGAGAGCGTTTGATCTGAGGACGGTGGGTGATGTCACTCAGAGCGAGCGTTTGATCTGAGGACGGTGGGTGATGTCACTCAGAGAGCGTTTGATCTGAGGACGGTGAGTGATGTCACTCAGAGCGAGCGTTTGATCTGAGGACGGTGGGTGATGTCACTCAGGGAGCGTTTGATCTGAGGACGGTGAGTGATGTCACTCAGATCGAGCGTGTGATCTGAGGACGGTGAGTGATGTCACTCAGAGAGCGTTTGATCTGAGGACGGTGGGTGATGTCACTCAGGGAGCGTTTGATCTGAGGACGGTGGGTGATGTCACTCAGAGAGCGTTTGATCTGAGGACGGAGAGTGATGTCACTCAGAGAGCGTTTGATCTGAGGACGGTGGTGATGTCACTCAGAGCGAGCGTTTGATCTGAGGACGGTGAGTGATGTCACTCAGAGGAGCGTTTGATCTGAGGACGGTGGGTGATGTCACTCAGAGAGCGTTTGATCTGAGGACGGTGGGTGATGTCACTCAGAGAGCGTTTGATCTGAGGACGGTGGGTGATGTCACTCAGAGCGAGCGTTTGATCTGAGGACGGTGAGTGATGTCACTCAGAGAGCGTTTGATCTGAGGATGGTGGGTGATGTCACTCAGAGCGAGCGTTTGATCTGAGGACGGTGGGTGATGTCACTCAGAGCGAGCGTTTGATCTGAGGACGGTGGGTGATGTCACTGAGGGAGCGAGCGTTTGATCTGAGGACGGTGGGTGATGTCACTCAGAGCGAGCGTTTTGATCTGAGGACGGTGAGTGATGTCACTCAGGGAGTGTTTGATCTGAGGACGGTGGGTGATGTCACTCAGGGAGTGTTTGATCTGAGGACGGTGAGTGATGTCACTCAGAGCGAGCGTTTGGTCTGAGGACGGTGGGTGATGTCACTCAGGGAGTGTTTTGATCTGAGGACGGTGGGTGATGTCACTCAGAGCGAGCGTTTGATCTGAGGACGGTGGGTGATGTCAGTCAGGGAGCGAGCGTTTGATCTGAGGACGGTGGGTAATGTCAATCAGGAGCGAACGTTTGATCTGAGGACGGTGAGTGATGTCACTCAGGGAGCGTTTATCTGAGGACGGTGGGTGATGTCACTCAGGGAGCGAGCGTTTGATCTGAGGACGGTGGGTGATGTCACTCAGGGAGTGTTTGATCTGAGGACGGTGAGTGATGTCACTCAGAGCGAGCGTTTGATCTGAGGACGGTGGGTGATGTCACTCAGGGAGCGTTTGATCTGAGGACGGTGGGTGATGTCACTCAGAGCGAGCGTTTGATCTGAGGACGGTGAGTGATGTCACTCAGAGCGAGCGTTTGATCTGAGGACGGTGAGTGATGTCACTCAGAGCGAGCGTTTGATCTGAGGACGGTGGGTGATGTCACTCAGAGCGAGCGTTTGATCTGAGGACGGTGGGTGATGTCACTCAGAGCGAGCGTTTGATCTGAGGACGATGAGTGATGTCACTCGGAGCGAGCGTTTGATCTGAGGACGGTGGGTGATGTCACTCAGAGAGCGTTTGATCTGAGGACGGTGGGTGATGTCACTCAGGGAGCGAGCGTTTGATCTGAGGACGGTGGGTGATGTCACTCAGAGCGAGCGTTTGATCTGAGGACGGTGGGTGATGTCAGTCAGGGAGTGAGCGTTTGATCTGAGGACGGTGGGTGATGTCAGTCAGGGAGCGAGCGTTTGATCTGAGGAACGGTGGGTGATGTCACTCAGGGAGCGTTTGATCTGAGGACGGTGGGTGATGTCACTCAGGGAGCGTTTGATCTGAGGACGGTGGGTGATGTCACTGAGGGAGCGAGCGTTTGATCTGAGGACGGTGGGTGATGTCACGCAGAGCGAGCGTTTGATCTGAGGACGGTGGGTGATGTCACTCAGAGAGCGAACGTTTGATCTGAGGACGGTGGGTGATGTCACTCAGGGAGCGTTTGATCTGAGGACGGTGGGTGATGTCAGGCAGAGCGAGCGTTTGATCTGAGGACGGTGAGTGATGTCACTCAGAGCGAGCGTTTGATCTGAGGACGGTGGGTGATGTCACGCAGAGCGAGCGTTTGATCTGAGGACGGTGAGTGATGTCACTCAGGGAGCGAGCGTTTGATCTGAGGACGGTGAGTGATGTCACTCAGAGCGAGCGTTTGTTCTGAGGATGGTGGGTGATGTCCACTCAGAGCGAGCGTTTGATCTGAGGACGTTGGTGATGTCACTCAGGAGCGAGCGTTTGATCTGAGGACGGTGAGTGATGTCACTCAGAGCGAGCGTTTGATCTGAGGACGGTGGGTGATGTCACTCAGAGAGCGTTTGATCTGAGGACGGTGAGTGATGTCACTCAGAGAGCGTTTGATCTGAGGACGGTGGGTGATGTCACTCAGAGCGAGCGTTTGATCTGAGGACGGTGGGTGATGTCACTCAGAGAGCGTTTGATCTGAGGACGGTGGGTGATGTCACTCAGAGAGCGTTTGATCTGAGGACGGTGGGTGATGTCACTCAGAGAGCGTTTGATCTGAGGACGGTGGGTGATGTCACTCAGAGAGCGTTTGATCTGAGGACGGTGAGTGATGTCACTCAGAGGAGCGTTTGATCTGAGGACGGTGGGTGATGTCACTCAGGGAGCGTTTGATCTGAGGACGGTGAGTGATGTCACTCAGAGCGAGCGTTTGATCTGAGGACGGTGAGTGATGTCACTCAGAGAGCGTTTGATCTGAGGACGGTGGGTGATGTCACTCAGGGAGCGTTTGATCTGAGGACGGTGGGTGATGTCACTCAGAGAGCGTTTGATCTGAGGACGGTGAGTGATGTCACTCAGAGAGCGTTTGATCTGAGGACGGTGGGTGATGTCACTCAGAGCGAGCGTTTGATCTGAGGACGGTGAGTGATATCACTCAGAGAGCGTTTGATCTGAGGACGGTGGGTGATGTCACTCAGAGAGCGTTTGATCTGAGGACGGTGGGTGATGTCACTCAGAGAGCGTTTGATCTGAGGACGGTGGGTGATGTCACTCAGAGCGAGCGTTTGATCTGAGGACGGTGAGTGATGTCACTCAGAGAGCGTTTGATCTGAGGATGTTGGGTGATGTCACTCAGAGCGAGCGTTTGATCTGAGGACGGTGGGTGATGTCACTCAGAGCGAGCGTTTGATCTGAGGACGGTGGGTGATGTCACTGAGGGAGCGAGCGTTTGATCTGAGGACGGTGGGTGATGTCACTCAGAGCGAGCGTTTGATCTGAGGACGGTGAGTGATGTCACTCAGGGAGTGTTTGATCTGAGGACGGTGGGTGATGTCACTCAGGGAGTGTTTGATCTGAGGACGGTGAGTGAGGTCACTCAGAGCGAGCGTTTGGTCTGAGGACGGTGGGTGATGTCACTCAGGAGTGTTTGATCTGAGGACGGTGGGTGATGTCACTCAGAGCGAGCGTTTGATCTGAGGACGGTGGGTGATGTCAGTCAGGGAGTGAGCGTTTGATCTGAGGACGGTGGGTGATGTCACTCAGGGAGCGAACGTTTGATCTGAGGACGGTGAGTGATGTCACTCAGGGAGCGTTTATCTGAGGACGGTGGGTGATGTCACTCAGGGAGCGAGCGTTTGATCAGAGGACGGTGGGTGATGTCACTCAGGGAGTGTTTGATCTGAGGACGGTGAGTGATGTCACTCAGAGCGAGCGTTTGATCTGAGGACGGTGGGTGATGTCACTCAGGGAGCGTTGATCTGAGGACGGTGGGTGATGTCCACTCAGGGAGCGAGCGTTTGATCTGAGGACGGTGGATGATGTCACTCAGGGAGCGTTTGATCTGAGGATGGTGAGTGATGTCACTCATGGAGCGAGCGTTTGATCTGAGGACGGTGGGTGATGTCACTCAGAGCGAGCGTTTGATCTGAGGACGGTGAGTGATGTCACTCAGGGAGCGTTTGATCTGAGGACGGTGAGTGATGTCACTCAGGGAGCGTTTGATCTGAGGACGGTGAGTGATGTCACTCATGGAGCGAGCGTTTGATCTGAGGACGGTGGGTGATGTCACTCAGGGAGCGAGCGTTTGATCTGAGGACGGTGGGTGATGTCACTCAGGGAGCGAGCGTTTGATCTGAGGGACGGTGGGTGATGTCACTCTGGGAGCGAGCGTTGATCTGAGGACGGTGAGTGATGTCACTCAGGGAGCGAGTGTTTGATCTGAGGACGGTGAGTGATGTCACTCAGGGACGAGCGTTTGATCTGAGGACGGTGAGTGATGTCACTCAGGAGCGAGCGTTTGATCTGAGGACGGTGGGTGATGTCACTCAGAGGAGCGTTTGATCTGAGGACGGTGGGTGATGTCACTCAGAGCGAGCGTTTGATCTGAGGACGGTGGGTGATGTCACTCAGGGAGCGAGCGTTTGATCTGAGGACGGTGAGTGATGTCACTCAGGAGCGAGTGTTTGATCTGAGGACGGTGGGTGATGTCACTCAGGGACGAGCGTTTGATCTGAGGACGGTGAGTGATGTCACTCAGGGAGCGAGCGTTTGATCTGAGGACGGTGGGTGATGTCACTCAGAGGAGCGTTTGATCTGAGGACGGTGGGTGATGTCACTCAGAGCGAGCGTTTGATCTGAGGACGGTGGGTGATGTCACTCAGAGCGAGCGTTTGATCTGAGGACGGTGGGTGATGTCACTCAGGAGAGAGCGTTTGATCTGAGGACGGTGAGTGATGTCACTCAGAGCGAGCGTTTGATCTGAGGACGGTGAGTGATGTCACTCAGGGAGTGTTTGATCTGAGGACGGTGGGTGATGTCACTCAGGGAGTGTTTGATCTGAGGACGGTGAGTGATGTCACTCAGAGCGAGCGTTTGATCTGAGGACGGTGGGTGATGTCACTCAGAGAGCGTTTGATCTGAGGACGGTGAGTGATGTCACTCAGAGAGCGTTTGATCTGAGGACGGTGGGTGATGTCACTCAGAGCGAGCGTTTGATCTGAGGACGGTGAGTGATGTCACTCAGAGAGCGTTTGATCTGAGGACGGTGGGTGATGTCACTCAGAGAGCGTTTGATCTGAGGACGGTGGGTGATGTCACTGAGGGAGCGAGCGTTTGATCTGAGGACGGTGGGTGATGTCACTCAGAGCGAGCGTTTGATCTGAGGACGGTGAGTGATGTCACTCAGAGAGCGTTTGATCTGAGGACGGTGGGTGATGTCACTCAGAGAGCGTTTGATCTGAGGACGGTTAGTGATGTCACTCAGAGTGAGCGTGTGATCTGAGGACGGTGGGTGATGTCACTCAGGAGCGTTTGATCTGAGGACGGTGAGTGATGTCACTCAGAGCGAGCGTTTTGATCTGAGGACGTTGGCTGATGTCACTCAGGGAGCGAGCGTTTGATCTGAGGACGATGAGTGATGTCACTCGGAGCGAGCATTTGATCTGAGGACGGTGGGTGATGTCACTCAGAGAGCGTTTGATCTGAGGACGGTGAGTGATGTCACTCAGAGAGCGTTTGATCTGAGGACGGTGGGTGATGTCACTCAGAGAGCGTTTGATCTGAGGACGGTGAGTGATGTCACTCAGAGAGCGTTTGATCTGAGGACGGTGGGTGATGTCACTCAGAGAGCGTTTGATCTGAGGACGGTTAGTGATGTCACTCAGAGTGAGCGTTGTGATCTGAGGACGGTGGGTGATGTCACTCAGGGAGCGTTTGATCTGAGGACGGTGAGTGATGTCACTCAGATCGAGCGTGTGATCTGAGGACGGTGAGTGATGTCACTCAGAGAGCGTTTGATCTGAGGACGGTGGGTGATGTCACTCAGGGAGCGTTTGATCTGAGGACGGTGGGTGATGTCACTCAGAGAGCGTTTGATCTGAGGACGGTGAGTGATGTCACTCAGAGAGCGTTTGATCTGAGGACGGTGGGTGATGTCACTCAGAGCGAGCGTTTGATCTGAGGACGGTGAGTGATATCACTCAGAGAGCGTTTGATCTGAGGACGGTGGGTGATGTCACTCAGAGAGCGTTTGATCTGAGGACGGTGGGTGATGTCACTCAGAGAGCGTTTGATCTGAGGACGGTGGGTGATGTCACTCAGAGCGAGCGTTTGATCTGAGGACGGTGAGTGATGTCACTCAGAGAGCGTTTGATCTGAGGATGGTGGGTGATGTCACTCAGAGCGAGCGTTTGATCTGAGGACGGTGGGTGATGTCACTCAGAGCGAGCGTTTGATCTGAGGACGGTGGGTGATGTCACTGAGGGAGCGAGCGTTTGATCTGAGGACGGTGGGTGATGTCACTCAGAGCGAGCGTTTGATCTGAGGACGGTGAGTGATGTCACTCAGGGAGTGTTTGATCTGAGGACGGTGGGTGATGTCACTCAGGGAGTGTTTGATCTGAGGACGGTGAGTGATGTCACTCAGAGCGAGCGTTTGGTCTGAGGACGGTGGGTGATGTCACTCAGGGAGTGTTTGATCTGAGGACGGTGGGTGATGTCACTCAGAGCGAGCGTTTGATCTGAGGACGGTGGGTGATGTCAGTCAGGGAGCGAGCGTTTGATCTGAGGACGGTGGGTAATGTCACTCAGGGAGCGAGACGTTTGATCTGAGGACGGTGAGTGATGTCACTCAGGGAGCGTTTATCTGAGGACGGTGGGTGATGTCACTCAGGAGCGAGCGTTTGATCTGAGGACGGTGGGTGATGTCACTCAGGGAGTGTTTGATCTGAGGACGGTGAGTGATGTCACTCAGAGCGAGCGTTTGATCTGAGGACGGTGGGTGATGTCACTCAGGGAGCGTTTGATCTGAGGACGGTGGGTGATGTCACTCAGGAGCGAGCGTTTGATCTGAGGACGGTGGTGATGTCACTCAGGGAGTGTTTGATCTGAGGACGGTGGGTGATGTCACTCAGGAGAGCGTTTGATCTGAGGACGGTGAGTGATGTCACTCAGGAGCGAGCGTTTGATCTGAGGACGGTGGGTGATGTCACTCAGAGCGAGCGTTTGATCTGAGGACGGTGAGTGATGTCACTCAGGGAGCGTTTGATCTGAGGACGGTGAGTGATGTCACTCAGGGAGCGTTTGATCTGAGGACGGTGAGTGATGTCACTCATGGAGCGAGCGTTTGATCTGAGGACGGTGGGTGATGTCACTCAGGAGCGAGCGTTTGATCTGAGGACGGTGGGTGATGTCACTCAGGAGCGAGCGTTTGATCTGAGGACGGTGGGTGATGTCACTCTGGGAGCGAGCGTTTGATCTGAGGACGGTGAGTGATGTCACTCAGGGAGCGAGTGTTTGATCTGAGGACGGTGAGTGATGTCACTCAGGGAACGAGCGTTTGATCTGAGGACAGTGAGTGATGTCACTCAGGGAGCGAGCGTTTGATCTGAGGACGGTGGGTGATGTCACTCAGGGAGCGTTTGATCTGAGGACGGTGGGTGATGTCACTCAGAGCGAGCGTTTGATCTGAGGACGGTGGGTGATGTCACTCAGGGAGCGAGCGTTTGATCTGAGGATGGTGAGTGATGTCACTCAGGGAGCGAGTGTTTGATCTGAGGACGGTGAGTGATGTCACTCAGGGAACGAGCGTTTGATCTGAGGACGGAGAGTGATGTCACTCAGGGAGCGAGCGTTTGATCTGAGGACGGTGGGTGATGTCACTCAGGGAGCGTTTGATCTGAGGACGGTGGGTGATGTCACTCAGAGCGAGCGTTTGATCTGAGGACGGTGGGTGATGTCACTCAGAGCGAGCGTTTGATCTGAGGACGGTGGGTGATGTCACTGAGGGAGCGAGCGTTTGATCTGAGGACGGTGGGTGATGTCACTCAGAGCGAGCGTTTGATCTGAGGACGGTGAGTGATGTCACTCAGGGAGTGTTTGATCTGAGGACGGTGGGTGATGTCACTCAGGGAGTGTTTGATCTGAGGACGGTGAGTGATGTCACTCAGAGCGAGCGTTTGATCTGAGGACGGTGGGTGATGTCACTCAGAGAGCGTTTGATCTGAGGACGGTGAGTGATGTCACTCAGAGAGCGTTTGATCTGAGGACGGTGGGTGATGTCACTCAGAGCGAGCGTTTGATCTGAGGACGGTGAGTGATGTCACTCAGAGAGCGTTTGATCTGAGGACGGTGGGTGATGTCACTCAGAGAGCGTTTGATCTGAGGACGGTGGGTGATGTCACTGAGGGAGCGAGCGTTTGATCTGAGGACGGTGGGTGATGTCACTCAGAGCGAGCGTTTGATCTGAGGACGGTGAGTGATGTCACTCAGAGAGCGTTTGATCTGAGGACGGTGGGTGATGTCACTCAGAGAGCGTTTGATCTGAGGACGGTGGGTGATGTCACTGAGGGAGCGAGCGTTTGATCTGAGGACGGTGGGTGATGTCACTCAGAGCGAGCGTTTGATCTGAGGACGGTGAGTGATGTCACTCAGAGAGCGTTTGATCTGAGGACGGTGGGTGATGTCACTCAGAGAGCGTTTGATCTGAGGACGGTTAGTGATGTCACTCAGAGTGAGCGTGTGATCTGAGGACGGTGGGTGATGTCACTCAGGGAGCGTTTGATCTGAGGACGGTGAGTGATGTCACTCAGAGCGAGCGTTTGATCTGAGGACGTTGGCTGATGTCACTCAGGGAGCGAGCGTTTGATCTGAGGACGATGAGTGATGTCACTCGGAGCGAGCATTTGATCTGAGGACGGTGGGTGATGTCACTCAGAGAGCGTTTGATCTGAGGACGGTGAGTGATGTCACTCAGAGAGCGTTTGATCTGAGGACGGTGGGTGATGTCACTCAGAGAGCGTTTGATCTGAGGACGGTGAGTGATGTCACTCAGAGAGCGTTTGATCTGAGGACGGTGGGTGATGTCACTCAGAGAGCGTTTGATCTGAGGACGGTTAGTGATGTCACTCAGAGTGAGCGTGTGATCTGAGGACGGTGGGTGATGTCACTCAGGGAGCGTTTGATCTGAGGACGGTGAGTGATGTCACTCAGATCGAGCGTGTGATCTGAGGACGGTGAGTGATGTCACTCAGAGAGCGTTTGATCTGAGGACGGTGGGTGATGTCACTCAGGGAGCGTTTGATCTGAGGACGGTGGTGATGTCACTCAGAGAGCGTTTGATCTGAGGACGGTGAGTGATGTCACTCAGAGAGCGTTTGATCTGAGGACGGTGGGTGATGTCACTCAGAGCGAGCGTTTGATCTGAGGACGGTGAGTGATATCACTCAGAGAGCGTTTGATCTGAGGACGGTGGGTGATGTCACTCAGAGAGCGTTTGATCTGAGGACGGTGGGTGATGTCACTCAGAGAGCGTTTGATCTGAGGACGGTGGGTGATGTCACTCAGAGCGAGCGTTTGATCTGAGGACGGTGAGTGATGTCACTCAGAGAGCGTTTGATCTGAGGATGGTGGGTGATGTCACTCAGAGCGAGCGTTTGATCTGAGGACGGTGGGTGATGTCACTCAGAGCGAGCGTTTGATCTGAGGACGGTGGGTGATGTCACTGAGGGAGCGAGCGTTTGATCTGAGGACGGTGGGTGATGTCACTCAGAGCGAGCGTTTGATCTGAGGACGGTGAGTGATGTCACTCAGGGAGTGTTTGATCTGAGGACGGTGGGTGATGTCACTCAGGGAGTGTTTGATCTGAGGACGGTGAGTGATGTCACTCAGAGCGAGCGTTTGGTCTGAGGACGGTGGGTGATGTCACTCAGGGAGTGTTTGATCTGAGGACGGTGGGTGATGTCACTCAGAGCGAGCGTTTGATCTGAGGACGGTGGGTGATGTCAGTCAGGGAGCGAGCGTTTGATCTGAGGACGGTGGGTAATGTCACTCAGGGAGCGAACGTTTGATCTGAGGACGGTGAGTGATGTCACTCAGGGAGCGTTTATCTGAGGACGGTGGGTGATGTCACTCAGGGAGCGAGCGTTTGATCTGAGGACGGTGGGTGATGTCACTCAGGGAGTGTTTGATCTGAGGACGGTGAGTGATGTCACTCAGAGCGAGCGTTTGATCTGAGGACGGTGGGTGATGTCACTCAGGGAGCGTTTGATCTGAGGACGGTGGGTGATGTCACTCAGGGAGCGAGCGTTTGATCTGAGGACGGTGGGTGATGTCACTCAGGGAGTGTTTGATCTGAGGACGGTGAGTGATGTCACTCAGGGAGCGTTTGATCTGAGGACGGTGAGTGATGTCACTCATGGAGCGAGCGTTTGATCTGAGCGCGGTGGGTGATGTCACTCAGAGCGAGCGTTTGATCTGAGGACGGTGAGTGATGTCACTCAGGGAGCGTTTGATCTGAGGACGCTGAGTGCTGTCACTCAGGGAGCGTTTGATCTGAGGACGGTGAGTGATGTCACTCAGGAGCGAGCGTTTGATCTGAGGACGGTGGGTGATGTCACTCAGGGAGCGAGCGTTTGATCTGAGGACGGTGGGTGATGTCACTCAGGGAGCGAGCGTTTGATCTGAGGACGGTGGGTGATGTCACTCTGGGAGCGAGCGTTTGATCTGAGGACGGTGAGTGATGTCACTCAGGGAGCGAGTGTTTGATCTGAGGACGGTGAGTGATGTCACTCAGGGAACGAGCGTTTGATCTGAGGACAGTGAGTGATGTCACTCAGGAGCGAGCGTTTGATCTGAGGACGGTGGGTGATGTCACTCAGGGAGCGTTTGATCTGAGGACGGTGGGTGATGTCACTCAGAGCGAGCGTTTGATCTGAGGACGGTGGGTGATGTCACTCAGGAGCGAGCGTTTGATCTGAGGACGGTGAGTGATGGTCACTCAGGATCGAGCGTTTGATCTGAGGACGGTGAGTGATGTCACTCAGAGAGCGTTTGATCTGAGGACGGTGAGTGATGTCACTCAGAGAGCGTTTTGATCTAGGACGGTTAGTGATATCACTCAAGCGAGCGTTTGATCTGAGGACGGTGGGTGATGTCACTCAGGGAGCGTTTGATCTGAGGACGGTGGTGATGTCACTCAGAGCGAGCGTTTGATCTGAGGACGGTGGGTGATGTCACTCAGAGCGAGCGTTTGATCTGAGGACGGTGGGTGATGTCACTGAGGAGCGAGCGTTTGATCTGAGGACGGTGGGTGATGTCACTCAGAGCGAGCGTTTGATCTGAGAGGTGAGTGATGTCACTCAGAGGAGCGTGTTTGATCTGAGGACGGTGGGTGATGTCACTCAGGGAGCGTTTGATCTGAGGACGGTGAGTGATGTCACTCAGAGCGAGCGTTTGATCTGAGGCGGTGGGTGATGTCACTCAGAGCAGCGTTTGATCTGAGGACGGTGAGTGATGTCACTCAGAGAGCGTTTGATCTGAGGACGGTGGGTGATGTCACTCAGAGCGAGCGTTTGATCTGAGGACGGTGAGTGATGTCACTCAGAGAGCGTTTGATCTGAGGACGGTGGGTGATGTCACTCAGAGAGCGTTTGATCTGAGGACGGTGGGTGATGTCACTGAGGGAGCGAGCGTTTGATCTGAGGACGGTGGTGATGTCACTCAGAGCGAGCGTTTGATCTGAGGACGGTGAGTGATGTCACTCAGAGAGCGTTTGATCTGAGGACGGTGGGTGATGTCACTCAGGAGTGTTTGATCTGAGGACGGTGAGTGATGTCACTCAGGAGGCTGATCTGAGGACGGTGGTGTGTCACTCAGGGAGCGTTTTGCTGAGGACGGTGAGTGATGTCACTCAGGGAGCGTTTGATCTGAGGACGGTGGGTGATGTCACTCAGAGCGAGCGTTTGCTCTGAGGACGATGTGTGATGTCAGTCAGGAGTGAGCGTTTGATCTGAGGACGGTGGGTGATGTCAGTCAGGGAGTGAGCGTTTGATCTGAGGACGGTGGGTGATGTCACTCAGGGAGCGTTTGATCTGAGACGGTGGGTGATGTAACTCAGGGAGCGTTTGATCTGAGGACGGTGGGTGATGTCACTCAGGGAGCGAGCGTTTGATCTGAGGACGGTGGGTGATGTCAGTCAGGGAGCGAGCGTTTGATCTGAGGACGGTGGGTAATGTCACTCAGGAGCGAACGTTTGATCTGAGGACGGTGAGTGATGTCACTCAGGGAGCGTTTATCTGAGGACGGTGGGTGATGTCACTCAGGAGCGAGCGTTTGATCTGAGGACGGTGGGTGATGTCACTCAGGGAGTGTTTGATCTGAGGACGGTGAGTGATGTCACTCAGAGCGAGCGTTTGATCTGAGGACGGTGGGTGATGTCACTCAGGGAGCGTTTGATCTGAGGACGGTGGGTGATGTCACTCAGAGCGAGCGTTTGATCTGAGGACGGTGGGTGATGTCACTCAGAGCGAGCGTTTGATCTGAGGACGGTGGGTGATGTCACTGAGGGAGCGAGCGTTTGATCTGAGGACGGTGGGTGATGTCACTCAGAGCGAGCGTTTGATCTGAGGACGGTGAGTGATGTCACTCAGGGAGTGTTTGATCTGAGGACGGTGGGTGATGTCACTCAGGGAGTGTTTGATCTGAGGACGGTGAGTGATGTCACTCAGAGCGAGCGTTTGGTCTGAGGACGGTGGGTGATGTCACTCAGTGAGTGTTTGATCTGAGGACGGTGGGTGATGTCACTCAGAGCGAGCGTTTGATCTGAGGACGGTGGGTGATGTCAGTCAGGGAGCGAGCGTTTGATCTGAGGACGGTGGGTGATGTCACTCAGAGCGAGCGTTTGCTCTGAGGACGGTGAGTGATGTCACTCAGGGAGCGTTTATCTGAGGACGGTGGGTGATGTCACTCAGGGAGCGAGCGTTTGATCTGAGGACGGTGGGTGATGTCACTCAGGGAGTGTTTGATCTGAGGACGGTGAGTGATGTCACTCAGAGCGAGCGTTTGATCTGAGGACGGTGGGTGATGTCACTCAGGGAGCGTTTGATCTGAGGACGGTGGGTGATGTCACTCAGAGCGAGCGTTTGATCTGAGGACGGTGGGTGATGTCACTCAGGGAGCGTTTGATCTGAGGACGGTGGGTGATGTCACTCAGAGCGAGCGTTTGATCTGAGGACGGTGGGTGATGTCACTCAGAGCGAGCGTTTGATCTGAGGACGGTGGGTGATGTCACTGAGGGAGCGAGCGTTTGATCTGAGGACGGTGGGTGATGTCACTCAGAGCGAGCGTTTGATCTGAGGACGGTGAGTGATGTCACTCAGGGAGTGTTTGATCTGAGGACGGTGGGTGATGTCAGTCAGGGAGCGAGCGTTTGATCTGAGGACGGTGGGTAATGTCACTCAGGGAGCGAGCGTTTGATCTGAGAACGGTGGGTGATGTCACTCAGGGAGCGTTTGATCTGAGGACGGTGGGTGATGTCACTCAGGGAGCGAGCGTTTGATCTGAGGACGGTGGGTGATGTCAGTCAGGGAGCGAGCGTTTGATCTGAGGACGGTGGGTAATGTCACTCAGGGAGCGAGCGTTTGATCTGAGGACGGTGGGTGATGTCACTCAGGGAGCGAACGTTTGATCTGAGGACGGTGTGTGATGTCACTCAGGGAGCGTTTATCTGAGGACGGTGGGTGATGTCACTCAGGGAGCGAGCGTTTGATCTGAGGACGGTGGGTGATGTCACTCAGGGAGTGTTTGATCTGAGGACGGTGAGTGATGTCACTCAGAGCGAGCGTTTGATCTGAGGACGGTGGGTGATGTCACTCAGGGAGCGTTTGATCTGAGGACGGTGGGTGATGTCACTCAGGGAGCGAGCGTTTGATCTGAGGACGGTGGGTGATGTCACTCAGGGAGTGTTTGATCTGAGGACGGTGAGTGATGTCACTCAGAGCGAGCGTTTGATCTCAGGACGGTGAGTGATGTCACTCAGGGAGCGTTTGATCTGAGGACGGTGAGTGATGTCACTCAGGGAGCGTTTGATCTGAGGACGTTGAGTGATGTCACTCAGGGAGCGAGCGTTTGATCTGAGGACGGTGGGTGATGTCACTCAGGGAGCGAGCGTTTGATCTGAGGACGGTGGGTGATGTCACTCAGGGAGCGAGCGTTTGATCTGAGGACGGTGGGTGATGTCACTCAGGGAGCGAGCGTTTGATCTGAGGACGGTGAGTGATGTCACTCAGGGAGCGAGAGTTTGATCTGAGGACGGTGAGTGATGTCACTCAGGGAACGAGCGTTTGATCTGAGGACAGTGAGTGATGTCACTCAGGGAGCGAGCGTTTGATCTGAGGACGGTGGGTGATGTCACTCAGGGAGCGTTTGATCTGAGGACGGTGGGTGATGTCACTCAGAGCGAGCGTTTGATCTGAGGACGGTGGGTGATGTCACTCAGGGAGCGAGCGTTTGATCTGAGGACGGTGAGTGATGTCACTCAGGGAGCGAGTGTTTGATCTGAGGACGGTGAGTGATGTCACTCAGGGAACGAGCGTTTGATCTGAGGACGGAGAGTGATGTCACTCAGGGAGCGAGCGTTTGATCTGAGGACGGTGGGTGATGTCACTCAGGGAGCGTTTGATCTGAGGACGGTGGGTGATGTCACTCAGAGCGAGCGTTTGATCTGAGGACGGTGGGTGATGTCACTCAGAGCGAGCGTTTGATCTGAGGACGGTGGGTGATGTCACTCAGAGCGAGAGTTTGATCTGAGGACGGTGGGTGATGTCACTCAGAGCGAGCGTTTGATCTGAGGACGGTGGGTGATGTCACTCAGAGCGAGCGTTTGATCTGAGGACGGTGGGTGATGTCACTCAGGGAGCGAGTGTTTGATCTGAGGACGGTGGATGATGTCACTCAGGGAGCGAGCGTTTGATCTGAGGACGGTGGGTGATGTCACTCAGAGCGAGCGTTTGATCTGAGGACGGTGGGTGATGTCACTCAGAGCGAGCGTTTGATCTGAGGACGGTGAGTGATGTCACTCAGGGAGCGTTTGATCTGAGGACGGTGGGTGATGTCACTCAGGGCGAGCGTTTGATCTGAGGACGGTGGGTGATGTCACTCAGAGAGCGAGCGTTTGATCTGAGGACGGTGGGCGATGTCACTCAGAGCGAGCGTTTGATCTGAGGACGGTGGGTGATGTCACTCAGGGAGCGTTTGATCTGAGGACAGTGGGTGATGTCACTCAGAGCGAGCGTTTGATCTGAGGACGGTGAGTGATGTCACTCAGAGCGAGCGTTTGATCTGAGGACGGTGGGTGATGTCACTCAGAGAGCGAGCGTTTGATCTGAGGACGGTGGGTGATGTCACTCAGAGCGAGCGTTTGATCTGAGGACGGTGAGTGATGTCACTCGGAGCGAGCGTTTGATCTGAGGACGGTGGGTGATGTCACTCAGTTCGAGCGTTTGATCTGAGGACGGTGGGTGATGTCACTCAGGGAGCGAGCGTTTGATCTGAGGACGGTGGGTGATGTCACTCAGAGAGCGTTTGATCTGAGGACAGTGAGTGATGTCACTCAGAGCGAGCGTTTGATCTGAGGACGGTGGCTGATGTCACTCAGGGAGCGAGCGTTTGATCTGAGGACGGTGAGTGATGTCACTCCGAGCGAGCGTTTGATCTGAGGACGGTGGGTGATGTCACTAGGGAGCGTTTGATCTGAGGACGGTGGGTGATGTCACTCAGAGCGAGCGTTTGATCTGAGGACGGTGGGTGATGTCACTCAGGGAGCGAGTGTTTGATCTGAGGACGGTGGATGATGTCACTCAGGGAGCGAGCGTTTGATCTGAGGACGGTGGGTGATGTCACTCAGAGCGAGCGTTTGATCTGAGGACGGTGGGTGATGTCACTCAGAGCGAGCGTTTGATCTGAGGACGGTGAGTGATGTCACTCAGGGAGCGTTTGATCTGAGGACGGTGGGTGATGTCACTCAGGGCGAGCGTTTGATCTGAGGACGGTGGGTGATGTCACTCAGAGAGCGAGCGTTTGATCTGAGGACGGTGGGCGATGTCACTCAGAGCGAGCGTTTGATCTGAGGACGGTGGGTGATGTCACTCAGGGAGCGTTTGATCTGAGGACAGTGGGTGATGTCACTCAGAGCGAGCGTTTGATCTGAGGACGGTGAGTGATGTCACTCAGAGCGAGCGTTTGATCTGAGGACGGTGGGTGATGTCACTCAGAGAGCGAGCGTTTGATCTGAGGACGGTGGGTGATGTCACTCAGAGCGAGCGTTTGATCTGAGGACGGTGAGTGATGTCACTCGGAGCGAGCGTTTGATCTGAGGACGGTGGGTGATGTCACTCAGTTCGAGCGTTTGATCTGAGGACGGTGGGTGATGTCACTCAGGGAGCGAGCGTTTGATCTGAGGACGGTGGGTGATGTCACTCAGAGAGCGTTTGATCTGAGGACAGTGAGTGATGTCACTCAGAGCGAGCGTTTGATCTGAGGACGGTGGCTGATGTCACTCAGGGAGCGAGCGTTTGATCTGAGGACGGTGAGTGATGTCACTCCGAGCGAGCGTTTGATCTGAGGACGGTGGGTGATGTCACTAGGGAGCGTTTGATCTGAGGACGGTGGGTGATGTCACTCAGAGCGAGCGTTTGATCTGAGGACGGTGGGTGATGTCACTCAGGGAGCGAGCGTTTGATGTGAGGACGGTGAGTGATGTCACTCAGAGCGAGCGTTTGATCTGAGGACGGTGGGTGATGTCACTAGGGAGCGTTTGATCTGAGTACGGTGGGTGATGTCACTCAGAGCGAGCGTTTGATCTGAGGACGGTGGGTGATGTCACTCAGGGAGCGAGCGTTTGATCTGAGGACGGTGGGTGATGTCACTCAGAGCGAGCGTTTGATCTGAGGATGGTGGGTGATGTCACTCAGTTCGAGCGTTTGATCTGAGGACGGTGAGTGATGTCACTCAGGGAGCGAGCGTTTGATCTGAGGACGGTGGGTGATGTCACTCAGGGAGCGAGCGTTTGATCTGAGGACGGTGGGTGATGTCACTCAGAGCGAGCGTTTGATCTGAGGATGGTGGGTGATGTCACTCAGTTCGAGCGTTTGATCTGAGGACGGTGAGTGATGTCACTCAGGGAGCGAGCGTTTGATCTGAGGACGGTGAGTGATGTCACTCAGGGAGCGAGCTTTTGATCTGAGCACGGTGAGTGATGTCACTCAGGGAGCGAGCGTTTGATCTGAGGACGGTGGGTGATGTCCGCTGGGGGGAAAGTGAGAGCGTGGCCGCCCGTGGAGCTGAGGTTGTCGTTCGTCGGATTTTAACCGTTCTGCCCGCTCGCAGGCAGCGGTGGATCGAAGAGCCACAACGAAAGAGTTCTGACAAAAATGGGTCATCGAGCTGAAACTTTAAATCTTGTTTTTCTCTCTCACTCTCTGATCAATGCAGCCAGCAGTTTTTCTTTTTGTTCTTCAATAAGAAGCAGCAGTGGGGACAGCACGAGC
Organism: Squalus acanthias; assembly: GCA_030390025.1. Classification (NCBI taxonomy): domain Eukaryota; kingdom Metazoa; phylum Chordata; class Chondrichthyes; order Squaliformes; family Squalidae; genus Squalus; species Squalus acanthias. The sequence continues at coordinate 11,500,566 of JASTWF010000029.1, read as the reverse complement.
TGCGGGCTGAGGTATATCTGGAATCAGATAATGCTGAACCCTCACAAATTCATCAGCAAGCTTCAGTGTCACCAGTTGTACTACAAGGAGAAAAAGACATTGCCGAATACTTGGCAACACAAAACCAGCTGCAACATCACCAGGATCTTGCCCAGCAGTGGAAGTTTTGGAAATAACAACAGAAAACGCTGGAAAAACTCAGCAGGCCAGGCAGCATCCGTGGAGAGAGAAAGAGAGTTGACGTTTCAGGTCGTGAAAGGTCATCGACCTGAAACGTCAACTCTCTTTCTCTCTCCACGGATGCTGCCTGGCCTGCTGAGTTTTTCCAGCGTTTTCTGTTGTTATTTCGGATTTCCAGCATCTGCAGTATTTTGCTATCGTATTAGTGGAAGTTTTGGGATGCTAATGAAGGCCATAAGAACTCGGGTTTCACTTCGCCTGTTGCTAATTTGCCTCAAATGCACCCAGTGCAACCACCAGGAGCCTCAGGCAATGACACATACTGCTCTCAAAGCCCAACCTGATCTGTTCAAAATAGCTCAATTATCTAGTTAAGAAAGAAAGACTTGCGTTTATAAAGCACCTTTCACAACCACCGGACATCTCAAAGCACTTTAGAGCCAATGAAGTACTTTTGGAGTGTATTCGCTGTTGTAATGTGGGATACGCAGCAGCCTATTTGCACACAGCAAGCACCCACAAACAGCAATGTGATAATGACCAGATAATCTGTTTTTAGGGATGTTAATTGAGGGATAAATATTGGCACCAGGAAGAACTCCACTGCTCTTCTTCGAAATAGTGGCCACAGGATCTTTTACATCCACCTGAGAGAGTAGGCGGGGCTTCGGTTTAACGTCTCATCCGAAAGACGGCACCTCCGACAGTGCGGCGTTCCTTCAGTACTGCCCCTCCGACAGTGCGGCGCTTCCTCAGTACTGCCCCTCCGACACTGCGGCGCTCCCTCAGTACTGCCCCTCCGACAGTGTGGCGCTCCCTCAGTACTGCCCCTCCGACAGTGCGGCGCTCCCTCAGTACTGCCCCTCCGACAGTGTGGCGCTCCCTCAGTACTGCCCCTCCGACAGTGCGGCGCTCCCTCAGTACTGCGCTCCATCAGTACTGCCCCTCCGACAGTGCGGCGCTCCCTCAGTACTGCCCCTCCGACAGTGCGGCGCTCCCTCAGTACTGCCCCTCCGACAGTGCGGCGCTCCCTCAGTACTGCCCCTCCGACAGTGCGGCGCTCCCTCAGTACGGCCCCTCCGACAGTGCGGCGCTCCCTCAGTACTGCCCCTCCGACAGTGCGGCGCTCCCTCAGTACGGCCCCTCCGACAGCGTGGCGCTCCCTCAGTGCGGCCCCTCCGACAGTGCGACGCTCCCTCAGCACTGCCCCTCCGACCGTGCGGCGCTCCACAGAACTGCCCCTCCGACAGTGCGGCGCTCCCTCAGTACTGCCCCTCCGACAGTGCGGCGCTCCTTCAGTACTGCCCCTCCGACAGTGCGGCGCTCCCTCAGTACTGCCCCTCAGAACTGCCCCTCCGACAGTGCGGCGCTCCCTCAGTACTGCCCCTCCGACAGTGTGGCGCTCCCTCAGTACGGCCCCTCCGACAGTGCGGCGCTCCCTCAGTAATGCGCTCCCTCAGTACTGCCCCTCCGACAGTGCGGCGCTCCCTCAGTACTGCCCCTCCGACAGTGCGGCGCTCCCTCAGTACTGCCCCTCCGACAGTGCGGCGCTCCCTCAGTACTGCCCCTCCGACAGTGCGGCGCTCCCTGAGTACTGCCCCTCCGACAGTGCGGCGCTCCCTCAGTACGGCCCCTCCGACAGCGTGGCGCTCCCTCAGTACGGCCCCTCCGACAGTGCGGCGCTCCCTCAGTACGGCCCCTTCGACAGTGCGGCGCTCCCTCAGTACGGCCCCTTCGACAGTGCGGCGCTCCCTCAGACAGGGCGGCGCTCCCTCAGTACTGCCCCTCCGACAGTGCGGCGCTCCCTCAGTACTGCCCCTCCGACAGTGCGGCGCTCCCTCAGTACAGCCCCTCCGACAGTGCAGCGCTCCCTCAGTACTGCCCCTCCGACAGTGCGGCGCTCCCTCAGTACTGCCCCTCCGACAGTGTGGCGCTCCCTCAGTACTGCCCCTCCGACAGTGCAGCGCTCCCTCAGTACAGCCCCTCCGACAGTGCAGCGCTCCCTCAGTACTGCCCCTCCAACAGTGCGGCGCTCCCTCAGTACTGCCCCTCCGACAGTGCGGCGCTCCCTCAGTACAGCCCCTCCGACAGTGCAGCGCTCCCTCAGTAATGCCCCTCCGACAGTGCGGCGCTCCCTCAGTACTGCACTGGGAGTGTCAGCCTAGATTTTTGTGCTCAAGTCTCTGGAGTGGGACTTGAACCCACAACCTTCAGACTCTAGAAGCGAGCATGCTACCCACTGAGCCACAGCTGACACTTAAGAAGATCATGATGAAGAAGAATATAATCAAGACGATAATGATGATGAAGAAGAAGAAAATGATGACGACGATGAAGATGATTTCAAGCAGAAGGCAACATTCTCAGCTCTTCTGGTACATTTGCATGGCAAGTTTTAACTCCCTGTCAAGTGATCCTTACTTCACCCAAACATTGAAATATAGAAACATAGAAAAATAGGAGCAGCAGTTGGCCATTCGGCCCTTTGAGTCTGCTCCGCCATTCAGTATGATCATGGCTGATCCTCTATCTCAATACCATATTCCCGCTTTCTCCCCATACTCCTTGATGCCTTTTGTGTCTAGAAATCTATCTATCGCCTTCTTAAATATATTCAGTGACTTGCCCTCCACAGCCTTCTGTGGTAGAGAATTCCACAGGTTCATCACCCTCTGAGTGAAGAAATTTCTCCTCATCTCAATCCTAAATGTCCTGCCCCGTATCCTGAGACTGTGACCCCTCGTTCTAGACCCCCCAGCCAGGGGAAACATCCTCCCTGCATCCAGTCTGTCTAGCCCTGTCAGAATTTTATACGTTTCAATGAGATCCCCTCTCATTCTTCTAAACTCTAGTGAATACAGGCCTAGTCGACCCAATCTCTCCTCATACGACAGTCCTGCCTTCCCAGGAATCAGTCTGGTGAACCTTCGCTGCACTCCCTCTGTGGCAAGTATATCCTTTCTTAGGTAAGAAACATCAAGCTTGCAGTATGAATGTCCGCTCAGAGTTGGACCTCGCTGGCTTGGAGTGAGATTGTCTGTGGCAGTGAGTGTGGCATCATTTCGGTCTGATTCACTGTGTAATGCAGATCCAATATGATGTCAAACCTGGTTTACAAAGTTCTCAGGATCCATTGAGCACCACTGAAGTTTGTTATATAGAAAGGACTTCGACTGACATGTTAATTTTACTGGGCTCACTCCCTGAACACAGGGTTCTGTCCTGTCCAATGCTGAGGTGTAAGGGTTTGGCACGGTCGTGACCCTGATCACTAAATTCATTCAAAATGAGTGGACAGAAATTCGTGAGCAGCTAGTGTCCTATTGTGCGACAAGGACATTCGCTTTGTCCAGCTCTTGCACCCCTACTCTGAAGAGGAAATTTGCCCGTCCGGTGTTTAACTGCTAGAATGGATGTTACATGCGTACACTCGTACGCACAAAGCTTTGGACTGCAGACAGGAAGGAATGAAACACTATAAACAGGGCACTGGCTGGCTGGAACCTAAACTGCAATAGAATAACAGCAGCAGCTTTTCAGAAGTATCTCTGTACCATACCGGATTAACAAGAAACTCCAATTCCTGGTTGGTGGTACTGAGTATAACCGTACGTTCCTCTGTGTGTGTGTGTGTGTGTGTGTGTCTGTGTATCTGTGTTTGTGCTTCTGTGTGTTTGTGCTTAGAATCATAGAATGATACAGAACAAAAGGAGGCCATTTGGCCCATCGTGCCTGTGCCGGTTCTATGGTGGAGCTATCCAATTAATCCCACTATCTTGCTCTTTCCCCGTAGCCCTTTATCCAATTCTCTTATGAATGTTACTGTTTCCACCACCCTTTCAGGCAGTGCATTCTAGATTACAACACCTCGCTGTGTGCCATGAGTCTTGTCATTCATGTGGCAATGACTTATGAAATAATACAGAGTGGCCTGCGGGGGGGGCGCTGTCCAGGGAGAGTATAAATACTCGGGCACGGGCCCAGCTTGCGCAGGACATTCTTTAACAGGAACTAGCGAAGGACACAACTAGACCTCCATGTTGTAAAAACAGTTGATTAAAGCTTTGTTTAACGCTTAGACCAAGTGCCTAGTAGTTTCCTTACGTCACTGTGTAAAAGAATGTTTCCTCATGTCGCCTCTGGTTCTCTTGCCAATCATCTTAAATCTGTGTCCTCTGGTTACCGACCCTCCTGCCCCTGGAAACAGTTTCTCTCTATCTACTCTATCGAAACCCTTCATGATTTTGAACACCTCTGTAAAATCTCCCCTCAATCTTCTCTGCTCTGAGGAGAAAACCCCCAGCTTCTCCAGTCTCGCTACGTAACTGAAGTGTGTTTCTGTGTGTGTGTGTATGTGTGTGTTTGTGTCTCTGTGTCTGCTGCCTTCGTTATGTTTCATTCGTGTCGTCTCGAGACTCACCATTTCCACCACCTCTCCTGACATAATAATGCTGATTGCACTTGTAACTGATGACTGAGGTGAGCAGGGTCACATTACGGCCATTCATGTGTTCATAGCTGCCATTTTCAAGATCTTCAGGGATGCTACACTCCACGACTGGAAACCAAAGCATCAGACGTTAGCTTCACTCAGGAGGAAATATTTACTTAAAAAAATACATTATTACAACACAGATCAGGAGCGCCCATTGGCCCAGTTCATCTAACATAGAAACATAGAACATAGAACATAGAAAAATAGGAGCAGGAGTCGGCCATTCGGTCCTTCGAGCCTGCTCCGCCATTCAATATGATCATGGCTGATCCTCTATCTCAACACCATATTCTCGCTCTCTCCCCATACCCCTTGATGCCTTTTGTGTCTAGAAATCTATCTATTTATCTATCTATCTATCTATAAGTATTCAGGAATATCATCATCATTGTCTTCGCTGCCATTTGCTTTAAGTAGGCTGTAATTGGTCCTTGTTGAATTAATTTTAAACCAGCTAAGGATATCGTTGAAACACCTTACCTAGGGAATTTTTGTTGGGAAATATTGCCACCTGTAATATGTAGGCTTATTGTGATCAAAGACTATTAATAGAAACATAGAAGATAGGAGCAGGAGTAGGCCATTCAGCCCCTCGAGCCTGCTCTGCCATTCGATGAGATCATGGCTAATCATCCAAACTCAGTACCCTGTACCTGCCTTCTCCCCATATCCCTTGATACCTTTAGCTTTAAGAAATACATCTAACTCATTCTTGAATATATTTAATGACTTGGCCTCAACTGCCTTCTGTGGTAGAGAATTCCACAGGTTCACCACTCTCTGGGTGAAGAAATTCCTCCTCATTTCTGTCCTAAATGGCTTACCCCTTATCCTTAGATTGTGACCCCTGGTTCTGGACTCTCCGACCTCGGAGGAGCGGCAGCGGCAGGGTATAAAGGCGAGCCCGAGGAGCAGGTAGGCCCACAGCAGCGGCGGTGCGGACCTAGGAGGAGCGGCGGAAAGGTTCCCTCTGTCTGCTATGCCTAGCCCAACTTTAGCCTGTTCTTTTCCAAAACATTTGTGATGTTGCTAATTCATACCAACCAAAGGTGGCCCACTCTTCACCCACATTACCTTTGCACGTTTTCCGATCACTGCGGAGACTGTATCCTTGGCGACAGTAGCACTGATATCCTCCTATATAATTGTGGCAAAAATGGTCGCAAGGTGTCTCCCTTTCCCAGCGAAAACCACATTCGTCGATATCTGGAAAGCAGAAAAGATCGATACATTTCTCCATTAAGGGTCCGTTGTTGCGGGCAGAAAAGGCATTGGGGTAGAAAATTGTCCTGGGCGGTCGTGCAGAGTTGGCGATAGCAGATCGGAAACCGGCTGTAAGCTGTGCCTGATTTTCTGTTTTCGTTCAACTTCAATGGACATAAAAATCGGGCGAAGAGTAAAGCGGGCTGTCGATTCGCTATTGCCCGTTTTGCACTATAACCCAAGATGGATTCGTAACCTTTTGCTCTATTGGTGATGATCTTCAATTTATATCTCCCATATATCAACTTGCAGACCAGCGTAACTCTTTTTACCCCCCCCGCATTTACTTTATTGAAACCACCTCATAGTTTTGAACAATTCCTTCTAATCTGTCTGCTTTAATTGGCTCTCTGTTTTTCTTACGGACATTCTTTGTTTAAAGAGCTCTGTGCTCACTGTACTCATTAACAAACAGAAATAATTGGTCTCTGATTCAGATATAGAGTCATAGGCCGGAATCTTGCCGGCACTCAGGGGGCGGGTTTGGAAGCGGAACATCCGGCAAAATCACAGGTCGGAAACCCGCTGTCAAGCCGCCTCCAAACAATCTTCCCAAGTGTCGGGTCCATGATTTACGCCGGGACCTGACACATAGCGGCGAGAAGAGGATTATAGCCACTTACCTGCTTGTTAACAGGTTGTTAACAGGCAGTTAAGAGGCTTTTTGCAATTTTGACAGGTCTACTGCGGGCTTCCCGACCTCCGGACACCATGCCAGGTAAGTGTGGCGTGCTGTGGGTCTACTGTAATGTTTCTGCATTGATGACAGCTGCAGAAATGGTATGAAGGATCCAGTGGTACACTGGTGCGTTTCAGAGGTAAGATAATGTTGGGGAAATCATTTTTAATGTATTTAGACTTTTCTGTAGGTGACAAGTTTTGATTTATATGTGTAGTCCCACCTCACTGGGAGAACCTCTCTCACCAGTGACAGATCGCTTCTGTAACCTCACCTGCAACTGCCATCTGTTTTAGCCTAAGGAGGGAGTCACTGGAGAGCCTGGGTACAAGAGCTCACCTGTGAACAGTCATTGTCAGTGTTTGCAGCACCTCAATGCTGTCAAACACGGAGAAATCAGCTGTCAAACAAAAATGTGCCTGGCCCCTTTAACAAAACCGGCAGATGACACGTCATCAACTGACATCATCTGACACCGGCTTCCTCTTAATTGGCCGGCAAGCCTGCAGGGCGGGCTTAACAAGTCCAATTGATGCAAAATCACGTCTGTGCGTCTGATGTCATTGGGGGTGGGACTGGAACCCGGAAGCCAGCTGTCCCGCTCCCAAGCCGCCTCGAACCGAAAAATCGAGCCCTTAGAGTCATGGAGTCATAACGGCACAGAAAGAGGCCATTCAGTACATCGAGTCCGTGCCGGCTCTCTGTAGAGCAATCCAGTCAGTCCCATTCCCCCCGCTCTATCCCCGTAGCCCTGCAAGTTTATTTCCCTCAAGTGTCTTGAAAACATTGAGTGTCTCCGTTTCCACCACTTCCATCGGCAGCGAGTTCCAGGTCATCACCACTCGCTTCGTAAAAAAGTTTTCCCTCACAGCCCCCCTGTATCTCTTGCCCAAAACCTTAAATCTGTGTCACCTTGTCCTTCTACCATCAACTAGTGGGAACAGCCTTTCCCCATCTAGCCTATCCAAACCCGTCATAATCTTGTACACCTCTATCAAATCACCCCTCAACCTCCTTTGCTCCAATGAAAACAAATCCAGCTTCTCCAACCTGTCCTTGTAGCTAAGATCCCCCATCCCCGGAAACATTCTGGTAAATCTCCTCTGCACCCTCTCAAGGGCCTTCACATCCTTCCTAAAGTGTGCTGACCAGAACTGGATGCAGTACTCCAGTTGTGGCCTAACCAGCACTTTATAAAGGTTCAGCATAACTTCTCTACTTTTGTACTCAATATCTCCATTTATGAAGCCCAAAATCCCATATGCTTTGCTAACCACTCTCTCAATATATCCTGCCACCTTCAGGGACCTATGCACATTAACTCTTACGTCCCTCTGTCCCTGCACACTCTTTAAAACTGTGCCATTAAGTGTATATTGCCTCTCCCTGTTACTTCTGCCAAAATGCATCACCTCACACTTCTCTGTATTAAATTCCATCTGCCATTTGCCTGCCCATTCTGCTAGCCTTTCTATGTCCTGTTGCAGTCGATTGGTATCATCATCACAATTTGCCACACCCCCAAGTTTGGTGTCATCGGCAAATTTAGAAATTCTACTCAGTATTCCAATATCCAGGTCCTTTATATATATCAAAAAAAGCCGTGGCCCCAGCACTGACCATTGGGGAACACCACTGTCCACCATCCTCCAATATTGGTTCAGTTATAAGTGATTTGCTCACAGCGTTGGGGAGGTTACTTTTTAATCTTGAATTGTTGTGGATTGTTGAACTTAGGATATGGTATGGGCGTTTCACACAGTTTAGGATAAAGCCTGCCATTGGATTGTGGAACATAGAATAGAAACATAGAAAAATAGGAGCAGGAGTAGGCCATTTGGCCCTTCGAGCCTGCTCCGCCATTCAATATGATCATGGCTGATCCTCTATCTCAATACCATATTCCCGCTCTCTCCCCATACCCCTTGATGCCTTTTGTGTCTAGAAATCTATCGATCTCCTTCTTAAATATAGTCAGAGACTTGGCCTCCACAGCCTTCTGTGGTAGAGAATTCCACAGGTTCACCACCCTCTGAGTGAAGAAATTTCTCCTCATCTCAGTCCTAAATGTCCTACCCCGTATCCTGAGACTGTGACCCCTCGTTCCAGACCCCCCAGCCAGTGGAAACATCTTCCCTGCATCCAGTCTGTCTAGCCCTGTCAGAATTTTATACGTTTCAATGAGATCCCCTCTCATTCTTCTAAACTCTAGTGAATACCGGCCTAGTCGACCCAATCTCTCCTCATACGACAGTCCTGCCATCCCAGGAATCAGTCTGGTGAACCTTTGCTGCACTCCCTCTATGGCAAGTATATCCTTTCTTAGGTAAGGAGTCCAAAACTGCACACTGTACTCCAGGTGTGGTCTCACCAAGGCCCTGTATAACTGTAGTAAGACATCCTTGCTCCTGTACTCAAATCCTCTTGCAATGAAGGCCAACATACCATTTGTCTTCCTAACTGCTTGCTGCACCTGCATGTTTGCTTTCAGTGACTGGTGTACAAGGACACCCAGGTCCCTCTGTACATCAACATTTCCCAATCTATCACCATTTAAATAATACTCTACCTTTCTGTTTTTCCTACCAAAGTGGATAACTTCACATTTATCCACGTTATACTGCATCTGCCATGTATTTGCCCATTCACTCAACTTGTCTAAATCGCCTTGAAGCCTCTTTGTATCCTCCTCACAACTCACATTCCCACCTAGCTTCATGTCATCAGCAAACTTGGAAATATTACATTTGGTTCCCTCATCCAAATCATTGATATATATTGTGAATAGCTGGGGCCCAAGCACTGATCCCTGCGGTACCCCACTAGTCACCGCCTGCCACCCCGAAAAAGACCCATTTATTCCTACTCTCTGTTTCCTGTCTATTAACCAATTTTCAATCCATGCCAGTATTTTACCCCCAATCCCATGTGCTTTAATTTTGCACACTAACCTCTTATGTGGGACTTTATCAAAGGCCTTCTGAAAATCCAAATACACCACATCCACTGGTTCTGCCATATCTATTCTATCCGATAGCAGCACACAGCGCTTTCTAGGGAGTTATTGGATTTGGAAACTGCCTTGTGTTGTCCATAAAAGTGGCATTTAAAAAAAAAAAATTCTATTGATGTGGGCCTCGCTGGCAAGGCCGTCATTTATTGCCCATCGCTAGTTGCCCTTGAGAAGGTGGTGGTGAGCCTTCCTGAACCGCTGCAGTCCGTGCGGTGAAGGTGCTCCCACAGTGCTGAACGATTTAGTCCCAGTCAGAATGAAGGAACGATGATATATGTTTAATCTAATCGGACGTTATCTTCAATATAAATGTCTTACCAACAGCTTCGTAAAAGACGGAAAATCCCCGTCGGCTTTCCTGATCCAAGGAATTGCAACGCACGCGAAGTTTAACGCGGCGACTGTCAGACGCGGTTAATTTTGAGCTCGGTCGGTGCTCGTGGATTGTTGTTCTGTTGCCGCAAATTTTGCCCAGTCGTTCTCGGTCAGCAAAAACCTGAGGTAATAAATGTGGGAAAAGTACAGAACTGAAAGAAAGGGTGGATCTGAACCAGTCGCAATAAACGTTACAGACTAAGGGGTAGATTTTCATCTTGCCCCCAGGCGTAAAGGAAGTGTCAGCTGTGGCTCAGTGGGTAGAGCACACTCGCTTTCTGTAGTCGGAAGGTTGTGCGTTCAAGTCTCGCTCCAGGGACTTGTGTACGTAAAGCTGGGCTGACACTCCAGTGTTCTACTGAGGGAGCATTGCACTGTCGGAGGGGCAGTGCTGAGTGAGCGCCGCACTGTCGGAGGGGCAGTGCTGAGGGAGCGCCGCACTGTCGGAGTGGCAGTACTGAGGGAGCGCCGCACTGTCGGAGGGGCAGTACTGAGGGAGCGCCGCACTGTCGGAGGGGCAGTACTGAGGGAGTGCTGCACTGTCGGAGGGGCAGTGCTGAGGGAGCGCTGCACTGTCGGAGGGGCAGTACTGAGGGAGCGCCGCACTGTCGGAGGGGCAGTGCTGAGTGAGCGCTGCACTGTCGGGGGGCAGTACTGAGGGAGCGCCGCACTGTCGGAGGGGCAGTACTGAGGGAGCGCCGCACTGTCGGAGGGGCAGTACTGAGGGAGCGCCGCACTGTCGGAGGGGCAGTGCTGAGTGAGCGCCTCACTGTCGGAGGGGCAGTACTGAGGGAGCGCTGTACTGTCGGAGGTGCTGTCTTTCAGATGAGACATTAAACCTCTCAGGTGGATGTGAAAGATCCCATGGCACTATTTCCAAGAAGAGCAGGGTGCCCTGGCCAATGTTTATCCCTCAATCCACATAACAAAAACAGATTATCTGGTCGTTATCACATTGCTGTTTGTGGGAGCTTGCTGTGCGCAAAATTGCCTGCTGCGTTTCCCACATTACAACAATGACTACACTTGGAAAAGTACTTCATTGGCTGTAAAGCGCTTTGAGATGTCCGGTGGTCGTGAAAGGCGCTATGTAAATGCAAGTTTTTCTTTTACTTGCCTTAGAGGGAGTGCAATGAAGGTTCACTAGGTTGATTCCTGGGATGGGGGGATTGTCCTATGAGGAGAGATTGAGTAGACTAGGCCGATATTCTCTAGACTTTAGAAGAATGAGAGGTGATCTCATTGAAACATACAAAATTCTTACAGGGCTTGACAGGGTAGATGCAGGGAGAACGTTCCCCCTGGCTGGAGAGTCTAGAACCAGGGGTCACAGTCTCAGAATAAGGGGTCGGCCATTTAGGACTGAGAGGAGGAGAAATTTCTTCACTCAGAGGGTGGTGAATCTTTGGAATTCTCTACTCCAGAGGGCTGTGGAGGCTCAGTCGATTGAGTATATTCAAGACTGAGATCGATAGATTTTTGGATATTACAGTTATCAAGGGATATGGGGATAGTGCAGGAAAGTGGAGTTGAGGTAGATGATCAGCCATGATCTTATTGAATGGCAGAGCAGGCTCGAGGGGCCGAATGGCCGACTCCTGCTCCTATTTCTTTCGTTCTTATGTTCTTATGTAAAACTGACATTGCAGAGGTGACGCCGCTTATAGAAACTATCGGATGCTCATTTCCATTGAAGTTAATCGAAATTAAAATCAGACGGTTTTTATAAATGGTGGGCAATCTATAACGCTCATTTACTGATCAAGGAGTGAATTTAAAATTCCCTGAAGCTAAAGCCTAATTGAGAGTTGTCGGTGGGAGTAGGGCAGGGGTGAATTCTCTCAACTGTTGTACAACCCCTTATTCAGCCAAGTAAATAATTAGTCCAGTCAAATGAAGGAACAGAAAATAGTGCGTCATTTGCCCAGGGGTTTTGAGCCAACTTTTAATTTTGGCATTTTGGGGGTGAAATTGACCTTATCAAATCAGCAAACCAGGCGGAGTGTGAAATGGGTGGGTGATTCGCGATGAGCCCGTTTCGCATGATCATCAAAGACCAATTTCAGCCCCTTTGATTTGAGACTAGGCTCGACTGATGGAAGGCAAAATCTTCCTTTTCTGACGGCTGTACAGAATGTGAAAGTAAGAAAGAAAGGAGAAGAAAGAAAGAAAGAAAAAAGAACGAAAGGAAGAAGTGAAAATTGCACCGAAACCTTTTAGAATCTGAGATTAAGGCCCCTTGGAGCAGCAAAGTTGAATTAAGATTCTCCCCCTGTACAATAGCTGACCCACCAACAACAACAACTTGTATTTATATAGCGCCTTTAACGTAGTAAAACGTCCCAAGGCTCTGCACGGGAGTATTTTAAGACAAAAAATTTGACCCCGATCCACATAAGGATAAATTAGGGCAGGTGACCAAAAGCTTGGTCAAAGAGGTCGGTTTTAAGGAGCGTCTTAAAGGAGGAGAGAGAGGTAGCGAGGCGGAGAGGTTTAGGCAGGGAATTCCAGAGCTTAGGGCCCAGGCAACAGAAGGCACAGGCCGCCAATGGTGGAGCGATTATAATCAGGGAGGCTCAAGAGGGCAGAATTAGAGGAGTGCAGATATCTCGGGGGGGGGGGGTTGTGGGGCTGAAGGAGATTACAGAGATAGGGAGGGGGCAAGGCCATGGAGGGATTTGAAAACAAGGATGAGAATTTTGAAATCGAGGCACTGCTTAACCGGGAGCCAGTGTAGGTCAGCGAGCACAGGGGGAGATGGGTGAACGGGACTTGGTGCGAGTTAGGACACGGGGCAGCCGAGTTTTGGATCACCTCAAGTTTACGCAGGGTGGAATGTGGGAGGCCAGCCAGGAGTGCGTTGGAATTGTCAAGTCTAGAGGTAACAGAGGCATGGATGAGGGTTTCAGCAGCAGATGAGCTGAGGCAGGGGCGGAGACGGGCGATGTTACGGAGGTGGAAATAGGCGGTCTTTGTTATGCCGCGGATATATGGTCGGAAGCTCATTTCAGGGTCAAATACAATACCAAGGTTGCGGACCAGTGTTTGATGGCGGTGGCAATGAGAGAATGCATCACTGTCGAGCTTTGGTAATGTTCACCTGAATCTGCAAGAAATGACAATGTATCCCAATATAATATAATACAAGAACGTAAAAATACCTCCACATAGTTGTGCTTACATGACGAAGTTGCCAAATAGTCAAAATGGCTCAATTGGAGTCTCAGTGCGAATCCTCGCGGGGTTTCAATATCCCAGGTGCTGATTTTCTTGGACTGATAATTCGGCGCTTGAATCTCCCCAAACATCCCAGGAAGGTTTGATTCAGTAACTGTGCCAGTAAAGCCCTGTAATACAAGCAGAGCCCTGGAAAGAAGGGGGAGGGGGGGAAAGAATTAAAATAATAAAATGCGATACAACTGTCCCAGGCAGAGAATGCAAGAAGTCCAAGAGCTTGAGAACATTCCTGACAGAAAATAAAAGAAAGACTAACATTTCTCCAGCGCCTTTCACAACCTCAGGTCGTCCCAAAGCGCTTTACAGCCAATGAAGTATGGTCACTGTTAGAATGTAGGAAATTCAGCAGCCACTCTTGCGCACAGCAAGCTCCCACAAACAGCAATGTGATCACGACCAGGTCATCTATTTTAGTGATGTTGGTTGAGGGATAAATATTGCCCAGGATATCGGGGAGAACTCCCCTGCTCTTCTTTGAAATAGTGCCATGGGATCTTTTACGACCATCTGAGAGAGCAGACAGAGCCACAGTTTAACACCTCATCCAGAAGACAGCAACTCCAGCGCTCCCTCAGTACTGCCCCTCCGACACTGCGGCACTCCCTCAGTACAGCCCCTCCGACAGTGCGGCACTTCCTCAGTACTGCCCCTCCGACAGTGCGGCGCTCCCTCAGTGCTGCCCCTCCGACAGTGCAGTGCTCCCTCAGTACCGCCCCTCCGACAGTACACTCCCTCAGTACTGCTCCCTCCGACAGTGCGGCGCTCCCTCAGTACTGCCCCTCCGACACTGCGACACTCCCTCAGTACTGCCCCTCCGACACTGCGGCGCTCCCTCAGTGCTGCCCCTCCGACAGTGCAGTGCTCCCTCAGTACCGCCCCTCCGACAGTACACTCCCTCAGTACTGCTCCCTCCGACAGTGCGGCGCTCCCTCAGTACTGTCCCTCTGACAGTGCGGCGCTCTCTCAGCACTGCCCCTCCGACAGTGCGGCGCTCCCGACAGTGCGGAGCTCCCTCAGTGCTGCCCCTCCGACAGTGCAGTGCTCCCTCAGTACCGCCCCTCCGACAGTACACTCCCTCAGTACTGCTCCCTCCGACAGTGCGGCGCTCCCTCAGTACTGCCCCTCCGACAGTGCGGCGCTCCCTCAGTACTGCCCCTCCGACAGTGCGGCGCTCCCTCAGTACTGCCCCTCCGACAGTGCGGCACTCCCTCAGTACTGCCCCTCCGATAGTGCGGCGCTCCCTCAGTACTGCCCCTCCGACAGTGCGGCGCTCCCTCAGTACTGCCCCTCCGACAGTGCGGCGCTCCCTCAGTACTGCCCCTCCGATAGTGCGGCGCTCCCTCAGTACTGCCCCTCCGATAGTGCGGCAGTCTCTCAGTACTGCCCCTCCGACTGCTCCCTCAATAGTTCACTGGAGTGTCAGCCTAGATTTTTGTGCTCATGGCTCTGGAGTGGGTCTTGAACCCATGACCTTTTGTCTCAGAGGCGAGGCTGCTACCCACTGAGCCACGACTTAGGTGCAGGTTGACGAGAGCAACGGCCCCATTGTGGATATTCTTGGGGTCGTTTTAACTTTTAGTGTGAAATGGGCGATATCGGATCGGCTGTGCGTTATACAGCCCGCCCAATTGTCCTTTCTGTTGACTGTTGATAGCCTTACTGTGGTAATATTAACTTTGGGGATAGTGTAAAATGGACGATATTGTATGTCTGCTCCTGATTTTCCCTGCTTTTGAAGTCAATATGCCAATATACTAACGTAGGTGTCATTCATGCTGCAACTTATTTCTGTTTCTTCAGCATACGTGCTTTGCTGGTTTCTAAAGGCGTTCTTGTTATCTGAGCTTACTTGGTGGAATCTGAATCTCCCATTGGTGAAGACTGTTAAAAATTAACTTCAAACTTGTGGTCCACGGAATTCAGCTCCTTTGCACCTGTCGTTAGCGCCTCTGGGGGGCGCTAACAGGGCGCAGCGGGCTTATCGCCCGGGCACCGCGACCTCGTAGTGTCCCGTGGCAGAAATTGGGCTGCGCCCCGTGAGGCTGCAGCGGGCGGTGTCAGCGCCAGCCTCGCGGGTCACGAGCCGGGCCGACCTCCGCTCACGGGGCGGTATTTAATGAGGAGGTGCCGCCGCGACCCACGCCGCCATTTTATTTTTTCTGGCCGACCGCCATGTCGGGCCCCCCGTGGCGGCCCTTGGCGTGGCCCGTGACCGCCATCATGCAGCCCGGCACCGCGCCGCCCTGGTGGGCCAGTGTGGGCCATCGGAGGCTCTGCCGCACTTGCAGTGTCCCTCCCCTTTAACTCCGGCACTGCCGCGCTTTGCGCCCCCGACAGCGCCCCGGGAGGAAGTGGAGCGCCCGAGATAGCGCTCTGTTTCCTCATTGGGGTGGTAAGATGAATTTAACAGTGGGGCGGTACTTCCTCTCCAGGCGCTAAATCTCCAGCGATAATTCGGTTACCGCCCCAAACGGAGTGTAACCAAATTTCGCCCCCACCTAATGTCTTTATGACCATCTATTGACTTCCCACCCAACTTGTTCGTTAAATACTTGTCGAAAACTCCCCTCCCTCCAACATTAACTTAGATTTGGCATTGCCAACTGGTCTATTGTTCCTTTCTTATTTGCAAATCCCTCCATGGCCTCGGCCCCTCCCTGTCTCTGTAATGGGCCTTACACTAAAATGCTTCTCCTCCACTTTGTGCGGTCTTGGGCCAGGGATTCCCAGGTGTCAGTGGGGATGTTACACATTTTCAAGGAGGCTTTGAGGGTGTCCTTGAAGCGTTTCCTCTGCCCACCTGGGGCTCTCTTGCCGTGTCGGAGCTCCGAGTAGAGCGCTTGTTTTGGGAGTCTCGTATCGGGCATGCGGACGATGTGACCAGTCCATCGGAGCTGATCGAGCGTGGTCAAAGCTTCGATGCTGGGGATGTTGGCCTGAGCGAGAACACTGACGTTGGTGCGCCTATCCTGCCAATGGATTTGCAGGATCTTGCGGGGGCAGTGTTGGTGGTACCTCTCCAGTGCTTTGAGGTGCCTGCTGTACATGGTCCATGTCTCTGAGGCATACAGCAGGGCGGGAATCCCTACTGCTCTGTAGACCATGAGCTTAGTGCCAGGTTTGAGGTCCTTGTCTTCAAACACTCTCTTCCTCAGGCGACCGAAGGCTGCACTGGCACACTGAAGGCGGTGTTGGACTTCGTCGTCGACGTCTGCCCTTGTTGACAGTAGGCTCCCGAGGTATGGAAAGTGGTCCACGTTGTCCAAGGCCTTGTCGTGGATTTTGATAATCGGGGGGCAGTACTGTGTGGCGGGGGCAGGTTGGTAGAGGACCTTTGTCTTACGGATGTTTAGTGTAAGGCCCATGCTCTCGTTCGCTTCGGTGAAGGTGTTGACGATGGTTTGGAGTTCGACCTCCGAGTGAGCGCAGACGCAAGCGTCGTCTGCATACTGTAATTCGACGACAGAGGATGGGACGACCTTGGATCTGGACTGGAGGCGACGGAGGTTGAATAGTTTCCCATTTGTTCTGTAAATTAGCTCCACTCCAGCGGGCAGCTTACTGAAGGTGAGATGGAGCATTGCAGCAAGGAACATCGAGAAGAGAGTTGGTGCGATGACACAGCCTTGCTTGACCCCGGTTCGTATGTGAATTGGGTCTGTGGTAGAACCATTGGTCAGGATCACGGCTTGCATGTCGTCGTGAAGCTCGAGCCTGCTCCGCCATTCAAGAAGATCATGGCTGATTATCGACCTCAAATCCACTTTCCCGCCTGATCTCCATATCCCTTGATTACCCGAGAGTCCAAAAATCTATCGATCTCAGCCTTGACTACACTCAAAGACTCAGCATTCACAGCTCTCTGGGGCAGAGAATTCCAAAGATTCACAACCCTCTGAGTGAAGAAATTCCTTTTCATCTCAGTCTTAAATGGCCTACACCTTATCCTGAGACTATGCCCCCTAGTTCTAGACTCTCCAGCCAGGGGGAAACAGCCTCTCAGCATCTACCCTGTCAAGCCCCCTCAGAATCTTGTATATTTCAATGAGATCACCTCTCATTCTTCTAAACTCCAGAGAGTATAGGCCCATTCTACTCAATCTCTCGTCACAGGGCAGCCCTCTCATCCCAGGAATCAATCTAGTGAACCTTCGTTGCACCGCCTCCAAGGCAAGTATATCCTTCCTTAGATAAGGAGACCAGAACTGTGCACAGTACTCCAGGTGTGGTCTCACCAAGGCCCTGTACAATTGTAGCAAGACTTCCTTACTCTTGTACTCCAACCCCCTTGCAATAAAGGCCAACACGCCATTTGCGTTCCTTATTGCTTGCTGTACCTGCATGCTAGCTTTCTGTGTTTCTTGCACGAGGACACCCAAATCTCTCTGAACACCAACATTTGAAAGTTTCTCACCATTACTGTTACTGTTTATTTGTACATCTGCTTGTAGTCCAGTGGTCTACAGCCAACTGTTGCTCTGTGAGACCATAAAGCAGAAAATTTACAGCACAGAAACAGGCCATTCAGACCGATCGGTCCGTGCCGGTGTTTGTGCTCCACACGAGCCTCCTCCCACCCTACTTCATCTCACCCTATCCGCATATCCTTCTGTTCCTTTCTCCCTCATATGTTTATCTAGCTTCCCTTAAATGCATCTATGTCTCAATTATTCCACATGGTAGCGAGTTCCACATTCTCACCAGTCTCTGGGTAAAGAAGTTTCCCCTGAATTCCTTACTGGATTTATTAGGGACTATCTTATATTCATAGCACTTAGGTTTGGACTCCCCACAAGTGGAAACAATTTCTCTAAGTCTACCCTATCAAACCCCTGCATAATTTTGCGGCCCTCTATTGGGTCTTCAGTTTTCTAGAGAAAAGAGCCCCAGCCTGTTCAGTCTTTCCTGACAGGTATAACTTCTCAGTACTGGTATCATCCTTGCAAATCTTTTTTGTACCTTCTCCAGTGCCTCTATATCCTTATTAGGAGTGGCTACAAGCTGTTGATTGATAAGAGAGGAGTGGAGATCTTCTTCTTCTTAGGCAGTCCCTCGGAACCGAGGATGACTTGCTTCCACACTAAGAATGCAGTTCGCAGGTGACTGATGAGTCCAATGCGGGACCTACAGTCTCTGTCACAGGTGGGGCAGACGGTGGTTGAAGGGGCGGGTGGGTGGGGTGCTTGGGTTGATGTGCGCTCCTTGCGCTGCTTGCGCTTGGCTTCCGCTTGCTCCCGGTAAAGAGACTCGAGGTGTTCGGCGCCTTCCCAAATGCTTCTCCTCCACTTTGTGCGGTCTTGGGACAGGGATTCCCAGGTGTCGGTGGGGATGTTACACTTTTTCAAGGAGGTTTTGAGGGTGTCCTTGAAGCGTTTCCTCTGCCTACCTGGGGCTCTCTTGCCATGTCGGAGCTCCGAGTAGAGCGCTTGTTTTGGGAGTCTCGTATCGGGCATGCGGACGATGTGACCAGTCCATCGCACCAACGCTCTTCTCGATCTTCCTGGCTGCAATGCTCCACCTCACCCTCAGTAAGCTCCCCGTTGGAGTGGAGCTAATTTACAGAACAAACGGGAAACTGTTCAACCTCCATCGCCTCCAGTCCAGATCCAAGTGGAGATCACTGCCGAGCTGGTATCCTGGTCTCACTTGATATCCATACAGGGGCAGTTTCCAGCAGGGGTTACTGGGTAACAACGGAAAAGGGCCATAGAATCTGACACTAACCTTGGATGATTTTTCTCTGGTGCCATGGGAACGCTCAGGTTAATTATTACACCATCTACGTAGCTTGGCAGAGATAAGCTAACTCACAGGCAGACTATGGTCGGAATCTGGGACCTTCCCGGTGTGTATGTGTCAGTACCATTCCACAAACCGTATTGCCGACCAAGACAGCATATGGACATCAACGACTGGCAAACGCCCAACCGCAAATAAAGTAGACTTGGCGGAGATGTAGCCAATGACGTTCTCCTTCTAAATAAAAACGTTTCATCATCTTCCCGGACCGACCGCACTGTTGTCAATACTCAGCATTAGTACTCACCACACGGACAGCAATCTCCCATCCATGTCGTTCGAGCGAAGACCAATAACGTGTCTTAAATTCAATTCTTAGCGGACAAGAAGCAGCAGCTCAGACTGGTCATTGGAAGGAGTCAAACTGCTCCCATCGATTTAATGTTCAACTAGGTCAGTAAACGAACTTCTTCTGGATTGCACATATTTATTCAGCGGCAGCTATTGGCCTCCCGCAACAAGTAAACAAGTAAAAGAGAGAGAGGAAATGGTTGAGTACACCATGTATAGAATTGACAATGAAGCTCAACGTAAGCTCGAGGAACAGCACCTCATCTTTCCATTAGGCACTTTACAGCCTTCTGGACTCAACATAGAGTTCAACAATTTCAGACCATAACCTCGGCCCCTATCATTTTTTTTTCTCTCTCACATGGCAGCTGTCGATTATTCTGCCAGTGCCATTTACTTCATCTAGAGCCATCTTTTGTTTCTGAACTTGTCCTATCACCATCTCCTTTTGCCTCGCACCATCATCCCTTTTGTCTATTAACCTCTCCTGCCTTCCATCCGATCACAGACCTTCCCTTTTGTTCTTTCCTCCCCTCTGCCCTTTCCCTGCCCCTACACTTGCTTAAAAACCTGTTCCATCTCCAACTTTTTCCAGTTCTGACGAAGGGTCCTCGACCTGAAACGTTAACTCTGTTTCTCTCTCCACAGATGCTGCTGACCTGCTGAGTGTCTCCAGCATTTTCTGTTCTTAGTTCAGATTTCCAGCATCCGCAGTATTTTGATTTTGTATAGAATTGACAAATTAGTCGTAGTCTGCAGTCTTAGTTGCTGTGATCTGGAACGCACTGTCTGAAAGGGTGTTGGAAGCAGATTGAATAGTAACTTCCTAAAGGGAAATTGTTATTTACTTGAAGGAGAAAATTTGCAGGGCTGTGGGGAAAGAGCAGGGGAGTGGGACTAATTGGAGAGCTCTTTCAAAGAGCTGGCACAGGCACGATGGGCCGAATCGGCCATTTAAGACTGAGATGAGGAGGAAATTCTTCACTCAGAGGGCTGTGAATCTTTGGAGTTCTTCACCTCAAAGGGCTGTGGATGCTGAGTCGTTGAGTAAATTCAAGGCTGAGATCGATAGATTTTTGGACTCTGGGGGAATCAAGGGATATGGGGATCAGGCAGGAAAGTGGAGTTGAGGTCGAAGTTCAGCCATGAACATATTGAATGGCGGAGCAGGCTCGAGGGGCCGAATGGCCTACCCCTGCTCTTAATTCTTATGTTCTTATCATTTTATGGTTTTACAACCACTTATAACAATACCTCCTGTGGATTTCACAACTTTGTGTTTCAAAATTGTAACAGACCTGTTAGTTATTTCCCGCTGTGAAAGATGTCTGTTCTTCTATCTTGTCTGACATACTTGCCCATACGGAGCATTAGATAGTGATCAGGAGCTGAAAGCAAGAGGTTCATTTTAAACTAACTCGATCGGCAGGAAACCCACGGGATTGGGTCGAACGCTTGTTTTACACCCCACCCAATGTTACTCTACATTGACTTCAGCCTCACAACTCTGCTGCCCTTCGTTCTAAATCTCCGACATTTAATCCTCAACTGCTAGGAATAAGAAGGTTCACGAGGTTGATTCCGGAGATGAAGGGGTTGTCTTGTGAAGAAAGGTTGAGCAGGTTGGGCCAATACTCACTGGAGTTTAGAAGAATGAGAGGGGGTCTTATTGAAACATATAAGATTCTGAAGGGGCTTGTCAGGGTAGATACAGAGAGGATGTTTCCCCCCAGTGGGGAAATCTAGAACTATGGGGCATAATTTCAGAATAAGGGGGCACCCATTTAAATCGGAAATGAGGAGGAATTTCTTCTCTCAGAGGGTCGTGAATCTTTGGAATTCTCTTCCCCAGAGAGCTGTGGAGGCGGAGTCATTGAATATATTTAAGGTGGAGATTGACTGATTTTTGAAAGGTAAGGGAGCCAAGGGTTATGGGGAACGGGCAGGGAAGTGGAGTTGAGGCCAAGATCAGATCAGCCATGATCTTATTGAATGGCGGAACAGGCTCGAGGGGTCAAATGACCGACTCCTGCTCCTACGTCTTATGTTCTCATGTTCTTATGTTAATAGTCTACTTGTATCTACCCTGTCTCCTCCTTTCATAATTTTAAATAGTTTTATAATACTGCTCCCGAATCCACAGTGTTCTATCGAAAAAAGACTTAGGGGGAAAAATTCGGTTGCTTTGCGCCTCCCGTTAGCGCCTTAAGCGGGCAATAATAGGACACAAAGCAACTAGCGCCCGGGCGCAGCGATGTTAGCGCCGCTCGCGAAATTGGCCAGTCGTTTTGCGGCGGCGCTAAACACTACCGCCACGATCTCCTGCGCCCGCAGATCGTGACGTCAGTCAAGTGTGCAACGCCCCGGTAGCGCCCCGGACCGGATATTGAGTCGCACCCCCTGCCTTAGCGCCTGCCGCTAGGATCGACAGGTAGAGGGGAACGTTTTCAAGTCGGGAAGGGGCTATTTAAAGGCGGGTGCTTCCTGCCTTTTTTTGAGGTTCCTAAGTGCCGAACTCTTTCCCTGGGCCTATCCATTAGTGCTTCCAACACAATTGCTTTCGAGGTCTCTCCAGGCCGAGATGCAAGGCTGCAATGAGCAGGGAGTGGCTGGCCAGCAAGATGGCCCCTCCCCTTTAAGAACTGGACGGCGCCAGTCTGTCTGGCTTACATGGTAACGGTCATCGCCTGAGCTTCGGTAGCGTTCTGAGGTAGCGCCTCGCTCCCTGACATTTGCGTCTTAAGAGAGGTCTGTAGCGCCTGATTTAGCGCTCAAATCACTTCCAGGGGCGATAGAGGCGAATTTTGCAGTTGGAGGTGATAATTAGCACCGGGCGCTAAGCTTTGCGCCCGGCCAATATTAGCGCCCCAAAATGGGTGATACTGAATTTTTCCCCCTTAACTTTTCAAGCTCTTCTTCACATTTGTGTTTCTTCACAGCAGGCGACATCTGTGAATCTGTGTTGTGCCATTTCAACAACCTCAGTTTCCTTCTTCTAGTGCTGAACTCAACACTGCACACAGTACTCCAACTGATGACGTACGAACATTTCATACTAGCTCATTGCGGCCTCTTGCCTTTAACGTTCTATACCTCTTATGATAAAACGTAGAATTTAATGAGCTCTTTTTTGACAACCTTATCAAATCCAGGTGCTGCCTTTAATGTCCCGAGAACCTGTTCCCCCAAATCCCTGTGCTCTTCCACAGCCCTGACCCGACTTCCATTCAGAGTATAATTATTGTCTTTGTTTACCATAATGCATCACCTCACACTTACTGACATTGAATTCCATCCGCCACTTTCATCCAATTCTCCCGTCTTACAAATATCTCTCTGCAGCGTCCTTTTGATCTTCTTTAAAAGTACCTCCTATTTTGGTATCATCTGCAAACTTCGACATCACACCCTCTAGGGTTATATCCAAATCATTGATGTAAACCAGAAAGTTAGAATGCCTTGTGAAAGGTTGTCCTTATAGCGCTGGTGTGAATTCGAGGAGTTGCCAAATATTATACAGGGAGAGGCAATATACGCTTAATAGCACAGTTTTAAAGAGTGTGCAGGGACAGAGGGACCTGGGAGTTAATCTGCATAGGTCCCTGAAGGTGGCAGGACATATTGAGAGAGTGGTTAACAAAGCATATGGGATCTTGGGCTTCATAAATAGAGGTATTGAGTACAAAAGTAGAGAAGTTATGCTGAATCTTTATAAAGCGCTGGTTAGGCCACAACTGGAGTATTGCGTCCAGTTCTAGTCACCACGCTTTAGGAAGGATGTGAAGGCCCTTGAGGGGATGCAGAGGAGATTTACCAGAATGGTTCCGGGGATGGGGGATCTTAGCTACAAGGACAGGTTGGAGAAGCTGGATTTGTTTTTATTAGAGCAAAGGAGGTTGAGGGGTGATTTGATAGAGGTGTACAAGATCATGACGGGTTTGGATAGGCTAGACGGGGAAAAACTGTTCCCACTAGTTGATGGTACAAGGACTAGGGGACACAGATTGAAGGTTTTGGGCAAGAGATACGGGGGGATGTGAGGAAAAACTTTTTTACGCAGCGAGTGGTGAGGACCTGGAACTCGCTGCTGATGGAAGTGGTGGAAGCGGAGACACTCGGGGAAAAATTAATTTGCTTTGCGCCTCCCGTTAACGTCTTAAGATGGCGCTAATGGGGCGCAAAGCAACTAGCGCCTGGGCGCAGCGCCGCCAACGCCTCCCGCGAAATTCAGCGGGAGTTTAGCGGCAGCGGTAACCGTTCGCGCCCCACAGTGCTGTGCCGCCGGCGATGATGTCATCGCCGTGCACAGCGCCCTGCTCGCTCCCCGGTTCTTCAGTAGCGCCCCCTGACTTACCGCCGGATGCTATGTCCGATGGGGTCAGGGGAGCCTACCTGCGGCCAGGGAGGCGCTATTTAAAGGCGAGGTGCCGGGCGGCCATTTTTGTTGCTGGCCGCCTGCCAGCACCTGCCTCCGCTCCCATCCCCGGCCTCCTTACCCGCCACCCCGCAGAGTGTCGGCTGCGCTCCATGAGCCCGGCATTGTCTTGAATGCCGGGCTCTTTTGCTGGCACTCCCGACCCCAGGGGGCCCAGCTGGGCCCTGGGTCGAGCTGCGCAAGGCCCCTCCCCTTTAAGAAGGGGAGGAAGGCCTGCAGTACCGCAGCACGTAGCGCCGCGATATTCCCTCGCAGCGCCCCAAGAGGGAGGCGGGGCGCTTCCAGTAGCACCCTGCTTCCCTCTTGGGGCACTACCACTCAATTTCCGTCGCGTGGGTGCTACTTAGCGCTCCGGCGAAGTTAGCGCCCCAAAGGGGGCGCGACTCAATTTTTAGCCCTCAATGTTTTCAAGGGGAGACTGGATAGGCACTTGAGGGAAATAAACTTGCAAGGCTACGGGGCTAGAGCGGAGGAATGGGACTGACTGGATTGCTCCGCAGAGAGCTGGCGCGGACTCGATGGGCCGAATGGCCTCCTTCTGTGCCATTATGACTGACTCTATGATTATGCAATTCAATAATTTAACATGATAATGCATATCTCAAAGTCTGACCTTCTGCCGTACTCCACTACATTCGACGGCCAGATGCAGCGCCTAATTGCAGCCTGGATTGAATGCCGGTATCTGATCACATGCAATGGTGGGGATCTGCGTCCTTTGTACTTTGTAGGAGGCCATGGAGACTGAGGCAGGCAAGGACTTCCACAGGTGTTGAGCTTCTGGGTAAGAGTCGGACCCCAATACGCTGAGGTTTGATTCCAAGTCGATTGGAGGGTGCAAGCAGGGGACGTGTGTGAATTATTTCAACCTCAGACTGAGGTTAGTCATGTGGGATTATGTAGTTATTGTATAATTTATAAAGAAACTGTGATTGAATGTTAGAGATTTATTCGAAGTTGATTAACAGTAAAATTTTATGGCAATGTTTGGTGCATGTTAACAAAAACAAAAGAACAGCAACAAACCAATCGGAACATAGGAACATGAGTAGGTCACTCAGCCCCTCGAGCCTGTTCCACCATTTAATGAGATCATGGCTGATCTGTATTTTAACACCAGCTACCCACCTTGGTTCCATAACCCTTTATACCCTTGCCTAACAAAACTCTATCAATCTCAGTCTTGAAGATGTCAATTGATTCCCAGCATCTACAGCCTTCAGGCGGTGAGTTCCAGATTTCCAGTACCCTTTGTGTGAAGAAGCTGTAGTTAGCTTTGTGAAGATCCTCTGTTATCTAAAGTTCTGCAATTGTAACTATAGTTTCACTCCTGAATGGCCTAGCTCTAATTTTAAGATTGTGCCCCCTTGTTCTGAATTTTCCCACCAGCCGAAATTGTTTCTCTGTATCTACCCTAATGAATCACTTGAAATAGCTGAATTAAATTGCCCTTCAATATTCTAAACCCTAACTCTTCAATTGGGTGAAGGTAGAGATAAGAATCTAAACCGTACTGACCTGGGAATGCCGAGCCTATGTTTTGTTCCCCACTCACACACACTCACACCCATTGGTTTATTGACTAGCAAATCCTTACTAGCTTCCTGCTTTAGTAGCATCACCTGAGATCTGGAGGCCATTGAATATTGGCACTTCTTGTTTTCCATTTCCTATTTTAATGAACATTTCTGCCTTAAAGTTGTAGCCTTGACCCTTCATTCTGAATTAAAGAATTTTTATCACTCCCAGAAGGAAAAAAAACCATAAAACTCCAAAGAACTAACTAACCCACTAATTAGAAAGTAAAGTCTTTTATTTTACCAGCCAAGGACTACTATAATTACAACTGCAGAACACTAGATAACAGAGGATCTTCACAAAGGTAATTACAGCTCCACTTTGTGCATTCTACCATATCACCATTCTCACATGATTGGCACCTTACTTCGCCATACTGTACAATCACGGCAGCACTCTGAACTCTGTCGCCTGCCTGCCTGACAATGACTGGATCAAATTACACATTGCAGACAAAGTATTGGGTGTGTCTTGTCCTCCAAGGTGACCAATCCGAAATTTGATCCAACCCACTTGCATTGCAAATAGACGCAGCCAACATTCTTTGCTCTATGGAGAGCAATGCCAGCTTCTCTAGTGTCTCTCCATCACTGAAGTCCTTATGCTGAGGCCTGTTGCTGTCGGAAGGATGTGAGGCCAGAAAGCCGCCTCTTTTGCAGTGGTGGCCCTGCTCCAAATTGCCTGGAAAATTTTGTGTTACCAGCACATGGCCAGGACAGCCAAGGTTTTTCCACCATCTCACAATATAAGTGTAGGTGGAGCACTCCCAGTGCTATTGGTATCTCCTGGTGAGAGTGCGGAAATCCAGCTTTCCTGGGCAGGAGTGGAAATCTGCCACTGCGCGTCGGTGACAAGGTTTGAGTTTGGGAATTTCCAGCTGTGTTTTGTGCTGTGAGGTACCTAAGAAATGACATATTTGCCACAGAGGGAGTGCAGCGAAGGTTCACCAGACTGATTCCTGGGATGGCAGGATTGTCGTATGAGGAGAGATTGGGTTGCCTCGGCTGATATTCACTAGAGTTTAGAAGAATGAGAGGGGATCTCATTGAAACGTATAAAATTCTGACAGGGCTAGACAGACTGGATGCAGGGAGGATGTTTCCCCTGGCTGGGGGGTCTAGAACCAGGGGTCACAGTCTCAGGATATGGGGTAGGACATTTAGGACTGAGATGAGGAGAAATTTCTTCACTCAGAGGGTGGTGAATCTGTGGAGTTCTCTACCACAGAAGGCTGTGGAGGCCAAATCACTGAATATATTTAAGAAGGAGATAGATAGATTTCTAGACACAAAAGGCATCAAGGGGTATGGGGAGAGAGCGGGAATATGGTATTGAGATAGAGGATCAGCCATGATCGTGTTCTACTCCTGCTCCTATTTTTCTATGTTTCTATGTAAGTGGACTGGATAGGGCAAATCATGTAAGTGTTGGGAGACGGTCAGATGAATGTATTCTGTCACTAATGTCAATGTTTTCTGGAGACTGAAACATATAAACATTCAGGACAATACAGCCTCTGAATGAAAATATTTACTGACATGAATATGTCATTCATGAAAGAAAGACTTATGAAATAATACTGAGTGGCCTGCAGGTGGCGCTGTCCAGGGAGAGTATAAATACTCGGGCACAGGCCCAGCTTGTGCAGGACATTCTTAACAGGAACCAGTGAAGGACACAACTAGATCTCCATGTTGTAAAACAGTTGAT
This sequence comes from Squalus acanthias, assembly GCA_030390025.1. Lineage (NCBI taxonomy): Eukaryota > Metazoa > Chordata > Chondrichthyes > Squaliformes > Squalidae > Squalus > Squalus acanthias. Next base: position 11,473,511 of record JASTWF010000029.1, on the reverse strand, counting down.
TAAAGCTTTGTTTAACGCTTAGACCAAGTGCCTAGTAGTTTTCTTACATCATTTACCTTGACTAATTTTCACGATTTTGATGGGAGCGCAGTCGGGGAGAGGTAGAGCAAACCATAGAAACGGTGTGAGACGATATTCTTGCAAGGGTTAATAAATTTAATGAGAACAAAGCTTTAGTGTTACTTAGTTCGAAGCAGGTGAAGAAATTCAAATATTCAAACACAGTGGTATTTGGCATTTTCTGAAAGGTTAATTATTGCTCATGATTTGCTCTATCCAGTCCAGATAATTGACCACTTTAGTGTAGAAACCGACCGTGCCGCATTTTACTCCCCAGGATACGATGCCGCCGACGAAGAACTCGTCCTTTCTGGGCTTGGGACGGGCGAACACGAACGCCCCACCGCTGTCGCCTTGGCAAGTGTCTGAACCACCGTCGTCACCAGCGCAGATCATATTGTCCGTGATGGTGACCTGATGCCCCGCTGTTTGATTGCGGCACTCCTCCAAGTCTCTTACCGGCAGCCTCACAAACATCAGGTCGCTGGCCAACGTATCATTTTCGGTGACCCCCCAACCAGAAACCAGTCCGATTTTATTCACAGGTAGCCTGTGTTGCGAGTCTCTCCTGGGGAGGCACACGGGGGAGAGATCGGGGCCCAATTGAACCTCGGATCTCAGTCTCACCAGAGCGATGTCATTGTCATAATTATGGCCGCCCACTTGGCCTTTGGGCTGCTTGTAACCGGGGTGGATGAACACCTCGTCGTAGAGCAGCCGTGTCCCGCGGTTTTTTTGTTTCAGACTGGTGAGGCCAGCAATCATGGAGAAACTGGGCGCCTCGTGAACGACGTGGGCAGCGGTGAGGACCCACCGATCCGATATAAGCGCCCCTGCACCCCTCGGCTGCTGGAACAGGACTTGCCAAGGGAAATTGCCCCTCTTTGCTTCGGACCCCTTGAGAACCCGTTCACGGAAGATGACTGGATTGCTCGGCTTGCCACACACTGTAACATATCCAAAAGGTAAGCTTAGACAAGTCAGCAATTATCTCTTAGAACATAGGAATATAAGAAATAGGAGCAGGAGTAGGCCATTTAGGCTTTCGAGCCTCCTCTGCCATTCAATAAAACCTTGGCTACCTCAACTCCACTTTCCCACACTATCCCCATATTCCTTGATTCCCTCAGTGTCCAAAAATCTATTGGTCTCAGTCTTGAATATACTCAATGACTGAGCATCTACAGCCCTCTGGGGAAGAGAATTCCAAAGATTCACAATCCACTGAGTGAAGAAATTTCTCCTCATCTCAGCCCAAAATTGCCGACCTCTTATTCTGAGACTGAGACCCCTGGTTCTAGACTCCCCAGCCAAGGGAAACATCCTCCCAGCATCTACCCTGTCCTCTTCCACCTAGAAGGACAAGGGCAGCAGGCGCATGGGAGCACCAGCACCTCCAAGTTCCCCCCCCAAGTCACACAGCATCCTGACTTAGAAGTATATCGGCCGATCCTTCATCATCGCTGGGTCACAATCCTGGAACTCCCTCCCTAACAGCACTGCGGGAGCATCTTCACCACACGGGACTGCAGCGGTTCAATAAGGCGGCTCACCACCACCTTCTCGAGGGCAACGAGGGATGGGCAATAAATGCTGGCCTTGCCAGCGACGCCCAGATCCCATAAGCGAATTTTAAAAAAGCCCCTTAAGAATGTTATATGTTTCAATGAGATCACCTCTCATTCTTTGAAACTCGAGGGAATGTAGGCCTTGTCTACGCAATCTCCCCGTCCCAGGAATCAGTCTAGAAAGCCTTTGTTGCACTCGCTCTAAGGCAAGTATATCCTTCCTTAGGTAAGGAGACCAAAACTGTACGCAACACTCGAGGTGTGGTCTCACCAAGGCCCTATATAATTGCAGTAAGACTTTACTCTTATACTCCAATCCTTTTGTAATAAAGGCTTACAAAGCATTTGCTTTTCCATTAACTGTTCCTCAAACCGGCCACTCTGTTCATGTATCACATGGGGAGTCAATGCAGTTCAATAGAACAATCTGTTCATTCCCTTATCTGCAAATGGCAATTGATGCTCCTGTTCCTGTAACATCATTTATTCCTTTAGTGGATGTGGGCATCGCTGGCAAGGCCAGCATTTGTCACCCATTGCTAATTGCACTAGAGAAGGTGGTGGTGAGACGCCTTACAACTGAGTGGGTCATTTGGCCATTTCAGAGGGCAGTTAAGAGTCAACCACATTGCTGTGGGTCTGGAGTCACATATAGGCCAGACCAGGTAAGGACAGCAGATTTCCTTCCCTGAAAGGCTGAATGACATTAGTGAACCAGATGGGTTTTTACTACAATCCGATAGTTTCATGGTCACCATTATTGATACCAACTTTTTATTCATTAACTGAATTTTAAATTCCCCAGCTGCCGTGGTGGGATTTGAACTCACATCTCCTGGATCATTAAGTCCAGGGCTTTAAATTACTAGTCCAGTGACATAACCACTATGCTACTGTGCCATAGCAACAGCAGTAGGATATTCAGCCCCTCGAGCCTGTTCCGCCATTCTGTCACATCATGTTCTGTTCCACACCTCTTGGAAGTTTTACTTTACTCTTCCCCAAGTGGCCTTTTATTATGCACTAGTCTAGAATTAGTGCCCGCACACTTATCTGTCATGAGCAGATCAGTAAAGCATGCTGGTGTCCCAAGCCACAACCCCAGCAGGGGTCACTGGATTACGGTTTGTGCTGTGGTGCACTTCATCCCTACTCCCCATCAGTGCCTAAACACTGTGTAAATCAGTCACATCCTGAACTGGAGCGCCCTGGACTACTTAATATCGACTGATCAGTGTCAAACATGATGTAAATTAGGTACCCTAATCATGAGCGTTTTCTACCACAGTGTACTGTGATCAGTGAACAGACACTGAGTAAATTGGGAACACTCAACAGGAGCACTCTGTACTATCGCGTGCTTAATCTTTACTCCTTTCAGCGCCGTTAGTATTGTGCAAATGACTGTCATCCTCAGCGTGCAAGGGGCACTTGTGTTCACAATACTAGTATCAGCTGAGGGCAGCTCCAACAACACTCAAGAAGCTCGCCACCATCCAGGACAAAGCAGCCCGTTTGATTGGCACCCCATCCACCACCTTAAACATTCACTCCCTCCACCGGCGTACCGTGGCTGCAGTGTGCACCATCTACAAGATGCACTGCAGCAAGTCGCCGAGGCTTCTTCGGCAGCACCTCCCCAAACCCGCGACCTCTACCACCTAGAAGGACAAGGGCAGCAGGCGCATGGGAACACCACCACCTCCAAGTTCCCCCCCAAGTCACACACCATCCTGACTTGGAAATATATCGGCCGTTCCTTCATCGTCGCTGGGTCAAAATCCTGGAACTCCCTCCCTAACAGCACTGTGGGAGCACCTTCACCACACGGACTGCAGCGGTTCAAGAAGGCGGCTCACCACCACCTTCTCGAGGGCAATTGGGGATGGGCAATAAATGCTGGCCTTGCCAGCGACGCCCACATCCCAGGAACGAATAAAAAAAAAAGTTGCCGCCTGGAGGTACACGAAGAGACATCAGGTCTGAATGATGATGCTGCCTTCTACCTCCCCCTCTGAGCAAAGACACAAGGGGGAGATTTTACTCTTTGAGACCAGGGTGTGTGAATTTCACGAGGCAGAAGCTCTTGTGGCAAAATTGGCCACGAGCCACTCATCCAATTTCAAACATTAAAATCGCTGGGTGGAAAATCGTGAGCATCTTGTTGTCCGATCTTGTGACGAAGGCTCCTACTCTCGCCTTGCTCTGAGGCCCCATTCTGAAGAGGTAGATTTACCCACAGAACTTGGCGAAGTACAACTTGGTGTTTTGGCACAAGTACACTTTTGCTGTTTGTTACCAGTGTGCAATAATGTCCAATAGCCAGGTTCAGATACAATGCTAAAATCTGCACAACCTGTTTAAAAAGCGGGGTGAATTCGTACTTTTAACGCAGGGTGGAGAACGGGCGGTAGTGTATCAGTCTTTTTTGTTTTCCGCCCGACTTTTGTTTCCATAAGAGTCAACATCTTTTGCCCCAATGGAGAGTAAAATCGGACGCAACGCAAAACCAGCATTGCACCCGATCCCGTCAGTTTCCTTTATTTGCCACATTTATGGTCATAATATTTTTTATCAACTTTTTCCACGATAAATTTCTGTGTCCATATTCATAATGGAAGGCAACGTGTGAACTTATTATTCATTAGTTAATCAGTTTTTCAGACTGGAGGATGGTAGACAGTGGTGTCCCCCAAGGGTCAGTGCTGGAGCCACTGCTTTTTTTGATATATATATATAAATGACCTGGATATTGGAATACAGAGTAGAATTTCTAAAATAGCCAATGACACCAAACTTGGGGGTGTGGCAAACAGTGAGGATGATACCAATCGACTGCAGCAGGACATAGAAAGGTTAGCAGAATGGGCAGACAAGTGGCAGATGGAATTTAATACAGAGAACTGTGAGGTGATGCATTTTGGCAGGAGGAACAGGGAGAGGCAATATACACTTAACGGCACAGTCTTAAAGAGTGTGCAGGGACAGAGGGACCTGGGAGTTAATGTGCATAGGTCCCTGAAGGTGGCAGGACATATTGAGAGAGTGGTTAGCAAAGCATATGGGATCTTGGGTTTCATAAATAGAGGTATTGAGTACAAAAGTAGAGAAGTTATGCTGAACCTTTATAAAGCGCTGGTTAGGCCACAACTGGAGTATTGTGTCCAGCTCTGGTCACCACACTTTAGGAAGGATGTGAAGGCCCTTGAGGGGATGCAGAGGAGATTTACCAGAATGGTTCTGGGGATGGGGGATCTTAGCTACATGGACAGGTTGGAGAAGCTGGATTTGTTTTCATTAGAGCAAAGGAGGTTGAGGAGTGATTTGATAGAGGTGTACAAGATCATGACGGGTTTGGATAGGCTAGACGGGGAAAGGCTGTTCCCACTAGTTGATGGTACAATGACTAGGGGACACAGATTTAAGGTTTTGGGCAAGAGATACAGGGGGGATGTGAGGAAAAACTTTTTTATGCAGTGAGTGGTGAGGACCTGGAATTCGCTGCCGACGGAAGTGGTGGAAGCGGAGACACTCAATGTTTTCAAGGGGAGACTGGATAGGCACTTGGGGGAAATAAACTTGCAAGGCTACGGGGTTAGAGCGGGGGAATGGGACTGACTGGATTGCTCTGCAGAGAGCCGGCACGGACTCGATGTGCCGAATGGCCTCCTTCTGTGCCGTTATGACTCTATGGGGGCGATTTTGTTAATGGGGGCGCGTTGGAGACGGGACTGCTGCTTGGCGAGTCGATGTCCCGCCTCCAACGATTTGTGGCCAACCCACGCTATTTTCCCTTGATTGACCTTGTTCAGCCTGCCCAGCCGGCTTAGCAGGCTAATTAAGGGAAAGCCGGTTACAGAGAACGACAACGTATGACGTTTCATCTGTCAACAAATTTTGACAGATGAATTGTCATCGTTTGACAGCTCTGTGAAGTCATCAAACACTGACATTCTCTGTAGTTTGATAAGGTGTGGAATTCAAGGCTCATCAAACCTCTTTCTTTTACAGAAATGAGATGGTTGTTGCATCTGAGAATGCAACGGCCATCTCTCATCTGCAACGCGGATGTTTGAGACTCTCCGCATAGACACCGACTGAAGCTTGCAGGGAGAATCAAAGGTAAGTACACTTTTACTGACACTTTGCACTTACCTCAGATACTCACCTCTCCACTCTTGCACCCATCACTTACCGTCACAGCACAATTTTGCACCCCCCCCCCCCAACCCCCACAGACCCAGTACTCGCCTCGCTGAGCTGGTGGGTTTTGGAGCCTTCGGGAAGCCCACACTTGTGAGGGCAAAACGGGGATAATCCTATTTTCTGCCTGTTAACAGGCAGTTAATAGGCTTTAATCCCTTCCCGCCTCCAAGGAGACGGGACCCGGCGCAGGACGTCTACCCGCCTCCTGGGAAGATGGCACAGAGGCAGGTTGGGGGCGGGATGGGCACCCGCCCCCAAATTCTGCCATTTTCCCGGCAGTCCCGCCTCTATACCCGCCTCCCCAGGGCTGGCAAAATCCAGCACATAGACTCTAATGTACATTCATCATTAACTCTTACCTGGTGTGCACTTAGGGAGGACTTGCCCTGTCCGGTTATTTTCCCACATTCCATCAGCTGTGCAAAGGAAGTCTCCTGTCAATAAAATGCAACGAACGTGTAAATAGCAGAGTTCACTAAATCACAAAATATATTCTGTTGAACAGGCGCACTGAGCCGTTCCATTTTCAGAATTACAGCCCGAGTGGCCTTTGGATTCATCGCCGAGTTTCTCTTTCTTGTACTCGCCCAGCGACCTAGCTTAAACCACCCTCGTCATGAACCTGTTCCAGCCACGATTGCCTTCCCTGTAAAGAGTTTCCTGTCCTCTGTTCTAAATTGGCACTTGCCAACCCTGGGTCAGAGTCCCCTTCTCCTGCCGTGTTGAGATTTACTCTCACTGTTATACTAAGTATCTTGCAGACCAGCTACGAGATCCCACAGGGGATGTCTCTTTGAGGCTTATGAATCATGGAATCACAGAATGATACAGCACAGAAAGAGGCCATTCGGCCCATTGTGCCTTTGAAAGAGCTCTCCAATTAGTCCCATTTCCCTGCCTTTTCCCCCATAGACCTGCAACTTTTTCCCCCTTCAAGCTATTTCTCTGTAACGTTGGGGATCAGCCTACTTCTGTCCTCTGTAAAGACCTGTAGGACGTTTTTATGTGTCAACGATCTAAACTACACACTACGTTCAAAGTTCGGAAGAAACAGAGCACCAGTGACTAAAGTGTCCTTCAGAAACCTGTTCAATTTCTTCAACAGATGCCAATACCTTAAACCCTTGGCCACGATTGTGCCTATGGAGGTTTTATGGGTTCAATACAATAGTACAAGTGTAGGCCTGACCACCACACCATGTGGGCTGAAGTGAGGCCTCATTTTAATAGTATTGCCAGTGCTCTGTTCCTTTCAGCCCCGCCCCAGCCCAGAACGTGGTGACACATCCTGGGCTTTAGTTCCAAGGGCGATGCTCTCTGATACCCAACTCATCATCCTTCATTTGACGGACTTAGAAAATGAGTTGTGAGGAGGATGCAAAGACGCTTCAAGGCGATTTAGACAAGTTGAGTGAGTGGGCAAATACATGGCAGATGCAGTATAACGTGGATAAATGTGAAGTTATCCACTTCGGTAGGAAAAACAGAAAGGCAGCGTATTATTTAAATGGTGATAGATTGGGAAATGTTGATGTACAAAGGGACCTGGGTGTCCTTGTACACCAGTCACTAAAAGCAAACATGCAGGTGCAGCAAGCAGTTAGGAAGGCAAATGGTATGTTGGCCTTCATTGCAAGAGGATTTGAGTACAGGAGCAAGGATGTCTTACTACAGTTATACAGGGCCTTGGTGAGACCACACCTGGAGTACTGTGTGCAGTTTTGGTCTCCTTGCCTAAGAAAGGATATACTTGCCATAGAGGGAGTGCAGCGAAGGTTCACCAGACTGATTCCTGGGATGGCAGGACTGTCGTATGAGGAGAGATTGGGTCGACTAGGCCGGTATTCACTGGAGTTTAGAAGAATGAGAGGGGATCTCATTGAAACGTATAAAATTCTGACAGGGCTAGACAGACTGGATGCAGGGAGGATGTTTCTCCTGGCTGGGGGGTCTAGAACGAGGGGCACACAGTCTCAGGATACGGGGTAGGACATTTAGGACTGAGATGAGGAGAAATTTCTTCACGCAGAGTTTGGTGAACCTGTGGAATTCTCTACCACAGAAGGCTGTGGAGGCCAAGTCACTGAATATATTTAAGAAGGAGATAAATAGATTTCTAGACACAAAAGGCATCAAGGGATATGGGGAGAGAGCGGGAATATGATATTGAGATAGAGGATCAGCCATGATCATATTGAATGGTGGAGCAGGCTCGAAGGGCCGAATGGCCTACTCCTGCTGCTATTGTTCTGTGTTTCTATGTTTCAATGAACGTGGCCACTCAGGCAGAGCCCAATCCTCATCCAACATCAGCTCCTCACAATTTCCCATCAGCTTGTGCCTGTTTTTTTGGGGATTATGCCGTCCGGGCATAGAAGAGGAAATACGTCTTAACAACAGAAGGCTGGAAGTCACCATTACCACGAGGAGGCAGAGAACTCTTAACGTATTTCTGCCACATTTAATACAGAGAAGTGTGAGGTGATGCATTTTGGCAGAAGGAACAGGGAGAGGCAATATACACTTCTGGCAGTTAATGTACATAGGTCCCTGAAGGTGGCAGGACATATTGAGAGAGTGGTTAGCAAAGCATATGGCATCTTGGGCTGCATAAATAGATGTATTGAGTAAAAAAGTAGAGAAGTTACGCTGAATCTTTATAAAGCGCTGTTCAGGCCACAACTGGAGTATTGCGTCCAGTTCTGGTCATCACGCTTTAGGAAGGATGTGAAGGCCCTTGAGAGGGTGCAGAGGAAATTTACCAGAATGGTTCCTGGGATGGGCGATCTTAGCTACCAGGACAGGTTGGAGAAGCTGGATTCGTTTTCATTAGAGCAAAGGAGGTGATTTGATCGAGGTGTACAAGATTATGACGGGTTTGGATAGGCTAGACGGGGAAAGGCTGTTCCTACTAGTTGATGGTACAAGGACTAGGGGACACAGATTTAAGGTTTTGGGCAAGAGATACAAGGGGGCATGTGAGGAAAAACCTTTTTACGCAGCGAGTGGCGAGGACCTGGAACTCGCTGCCGACGGAAGTGGTGGAAGCGGAGACACTCAATGTTTTCAAGGGGAGGCTGGATAGGCACTTCAGGAAAATAAACTTGCAAGGCTACGGGGATAGAGCGGGGAGTGGGACTGACTGGATTGCTCTACAGAGAGCCGGCACAGACTTGATGGGCCGAATGACCTCCTTCTGTGCCGTTATGACTCTATGGGCTGAATTTTGCCAATGGGGAGCTTTTGGAGGCGGGACTCCCACTTGTCGGGTTTTAGTCCCACCTCCATCAACTTCTCGCCAAACCACGCTATTTTCCCTTGATTGACCTTGTTAAGGCCGCCCAGCGGGCTTAGCAGGCCAATTAAGGGAAAGCTGGTTATAGAGAACGTCAACGTATGATGTTTCATTTGTCAAAAATTTTCGACAGATGAATTGTCATCGTTTGACAGCTCTGTGAAGTCATCAAACACTGACATTCTCTGTAGTTTGATGAGTTCTTGAATTCAAGACCTCATCAAACCTCTTTCTTTTGTAGAAAGATGGTTGCTGCATTGGAGAATGCAGTGGCCATCTGTCATCTCTGCCGCGGAGGTGCGAGACTCTCCGCATACCCACCGATTGAAGCCTGCAGGATGAAACAAAAGGTAAGATGAGAAAGAAGAAGAGCGTAGAATAAACCACAAGTGAATCTTCTTCTTCTTCTTCTTAGGCAGTCCCTCGGAACCGAGGATGACTTGCTTCCACATTAAAAATGAGTTCTTAGGTGACTGATGAGTCCAATGCGGGACCTACAGTCTCTGTCACAGGTGGGGCAGACGGTGGTTGAAGGGGCGGGTGGGTGGGGTGCTTGGGTTGACGTACGCTCCTTCCGCTGCCTGCGCTTGGCTTCCGCTTGCTCCCGGCGGAGAGACTCGAAATGTTCGGCCCCTTCCCGGATGCTTCTCCTCCACTTTGTGCGGTCTTGGGCCAGGGATTCCCAGGTGTCAGTGGCGATGTTGCACTTTTTCAAGGAGGCTTTGAGGGTGTCCTTGAAGCGTTTCCTCTGCCCACCTGGGGCTCTCTGGCCGTGTCGGAGCTCCGAGCAGAGCGCTTGTTTTGGGAGTCTCGTATCGGGCATGCGGATGATGTGGCCCATCCATCGGAGCTGATCAAGCATGGTCAAAGCTTCGATGCTGGGGATGTTGGCCTGAGCAAGAACACTGATGTTGGTGCGCCTATCCTGCCAATGGATTTGCAGGATCTTGCGGGGGCAGCGTTGGTGGTACCTCTCCAGTGCTTTGAGGTGCCTGCTGTACATGGTCCATATCTCTGAGGCATACAGCAGGGCGGGTATCACTATATTATGTCAATATCATGTCAATAATATATTATGTCAATATTATGTCAATGATCCACTGGCGTTCAGAATATTTCTTTTTGAATAGGATATATTTTCCTTTAAAACGGTCTGCTTACGGCTGCTTTCTGATTCCAGTTCATAATGAGGCTCATTGCACTGGTACTGAATCGAAGATCTATAGGTGGTGACATCCGTCTCAGTAGTGAAGGCAAACCGTCCGTTCTGAAGCGAAGATGGAGCAGAACATTCCACAACTGAAGAAAAAATGGAAAAGAAACCAAATGCAGTCAGTGACGTAATAAAACTACTAGGCACTTGGTCTAAGTGTTAAACAAAGCTTTAATCAACTGTTTTACAACATGGAGGTCCAGTTGTGTCCTTCACTAATTCCTGTTAAGAATGTCCCGCTCAAGCTGGGCCTGTGCCCGAGTATTTATACTCTCCCTGGACAACGCCACCCGTAGGCCACTCAGTATTATTTCATAAGTCTTTGTTTCATGAATGACAGATTCATGTCAGTCAGCATCTTCCAATCGAATTACCGATCCTGGATGTGCTGGTGTTAGTGTTTGACTTCAATGCAGAGTTAAAAGTCCCGTTCACCCATCACCCCTGTGCTCGCTGACCTACATTGGCTCCCGGTCCAGCAATGCCTCGATTTCAAAATTCTCATCCTTGTTTCCAAATCCCTCCATGGCCCCGCCCCCCCACTCCCTATCTCTGTAACCTCCTCCAGCCCTACCAACCCTCCGCGATCTCTGCGCTCCTCCAATTCTGTCCTCTTGCGCATCCCCCCGATTTCCATCGCTTCACCATTGGCGGCTGTGCCTTCGGCTGCCTGGGCCCCAAGCTCTGGAATTCCCTCCCTAAACCTCTCCGCCTCTCTCTGCTCCTTTAAGACCCTTCTTGAAACCTAACTCTTTGACCAAGCTTTTGGTCGCCTGTCCTAGAATCTCCTTATGTGGCTCGGTGTCAAATTTTATTTGATAATCGCTCCTGTGAAGCGCCTTGGGACGTTTCACGATGTTCAAGGTGCTATATGAATGCAAGTTGTTGTTGAGGTGTAAAAGCGGCGGTCCACTTGATCGCATCAGTTTCCCGCTGGGCGGGTTGGGTTAAAATCCCCTCGGAGTGGTGATCCGAGCCCAGAATTTACTGTCGGCAGATCGTTTACAGGCATGGATCTGATATTACCCTATTCATTCCTCCAATCGCTGGTTAACTCTTTCAGTTGAAATGGCTGACAGATTAGTACGCAGCGCAATGTCATAGCAGCACTTTAAGCCTTGGTGGGTCATTAGAGCCAGTCATTTCTAGGTGTATGTCACAAATACAGGAACAACACCTTCAAACTCATGAACCTTTGACCGGCTAAAACTGAATGTTGCTGTGATTGTAGACTGGTGTAGTGGAATTCAACGGGTGGGGGTGCAGAACAGGAGTTAGCGGCCTATTTTTTAAATCAAACTGGCGGCCGCTCTGCTACCACTCGTTTTACGTCCCCACCAAAGTTGAATTTCATAGAAACATGGAAAAATAGGAGCAGGAGTAGGCCATTCGGCCCTTCGCGCCTGCTCCGCCATTCAATATGATCATGGCTGATCCTCTATCTCAATACCATATTGCCGCTCTCTCCCCATACCCCTTGATGCCTTTTGTGTCTAGAAATCTATCTATCTCCTTCTTAAATATATTCAGTGACTTGGCCTCCACAGCCTTCTGGGGTAGAGAATTCCACAGGTTCACCACCCTCTGAGTGAAGAAATTTCTCCTCATCTCAGTCCTAAATGTCCTACCCCGTATCCTGAGACTGTGACCCCTGGTTCTAGACCCCCCAGCCAGGGGAAACATCCTCCCTGCATCCAGTCTGTCTGGCCCTATCAGAATTTTCAGACCATTTCTGTGACCTTTGATCCAGTTCCATTTTTTAAAATTGCCAATATGACTGCTGTGATGAATGTTGTGACAATATTTCCCAGGCCAGTGCTAGCGCGGCTACGCGCTATTCAATTTCAAACCTAACAAAGAAAATGTTCCAATAATGCGTAATACCACTTACGCTGACAGCTGTACGCGGGGGTCTTCCAAGTCCCATCCTGTTGACATTCAGCAAAAAAATATGGGATTGTCTTGAAGCGCTAAGAGAGATGTTACAACAAAGTTATAATTTTGACACGACAACTATCTGTTGCATACTAGTCACCATATGACCCAAGTTAATTCAGATTCTCATCCTTGTTATCAAATCCCTCCATGGCCTCGTCCCCTCCCTATCTCTGTAACCTCCTCCAGCCCTGCAACCCTCTGTGATCTCTGCGCTCCTCCAATTCTGGCTCTTGCGCACCCCCGATTTTCATCGCTCCGCCATTGGCGGCCTTGCCTTCAGCTACCTCGGCCCCAAGCTCTGGAATTCCTTCCCTAAACCTCTCGATCTCACTATCTCTCTCTTGTCCTTTAAGACTCTCCTTAAAACCTACCTCTTTCACTGAGCAAATATCCTAATATCTTTTTATGTGGCTCGGTGTCAAAGTTTGTTTGATAATCGCTCCTGTGAAGCACCGTGGGAGATTTTGCGATGTTGTAGGCGCTATATAAATAAAAGTTGTTGTTGTATATTTGCACTCAGAACCAAATTAACCCTTCGTGCCTCATTAGTATTGGGATTCGTTGGTTTGCTTGAGATGTTATATGTGCAAATGCAGTTGCTGCTAACTTTGTTTTCCCTTTTATACAGCCTACTTCTCCCCAGGCTGCAATCTTAGTCATATTCGGACTTGTTTCTCCCAAACCGGCTTTGTAACTAGCTTTCCCGAACTGTGAGGAAAATAAAAATGTAAAGAAGGGAAGAAAAAAAAAAACGAACATCATAGAAGCAGAGAAACTTACAGCACAGAAGGGGGCCATTCGGCCCATCGTGCCTGTGCTGGCTCTTTGAAAGAGCAGTCATGCTTAGTCTCACACTCCCCCCGCTTTCTGTCCGTAACCCTGTAAGTTGCTCAACCACAAGGACCTGCCCGACTCTGCTTTAAAATGATTTATGGAATCAGCTTCCACCACCTTTCCAGATCGAGCGTTCCAGATCCCCACAACTCTCTGAGTGAAAGAAATTCTCCTCATCGCCCCTCTAGATCTTTTTCCAATGGTTTTGAATCTGTGACCTCTGGTTATCGACCCACTCGCCTGACGGAATATTTTTCTCTATTTATCTATCCAAACCTCTCACCATCTTGAAAACCTCTATTGGGTCACCTCTTAACCTTCTCTGTTCCGAGGAGAACAGGCCAACCTCTCCTTATCACTGAAGTCCCTCATCCCTGGTGACATCCTGGTTAAACCTCCTCTGTACCCTTTCCAAGGCCTGGACATCTTCCCTGAAATGTGGTGCCCAGAATTGACCACAATACTCCAGCTGAGGCCTGACATCGATGAGAAAGAAAAAGGAGAAATGGAGGGTGGAAGAGAAAAAAGAAAGACTTGCATTTATATAGCGCCTTTCATGACCACCGGACGTCTCAAAGCGCTTTACAGTCAATGAAGTCGAGTCACTGTTGTAATGTGGGAAACGCAGCAGCCAATTTGCGCACAGCGAGCTCCCAGAAACAGCAATGTGATAATGACCAGATCATCTGTTTCAGTGATAAATATTGGCCCCAGGACACCTCCCCTGCTCTTCTTCGAAAAATGCCATGGGATCTTTTACATCTACCTGAGAGAGCAGACGGGGCCTCGGTTTATTGTCTCATCGGAAGACAGCACCTCCAACAATGCAGCACTCCCTCAGTACTGCACTGGGAGCGTCAGCCTAGCTTTATGTGCTCAAGTCTCGTGGAGTGGGACTTGAACCCACAACCTTCTAACTCAGAGGCGAGAGTGCTACCCACTGAGCCACAGCTGACACTTAACGAGGAAGGATAGCAGGAAGGAAATAAGGAAGGAAGATATAACGGTCGAAAAGACAGAAAGAAGAAACTTCACAGGAAAGATGAGGGAGCATTTGATGTGATGGACAGTATAGAGGGAATTTAACTTTGTGTCTGTTGTATTGGCAGTGTTTGATGGCATCATGTATACTGCAAAGGGAGCTATGCTTGTATCTAACCGGTGTTTATCTGACCTGTAGTGCTCAGCTTCACGTTGTACAGAAAACATTACCGTATGTGTCTCATCTTCTGATCCACGTGATCAGGGATACTGGCCGTGCATTCGCCTCAGGTTAGTGCCAACCCCAGCAGATTATTGAGAAATACCATTCAGTTGAAACACTTCCATTTATATAGCGCCTTTCAATGACCACTGGACGTCCCAACGTGCTTTACAGCCAATGAATTTGTAATGTAGGAAATGCAGCAGCCAATCTGCGCACAGCAAGCTCCCACAAACAGAAATGTGATAATGACCAGATCATCTGTTTTAGTGATGTTGATTGAGGGATAACTATTGACCCAGGACACTGAGGATAAACTCCCCTGCTGTTCTTTGGAATAGTGCCATGGGATCGTTCACCTCTCATCAACAGTGCGGCGCTCCCTCAGCACTGCACTGGGAGTGTCAGCCTAGATTTTTGTGCTCAAGTCTCTGGAGTGGGACTCTGAACCCACAACCTTCTGACTCAGAGGCGAGGAGTGCTACCCACTGAGCCACAGAATACAGCATCAACGAGATAAAAGGACGACGTTAAATGCTCACCTCAACTATTTCATATCCTCGGACACAAGTCACCTTTACTGTGTCTTTAAAATTGAATTTCAGCCACGAAGGCTCCAGAATGCTGTTCGGTAAGACTCGATTGGGACAAATTGTTTCCACTTCTGTAGGCAAACCCAAATATAATCAACAGACCTCTTGGCTAAAATAATTCATTCTTTTTATTTGAAAAGCCGTTTTGCTGGTGCTATGGTCATGACTGATTAACAGGCATATGATTAAATAGAATTTTCATGCTTTGCTCAAAAGAATACCCATTTACTCATTTACTTGGGGCTGGATTTTGTCAATGGGGAGCTTTTGGAGGCGGGACTCCCACTTTTCGGGTTTTAGTCCCGCCTCCATTGACTTGTGGCCAACCCACGCTGTTTTCCCTGGATTGACCTTGTTGAGCCCGCCCAGCGGGCTTAGCAGGCCAATTAAGGGGAAGCCGGTTACAGAGAATGTCAGCGTATGACGTTTCATCTGCCAAAAATTTTTGACAGATGAATTGTCATCGTTTGACAGCTCTGTGAAGCTCTCAAACACTGACATTCTCTGTTGCTTGATGAGTCCTTGTATTCAAGACTCATCAAACCTCTTTCTTTAGCAGAAATTAGATGGTTGTTGCATCGGAGAATGCAACAGCCATTCTGTCATCTCTGCCGGTGAGATGCGAGACTCTCCACATCCCCAATTGTTGAAGCCTGCAGGAAGAAACAAAGGTAAATAAACATTTACTAACACTTTCCACTCACCTCACATACTTACCGCTCCCCACTTGCACCCATCACTTACCTCCACAGCGCACTTTAGCACCTCTCCCCGACCCCCGCAGACCCACTGCTCGCCTCGGTGACCCTGGCGGGGTTTCCCGACATTGGGATGCCCGTGCCTCTGCTGGAAAAATGGGGATAATCCTCTTAACTGCCTGTTATGAGCAGTTAAGTGACTGTAATCCCCTTCCCACCTCCAGGAGACGGGACCTGGCGCGGGTCGGCTACCCGCCTCCTGGGAAGATGGCAGGCTGGCAAAATCGCCCCCTAGGACTTTTGTCGCAACACTAAAATCATCGGGAATTTCAACATGGTGTCACACAATGGAAAGAAATGATTTAATATTTAAAATCACTTTGTCCGGATACAGGGGAAATGGAAGAACTAATAAGGTGATTGTTCTCGGAAGGCTAAGTAGATCTACATGAGAAAGGAAGGATAGAGGGAAGGAAGGAAGAAATAAAGGCCACTGTCACTGGCTCACTGTGTAAAGTCAAAAGTCGGTGTAAAGCTGAACTGGATAACTTCAGGGAGACCAACAGGGTTACAATTGGCTTCAATGCTCCTGACGTAGGGATTCTAAAAGATAATTGCTTCCTTCCCCTATGGAACATTAGCCAGTAACTTCAATAATAAATCCAATAGGGAATTCAGGAGAAATATCTTTACCCAGAGAGTGATGAGAATGTAGAACTCGTCACCACAGGGAGTGGTTGAGGTGAATAGCGTTGATGTCTACAAGGGGAAGCTAGATAAGCACGTGAGGGAGAAAGGAATAGAATGATATGTTGATGGGGTGAGATGAAGAGGGGTGGGAGGAGGCTCGTGTGGAGCATGAACGCCAGCATGAACCTGTTGGGCCGAATGGCCCTTTTCTGTGCTGTAAATATTTTGTAATATTTTGTAACTTCTAATAGAAGTTACTGTGCAGTCTTCAGATAATGAAGCTGTCCATGCCCGCATGCAACAAGACCTGGACGACGTTCAGGCTTGGGCTGATAAATGGCAGGTAACATTTGCGCCACAGAAGTGCCAGGCAATGACTATCTCCAACAAGCGAGAGTCTAACCACCTCCCCTTGACATTCAACGACATTACCATCGCCGAATCCCCCCCAAACAACATCCTGGGGGTCACCATGGACCAGAAACTTAACTGGACCAGCCACATAAATACTGTGGCAACAAGAGCAGGTCAGAGGCTGGGTATTCTGTGGCAAGCGTCTCACTTCCTGACTCCCCAAAGCCTTTCCACCATCTACAAGGCACAAGTAAGGCATGTGGTGGAATACTCTCCACTTGCCTGGATGAGTGCAGCTCCAACAACACTCAAGAGGCTCGACACCATCCAGGACAAAGCAACCCGCTCAATTGGCACCCCATCCACCACCTTAAACATTCACTCCCTCCTCCACCGGCGTACCGTGGCTGCAGTGTGTACCATCTACAAGATGCACTGCAGCAACTCGCCAAGGCTTCTTCGGCAGCACCTCCCAAACCCGCGACCTCTACCACCTAGAAGAACAAGGGCAGCAGACGCATGGGAACACCTCCACCTCCAAGTTCCCCTCCAAGTCACACACCATCCTGACTTAGAAGTACAGGAATCCCGCCCCAACCGTGGTTTTGCCATACGCGGATTTCAAGTACACACGGTTTCCTCTCTGCGACAACTTTTGCCAACCGCGGCAGTGAATTTTGCGTATACACGGTTTTTAATTTAGGATTAAGGTAAATAACATGATTTTATTGCTTTTATATTCGTTTTTATTGTGTTATTTGAACATTTATACTTTATTTGCCAACCATGGTTTTACTAATCATGGGGGTTTTCAGGGACGTATCCCCTGCGGTTGGGGAGGGATTACTGTATATCGGCCGATCCTTCATCGTCGCTGTGTCAAAATCCTGGAACTCCCTCCCTAACAGCACTGTGGGAGTACCTTCACCACACGGACTGCAGCGGTTCAAGAAGGATGCTCACCACCACCTTCTCAAGGGCAATTAGGGATGGGCAATAAATGCTGGCCTTGCCAGAGACGCCCACATCCCATAAAAAAACGAATTAAATATTTTTTTTTAAAGTTACTTCCACAAAATTACACATCTAGAGGGCGATTTACGCTGATGCCCATCGAACTGTATCCCAGCATCATCCAGTGTCCTTAAAGGGGAGAGTGTGGCAATGGGAAACAAGTTAGTTGGAGGAGACAACTAATCCTTGTTAATCCTTCTCAAATCCAGATAATAGAGATTTTATCGTAGGGTACCGTCAGTTAATGCGAGGAGTGTTACGATTGACATTACCATGAATTAGAATGTGAAATACAATTGTGGGTTTGGTTTGTTTAATCCAAAATGCACCCAAACTTACTTTTACAGTTCCGCTTGTTGCTCTGAATCACAAATCCAATTGGGCAGTAGCAGTAATACCCACCGATATTATTCCCGCAGTAATGGCTGCACCCGTGAACATCAAGCTCACACTCGTTGACATCTGGGCAGAAAAGACCCGGTAATTGAAGTTTGACAGAGGTAAAGGAAGAACAATTAGAGTTCTGAGCGAAAGAGAATTTCGATCACATAGAATTTACAACCCGATGTCTTCTGTTCGTTGTAATGAAATTGTAAGTGTGTTCTTTAAACTGACCATTGTGTTTAGTGTAAGAAGCCTTCTCCACAACTTTACAATTTTTAAAATTCAATTTCGGGATGTTGGTGATGCTGGCATTTATTGTCCATCCCTAGTTGCTCCTGAGAAGGTGGTGGTGAGCCGCCGCCTTGAACCGCTGCAGTCCGTGTGGTGAAGGTGCTCCCACAGTGCTGACAGCGCCTCCAAAATCCACAGCCGCTACCACTAGAAGGACAAGGGCAGCAGGCGCATGGGAACACCACCACCTCCAAGTTCCCCTCCAAGTCACACACCATCCTGACTTGGAAATATATCGGCCGTTCCTTCATCGTCGCTGGGTCAAAATCCTGGAACTCCCTCCCTAACAGCACTGTGGGAACACCTTCACCACACGGACTGCAGCGGTTCAAGAAGGCTGCTCACCTCCACCTTCTCAAGGG
The DNA here is from genome assembly GCA_030390025.1 of Squalus acanthias. Taxonomy (NCBI): domain Eukaryota; kingdom Metazoa; phylum Chordata; class Chondrichthyes; order Squaliformes; family Squalidae; genus Squalus; species Squalus acanthias. The sequence goes on along the minus strand of JASTWF010000029.1, from coordinate 11,454,807 downwards.
CAATTAGGGATGGTCAATAAATGCTGGCTTTGCCAGTGACACCTACATCCTGTAAATTAATTTTTTTTAAAAATAGACTGGTTCAGATGTGTGAAGATAAATATATTAGACACGTTCCAGGCAGCAATTCACTTAAACTGTGAAATAGTGCCACATATGATCATAATGTAAGCTGTGTCTGTGGGGCTAGCAAACAATGTCCAAGTAACAGGGTCTGGTCTTGGCCTAGTAATCCAACATAATCAATTATTATGTCCCCGGTCAAACACTTCAATTCGTGACTTACCAACGCGTGAATAGAGCGCCAGAAACCCAGTGAATAGTTTAGATTCAGAACCATCCGACGTAAATAAAACCCTCAGTGAGTTACTGGTGGAATAGTATTCCTGCAGTCCTGGGTCACCTCCATCACCTTCTCGCTTGCCACACAGCTTAGCCAACTGGTTGTCCTCTGATAGGATCTGTTGCAATAGTATTAATACTAATCATCACCACACACCTTTAGTTGAACATGCTTAAAGCTCCGTGAAACAGGGTCGGTTTTGCTTTCAATGCCTGGTGGAAAACGAGCGGTAGTGGATTGGCCGCCCGTTTTGCACCCCGTCCGATTTTTCGCCAAAGGCAACGGAAATAGGGCGGTGTGGCTGATGCGCGACCGCCCAATCGCTGCAAGATGACAAGAATGAACGCAGACAATACAGTTGTCTATGAATCCGACTCCTTTCAATGGTCACGGGCTTTTCTAAACATTTGAAGAGGTACAGACTGCTGTGCGAGATTAGTAACCAACACTTCAATAGGTTTCTCTGCCCTTTGTTCAGGAACTAAGTTAACTATTCATAATAACAACAGAAAATGCTGGAAAAACTCAGCAGGCCAGGCAGCATCCGTGGAGAGAGAAAGAGAGTTGACGTTTCAGGTCGATGACCTTTCATCAGAACTGGGAAGAGCTGGAAATCAAATAGATTTAAGGCCAGGGTAAAGCTGGGAAAAGGGGGAGGGGATAAAGGAACAAAGGAGGAGATGAAGAGACATTAAGAGACATTAAGAGATATGCAAGGCTAGAGGTGGTGTTAATGTGACAGATTAAGGCTGAATGAAGTGTGAAATCTACTGGCAGAATGAAGGACAGCTGCCAGCTTCTAGGAGGAAAAAAAAAGGTGGGGGGGACAAATAAAAGGGTAGATAAAATAAAATATAAATGTGATTGGAGCTGAGGTTATGATCTAAAATTGTTGAACTCGATATTGAGTCCAGAGGGCTGTAGCGTGCCTAAACGAAAGATGAGGTGCTGTTCCTCGAGCTTACGCTGAGCTTCCGTGGAACAGTGTATTAGGCCGAGGACGGTGAGGTCAGAGTGGGAGTGAAGCGGTGAATTAAAGTGACAGGCCACCGGGAGCTCGGGGTCCCCCTTACGGACTGAACGGAGGTGTTCCGCAAAGCGGTCACCCAATCTGCGTTTGGTCATATTCATAAACTATTCATAAAGTGTCTGTTTAACCTTCATTAAAATGGGAAGTGCTTCCGACAAACTTATGAATTGCTCTTTGCCTAATATCGCACAGCCTGATTTCAGTTCCTTCGAGGGTCATGTTAACTTTGGGCGAGAGTGTAAGACAGGCAATATCGGAGCCACCATCGCTTGTACACCTTCCCCTGATTTTGATTCCCACTGAATTCAATCAGGTCACCCTTCAGCCTTCTCTCAGGATATGGGGTAGGACACTTAAGACTGAGATGAGGAGAAATGTCTTCACTCAGGGGATGGTGAACCTGTGGAATTCTCTACCACAGAAGGCTGTGGAGGCCAAGTCACTGAATATATTTAAGAAGGAGATCGATAGATTTCTAGACACAAAAGGCATCAAGGGGTATGGGGAGAGAGCGGGAATATGGTATTGAGATAGAGGATCAGCCATGATCATATTGAATGGCGGAGCAGGCTCGAAGGGCCGAATGGCCGACTCCTGCTCCTATTTTTCTATGTTTCTATGTACACCTTCCCCTGATTTTGATTTCCATTGAATTCAATCAGGTCACCCCTCAGCCTTCTCTTTTCTAGGGAGAAGAGCCCCACGCTGTTCAATCTTTCCTGATATGTATAACCTCTCACTTGTAGTATCATCCTTGTAAATTTTGTTTGCACCTTCTCATCTAGAACTTAGGGGGCACAGTCTCAGGATAAGGGGTTGGCCATTTAAGACCGAGATGAGGAGGAATTTCTTCACTCAGAGGGTTGTGAATCTTGGGAATTCTCTGCCCCAGAGGGCTGTGAATGCTGAGCCTTTGAGTATATTCAAGGCTGAGATCGATAGAGTTTTGGACTCTAGGGGAATCAAGGGATATGGAGATCGGGCGGGAAAGTGGAGTTGAGGTCGATGATCAGCCATGATCTTATTGAATGGTGGAGCAGGCTCGAGAGGCTGTGTGGCCTACTCCTGCTCCTATTTCTTATGTCCTTATGTTCTCCAGCACCTCTACAGTCCCAATACCTTTATATTGTTTGTTTGGCATCCTTCCGACCATTCAATGTCGATGTAGGGTATATAAATTTTGATAATGTAACCTTGTGGTGCTGAGATGTCCCAGACCTCATTGCTGTTAGCTGGATATCGCAGAGGGTGGTTGGGAGAAGAGAGTTCTCCAAAAGGTTGGTTCAGATGAATGGTACAGGAAGCAGAAATCACTAGTGACAAAAATACAGGTGACCTGTTGCAAATCAATTAAATACCTCTGTTAGGATCGATCGAAGCAATTCAGCAGAAACATATAGAGATATCGTCAGCAATGGATGCATACAGATATAGACACAATAATATATGGGTCTGTGTGTGTGCGGATCTGTGTGTGTGTATGTGTCTGTGTGTGTGTGTGTGTGTGTGTATGGGTCTGTGTGTATGGGTGTGTGTGGGTCTGTGTGTGTGTGTATGTGTGTGTGTGTGTGTATGTGTCTGTGTGTGTGTGTGTGTGTATGCGTCTGTGTGTATGGGTGTGTGTGGGTCTGTGTGTGTGTGTATGTGTGTGTGTGTGTGTGTGTATGGGTCTGTGTGTATGTGTGTGTGTGTATGGGTGTGGGTCTGTGAGTGTGTATGGGTGTGTGTGTATGTGTCTGTGTGTGTGTATGGGTCTGTGTGTGTGTATGAGTCTGTGTGTGTATGTGTGTATGGGTCTGTGTGTGTGTCTGTGTGTGTATGCATGGGTCTGTGTGTGTGTAAGTATGGGTCTGTGTGTGTGTCTGTGTGAGTGTGTATGGGTGTGTGTGGATCTGTTTGTGTGTATGGGTCTGTGTGTGAGTGTATGGGTCTGCGTGTGTGTGTGGGTCTGTGTGTGTGTATGGGTCTGTGTGTGTGTGGGTCTGTGTATGGGTCTGTGTGTGTGTGTATGGGTCTGTGTGTGTGTCTGTGTGTGTGTGCATCAGTCTGTGTGTGTGTTATGTATGGGTCTGTGTGTATGTGTCTGTGTGTGTGTGTGGGTCTGTGTGTGTGTATGGGTCTGTGTGTGTGTCTGTGTGTGTGTGTATGGGTCTGTGTGTGTGTCTGTGTGTGTGTGCATCAGTCTGTATGTGTGTATATGTATGGGTCTGTGTGTATGTGTCTGTGTGTGTGTATGGGTCTGTGTGTGTGTCTCTGTGTGTGTGCATGGGTCTGTGTGTGTGTGTGTGTGTGTGTATGGGTCTGTGTGTGTGTGTGTGTGTGTGTGTGTGTATGCATGTGTCTGTGTGTGTTTGTATGTATGGGTCTGTGTGTGTGTATGGGTCTGTGTGTGTGTGTATGGGTCTGTGTGTGTGGGGGGTCTGTGTGAGCATGGTTCTGTGTGTGTGTCTGTGGGTCTGTGTGTGTGTGTGTATGGGTCTGTGTGTGTGTGTCTTTGTGTGTATTTGTCTGGATATGTGTGTGTGTGTATGGGTCTGTATGTGTGTGTGTGTGTGGATCTGTGTGGGTCTGTGTGTGTGGGTCTGTGTGTGTGTGGTGGGGGTCTGTGTGTGTGTATGGGTCTGTGTGTGTGTGGGGCTCTGTATGTGTGTGTGGGTCTGTGTGTATGGGTCTGTGTGTGTGTGGGTCTGTGTGTGTGTATGGGTCAGTGTGTATGTGGGTCTGTGTGTGTGTGGGTCTGTATGTGTGTGTGTATGAGTCTGCGTGTGTGTGTATGGGTCTGTGTGTGTGTGTATGGGTCTGTGTGTGAGTGTATGGGTCTGTGTGTGTGTGTGGGTCTGTGTATGAGTCTGTGTGTTTGTGTGTGTGTATGGGTCTGTGTGTGAGTGTATGGGTCTGTGTGTGTGTGTGGGTCTGTGTATGAGTCTGTGTGTTTGTGTGTGTGTATGGGTATGTGTGTGTGCCGGTCTCTGTGTGTGTATGTGTCTGTGTGTGTATGGGTCTGTGTTTGTGTGGATCTGTGTGTGTATGGGTCTGTGTGTGTGTGTGGGTCTGTGTGTGTATGTGTCTGTGTGTGTGTTTGTGTCTGTGTCTGTGTGTGGGTCTGTGTGTGTGTGGGTCTGTGTGTGTGTGGGTCTGTGTGTGTGTGGGTCTGTGTGTGTGCGGGTCTGTGTGTGTGTGTGTTGGTCTGTATGTGTGCGTATGGGTCTGTGTGTGTGTGTATGGGTCTTTGTGTGTGTATGGGTCTGTGTGTGCGTCTGTGTGTGTGTGCATGGTTCTGTGTGTGTGTATATGTATGGGTCTGTGTGTATGTGTCTGTGTGTGTATGGGTCTGTGTGTGTGCATGGGTCTGTGTGTGTGTGTTTGGGTCTCTGTGTGTGTCAGTGTGTGTGTGCATGGGTCTGTGTGTGTGTATGTATGGGTCTGTGTGTGTGTCTCTGTATGGGTGTGTGTGTGTGTGTGCATAGGTCTGTGTGTGTTTGTATGTATGGGTCTGTGTGTGTGCATGGGTCTGTATGTGTGTATGTGTCTCTGTGTGTGTGTGTATGGGTCTGTGTGTGTGTACGGGTCTGTGTGTGTGTATGGGTCTGTGTGTGTGTATGGGTCTGTGTGTGTGCATGTGCGTATGGGTCTGTGTGTGTGTGTATGGGTCTGTGTGTGTGTGTGTATGGGTCTGTGTGTATGTGTCTTTGTGTGTATTTCTCTGGGTCTGTGTGTGTGTATGGGTCTGTGTGTGTGTATGGGTCTGTGTGTGTGTGGGTCTGTGTGTGTATGGGTCTGTGTGTGTGTGGGTCTGTGTGTGTATGGGTCTGTGTGTATGGGTCTGTGTGTGGTGGGAGGGTCTGTGTGTGTGTGTATGGGTCTGTGTGTGAGTGTATGGGTCCATGTGTGTGTGGGGGTCTGTGTGTGGGGGGTCTGTGTGTGGGGGGGTCTGTGGGTATGGGGGTCTGTGTGTGTGTATGGGTCTGTGTGTGTGGGGGACTCTGTATGTGTGTGTGGGGGTCTGTGTGTATGTGGGGGGGGTCTGTGTGTGTGTATGGGTCTGTGTGTGTGTATGGGTCAGTATGTGTGTGTATGGGTCTGTGTGTGGGGGATGTCTGTGTGTGTGTATGGGCCTGTGTGTGTGTGTGTATGGGTCTGTGTGTGGGGGGGGTCTGTGTGTGTGTATGGGTCTGTGTGTGTGGGGGTCTGTGTGTGTGGGGGTCTGTGTGTGTGTATGGGTCTGTCTGTGTGTGTATGGGTCTGTCTGTGTGTGTATGGGTCCGTGTGTGTGTGTGTGTGGGGGGGGGGGTGTCTGTGTGTCTGTGTATGGGCCAGTGTGTGGGGGGGTCTGTGTGTGTGTATGGGTCTGTGTGTGCGTATGGGTCTGTGTGTGTATGGGTCTGTGTGTGTGTGTATGGGTCCGTGTGTGTGTGTGGGTCTGTATATGTGTGGGGGTCTGTGTGTGTGTATGGGTCTGTGTGTGTGTGTATGGGTCTGTGTGTGTGTGGGGTCTGTGTGTGTGTATGGGTCTGTGTGTGTGTGTATGGGTCCGTGTGTGTGTGTGTGTGTGTATATGGGTCTGTGTGTGGGGGGTGGTCTGTGTGTGTGTATGGGTCTATGTGTGTGGGGGTCTGTGTGTGTATATGGGTCTGTGTGTGTGTATGGGTCTGTCTGTGTGTGTATGGGTCTGTGTGTGAGTGTATGGGTCCATGTGTCTGTGTGTGTATGGGTCTGTGAGTGTATGGGTCTGTGTGTGAGTGCATGGGTCCGTGTGTATGTGTGTGTGTATGGGTCTGTGTGTGTATGGGTCTGTTTATGTGTATGGGTCCGTGTGTGTGTGTGTGTGTATATATGGGTCTGTGTGTGTGTATGGGTCCGTGTGTGTGTGTGTATGGGTCTGTGTGTGTATGGGCCTGTGTGTGAGTGTATGGGTCCGTGTGTCTGTGTGTGTATGGGTCTGTGCGTGTATGGGTCTGTGTGTGAGTGTATGGGTCCGTGTGTCTGTGTGTGTGTATGGGTCTGTGTATGTATGGGTCTGTGCGTGTATGGGTCTGTGTGTGAGTGTATGGGTCCGTGTGTCTGTGTGTGTGTATGGGTCTGTGTGTATATGGGTCTGTGTGTGTGTATGGGTCCATGTGTGTGTGTGTGTGTGTGTGTGTATGGGTCCGTGTGTGTATATGGGTCTGTGTGTGTGTGTATGGGTCTGTATGTGTGGGGGTCTGTGTGTGTATGGGTCCGTGTGTGTATATGGGTCTGTGTGTGTGTCTATGGGTCTGTGTGTGTGGGGGTCTGTGTGTGTATGGGTCCGTGTGTGTATATGGGTCTGTGTGTGTGTCTATGGGTCTGTGTGTGTGGGGGTCTGTGTGTGTATGGGTCTGTGTGTCTGTGTGTGTATGGGTCTGTGTGTGTCTGTGTGTGTATGGGTCTGTGTGTCTGTGTGTGTGTATGGGTCTGTGTGTGTGTGTGTATGGGTCTGTGTGTGTGTGTGAGTGTAAGGGTCTGTGTGTGTGTGTGAGTGTTTGGGTCTGTGTGTGTCTGTGTGTGTATGGGTCTGTGTGTGTCTGTGTGTATATGGGTCTGTGTGTGTGTGTATGGGTCTGTGTGTGTATGTGTGTGTGTGTGTATGGGTCTGTGTATGTTTGAGTGTGTATGGGTCTGTGTGAGTGTGTATGGGTCTGTGTGTGTGTGTGAGTGTGTATGTGTGTGTGTGTGTGTGTGTGTATGGGTCTGTGTGTGTGTGTGAGTGTGTATGGGTCTGTGTGAGTGTGTGTATGGGTCTGTGTGTGTGTGTGTGTATGGGTCTGTGTGTGTGTGTGAGTGTGTATGGGTCTGTGTGAGTGTGTGTATGGGTCTGTGTGTGTGTGTGTGTGTGTGTATGGGTCTGTGTGTGTGTGTGTGTGTGTGTATGGGTCTGTGTGTGTGTGAGTGTATGGGTCTCTGTGTATGTGTATGGGTCCGTGTGTGTGTGAGTGTATGGGTCCGTGTGTGTGTGGGTGGGTGTGTATGGGTCTGTGTGTGTGTGTGTGTGTATGAGTCCGTGTGTGTATGGGTCTGTGTGTGTGTGGGTCTGTGTGTGAGTGTATGGGTTTGTGTGTGTATGGGTTTGTGTGTGTGTGTGTGTGTGTATGGGTCCGTGTGTGTGTGTGTGTGTGTGTTTATGGGTCTGTGTGTGAGTGTATGGGTCTGCGTGTCTGTGCTCGCCTTCATTTGAGTCCTCGCACGGCTGATACAGCCCTCATCAGTTCCTTGAAATAAACCAGTAAATTAAACAAATGCAAATGATCTTGAAATGCACATTAAACATTCATTACATTGAGGATTCTTTATAACTTACCACATGTTTCCTTCACCGAAAGTTGTACTGAGGTAAAGGATTAACTTATTAAAGAACGGGCTCCTGAAATATACTTTCCCCTGTAAGTCAATATTTACTCTCCATCCCATAAACAGGCTGCTGAGCGACCAGACTCGACCTTCACCTTCTGCTGGAACTTTAACATCTCGGTTAATGATACTTGGTTAGAGATTAGAGATTTTTCCGCACAGTCAGAATTTGCTCATTTATCCCGGAAGGATTCCTGCTCGTACTTTAACACACTGTTTTTGTTAAAGATTAGAACGTTTTTTGATAAACTATGGAAAATCTGAATAATGAAGAAGGAAAAACAGAAAGCTATAAAGAAAATAAAACAAATAAACAGGAGCAGAGATAAACTTATATAGAGATAGAGAAAGAGATAGGGAGATAAAGATAGATAGATAGATAGAGAGAGAGAGAGAGAGATAGAGATAGATAGATAGATAGATAAATAGATAGATAGATAGATAGATAGAGAGAGAGAGAGAGAGATAGCAAGATAGATAGATAGAGATAGATAGATAGAGAGATAGATAGAAATAGATAGATAGACAGATAGATATAGAAATAGAGAGAGAGAGAGAGAGAGATAGATAGATAGAAATAGATAGATAGATAGATAGATAGATATATATATAGATAGATAGATAGATAGATAGATAGATAGATAGATAGATAGATAGATAGATAGCTGATAGATAGATACTTTCTTAGGGATAGAGAGAGATATATTAAGCAGTTGAGAGTCACCGATACCTAAGAATCGGTTGAGGGAGATTTAGATTGATTTGTAGTAAGATAAAACTAACGATAGAAATAGTCTCTTTGCATTCACTATGCTGAGGGTTATAGAAACATAGAAACATAGAAGATAGGAGCAGGAGTAGGCCATTCGGCCCTTCGAGCCTGCTCCAACATTCGATGAGATCATGGCTGATCATCCAAACTCAGCACCCTGTCCCGGCTTTCTCCCCATATCCCTTGATCCCTTTAGCTTTAAGAAATATATCTAACTCATTCTTGAATACATTTAATGACTTGGCCTCAACTACCTTCTGTGGTAGAGAATTCCACAGGTTCACCACTCTCTGGGTGAAGAAATTCTTCCTCATTTCTGTCCTAAATGGCTTACCCATTATCCTTAGATTATGACCCCTGGTTCTGGACTCTCCGACCATCGGGAACATTCTTCCTGCGTCTAGTTTGTCCAGACCTGTCAGAATTTTATATGTTTCGATGAGATCCCCTCTCATTCTTCTATACTCCTTCCATACTTCTACAAGTCCAATCGACCCAATCTCTCCTCATATGTCATTCCTGCCATCCCAGGTATCAGCCTTGTGAATCTTCGCTGAACTCCTTCCATGGCAAGAACATCCTTCCTCAGATAAAGCGACCAAAACTGCACACAGTACACAAGGTGTGGTCTCACCAAGGCCCTGTACAACTGCAGCAAGACATCCTTGTTCCTGTACTCAAACCCTTTTGCTATGAAGGCCAACATACCATTTGCCTTCTTCACCGCCTGCTGCACCTGCATGCTTACTTTCAGCGACTGGTGCACAAGGCCACCCAGGTCTCGTTGCACTTCCCCTTCTCCCAATCTATTGCCATTCAGATAATAGTCTGTCTTTCTGTTTTTGACACCAAAGTGGATAACCTCGCATTTATCCACGTTATATTGCATCTGCCACGCTAAAGCATAGATTCCATTAAATTCAAGTGCTAATCGCATCCGGGACTGAGCTGCCCACAGAGCAGTTTATCTGAGTATATATTTGAATACTATCCTCACGGTATTTAGGGAGATCGAGGTTTGGCCACCCTGTAGCTTGAGCTCAATAATTGTACTGAGAGGTCCCCTGCAGCCCTGCATGTTCCCTGTATCATTTCCTATAATAAAACCTCTAAAACTAAAAGACTCTGCATTTAGAATCTTAATTCCGAACTGTTTTCTCTAATTATATTAATTAACAGCAGGGTTAGCTGGAGGGCCTGTTTTACCTTAAGTTGCCGTTCGAGTTTGAGGGGCTGTATTAGTTTGAGATGCTGTATTAGTTTGAGGGGCTGTATTAGTTTGAGGTGCTGTATTAGTTTGAGATGCTGTATTAGTTTGAGGGGCTGTATTAGTTTGAGGTGCTGTATTAGTTTGAGATGCTGTATTAGTTTGAGGTGTTGCATCAGTTTGAGGTGTTGTATTAGTTTGAGGTGCTGCATTAGTTTGAGGTGCTGTATTAGGTTGAGGTGCTGCATTAGTTTGAGGTGCTGTATTAGTTTGAGGTGCTGTATTAGTTTGAGGTGCTGTATTAGTTTGAGGTGCTGTATTAGTTTGAGGAGTTGTATTAGTTTGAGGTGTTGTATTAGTTTGAAGTGTTGTATTAGTTTGATGTGCTGTATTAGTTTGAGGTGCTGTATTAGTTTGAGGTGTTGTATTAGTTTGAAGTGTTGTATTAGTTTGATGTGCTGCATTAGTTTGAGGTGTTGTATTAGTTTGAGGTGTTGTATTATTTTGAGGGGCTGTATTAGTTTGAGGTGTTGTATTAGTTTGAGGTGTTGTATTAGTTTGAGGGGCTGTATTAGTTTGAGTTGCTGTATTAGTTTGAGGTGCTGTATTAGTTTGATGTGTTGTATTAGTTTGAGGTGCTGTATTAGTTTAAGGTGTTGTATTAGTTTGAGGTGCTGTATTAATTTGAGGTGTTGTATTAATTTGAGGTGTTGTATTAGTTTAATGTGCTGTATTAGTTTGAGGTGCTGTATTAATTTGAGGTGTTGTATTAATTTGAGGTGTTGTATTAGTTTAAGGTGCTGTATTAGTTTGAGGTGCTGTATTAGTTTAAGGTGTTGTATTAGTTTGTGGTAACATAGAAACATAGAATCTAGGAGCAGGAGTAGGCCATTCGGCCCGTCGAGCCTGCTCCGCCATTCAATACGATCATGGCTGATCATCCAAATCCAGTACCCTGTCCCTGCTTTAATCCCCACAGTACACATATCCCACCCTACCCCCGTAACCCCACGTATTTAATTCCCCCTAACATATCCCAATAACCCCACATATTTAATCCCCCCTAACACTAAGGGTCAATTTATCATAGCCAAATCAACCTAACCCACACATTTTTGGACTGTGGGAGGAAACCGGAGCACCCAGAGGAAACCCACGCAGACACGGGGAGAATGTGCAAACTCCACACAGACAGTCACCCGAGGTCAGATTCGAACCCGAGTCTCTGGCGCTGTGAGGCACCAGTGCTAACCACTATGCCACCGTGTTGCCCGCTGTATTAGTTTGAGGTGCTGTATTAGTTTGAGGTGCTGTATTAGTTTGTGGTGCTGTATTAGTTTGAGGTGTTGTATTAGTTTGAGGGGCTGTATTAGTTTGAGTTGTTGTATTAGTTTGAGGGGCTGTATTAGTTTGAGGTGCTGTATTAGTTTGAGGTGCTGTATTAGTTTGAGGTGTTGTATTAGTTTGAGGGGCTGTATTAGTTTGAGGTGCTGTATTAGTTTGAGGTGCTGTATTAGTTTGAGGTGTTGTATTAGTTTGAGGGGCTGTATTAGTTTGAGTTGTTGTATTAGTTTGAGGGGCTGTATTAGTTTGAGGGGCTGTATTAGTTTGAGGTGTTGTATTAGTTTAAGGTGTTGTATTAATTTGAGGTGTTGTATTAGTTTAAGGTGTTGTATTAGTTTGAGGTGCTGCATTAGTTTGAGGTGCTGTATTAGTTTGAGGTGCTGTATTAGTTTGTGGTGTTGTGTTTGTTTGAGGTGTATTAGTTTAATGTGTTGTATTAGTTCGAGGTGCTGTATTAGTTTGATGTGCTGCATAAGTTTGAGGTGTTGTATTAGTTTGAGGTGTTGTATTATTTTGAGTTGCTATATTAGTTTGTGGTGCTGTATTAGTTTGAGGTGTTGTATTTGTTTGAGGTGTATTAGTTTAATGTGCTGTATTATTTTGAGTTGCTGTATTAGTTTGTGTTGCTGTATTAGTTTGAGGTGCTGTATTAGTTTGAGGTGTTGTATTAGTTTGAGTTGCTGTATTAGTTTAATGTGCTGTATTATTTTGAGTTGCTGTATTAGTTTGTGGGGCTGTATTAGTTTGAGGTGCTGTATTAGTTTGAGGTGTTGTATTAGTTTGAGGTGCTGCATTAGTTTGAGTTGCTGTATTAGTTTGAGGTGTTGTATTAATTTAAGGTGTTGTATTAGTTTAAGGTGTTGTATTAGTTTGAGGTGTTGTATTAGTTTAAGGTGCTGTATTAGTTTGAGGTGCTGTATTAGTTTGAGGTGCTGTATTAGGTTGAGGTGCTGTATTAGTTTGAGGTGCTGTATTATTTTGAATTGCTGTATTAGTTTGAGGTGTTGTATTAGTTTGAGGTGTATTAGTTTGTATTGCTGTATTAGTTGTAGGTGCAGTATTAGTTTGAGATGCTGCATTACTTTGAGGTGCTGCAATAGTTTGGGGTGCTGCATTATTTTGAGGTGTATTAGTTTGAGGTGCTGTATTAGTTTGAGGTGCTGCATGAGTTTGAGGTGCTGCATTAATTTGAGGTGTATTAGTTTGAGGTGCTGTATTGGTTTGAGGAGCTGCATTAGTTTGAGGTGTATTCGTTTGAGGTGCTGTATTAGTTTGAGGTGCTGTATTAGTTTGAGGTGCTGCATTAGTTTGGGGTGCTGCATTAGTTTGAGGTGCTGCATTAGTTTGAGTTGCTGCATTAGTTTGAGGTGCTGCATTAGTTTGAGGGGCTGTGTTAGTTTGAGTTGCTGTATAAGTTTGAGGTGTATTAGTTTGAGGTGCTGTCTTGGTTTTGAGGTGCTGCATTAGTTTGAGGTGCTGTATTAGTTTGAGGTGTTGTATTAGTTTGAGGAGTTGTATTAGTTTGAAGAGCTGCATTAGTTTGTGGTGTTGTATTAGTTTGAGGTGTTGTATTGGTTTGAGGTGCTGTATTAGTTTGAGGGGCTGTATTAGTTTGAGGTGCTGTATTAGTTTGAGGTGTTGTATTAGTTTGAGGTGTTGTATTAGTTTGAGGTGTTGTATTGGTTTGAGGTGTTGTATTAGTTTGAGGTGTTGTATTAGTTTGAGGTGCTGCATTAGTTTGAGGTGTTGTATTCGTTTGAGGTGCTGTATTAGTTTGAAGTGTTGTTTTAGTTGGAGGTGTTGTATTAGTTTGAGGTGCTACATTAGTTTGAGGTGCTGCATTAGTTTTAGGTGCTGCATTCGTTTGAGGTGCTGCATTAGTTTGCGGTGTTGTATTATTTTGAGGTGCTGCATTAGTTTGAGGTGTTGTATTCGTTTGAGGTGCTGTATTAGTTTGAAGTGTTGTTTTAGTTGGAGGTGTTGTATTAGTTTGAGGTGTTGTATTGGTTTGAGGTGCTGTATTAGTTTGAGGGGCTGTATTAGTTTGAGGTGCTGTATTAGTTTGAGGTGTTGTATTAGTTTGAGGTGTTGTATTAGTTTGAGGTGTTGTATTGGTTTGAGGTGTTGTATTAGTTTGAGGTGTTGTATTAGTTTGAGGTGCTGCATTAGTTTGAGGTGCTGTATTAGTTTGAGGTGTTGTATTAGTTTGAGGGGCTGTATTAGTTTGAGGTGCTGTATTAGTTTGAGGTGTTGTATTAGTTTGAGGGGCTGTATTAGTTTGAGTTGTTGTATTAGTTTGAGGGGCTGTATTAGTTTGAGGGGCTGTATTAGTTTGAGGTGTTGTATTAGTTTAAGGTGTTGTATTAGTTTGAGGTGTTGTATTAGTTTAAGGTGTTGTATTAGTTTGAGGTGCTGCATTAGTTTGAGGTGCTGTATTAGTTTGAGGTGCTGTATTAGTTTGTGGTGTTGTGTTTGTTTGAGGTGTATTAGTTTAATGTGTTGTATTAGTTCGAGGTGCTGTATTAGTTTGATGTGCTGCATAAGTTTGAGGTGTTGTATTAGTTTGAGGTGTTGTATTATTTTGAGTTGCTATATTAGTTTGTGGTGCTGTATTAGTTTGAGGTGTTGTATTTGTTTGAGGTGTATTAGTTTAATGTGCTGTATTATTTTGAGTTGCTGTATTAGTTTGTGTTGCTGTATTAGTTTGAGGTGCTGTATTAGTTTGAGGTGTTGTATTAGTTTGAGTTGCTGTATTAGTTTAATGTGCTGTATTATTTTGAGTTGCTGTATTAGTTTGTGGGGCTGTATTAGTTTGAGGTGCTGTATTAGTTTGAGGTGTTGTATTAGTTTGAGGTGCTGCATTAGTTTGAGTTGCTGTATTAGTTTGAGGTGTTGTATTAATTTAAGGTGTTGTATTAGTTTAAGGTGTTGTATTAGTTTGAGGTGTTGTATTAGTTTAAGGTGCTGTATTAGTTTGAGGTGCTGTATTAGTTTGAGGTGCTGTATTAGGTTGAGGTGCTGTATTAGTTTGAGGTGCTGTATTATTTTGAATTGCTGTATTAGTTTGAGGTGTTGTATTAGTTTGAGGTGTATTAGTTTGTATTGCTGTATTAGTTGTAGGTGCAGTATTAGTTTGAGATGCTGCATTACTTTGAGGTGCTGCAATAGTTTGGGGTGCTGCATTATTTTGAGGTGTATTAGTTTGAGGTGCTGTATTAGTTTGAGGTGCTGCATGAGTTTGAGGTGCTGCATTAATTTGAGGTGTATTAGTTTGAGGTGCTGTATTGGTTTGAGGAGCTGCATTAGTTTGAGGTGTATTCGTTTGAGGTGCTGTATTAGTTTGAGGTGCTGTATTAGTTTGAGGTGCTGCATTAGTTTGGGGTGCTGCATTAGTTTGAGGTGCTGCATTAGTTTGAGTTGCTGCATTAGTTTGAGGTGCTGCATTAGTTTGAGGGGCTGTGTTAGTTTGAGTTGCTGTATAAGTTTGAGGTGTATTAGTTTGAGGTGCTGTCTTGGTTTTGAGGTGCTGCATTAGTTTGAGGTGCTGTATTAGTTTGAGGTGTTGTATTAGTTTGAGGAGTTGTATTAGTTTGAAGAGCTGCATTAGTTTGTGGTGTTGTATTAGTTTCAGGTGTTGTATTGGTTTGAGGTGCTGTATTAGTTTGAGGGGCTGTATTAGTTTGAGGTGCTGTATTAGTTTGAGGTGTTGTATTAGTTTGAGGTGTTGTATTAGTTTGAGGTGTTGTATTGGTTTGAGGTGTTGTATTAGTTTGAGGTGTTGTATTAGTTTGAGGTGCTGCATTAGTTTGAGGTGTTGTATTCGTTTGAGGTGCTGTATTAGTTTGAAGTGTTGTTTTAGTTGGAGGTGTTGTATTAGTTTGAGGTGCTACATTAGTTTGAGGTGCTGCATTAGTTTTAGGTGCTGCATTCGTTTGAGGTGCTGCATTAGTTTGCGGTGTTGTATTATTTTGAGGTGCTGCATTAGTTTGAGGTGTTGTATTCGTTTGAGGTGCTGTATTAGTTTGAAGTGTTGTTTTAGTTGGAGGTGTTGTATTAGTTTGAGGTGTTGTATTGGTTTGAGGTGCTGTATTAGTTTGAGGGGCTGTATTAGTTTGAGGTGCTGTATTAGTTTGAGGTGTTGTATTAGTTTGAGGTGTTGTATTAGTTTGAGGTGTTGTATTGGTTTGAGGTGTTGTATTAGTTTGAGGTGTTGTATTAGTTTGAGGTGCTGCATTAGTTTGAGGTGTTGTATTCGTTTGAGGTGCTGTATTAGTTTGAAGTGTTGTTTTAGTTGGAGGTGTTGTATTAGTTTGAGGTGCTACATTAGTTTGAGGTGCTGCATTAGTTTTAGGTGCTGCATTAGTTTGAGGTGCTGCATTAGTTTGCGGTGTTGTATTATTTTGAGGTGTATTAATTTCAGATTGTTTGTCAGTTTGAGAATTGTTATTAGATTGAGGTGATGACTTAGTTTGAACAGCTGTAATATTTTGAGGTGCTGTATAAGTTTGAGGTGCTTTATTAGTTTGAGAAGCTACATCCATTTGAGATGTTGCAATTTGTTCTTGTTAACTTTAAGAATTTATAGTTCCAATTAATGCCTGAAGCAGAACATCCTGTTGTGCGAAAGGAGCCTGTTTTTCGGACAAGTCTACATGTAAGGAAGGAGTGTAGTTCGGAGATAAGGGAAGTGATACTCTGGTAACAAGGTAGGGTAATAAAAAGAGAAAATTCAGGAAACACTCAGCAGGTCAGGCAGGGTCTGTGGAGAGAGAAACAGAGTTACCCTTTCTGGTCGATGACCTTCCATCAGATGTTGGGCAGTTGTGTTCGGTAATACTATTAAACGTGAAAATAGTCACGTCGAAGAGGTGAGGAAAAGATGTAAAAGTGGCGTTTGGAACAGATACTTTAGAATCCGATAAAGGTTTGATCAACCTGTATATCGAAATCGGAACTATAACGTATTTGAGTTCTCCGGTTAAAATTGGCAAGGATTTGTCTAAATGCTGTTGTTCATTATATGTCTAATTATTGCAGGATTAATAACTCTGACATTTAATGTTGCGAACCCTTTTACTGCACTGCGCGTTTTCCAGCTGTGCTTGGAGCGCCGCTCTCTTCAATCCATCGCTCAGAGCGACAGTTCCATTCAGCGTTTCTTTTCTCTGGCCCTTGGTGAAATTTCATAGATTGAAAGCGACGCGTCTCAACCCCGAGCTCATCACCGACTCGCTAACCGCTGCACAGCGACCACACTCTGCTCCCGTGAGATGGAGGCCCAGGTGCTGTTACAAACTCGAGTGCAGTTACAAGCAGAACTCATTCAAAGAAAGTCCAAGGCATTGAGGCGCCTGATTCTTTGCACCTTCCCAAAGAGTTTAAATTCATGTGGGGTGATTTGGGCACATCTTTCCCCACATTACAACACTTCAAAGGTACTTCAATGGTTGTAAAGCGGTTTGGGACGTCCTGAGTTCGTGAAAAGCTCTGTATCAATGCCGGTGTTTTTTTTGCAAAGGTTCCAACAGCAAGTTCAAAATTCGCGGGCAAAATGCGGGCTCGTCCGGGATTTGAACCCGGGACCTCTCGCAAATTTCAACCAATAACCCCGAAGCGAGAATCATACCCCTAGACCAACGAGCCAACTGATAGACTTTAGTGGCGATAAAAGGTAAGCATTGTAAAACCATTTTTTGTGTGTGGTTGTTCTTGATGAGCACAGCACTTGATACTGAGTCAGTGACTTTGCCTTTTCGACCTGTCTTCTGAACCGCCGCCCGGGCCCAACCTACAGTTAATGAGCTGTAGTTGAGATATTAGATGGATAAAAATTGATGATGTGGAGGTACTGGAAAGGCTGGCTGTATTTAAGTAGATAAGTCACCAGGACCAGATGAAATGCATCCGAGGATCTGAGGGAAGTAAAGGTGGAAATTACGGAGGGACTCGCCATAATCTTCCAATACTCATTGGATATGGGGTGGCGCCGGTAACGCCTCCCAATCGAAAAACAAATACGGATCCCAGGACGCACAAGGTCCGCCAGCATCCCTGGGATCACGTGGGCCAGGCCAACCAATCAAAAAGGGGAATTCCTATGAGGCTAATGGGGATTCCATTTATGAACGGAATCCCCATAAGCAGAATCGAAATCTCCAAATAAATAACATTTCACACCACGGAAATAAAAATAAATGATAACTTGTTCAAACTTAATGAATTTAATTAAACATTTGAAATATATTTAATTTTATGAAATATAACTATGAACATTTTAAAGCGGGCCAAAATGTACCTAAACTAATTTTAATTGTATGTATATGTTTATACCATTAAAAAAAATTATGTTAACATTGATTTCAACCCTTACACTGGTAAAAGAAGGCCTTACGCCTGCTATTTCCAGGTGTAAGGGTTTCCTGGGCATTCGCTGGGTAGTAGTTAGCCCAACTCTGCACCAGCAAAAGTGATGCTGTAGTGGATGGGGTGGATCTGCCCAAGCGAAACTTGACAGATGGCAAGTTCTGGGTTTTCGGCCGTGCGCAAACCAGGAACTTGCGGGGTCGTTGTGAAGGCGTACGAGAGCCTACGCTGTGCATTCGCTGTTGGAAGCCAACATAAAATGCGGACCATGGTGTAAAATGAGATATGCATAACAGTCCATCACATAGAAAGCATACGTTATTGAAGTATCTTTAGCATTTCATTAATTCTGTAAATTAAGATTATCGGTTAATTAATGCTAATTAAATTATTTGTTCACATTAGATGCATGTAAATAATTTTAACAAGTTAGTTTAAATTAATAAAAAACTATGTTATAAAAATTATTTCCCTGACCGGGAATCGAACCCGGGCCGCGGCGGTGAGAGCGCCGAATCCTAACCACTAGACTACCAGGGAACACGGAAGTATATGATGCGATAATTGTAAATAGAATGGGTCCATCCGTATTGGATAAAAATTCATCTTTGAATGTTTAAATCTAACAGCATTTCATGATTCTGCGGCTTACAAATCTATTTACATGCACCTGAAATATTTTGTCATTTATTGGGGTGCATCTATCTTCATTGGAAACCTCATTAAAATGTTCCAACCTCTTCTGTTTCCCTCATACCGGCTGTACCACAGCCACAAATCAACTGTGATCTCACGCGGTGCGCTGGCGTCTTCCAGTTCTATATATGTAGACAGAGAATTAATGACGAAAGGCCATCGACCTAAAGATTACACATACATATAACAATATTTTTAAGCAGCAGAGACATGAAATTCATTTACATGTAATACAAGTCAGAAACATAATTGTATTTCTATTTCTATAGCATTCTGCACTCAACATCGAGTTCAACAATTTCAGACCATAACCTCTGCTCCTATTTTTTCAGGTGGCAGCTGTTGATGATTCTGCCACTCCCATTTACACCTCCTCTAGACCCATCTCTCCTACCTTTACTGGTCCCATTACCATCTCCTTTTGCCTCGCACCTTCATCCCTTTTGTCATTTAATCTCTCCTGCCTTCCACCCTATCACAGACATTCCCTTTCGTTGTATCCTCCTCTCCCCCATTTGCTTAAAATCTGTTTCATCTCTAACTTATTCCAGTTCTGACGAAAGGTCATCGGACTGAAACGTTAACTCTGTTTCTCTCTCCACACATGCTGCCTGTCCTGCTGAGTATTTCCAGCATTTTCTGTTTTTATGTCAGATTTCCAGCATCTGCAGTATTTCGCTATTGCATACTTGTATTTACTCCGAATAGACTCAAATGTATTGATAAATATTGCGACGGTGCAGTGCAACGTTCCCTAGTGGGTAGGATTCAGCGTTCTCTTGGATTTGATTCCAGGTCAGGGGAGTAACAGTTTTTAATTCAAGACTTGATAAAATAATTACATGCATTTAATGTGGAAAAAAAGAATCATTGGTTTAAACATCATAAATTAATTCACAAAGTTCTTTTGTAGAACTTCAATCATTTATTTAGCCCTGAGCATGTGATGAACCTTTATCCCTATCTCATTGTATTTTAGGAGCCTTGGTTTAAAATGTTGAGTGTTTATGACACGCACCGAGCATCTAACACACGTTCTCATTGTTGTGAGTTAACAAATAAGATATTAATTATCCAGACTCATATGAGCTGTAAAAGAACAGTGACCCCGACGTGATTTGAACACGCAGCCTTCTGATCTGGAGTCAGACGCGCTACCGTTGCGCCACGAGGTCGAGATAACTTTCCACCCGTATTCAGGTTGATATATACACAAGTATCATAGCTGGTCGCTGTTGGGCAAATGACACTCATTCGCTTTCGATTCTCAATCAAAGAATTCATCTAGACATAAGATTTGGGAACAGTACATTGCATAAAGATAATTCAAGTCTGTGAGACGAGTAATAATTGCTTTAATCACCGTTGATTTCGGTCACAGACTCTCTTTGCGGGACACTTGTTCCGGGTTTAAGTTTACAAACTGGGTGAGTTCGCTTATCGCGGGGAGACAGGAGGAGCCTCAGCGGCCCCACTGTGAAGGTGTGGAAGAGAACACGTTAGGGGTGTGTGGGGGGATCAGTGACATTTTTTGTAAAGGGCAGCGGAGGAGAAGGACTGAGAGCTTTCAGTGTGGGACAGAAGCTGTTTAAAGTGAGGCAACACATTGCCGATCAGCACAGAGGGAGTTCACTGAGTTAGTTCCTCTCTTCTGCTACAGAACCGGCGGTTTCCGCAGTGCAGCGATTAGCACGTTCGAGCCCGGGTGAAAAATATATTTTTATACTTGCTGTGGTGAACAACCAGAGGTGAATGTATTCTCCTGTCATAAGGGCCACAGCGGCTTCTCCCTTATTCTTTAATTGCTCTTTAGTTCACTTCACTGAATCGATATCTTTGAGTGAGAGAAAACTGATCCACAGTGAGGCCCATTTCATCTTGTTTTAAACACTGGAATCTCCGAATCCCTGAAGTTCAGAAATGTAAATCATTAATCTGCAGGGTGGCCGTCAGTCCGAAGCATTTTGTGTTTGGATCCGGGAGTGCAGCTGGTTTCAGGCTCAAGATTGCCGCTACTGTCGATAGATTTGTGTTGGGTAAGGGCAATAAGGGTTAAGGAAACAAGGCGGGTCGATGAAGTGAAGATACAGATCAAGCCTCATCTAATTGAATGGCGCAACAGGCTCGAGGTGCTGAATAGCCTGCTCCTGTTCCTATTGAGTCGCTGCAATGCACCCGAGTGCTGGAGGGTTTCTGGTGTGTAGCTGGTTATCGCATTCCGCTAATACACGAAAACTCAACGGTTCAAAAGTGGGTAGAGGCAATTTAATGCCTTTTCTCCATTCAAGATTACTAAATATGAAAACTGGAATAATTTACATGTTTGCTTAAGTACAAAATAAAACACGCATTGTCAGGCGAATTATGCCATTCAAATGGCAGCTTTACAGAGAGTGAAGTAATTCTCAATGATATTTCCCATCCTGACTGTTGAACGTTTTGTCAGCCTAATACAGTTACTGAACCAAATACAGCAACTCAAACTAATACAGCACCTCAAACTAATACAACACCTCAAACTAATGCAGCAACTCAAACTAATACAGCACCTCAAACTAATACAGCACCTGAAACTAATGCAGCCCCTCAAAATAATACACCCCTCAAACTAATACAGCACCTCAAACTAATACCACACCTCAAATTAACACAGCCCCTCAAACTAATACAGCCCCTCAAACTAATACAGCACCTCCAAGTAATACAGCACCTCAAACTAATACAGCCCCTCAAACTAATACAGCACCTCCAAGTAATACAACACCTCAAACTAATGCAGCAACTCAAACTAATACAGCACCTCAAACTAATACAACACCTCAAACTAATGCAGCAACTCAAACTGATAAAGCCCCTCCAACTAATACAGCACCTCAAACTAATGCAGCCCCTCAAACTAATACACCCCTCAAACTAATACAGCACCTCAAACTAATACCACACCTCAAATTAACACAGCCCCTCAAACTAATACACCCCTCAAACTAATACAGCACCTCAAACTAATACAGCACCTCAAACTAATACAGCACCTCAAACTAATACAGCCCCTCAAACTAATACAGCCCCTCAAACTAATAAAGCCCCTCAAACTAATACAGCCCCTCAAACTAATACACCCCTCAAACTAATACAGCACCTCAAACTAATACTGCCCCTCAAACTAATAAAGCCCCTCAAACTAATACAGCACCTCAAACTAATACAGCACCTCAAACTAACACAGCACCTCAAACTAATGCAGCAACTCAAACTAATACAACACCTCAAACTAATGCAGCAATTCAAACTAATACAGCCCCTCAAACTAATACACCACCTCAAACTAATACAACACCTCAAACTAATACAATACCTCAAACTAATCAGGAACTCAAACTAATACAGCACCTCAAACTACTACAGCACCTGAAACTAATGCAGCCCCTCAAACTAATACACCCCTCAAACTAATACAGCACCTCAAACTAATACAACACCTCAAATTAATGCAGCTCCTCAAACTAAAACAGCACCTATAACTAATACAACACCTCAAACTAATACAGCAACTCAAACTAATACAGCACCTCAAACTAATGCAGCACCACAAACTAACACAACACCTCAAATTAATGCAGCACTTCAAACTAATACAGCACCTCAAACTAATTCAGCACCTCAAACTAATACAGCAACTCAAACTAATACAGCCCCTCAAACTAATACAGCCCCTCAAACTAATACAGCCCCTCAAACTAATACAGCCCCTCAAACTAATACAGCCCCTCAAACTAATACAGCCCCTCAAACTAATACAGCCCCTCAACTAATACAGCCCCTCAAACTAATGCAGCCCCAAAAACTAATACAGCCCCTCAAACTAATACAGCCCCTCAAACTAATACAGCCCCTCAAACTAATACAGCCCCTCAAACTAATACAGCCCCTCAAACTAATACAGCCCCTCAAACTAATACAGCCCCTCAAACTAATACAGCCCCTCAAACTAATACACCCCTCAAACTAATACTGACCCTCAAACTAATACAGCCCTTCAAACTAATACAGCCCCTCAAACTAATACAGCACCTCAAACTAATACAGCACCTCAAACGAATACAGCACCTCAAACTAATACAGCCCCTCAAACTAATACAGCCCCTCAAACTAATACAGCCCCTCAAACCAATACAGCCCCTCAAACTAATACAGCTCCTCAAACTAATACAGACCCTCAAACTAATACACCCCTCAAACTAATACAGCCCCTCAAACTAATGCAGCACCTCCAACTAATACATCCCCTCAAACTAGTACAGCACCTCAAACTAATGCAGCAACTCAAACTAATACAGCACCTCAAACTAATACAGCAACTCAAACTAATGCAGCACCTCAAACTAATACAGCACCTCAAACTAATACAGCCCCTCAAACTAATACAGCACCTCAAACTAATACCGCACCTCAAATTAACACAGCCTCTCAAACTAATAAAGCCCCTCAAACTAATACAGCACCTCAAACTAATACAGCCCCTCAAACTGATACAGCACCTCAAACTGATACAGCACCTCAAACTAATACAGCACCTCAAACTAATACAGCCCCTCAAACTAATACAGCCACTCAAACTAATACAGCCCCTCAAACTAATACAGCCCCTCAAACTAATACAGCCCCTCAAACTAATACAGACCCTCAAACTAATACTGACCCTCAAACTAATACAGCCCTTCAAACTAATACAGCACCTCAAATTAATACAGCACCTCAAACTATTACAGCACCTCAAACTAACACAGCAACTCAAACTAATACAACACCTAAAACTAATACAGCAACTCAAACTAATGTAGCACCTGAAACTAATACAGCCCCTCAAACTAATACAGCCCCTCAAATTAATACAGCCCCTCAAACCAATACAGCCCCTCAAACTAATACAGCTCCTCAAACTAATGCAGCCCCTCAAACTAATGAAGCTCCTCAAACTAATACAGTACCTCAAACTATTACAGCACCTCAAACTAATACAGCACCTGAAACTATAACAACACCTCAAACTAATACAGCAACTCAAACTAATACAGCACCTCAAACTAATGCAGCACCTCCAACTAATACATCCCCTCAAACTAGTACAGCACCTCAAACTAATGCAGCAACTCAAACTAATACAGCACCTCAAACTAATACAGCAACTCAAACTAATGCAGCACCTCAAACTAATACAGCACCTCAAACTAATACAGCAACTCAAACTAATGCAGCACCTCAAACTAATGCAGCAACTCAAACTAATACAGCCCCTCAAACTAATACAGCAACTCAAACTAATGCAGCACCTCAAACTAATACAGCCCCTCAAACTAGTACAGCACCTCAAACTAATGCAGCAACTCAAACTAATACAGCACCTCAAACTAATACAGCAACTCAAACTAATGCAGCACCTCAAACTAATACAGCCCCTCAAACTAGTACAGCACCTCAAACTAATGCAGCAACTCAAACTAATACACCCCTCAAACTAATACAGCACCTCAAACTAATACCACACCTCAAATTAACACAGCCTCTCAAACTAATAAAGCCCCTCAAACTAATACAGCACCTCAAACTAATACAGCACCTCAAACTGATACAGCACCTCAAACTAATACAGCACCTCAAACTAATACAGCCCCTCAAACTAATACAGCCCCTCAAACTAATACAGCCCCTCAAACTAATAAAGCCCCTCAAACTAATACAGCCCCTCAAACTGATACAGCACCAAAAACTGATACAGCACCTCAAACTAATACAGCACCTCAAACTAATACAGCACCTCAAACTAATACAGCCCCTCAAACTAATACAGCCCCTCAAACTAATACAGCACCTCAAACTAACACAGCAACTCAAACTAATGCAGCAACTCAAACTAATACAACACCTCAAACTAATGCAGCAATTCAAACTAATACAGCCCCTCAAACTAATACAGACCCTCAAACTAATACAGCATCTCAAACTAATACAACACCTCAAACTAATACAGCACCTCAAACTAATACAACACCACAAACTAATACAGCAACTCAAACTAATACAGCACCTCAAACTAATGCAGCTCCTCAAACTAATATAGCACATCAAACTAATACAGCAACTCAAACTAATACAGCCCCTCAAACTAATACACCACCTCAAACTAATACAACACCTCAAACTAATACAATACCTCAAACTAATGCAGCAACTCAAACTAATACAGCACCTCAAAATACTACAGCACCTGAAACTAATGCAGCCCCTCAAACTAATACACCCCTCAAACTAATACAGCACCTCAAACTAATACAACACCTCAAATTAATACAGCCCCTCAAACTAATACAGCCCCTCAAACTAATACAGAACCTCCAACTAATAAAGCACCTCAAATTGATACAACACCTCAAACTAATGCAGCAACTCAAACTAATACAACACCTCAAACTAATGCAGCAACTCAAACTAATACAGCCCCTCAAACTAATACAGCCCCTCAAACTAATACAGCATCTCAAACTAATACAGCACCTCAAACTAAAACAGCACCTATAACTAATACAACACCTCAAACTAATACAGCACCTCAAACTAATACAGCAACTCAAATTAATACAGCACCTCAAACTAAAACAGCACCTATAACTAATACAACACCTCAAATACAGAACCTCAAACTAATACAATACCTCAAACTAATACAGCCCCTCAAACTAATACAGCCCCTCAAACTAATACAGCCCCTCAAACTAATACAGCCCCTCAAACTAATACAGCCCCTCAAACTAATACAGCCCCTCAAACTAATACAGCCCTTCAAACTAATACAGCCCCTCAAACTAATACAGCCCCTCAAACTAATACAGCCCCTCAAACTAATACAGCACCTCAAACTAATACAGCACCTCAAACTATTACAGCACCTCAAACTAATACAGCACCTCAAACTAATACAGCAACTCAAATTAATACAGCCCCTCAAACTAATACAGCACCTCAAACTAATACAGCAACTCAAATTAATACAGCCCCTCAAACTAATACAGCAACTCAAATTAATACAGCCCCTCAAACTAATACAGCAACTCAAATTAATACAGCCCCTCAAACTAATACAGCCCCTCAAACTAATACAGCAACTCAAATTAATACAGCCCCTCAAACTAATACAGCCCCTCAAACTAATACAGCACCTCAAACTAACACAGCAACTCAAACTAATACAGACCCTCAAACTAATACAGCAACTCAAACTAATACAGCCCCTCAAACTAATACAGCCCCTCAAACTAATACAGCAACTCAAACTAATACAGCCCCTCAAACTAATACAGCCCCTCAAACTAATACAGCACCTCAAACTAACACAGCAACTCAAACTAATACAGACCCTCAAACTAATACAGCAACTCAAACTAATACAGCCCCTCAAACTAATACAGCCCCTCAAACTAATACAGCCCCTCAAATTAATACAGCCCCTCAAACTAATACAGCACCTCAAACTAATACAGCACCTCAAACTAATACAGTACCTCAAACTATTACAGCACCTCAAACTAATACAGCACCTGAAACTATAACAACACCTCAAACTAATACAGCAACTCAAACTAATGCAGCACCTCAAAATAATACAGCACCTCAAACTAATGCAGCACCTCCAACTAATACATCCCCTCAAACTAGTACAGCACCTCAAACTAATGCAGCAACTCAAACTAATACAGCACCTCAAATTAATACAGCAACTCAAACTAATGCAGCACCTCAAACTAATACAGCACCTCAAACTAATACAGCAACTCAAACTAATGCAGCACCTCCAACTAATACATCCCCTCAAACTAGTACAGCACCTCAAACTAATGCAGCAACTCAAACTAATACAGCACCTCAAACTAATACCACACCTCAAATTAACACAGCCCCTCAAACTAATACACCACTCAAACTAATACAGCACCTCAAACTAATACCGCACCTCAAATTAACACAGCCTCTCAAACTAATAAAGCCCCTCAAACTAATACAGCACCTCAAACTAATACAGCCCCTCAAACTGATACAGCACCTCAAACTGATACAGCACCTCAAACTAATACAGCACCTCAAACTAATACAGCCCCTCAAACTAATACAGCCCCTCAAACTAATAAAGCCCCTCAAACTAATACAGCCCCTCAAACTGATACAGCACCACAAACTGATACAGCACCTCAAACTAATACAGCACCTCAAACTAATACAGCACCTCAAACTAATACAGCCCCTCAAACTAATACAGCCCCTCAAACTAATACAGCCCCTCAAACTAATAAAGCCCCTCAAACTAATACAGCACCTCAAACTAATACAGCCCCTCAAACTAATACAGAACCTCAAACTAATACTGCCCCTCAAACTAATAAAGCCCCTCAAACTAATACAGCACCTCAAACTAATACAGCATCTCAAACTAATGCAGCAACTCAAACTAATACAACACCTCAAACTAATACAGCACCTCAAACTAATACAACACCACAAACTAATACAGAACCTCAAACTAATACTGCCCCTCAAACTAATAAAGCCCCTCAAACTAATACAGCACCTCAAACTAATACAACACCTCAAACTAATACAGCACCTCAAACTAATACAACACCTCAAACTAATGCAACACCTCAAACTAATGCAGCAATTCAAACTAATACAGCCCCTCAAACTAATACAGACCCTCAAACTAATACAGCATCTCAAACTAATACAACACCTCAAACTAATACAGCACCTCAAACTAATACAACACCACAAACTAATACAGCAACTCAAGCTAATACAGCACCTCAAACTAATGCAGCTCCTCAAACTAATATAGCACCTCAAACTAATACAGCCCCTCAAACTAATACACCACCTCAAACTAATACAACACCTCAAACTAATACAATACCTCAAACTAATGCAGCAACTCAAACTAATACAGCACCTCAAACTACTACAGCACCTGAAACTAATGCAGCCCCTCAAACTAATACACCCCTCAAACTAATACAGCACCTCAAACTAATACAACACCTCAAATTAATACAGCCCCTCAAACTAATACAGCCCCTCAAACTGATACAACACCTCAAACTAATGCAGCAACTCAAACTAATACAACACCTCAAACTAATGCAGCAACTCAAACTAATACAGCCCCTCAAACTAATACAGACCCTCAAACTAATACAGCATCTCAAACTAATACAGCACCTCAAACTAAAACAGCACCTATAACTAATACAACACCTCAAACTAATACAGCAACTCAAACTAATACAGCACCTCAAACTAATGCAGCTCCTCAAACTAATATAGCACCTCAAACTAATACAGCAACTCAAATTAATACAGCCCCTCAAACTAATACAATACCTCAAACTAATGCAGCACTTCAAACTAATACAGCACCTCAAACTAATTCAGCACCTCAAACTAATACAGCAACTCAAACTAATACAGCCCCTCAAACTAATACAGCCCCTCAAACTAATACAGCCCCTCAAACTAATACAGCCCCTCAACTAATACAGCCCCTCAAACTAATGCAGCCCCAAAAACGAATACAGCCCCTCAAACGAATACAGCCCCTCAAACTAATACAGCCCCTCAAACTAATACAGCCCCTCAAACTAATACAGCCCCTCAAACTAATACAGCCCCTCAAACTAATACAGCCCCTCAAACTAATACAGCCCCTCAAACTAATACAGCCCCTCAAACTAATACAGCCCCTCAAACTAATACACCCTTCAAACTAATACAGCCCCTCAAACTAATACAGCAACTCAAACTAATGCAGCTCCTCAAACTAATATAGCACCTCAATCTAATACAGCAACTCAAACTAATACAGCCCCTCAAACAAATACACCACCTCAAACTAATACAACACCTCAAACTATTACAGCACCTCAAACTAACACAGCACCTCAAACTAATACAGCATCTCAAACGAATACAGCCCCTTAAACTGATACAGCAACTCAAACTAATACAGCAACTCAAACTATAACAGCACCTCAAACTAATACAGCACCTCAAACTAATACAGCCCCTCAAACTAATACAGCCCCTCAAACTAATAAAGCACCTCAAACTAATACACCCCCTCAAACTAATACAGCCACTCAAACTAGTACAACACCTCAAACTAATAAATCATTTCAAACTAAGAAAGCACCTCAAACTAATACACCCCCTCAAACTAATACAGCACCTCAAACTAATACAACACCTCAAACTAATACAACACCTCAAACTAATACAACACCTCAAACTAATACACCCCCTCAAACTAATACAGCCACTCAAACTAATACACCCCCTCAAACTAATACAGCCCCTCAAACTAATACAGCAACGCAAATTAACACAGCACCTCAAACTAATATCACCTCAAACTGATACAACACCTCAAACTAATGCAGCAACTCAAACTAATACAGCACCTCAAACTAATACAGCAACTCAAACTAATGCAGCACCTCAAACTAATACAGCACCTCAAACTAATACAGCCCCTCAAACTAATACAGCCCCTCAAACTAATACAGCCCCTCAAACTAATACAGCCCCTCAAACAAATACAGCCCCTCAAACTAATACAGCCCCTCAAACTAATACAGCCCCTCAAACTAACACAGCCCCTCAAACTAATACAGCCCCTCAAACTAATACAGCCCCTCAAACTAATACAGCCCCTCAAACTAATACAGCCCCTCAAACTAATACAGCCCCTCAAACTAATACAGCCCCTCAAACTAATACAGCCCCTCAAACTAACACAGCCCCTCAAACTAATACAGCCCCTCAAACTAATACAGCCCCTCAAACTAATACACCCCTCAAACTAATACAGCCCCTCAAACTAATACAGCAACTCAAACTAATGCAGCTCCTCAAACTAATATAGCACCTCAAACTAATACAGCAACTCAAACTAATACAGCCCCTCAAACAAATACACCACCTCAAACTAATACAACACCTCAAACTAATACAATACCTCAAACTAATACAGCCCCTCAAACCAATACAGCCCATCAAACTATTACAGCACCTCAAAGTAATACAGCACCTCAAACTAATACAGCATCTCAAACTAATACAGCCCCTTAAACTGATACAGCAACTCAAACTAATACAGCAACTCAAACTATAACAGCACCTCAAACTAATACAGCACCTCAACTAATACAGCCCCTCAAACTAATACAGCCCCTCAAACTAATACAACACCTCAAACTAACACCCCCCCTTAAACTAATACAGCCCTCAAGCTAATACAGCAACTCAAACTAATACAGCACCTCAAAATAATACAGCAACACAAACTAACACAGCACCTCAAACTAATGCAGCACCTCAAACTAATACAGCAACTCAAACTAATACAGCAACTCACACTGATACAGCAACTCAAACTGATACAACACCTCAAACTAATACAGCAACTCAAACTAATACATCACCTCAAACTAATACAACACCTCGAACTAATACAGCAACTCAAACTAATGCAACACCTCAAACTAATACAGCACCTCAAACTAATACAGCAACTCAAACTAATGCAGCACCTCAAACTAATACAGGAACTCAAACTAATGCAGCAACTCAAACTAATACAGCAACTCAAACTGATAGAACACTTCAAACTAATACAGCAACTCAAACTAATACAGCACCTCAAACTTATACTGAACCTCAAACTAATACAGAACCTCAAACTAATACAACCCCTCAAACTAATACAGCACCTCAAACGAATACAGCAACTCAAACTAATACAGCCCCTCAAACTAATACAGCCACTCAAACTAATACAGCCCCTCAAACTAATACAGCCCCTGAAACTAATACAGCCCCTCAAACTAATACAGACCCTCAAACTAATACAGACCCTCAAACTAATACAGCCCTTCAAACTAATACAGCACCTCAAATTAAAACAGCACCTCAAACTAATACAGCACCTCAAACGAATACAGCACCTCAAACTAATACAGCACCTCAAACTAATACAGCACCTCAAACTAACACAGCAACTCAAACTAATACAACACCTCAAACTAATACAGCAACTCAAACTAATGTAGCACCTGAAACTAATACAGCCCCTCAAACTAATACAGCCCCTCAAACTAATACAGCCCCTCAAACTAATACAGACCCTCAAACTAATACAGCCCCTCAAACTAATACAGCCCCTCAAACTAATGAAGCACCTCAAACTAATACAGCACCTCAAACTAATACAGCCCCTCAAACTAATACAGCCCCTCAAACTAATACAGCACCTCAAACTAATACAGCACCTCAAACTATTACAGCACCTCAAACTAATACAGCACCTCAAACTAATACAGTACCTCAAACTAATACAGCACCTCAAACTAATACAGCACCTGAAACTATAACAACACCTCAAACTAATACAGCACCTCAAACTAATACAGCCCCTCAAACTAATACAGCCCCTCAAACTAATACAGCACCTCAAACTAATACAGCACCTCAAACTAATGCAGCACCTCAAAATAATACAGCACCTCAAACTAATGCAGCACCTCCAACTAATACATCCCCTCAAACTAGTACAGCACCTCAAACTAATGCAGCAACTCAAACTAATACAGCACCTCAAACTAATACAGCACCTCAAACTAATGCAGCACCTCAAACTAATACAGCACCTCAAACTAATGCAGCACCTCAAACTAATACAGCAACTCAAACTAATGCAGCACCTCAAACTAATAGAGCAACTCAAACTAATGCAGCAACTCATACTAATACAGCAACTCAAACTAATAAAGCCCCTCAAACTAATACAGCACCTCAAACTAATACAGCCCCTCAAACTAATACAGCACCTCAATCTATTACAGCACCTCAAACTATTACAGCACCTCAAACTAATACAGCACCACAAACTAATACAGCACCTCAAACTAATACAGCACCTCAAACGAATACAGCACCTCAAACTGATACAGCCCCTCAAACTGATACAGCACCTCAAACTAATACAGCACCTCAAACTAATACAGCCCCTGAGACTAATACAGCCCCTCATATTAATAAAGCACCTCAAACTAATACACCCCCTCAAACTAATACAGTCACTCAAACTAATACAACACCTGAAACTAATAAATCACCTCAAACTAAGAAAGCACCTCAAACTAATACACCCACTCAAACTAATACAGCCCCTCAAACTAACACCCCCCTTAAACTATTACAGCCCCTCAAGCTAATACAGCAACTCAATCTAATACAGCACCTCAAAATAATACAGCAACACAAACTAATACTGCACCTCAAACTAATGCAGCACCTCAAACTAATACAGCAACTCAAACTGATACAGCAACTCAAACTGATACAACACCTCAAACTAATACAGCACCTCAAACTAATACTGAACCTCAAACTAATACTGAACCTCAAACTAATACAACCCCTCAAACTAATACAGCCCCTCAAACTAATACACCCCTCAAACTAATACAGCCCCTCAAACTAATACAGCAACTCAAACTAATGCAGCTCCTCAAACTAATATAGCACCTCAAACTAATACAGCAACTCAAACTAATACAGCCCCTCAAACAAATACACCACCTCAAACTAATACAACACCTCAAACTAATACAATACCTCAAACTAATACAGCCCCTCAAACTAATACAGCCCATCAAACTATTACAGCACCTCAAACTAATACAGCACCTCAAACTAATACAGCATCTCAAACTAATACAGCCCCTTAAACTGATACAGCAACTCAAACTAATACAGCAACTCAAACTATAACAGCACCTCAAACTAATACAGCACCTCAACTAATACAGCCCCTCAAACTAATACAGCCCCTCAAACTAATACAACACCTCAAACTAACACCCCCCCCTTAAACTAATACAGCCCCTCAAGCTAATACAGCAACTCAAACGAATACAGCACCTCAAAATAATACAGCAACACAAACTAACACAGCACCTGAAACTAATGCAGCACCTCAAACTAATACAGCAACTCAAACTAATACAGCAACTCAAACTGATACAGCAACTCAAACTGATACAACACCTCAAACTAATACAGCAACTCAAACTAATACATCACCTCAAACTAATACAACACCTCGAACTAATACAGCAACTCAAACTAATGCAACACCTCAAACTAATACAGCACCTCAAACTAATACAGCAACTCAAACTAATGCAGCACCTCAAACTAATACAGGAACTCAAACTAATGCAGCAACTCAAACTAATACAGCAACTCAAACTGATAGAACACTTCAAACTAATACAGCAACTCAAACTAATACAGCACCTCAAACTTATACTGAACCTCAAACTAATACTGAACCTCAAACTAATACAACCCCTCAAACTAATACAGCACCTCAAACGAATACAGCAACTCAAACTAATACAGCCCCTCAAACTAATACAGCCACTCAAACTAATACAGCCCCTCAAACTAATACAGCCCCTGAAACTAATACAGCCCCTCAAACTAATACAGCCCCTCAAACTAATACTGACCCTCAAACTAATACAGCCCTTCAAACTAATACAGCACCTCAAATTAATACAGCACCTCAAACTATTACAGCACCTCAAACGAATACAGCACCTCAAACTAATACAGCACCTCAAACTAATACAGCACCTCAAACTAACACAGCAACTCAAACTAATACAACACCTAAAACTAATACAGCAACTCAAACTAATGTAGCACCTGAAACTAATACAGCCCCTCAAACTAATACAGCCCCTCAAACTAATACAGCCCCTCAAACCAATACAGACCCTCAAACTAATACACCCCTCAAACTAATACAGCCCCTCAAACTAATGAAGCACCTCAAACTAATACAGCACCTCAAACTAATACAGCCCCTCAAATTAATACAGCCCCTCAAACTAATACAGCACCTCAAACTAATACAGCACCTCAAACTATTACAGCACCTCAAACTAATACAGCACCTCAAACTAATACAGTACCTCAAACTATTACAGCACCTCAAACTAATACAGCACCTGAAACTATAACAACACCTCAAACTAATACAGCAACTCAAACTAATGCAGCACCTCAAAATAATACAGCACCTCAAACTAATGCAGCACCTCCAACTAATACATCCCCTCAAACTAGTACAGCACCTCAAACTAATGCAGCAACTCAAACTAATACAGCACCTCAAACTAATACAGCAACTCAAACTAATGCAGCACCTCAAACTAATACAGCACCTCAAACTAATGCAGCACCTCAAACTAATACAGCAACTCAAACTAATGCAGCACCTCAAACTAATAGAGCAACTCAAACTAATGCAGCAACTCATACTAATACAGCAACTCAAACTAATAAAGCCCCTCAAACTAATACAGCACCTCAAACTAATACAGCCCCTCAAACTAATACAGCACCTCAATCTATTACAGCACCTCAAACTATTACAGCACCTCAAACTAATACAGCACCACAAACTAATACAGCACCTCAAACTAATACAGCACCTCAAACGAATACAGCACCTCAAACTGATACAGCCCCTCAAACTGATACAGCACCTCAAACTAATACAGCACCTCAAACTAATACAGCCCCTGAGACTAATACAGTCACTCAAACTAATACAACACCTGAAACTAATAAATCACCTCAAACTAAGAAAGCACCTCAAACTAATACACCCACTCAAACTAATACAGCCCCTCAAACTAACACCCCCCTTAAACTAATACAGCCCCTCAAGCTAATACAGCAACTCAATCTAATACAGCACCTCAAAATAATACAGCAACACAAACTAATACTGCACCTCAAACTAATGCAGCACCTCAAACTAATACAGCAACTCAAACTGATACAGCAACTCAAACTGATACAACACCTCAAACTAATACAGCACCTCAAACTAATACTGAACCTCAAACTAATACAACCCCTCAAACTAATACAGCACCTCAAACGAATACAGCAACTCAAACTAATACAGCAACTCAAACTAATACAACACCCTTAACTAATGCAGCAACTCAAACTAATACAGCACCTCAAACTAATGCAGCAACTCAACCTAATGCAGCAACTCAAACTAATGCAGCAACTCAAACTAATACAGCACCTCAAACTAATGCAGCAACTCAAACTCATACAGCAGCTCAAACTAATACAATACCTCAAACTAATACAGCACCGCAAACTAATACAGCAACTCAAACTAATGCAGCACCTCAAACTAATACAGCAACTCAAACTAATGCAGCAACTCAAACTGATACAACACCTCAAACTAATACATCAACTCAAACTAATGCAGCACCTCAAACTAATACAGCACCTGAAACTAATACAACACCTCAAACTAATACAGCAACTCAAACTAATACAGCGCCTCAAACTAATACAGCACCTCAAACTAATAATGAACCTCAAACTTATACAACCCCTCAAACTAATACAGCTCCTCAAACTAATACAGCAACTCAAACTAATACAGCCCCTCAAACTAATACAGCCCCTCAAACTAATACAGCCCCTCAAACTAATAGAGCCCCTCAAACTAATACAGCCCCTCAAACTAATACAGCACCTCAAACTAATGCAGCACCTCAAACTAATGCAGCACCTCAAACTAATACAGCACCTCAAACTAATATAGCCCCTCAAACTAATACAGACCCTCAAACTAATACAGCCCCTCAAACTAATATAGACCTTCAAACTAATACAGACCCTCAAACTAATACAGACCCTCAAACTAATACAGCACCTCAAACTGATACAGCACCTTAAACTAATACAGCCCCTCAAACTAATACAGCACCTCAAACCAATACAGCACCTCAAACTAATACAGCCCCTCAAACTAATACAGCCCCTCAAACTAATACAGCCCCTCAAACTAATACAGCCCCTCAAACTGATACAGCACCTCAAACTAATACAGCACCTCAAACCAATACAGCACCTCAAACTAAGAAAGCACCTCAAACTAATACAGCCCCTCAAACTAATAAAACATCTCAAACTAACACACTCCCTCAAACTAATACAGCCCCTCAACCGAGTACAACACCTCAAACTAATGCAGCACCTCAAACTAATACAGCACCTCAAACTAATACAGCAACTCAAACTAATACAGCAACGCAAACTAATACAGCAACGCAAACTAACACAGCACCTCAAACTAATACAGCCCGTGAAACTAATACAGCCCCTCAAACTAATACAGCACCTCTAACTAATACAGCACTTCAAACTAATACAGCAACTCAAACTAATACAGCACCTCAAACTAATACAGCAACTCAAACTAATACAGCACCTCAAACTAATACAGCACTTCAAACTAATACAGCAACTCAAACTAATACAGCACCTCAAACTAATACAGCAACTCAAACTAATACAGCAACGCAAACTAATACAGCAACGCAAACTAACACAGCACCTCAAACTAATACAGCCCGTGAAACTAATACAGCCCCTCAAACTAATACAGCACCTCAAACTAATACAGCACCTCAAACTAATACAGCACCTCAAACTAATGCAGCACCTCAAACTAATACAGCACTTCAAACTAATACACCCCCTCAAACTAATACAGCCACTCAAACTAATACAGCCCCTCAAACTAATACAGCACCTCAAACTAATACTGAACCTCAAACTTATACAACCCCTCAAACTAATACAGCTCCTCAAACTAATACAGCAACTCAAACTAATACAGCCCCTCAAACTAATACAGCCCCTCAAACTAATAGAGCCCCTCAAACTAATACAGCCCCTCAAACTAATAGAGCCCCTCAAACTAATGCAGCACCTCAAACTAATACAGCACCTCAAACTAATATAGCCCCTCAAACTAATACAGACCCTCAAACTAATACAGCCCCTCAAACTAATACAGACCCTCAAACTAATACAGACCCTCAAACTAATACAGACCCTCAAACTAATACAGCACCTCAAACTAATACAGCAACTCAAACTAATACAGCCCCTCAAACTGATACAGCACCTTAAACTAATATACCCCCTCAAACTAATACAGCACCTCAAACCAATACAGCACCTCAAACTAATACAGCCCCTCAAACTAATACAGCCCCTCAAACTGATACAGCACCTTAAACTAATATACCCCCTCAAACTAATACAGCACCTCAAACCAATACAGCACCTCAAAC
This sequence comes from Squalus acanthias, assembly GCA_030390025.1. Taxonomy (NCBI): domain Eukaryota; kingdom Metazoa; phylum Chordata; class Chondrichthyes; order Squaliformes; family Squalidae; genus Squalus; species Squalus acanthias. The sequence continues at coordinate 11,418,390 of JASTWF010000029.1, read as the reverse complement.
TAAGAAAGCACCTCAAACTAATACAGCCCCTCAAACTAATAAAACATCTCAAACTAACACACTCCCTCAAACTAATACAGCCCCTCAACCGAGTACAACACCTCAAACTAATGCAGCACCTCAAACTAATACAGCACCTCAAACTAATACAGCAACTCAAACTAATACAGCAACGCAAACTAATACAGCAACGCAAACTAACACAGCACCTCAAACTAATACAGCCCGTGAAACTAATACAGCACCTCAAACTAATACAGCACCTCAAACGAATACAGCACCTCAAACTGATACAGCCCCTCAAACTGATACAGCACCTCAAACTAATACAGCACCTCAAACTAATACAGCCCCTGAGACTAATACAGCCCCTCATATTAATAAAGCACCTCAAACTAATACACCCCCTCAAACTAATACACCCACTCAAACTAATACAGCCCCTCAAGCTAATACAGCAACTCAATCTAATACAGCACCTCAAAATAATACAGCAACACAAACTAATACTGCACCTCAAACTAATGCAGCACCTCAAACTAATACAGCAACTCAAACTGATACAGCAACTCAAACTGATACAACACCTCAAACTAATACAGCACCTCAAACTAATACTGAACCTCAAACTAATACTGAACCTCAAACTAATACAACCCCTCAAACTAATACAGCACCTCAAACGAATACAGCAACTCAAACTAACACAGCAACTCAAACTAATACAACACCCTTAACTAATGCAGCAACTCAAACTAATACAGCAACTCAAACTAATGCAGCAACTCAAACTAATGCAGCAACTCAAACTAATGCAGCAACTCAAACTAATACAGCACCTCAAACTAATGCAGCAACTCAAACTCATACAGCAGCTCAAACTAATACAGCACCTCAAACTAATACAGCACCTCAAACTAATACAGCAACTCAAACTAATGCAGCACCTCAAACTAATACAGCAACTCAAACTAATGCAGCAACTCAAACTGATACAACACCTCAAACTAATACATCAACTCAAACTAATGCAGCACCTCAAACTAATACAGCACCTGAAACTAATACAACACCTCAAACTAATACAGCAACTCAAACTAATACAGCGCCTCAAACTAATACAGCACCTCAAACTAATACTGAACCTCAAACTTATACAACCCCTCAAACTAATACAGCTCCTCAAACTAATACAGCAACTCAAACTAATACAGCCCCTCAAACTAATACAGCCCCTCAAACTAATACAGCACCTCAAACTAATGCAGCACCTCAAACTAATGCAGCACCTCAAACTAATACAGCACCTCAAACTAATATAGCCCCTCAAACTAATGCAGACCCTCAAACTAATACAGCCCCACAAACTAATACAGACCCTCAAACTAATACAGACCCTCAAACTAATACAGACCCTCAAACTAATACAGCACCTCAAACTAATACAGCAACTCAAACTAATACAGCACCTCAAACTAATACAGCAACTCAAACTAATACAGCCCCTCAAACTAATACAATACCTCAAACTAATACAGCACCTCAAACCAATACAGCACCTCAAACTAATACAGCCCCTCAAACTAATACAGCCCCTCAAACTGATACAGCACCTCAAACTAATACAGCACCTCAAACTAATACAGCCCCTCAAACTGATACAGCCCCTCAAACTGATACAGCACCTTAAACTAATACAGCACCTCAAACTAATACAGCCCCTCAAACTGATACAGCACCTTAAACTAATATACCCCCTCAAACTAATACAGCACCTCAAACCAATACAGCACCTCAAACTAAGAAAGCACCTCAAACTAATACACACCCTCAAACTAATACAGCCCCTCAAACTAATACAGCACCTCAAACCAATACAGCACCTCAAACTAATAAAACATCTCAAACTAACACACTCCCTCAAACTAATACAGCCCCTCAACCGAGTACAACACCTCAAACTAATGCAGCACCTCAAACTAATACAGCACCTCAAACTAATACAGCAACTCAAACTAATACAGCAACGCAAACTAATACAGCAACGCAAACTAACACAGCACCTCAAACTAATACAGCCCGTGAAACTAATACAGCCCCTCAAACTAATACAGCACCTCAAACTAATACAGCACTTCAAACTAATACAGCAACTCAAACTAATACAGCACCTCAAACTAATACAGCAACTCAAACTAATACAGCACCTCAAACTAATACAGCACTTCAAACTAATACAGCAACTCAAACTAATACAGCACCTCAAACTAATACAGCAACTCAAACTAATACAGCAACGCAAACTAATACAGCAACGCAAACTAACACAGCACCTCAAACTAATACAGCCCGTGAAACTAATACAGCCCCTCAAACTAATACAGCAACTCAAACTAATACAGCACCTCAAACTAATACAGCACCTCAAACTAATACAGCACCTCAAACTAATACAGCACTTCAAACTAATACACCCCCTCAAACTAATACAGCCACTCAAACTAATACAGCCCCTCAAACTAATACAGCACCTCAAACTAATACTGAACCTCAAACTTATACAACCCCTCAAACTAATACAGCTCCTCAAACTAATACAGCAACTCAAACTAATACAGCCCCTCAAACTAATACAGCCCCTCAAACTAATACAGCCCCTCAAACTAATAGAGCCCCTCAAACTAATACAGCCCCTCAAACTAATACAGCACCTCAAACTAATGCAGCACCTCAAACTAATGCAGCACCTCAAACTAATACAGCACCTCAAACTAATATAGCCCCTCAAACTAATACAGACCCTCAAACTAATACAGCCCCTCAAACTAATACAGACCCTCAAACTAATACAGACCCTCAAACTAATACAGACCCTCAAACTAATACAGCACCTCAAACTAATACAGCAACTCAAACTAATACAGCCCCTCAAACTGATACAGCACCTTAAACTAATATACCCCCTCAAACTAATACAGCACCTCAAACCAATACAGCACCTCAAACTAATACAGCCCCTCAAACTAATACAGCCCCTCAAACTGATACAGCACCTTAAACTAATATACCCCCTCAAACTAATACAGCACCTCAAACCAATACAGCACCTCAAACTAATACAGCCCCTCAAACTAATAAAACATCTCAAACTAACACAGCACCTCAAACTAATACAACACCTCAAACTAATACAGCAACTCAAACTAATACAGCACCTCATACTAATACAGCAACGCAAACTAATACAGCACCTCAAACTAATACAACACCTCAAACTAATACAGCAACTCAAACTAATACAGCACCTCATACTAATACAGCAACGCAAACTAACACAGCACCTCAAACTAATATAACACCTCAAACTAATACTGTCCCTCAAACTAATACAGCAACTCAAACTAATGCAGCACCTCAAACTAATACAACAACTCAAACTAATGCAGCACCTCAAACTAATACAGCAACTTAAACTAATACAACACCTCAAACTAAAGCAGCAACTCAAACTAATACAACACCTCAAACTGATACAGCAACTCAAACTAATACAACACCTCACACTAATACAGCACCTGAAACTAATACAGCACCTCAAACTACTACAGACCCTCAAACTAATACAGCAACTCAAACTAATGCAGCACCTCAAACTAATACAGCTCCTCAAACTAATACAGCACCTCAATCTAATACAACACCTCAAACTAATACACTATGTCAAACCAATACAAAGCCTCAAACGATCACAGCAACTCAAACTGACACAACAGCTGACGATGGTACAGCCCCTCTAGCTAATACAGCACCTCAAGCGAATGCAGCACCTCAAGCTTTATTAAAAATAAAAAATGTCTGAAGTGGAATTCGAACGCTCGCCTCCGGAGGAGATGGTGACCTGAACACAGCGCCTTAGACCGCTCGGCCATTCTGACTATTGGGCATTTGGTCCGGCCACCTGCAGGTGATTTTAAACGAATACCTGTGTTCGTGTCTTGTCACCTTAATTATTTGAGGACATCAGGCTCTTCTCTCCCTGACTCTGGGGAAACAGTGAGACAGACTTTCGAGCAAGCGTCTGGTTATTGTGAAACAGCAAAGAGAATATTCATTCCGGATTTATCCAAACAAAGTTTTGACCCCGACTAGATTTGAACACGCAGCTAACGTTGCGCCACGAGGTCGACAACAACAAGCCGGGATGTTTGTATATATAAACGTTCCTCAATAAAAGGCCTTTAAAATCCCCGCCCACTCCCACTCGGTGTCAGACAGCATCAGAAGCAGCGCTCTCCTGTCACTCACCGGATGTCTTTTGTTAAACTTTTATGTTGCTTTAACCGACAATTTGCTTTTGCACAACTAAAGAAATGCTAACTGAGGGAGAGTCGATACTTCAATCATTTGTTCTGTGCTTTGCATGTTAACTGTTACCCATATCTCATTTTACACACTGTACTTTAGGAGTCTGGGTTAAAATGTTCATTGCTGATGACACCAGGAATCTGGGGCAACTTTTGTCAAATTGAACAGGACCGGCTATTTCTACCGTGCACAGAAAATAGAATCAGCAGTGAACATCAAATCCCATGGTGCTGACTTTCAGAGTCAACGCAGTCAGATTTGAAATCAAGTGAAAGAATTTTACAGTGAAAAGATTTGGAAGTAAGTGTTACTCGTATTTGTGCCTTTAATTAAAGTCTGTGGCGTCTGACTCCCGTTCATGTCTCTGAATAAGAAAGGAGGGGCTTGACGCTGACTGGACTGCACTGCGCCTGATGTCTGTGAGCTCATCCTTCATATTGAGCGGTTTCTCGCCCTTTGATCGGCTGTAGTGTGGCGCTTATCACCTTCGCCTCACTCGCAATGGTACCCGGTGGATCAAGTTACTCTCACTCAAAGTTATCTATTTAGTGAAGTGAAATAAAGAGCAATTAAAGAATAAGGGAGCAGCCTCTGTAACCCTTTTGGCAGGTAAATAAAATAGCAACTGGTTGTTTATCCACAGCAAGTTTAAATATAAAGCTCTCAGCCCGGGCTCGAACGGGGGACCACCCGCGTGTAAAGCGAACGTGCTAACAACTAGACTACAGGAACCGCTGATAACAGCGCTCCAACAGAGGGGAGCTGAACAATGAACTTCCTCTGTCCTGATTGGGAATGTATTGGTTCACCTTCAGCAACATCACTTCTGTCCCACACTAACAGCTCTCAATCCTTCTCCTCCCGCTGCCCTTTACAATAATGTCACTGGCCCAGATATTCCGGGCGGAGGGCTGCGATCTGGTAAAATCTGCGCCCTTACCTGAGGGCTCCCGGGAGGCGCAGAGTTCCGGTGCTGGGCCTGTTAAACTGCTGGTGCGCAGGGCCCACATATCCCAGAGGCGCAGGTAGTTCGCAGCGTCCCTGGGACCACGTGGGGCATGGGGAGCCAATCAGAGAAGGGAATCTCCCTTCATACATTTGACAGGAGGACCTGTCATTTCCGTGAATGGAAATCAGCTCCAAAACATAGTAAAACTTCAAATACATTTTTAAAAATCACATTTTTCAAATGACTTGAAATTACATAAATTAACTATTTTAAACAAAAATTCGCCCCCCTCCCTATCACAGTAACCTACTCCAGCCCTACAACACTTGGAGATCTCTGCGCTCCTCCAACTCTGGCCTCAAGAGCATCCCCGATTTTAACCTCTCCACTATTGGTAATCGTGCCTTCTGTTGCCTGGGCCCTCAGCTCTGGAATTCCCACCCTAAACCTCTCAACTCTCTTTCCTCCTTTAAGACGCTGCTTAACACTATCTCTACCTGTCCTTATATCTCCTTATGTGGCTCGGTGTCAAATTTGTCATCTTATAATACTCTTGTTCGTCGCCTTGGGATGTTTTGCTACTTTATAGGCGCGCTGTAGAAATACAAGTTATAGTTGATGTTATGGGCCTTTCCTCTCTGTGACGCAATCGGCTAGCGTGTTCGGCTGTTCACCGAAAGGTTGGCGGTTCACTCAGGGAACTTTTCCGCTCGAGGATTCAGTGCCGCACAGATCCAGGTTGTTAATGTGTCAATATCAGGCGCAGTGCAGTCTGGTCAAGGTCAAGCTCCTCCTTTTTTATTCAACAGAGGAAGAAGAGTCAGACGCCACGAACTTTAATTAATGGCACAAATACTAGTAACACTTACTTACAACTAAAATAAAGGAACATCCCAAGGTGTTTTATTAGTATATTAAGGGCAAGAGGATAACCAGGGAAAGAGTAGGGCCCATTAGGGACCAACGTGGCAATCTGTGTGTAGAGCCAGACGATGTAGGTGAGGTTTTAAATGAATATTTTGCAACTGTGTTCACTATGGAGAAGGACGATGTAGGCATAGAAATCAGGCAGGGGGATTGAGATATACTTGAACAAATTAGTATTGAGAGGGAGGAGGTACTAACGGTTTTAGCGGGCTTAAAACTGCATAAATCCCCAGGCCCTCACGGGAAGTATCCCAGGCTGCTGTGTGAGGCAAGGGAGGAGATTGCAGGGGCTCTGACACAAATTTTCAGAACCTCTCTGGACACAGGAGAGCTGCCAGAGGAATGGAGAACCGCTAACGTAGTACCATTGTTCAAGTAGAGTAGTAGGGATAAACCAGGGAATTAAGGCCAGTGAGCCTAACATCAGTGGTAGGGAAATTATTGGAAAAACATCTGAGGGACAGAATAAGTCTCCACTTGGAGAGGCAGGGATTAATCAGAGATAGTCAGCATGGCTTTGTCAGGTGAGATCATGTCTGATCAATTTGATTGACTTTTTCCGAGGAGGTCACTAGCTTTGTGGATGAGGGTAGTGCAGTTGATGTAGTCTACATGGACTTCAGTAAGGCTTTTGAAAAAGTTCCTCATGGGAGACTGTTCAAGAAGGTACGAGCCCATGGGGTCCCGGGGAATTTGGCATATTGGATCCAAAATTGGCTTAGTGGCAGGAGGCAGAGGGTGATGGTCGAAGTTTGTTTTTGTGACTGGAATGCTGTGTCCAGTGGTGTACCGCAGGGATCGGTGCTGGGTCCTTTGCTGTTTGTAGTGTACATTAATGACTTGATATGAATGTAGGAAGAATGATCAGTAAGTTTTCAGATGACACGAAAATTGGTGGAGTGGTAAATAGCGAAGAGGGAAGCCTCAGGCTACAGGACGATATAGACGGGATGGTTAGTTGGGCAGAAAAGTGGCAACTGGAATTTAACCCTGAAAAGTGTGAGGTGATGTATTTTGGGAGAACTAACAAGGCAACGGAATACACTATGAATGGTAGGACCCTAGGAAGGACAGCGGATCAGAGGGACCTTGGTGTGCCTGTACATAGATCCCTGGAGGCAGCAGGACAGGTTGATAAGGTTGTTAAAAAGTCATATGGGATATTGCCTTCATTAGCCGAGGCATAGAATATAAGAGCAGGGAGGTTATGATGGAGCTGTACAAAACGCTGGTTAGGACACAGCTGGAATAATGTGTGCAGTTCTGGTCGCCACATTATCGGAGGGATGTGATTGCATTGGAGAGGGTGCAGAGGAGATTCACCAGGATATTACCTGGGCTGGAGCGCTTCAGCTGTGAAGAGAGTCTGGACAGGCTGGGGTTGTGTTCCTTCGAGCGGAGAAGGCTGAGGGGGGACCTGATTGAGGTGTACACAATTATGAGGGGCATAGATAGGGTAGATAGAAAGGAACTTTTCCCCTTAGTAGAGGGGTCAATAACCAGGGGGCATTGTTTCAAGGTAAGGGGCAGGAGGCTAAGCGGAGATTTGTGGAAAAACCTTTTCAACCAGAGCGTGGTTGGAGTCTGGAACTCACTGCCTGAAAGGGTGGTAGAGGCAGGAATCCTCAGAGCATTCAAGAAGCATTTGGATGAAAACTTGAAACGCCATAGCATACAATGCTACGGACCAAGTGCTGGAGAATGGGATTAGAATAGACAGGGCCTGATGGCCGGCCCAGACACAATCGACCGAAGGGCCTCATTCTGTGCTGTATAACTCTATGACTCTAATTTATTCTGTACAGTTACCAGTCCTATGAATTTTAGCAAAGGTTGCCCCAGATTTCTGCTTCCATAAGCAATGAACATTTTAAACCAGGTTCCTAAAATACAAATGGGTAACAGTTCATTACATACAAAGGGCAAAATGCGTTATTGAAGTGTGTTTCGCCATTCTTTCATTCTGTAAATTATGGTAATCGGTTATTTAATGTTGATTGCAAAGATTCAACTGCAAGTTGAATAGTGGCCGGCAAAACGACCGCTCGTTTGGGATTTGAACCGCTGACTTCTCGGAAATTTAAACATCCACTGAAGCGAGAATCGTATCCCGAAAACGCCGGTGAGGAGCTAACCATTGTAAAACCATTTTGTGTGTGTGGCTATTTTTGATGATCAGAGCACTTGAGACCGAGACAGTGTCTTTGCCTTTTCGACCTGTCTTCTGAAGCGCCGCCCGGTCCCACTCCTACAGTTAATGAGCTGTTACGATGTTAATGCATCCAGGTTGCAGGAGGCTACACCAGGCTCAGCAGAGGAGTCTCTGCATTAGTTCTGCGTGGAAACAGTATTTTTGCCCTTCTCTCTTCCTCTTCTCTATATCCCTGTGCTTTTATTTCTCTATTTCTACCCCCGTCTCAGTTTCCTGAATCATAACATGGTGGGGACATTTTTAGAGTCGCGCTTTTTTATTACTTATTGAAAGGACACCCAGACGGACCGATTGAAACTGCAATTTGAATCCTGTCGCTGACCTTGTGTTTTCCTATTAATCTGTGTTATTCTGCTTCCACATTCTCAATGAGAACGTTCCCAGCATCAATTTTGAAATAAAATAAGGCCCACCTCTTATGTTAGCGACACGCGAGGGGAGATTCCCTAAATCAGCCGCAACTTTCCACAAATCCTCCTTACAGTACCGCAACTAAAACGGTGTCCTATATGGGAAATATCATTGAGAATTACTTCACTCACTGTAACGCTGCCATTTGAATGGCTTAATTTGCCTGTCAATGCGTATTTTATTTATACTGAACCAAACATGCAAATTATTCCAGTTTTCATATTTACTAAACTTGAATGGAGAAAAGGCATTAAATTGTGTCTACCCACACTCGAACCGTTGAGTTTTCGTGTGTTAGCGGAATGCGATAACCACTACACACCAGAAACCCTCCAGCACTCGGGTGCATTGCAGCGACTCCAAAGGAACAGGAGGAGGCTCTTCAGCCCTTCAATTAGATCAGGGCTGGTCTGTATCTTCTCATCATCTACCCGCTTTGTTTCCGTAACCCTTAATACCCTTACCCAACAAAAATCTATCGACAGTAGCGGCAATCTTGATCCTTAAACCAGCTGCACTCCCGGATCCAGACAGAAAAGGCTTCGTACTGACGGTCACCCTGCAGATTAATGAATTACATTTCTGAACTTCAAGGCTTCAGAGATACCAGGTTATAAAAGGGAACAAAAGATGAAATGGACCTCACTGTGGATCAGTTTTCTCTCACTCAAACGTATCTGATTTGTGAAGTGAAATAAAGAACAATCAAAGAATAAGGGAGAAGCCGCTGGAGCCCTATTGACAGGAGAATAAACTAGCCATACATCTCTGACGTTTCTCAGGTCTAACGAAGGGTAATCGACTTGAAACATTCACCCTGATTCTTTATCCACAAATACTGCCTGACCTCTAGAGAATTTCCAGCATTTTCCGTTTCTATTTCAGATTTACAGAATTTGCAGTAATTATCTCTTGTCATTTGGAATAACACCGCTGGTTGTTCATCCACAGAATGTTTAAACATAAATACGCTGGCAAAATACTGCGGATGCTGGAAATCCAAAACAACAATAGAAAACGCTGGAAAAACTCAGCAGGCCAGGCAGCATCCGTGGAGAGAGAAACAGAGTTAACGTTTCAGGTCGAAGACCTTTCGTCAGAACTGGAAAAAAGACATAATGTTCCCGGCCGAGCTCGAACCGGGGACCTTTCGCGTGCAAAGCGAACGTGATCACCACTACACTACGGGAACCGCTGTGTTCATACTTTCAACATGCAGGAACTGACTAGTGAACTTCCTCTGTGCTGATTGGTTCACCTTGAAAAGCATCACTCAATATAATGGCTGAGCTCATAAATATCAGGCGCAGTGCAGTCTGGTCAACGTCAGCCCCTCCTTTCTTATTCAACAGAGGAAGAAGAGACATGAACGGGAGTCAGACGCCACAACCTTTAATTAAAGGCACAAATACGAGTAACACATACTTCCAAATCGTTTCACTGAAAAATTCTTTCACTTGATGCAAAATCTGACTGCGTTGAATCTGAAAATGAGCACCGTGGGATATTTTGTTCACTACTGATTCTATTCTCCTTGAGCAGTGACGCAGAGGTTTCTGTAGTGTAGTGGTTATCACGTTCGCCTCACACGCGAAAAGTCCCCGGTTCGATGCCGGACGGAAACATTACATTCGCCAGGTTTTTATTCTGTGCAGTGACCAGTCCTGTTAATTTTAACAAAATTTGTCCCAGATTTCTGCTTTCAGAAGCAATGAACATTTTAAACGAGATTCCTAAGATACAATGATTGCAATGAGATATGGTTAACAGTTCAGTAACAAGGGCAAAATGCGTTATTGAAGTGTCTTTCGCCTTTCTTTCATTCTGTAAATTGTGGTAATCGGTTATTTAATGTTGATTGCAAAGATTCAATTGCAAGTTGAATAGTGGCCGGCAAAACGAGCGCTCTTTTGGGATTTGAACCGCGGATTTCTTTAAAATTTAAACAAACACCGAAGCGAGAATCGGACCCCGAGAACGCCGGTTCAAACCTAGCCGAGTGAGGAGCTATCATTGTAAAACCATTTTGTTTGTGTGTCCAAAAATGTGCGGGTTAGGTTGATTTGGCTATGATAAATTGACCCTTAGTGTTAGGGGGGGATTAAATATGTGGGGTTATGGAGATAGGATGGGATATGTTAGGGGGAATTAATTACGTGGGGTTACGGGGGTAGGGTGGGATATGTGTACTGTGGGGATTAAAGCAGGGACAGGGTACTGGATTTGGATGATCAGCCATGATCGTATTGAATGGTGGAGCAGGCTCGACGGGCCGAATGGCCTACTCCTGCTCCTAGTTTCTATGTTTCTATGTTTCTATTCTTGATGATCAGAGCACTTGAGACCGAGACAGTGTCTTTGCCTTTTCGACCTGTCTTCTGAAGCGCCGCCCGGTCCCACTCTTACTGTTAATGAGCTGTGGTTGAGATATTGGATGGGATAACAATTGATAAAGAGTGTGGTAACACAATACAGCTTCCTGTGACTCGAACTTTATTGCATCACTTCCTGTGATTAGTCCAGGATAAATACTGGACTGAGCAGTTGGATCCTGGAGAGGCATAGAGTAAGACCTCTTGTATGTAGCACCTTTTTAGTTGATTAAAGCTTACTTTAAGTTCACCACGCGTAAGGCTCATTCTTACGACAATTTAATCAACTTTGAAAAACTTCGCACTCAAACTTTTTGGACGAACTCGGAACTAAGGATCCAGGGAATCACCCATCATGGAAAACATCCTTAAACCATCGCGTCTTGACTTGGACCCAAACACCCCAGCAGCCGGTAAGGTGTGGAAACACTGGTATCGCACGTTTGACAATTTTCTCGAATATTGCAAGGCTGATGATGACACAAAGTTGCGGATACTCATCAACTGTGTCACTCCGAATGTATTTCAGTATGTTGAGGAATGGGGCAGTTACGAGGAGGCAATTCGGACGCTTAAAAGACTATATACTAAGACACCGAATGAGGTCTATGCCAGACATCTACTAGCTACAGCCCAACAAGGGCCGGAGGAATCCATTGATAAATTCCTCCAAGAGCTTCGCAGACTTAGTATGGACTGTAACTTTCAGGCGGCCTCAGCTGAGCTGTGCCGTGAAGAAATGATCCGTGATGCTTTCATCTGCGGGCTTGCCTCCCCATTTATACGCCAGCGTCTACTGGAAAGTAAGACACTTGAGCTTCAGAGAGCTTATGACATGGCTTGCTCTCTAGATCTGGCAAAAAGAAATGCAGACCTTTATACAGTGCCCAGACCTCGGTCTGCTGCCTTAACTACAGTCAGGCAATTTAAGAGGCCACAGGTGAACTCTATTAGGGAGGACTTTATCCCTGACGATCAATCTGATGACTTCACTGATGAAGAGGATGATGACCCCACTGTGGCAGCCTCTTGGCAATCTAAGAAATGCTTCTTTTGTGGTGATGAGTTTCACCCTCGGAAATTCTGCCCTGCTCGCAATGCGTTTTGCAGTCATTGCAACAAAAAGGGTCATTTTGCAAAGGTTTGCCTATCAAGAGCCTCTACGAGGGCTTATCAAGCTAAGTCCTACCGAACTGCCCCGGTAAGGGCCTATCAAGATGTTCCGGCTAAAATCTATCGTGCTTCCTCTCTGGTTTTCTCTCGAAGAAACACACCTAGAGTTTCAGCCACTCTTTGTGCAACGACACCAATTACAGCTGCTTGTCCTCAGAACCTATTCCATGCAGCTACAAAAGCATCAATTAATGACATACTTTAGATGCCTTAATTGACTCAGGTAGCACTGATAGTTTCATTAGGGAACAGATTGTTGCAGAGTTAAAGCTACATGTTTTCCCATCGGACCAGGCAATTGCGATGGCTCAGTCATCACTTAATACCAGAATTTCTGGCTTTTGTATGGTTGAAATAACACTTAATGGTCACAGGTATCCCTCCACCCGGCTTTCGGTGCTCAAGGACTTATGTAGTGATCTTATCTTAGGGCTGGATTTCCAAAAGCAGCATAAGAAGCTCACCATTGAGTTCGGCGGATCCAAACCTGAACTCACTATTTCTAATATACGACCTCAATTACCGTTCTGTGCATTGTCAGCAGCTTCACTGGATGAACCCTCACTGTTTACCAGTATCCCTCCTCGATGCAAACCGATTATAACAAAGTCACGACGTTTCAGTCAGGAAGACCAGTCTTTTATTGCGGCTGAGATTTCTCGGCTTTTAGCAGAGGATATCATCGAGCCTTGTTCGTCGCCATGGCGCGCCCAGGTCGTTATTGTTAAGAACCCTCTACAACCTCACAAGAAACGGCTGTGCATTGACTATTCACAGACCATCAATCAATATACGGACTTGGACGCATACCCATTGCCGCGCATCGATGATATGGTTAATAAACTGGCTGAGTACACGGTGTTCTCAACATATGATCTGAAAAGTGCCTATCATCAGGTACCCTTGAAGGTCTCAGACAAGCAGTATACGGCCTTTGAAGCCAATGGACGGCTGTATCAATTTCGTCGCCTCCCCTTTGGGGTCACTAATGGAGTGGCTGTCTTCCAGCGAGCAATGGATGACCTGGTCAAACAGGAAGACTTGAAGGATACGTTTCCTTATCTGGACAATATTACTGTCGCAGGTCGCAATCAGCGGGAACATGACGCCAATCTCCAACGATTTTGGGATGCACTCCAGCACCGTAATTTGACATTAAATGCGGCTAAATCCATTGAGTCACAACCAACCATCAACATCCTTGGCTATTGTGTGGGCAATGGCATCATTAAACCTGACCCTGAAAGGCTTCGCCCACTCCAAGAACTCCCGCCACCTAAGAATCCGGCCTCCTTGCGCCGGGCCCTCGGCCTGTTTGCATACTATGCTAAATGGATTCCTAACTTCTCGGACCGAATCCAACCTCTACTGAAGGCCAGCACATTCCCACTAGACACAGCGGCTGTTGCAGCCTTTAACCTCCTGAAAAAACAGTTGGAGAAAGCGGCTCTTCACTCCATCGATGAGAGTCTTCCTTTTGTTGTTGAGTGTGATGCCTCGGAGGTGGCGATCTCGGCCACTCTGAATCAGGAAGGTCGTCCGGTGGCATTTTTGTCCAGGACTTTTCAAGGGGCTGAGCTACATTATCCTCCAGTCGAGAAAGAAGCTACAGCCATCATAGAGGCAGTACGGAAGTGGACTCATCTCCTAGCTCGCCAGCACTTTACCTTAATCACGGACCAGCGATCGGTCGCCTTCATGCTCGATAATCGAAAACGGACCAAAATTAAAAATAATAAAATCCAGCTTTGGCGGCTGGAATTGGCCTCTTTTGGTTACACCATCCACTATCGACCTGGCAAGGAGAATGTGGCTCCGGATACCCTCACACGAGCATTCTGCTCCGCCATGGCACCCTCTACGCTCGTAGACATCCATGATGGGTTGTGTCATCCGGGCTTTACTCGCATGCTACACTTCGTGCGGTCCCGAAATCTCCCATTCTCTACCGGGGATGTAAAGAAGATGTGCTCGGACTGCAGAGTCTGTGCGGAATTGAAACCTCAGTTTTTCCGCCCCTCGGGTGGTATACTCATACATGCGACCCAGCCAATGCAACGGCTTAGCATCGATTTTAAGGGGCCGTTGCCCTCTTCAACTCGCAACACTTATCTATTGACCATGGTCGATGAGTATTCCCGTTTTCCGTTTGCCTTTCCCTGCCCCAATATGCTGACGACCACGGTTATCAGCTGCCTTGAGCAGGTATTTGCTTTCTGTGGCATGGCATCCTATGTTCATTCGGATCGGGGCCCTTCTTTTATGTCAGGAGAACTCAAGGCCTATCTCTCGGAACGGGGTATTGCTGCCAGCAGAACGACGCCTTATCATCCGGTCGGGAATGGGCAAGTCGAGCGTTTTAACGCTATCATCTGGAATGCAGTACGTCTGGCTTTGAGATCTCGGGGCCTACCCAACCAGCAATGGGAAGCAGTACTTCCAGACGCATTACACTCCACACGGTCCCTCCTTTCGACCGCCACAAATACGACGCCTCATGAACGGTTCTTCCGATTTCAGCGTCGCTCATCCTATGGGATATCTCTCCCGTCGTGGCTGACTGCACCGGGACCAGTGCTACTCCGAAGATATGTTCGGGCGTCTAAGAATGACCCCCTGGTAGATGAGGTTGAGCTCACTGACGTCAACCCTACCTACGCCTATATTCGGTATCCTGACGGTCGGGAATCTACCGTGTCATTGCGGGATCTGGCTCCCTGCCCGTCGAAACATAGAGGGACACCAGGGGATGATATTGTACTAGGCACATCTCTGGGCTCGCCAGGTGCCTCTCATCACGATCTGCATCTGACGCCGGCTGGTACCTCACTCCAGCGTGCCGACCTGGGGCAGACTGACTATGAGCCCGTCGGGGCTCGCACGCGCAGCCACGATCCACCCCGTACCATACGCTCGGAAACGGATCTGCCACAGCTCTGCCCGACACCCGTTCGGGCACCAGTACACAGTCAGGATCGTCCTGACCCCTCACAGAGCGGGCTGGATCACTCGGACTCTGGTCCACGGCCCGCGGCGGGTAAACGGGCTAGGGGCCCTCTACCGCTACGAGCACCCAAACGGGTGCGGCTCTCCCTCGTCCGGCGGCTACGAAATGGAGGGAGCATCCCGGCCTC
Organism: Squalus acanthias; assembly: GCA_030390025.1. NCBI lineage: Eukaryota > Metazoa > Chordata > Chondrichthyes > Squaliformes > Squalidae > Squalus > Squalus acanthias. Next base: position 11,402,847 of record JASTWF010000029.1, on the reverse strand, counting down.
CTAATCTTTTTTGGGGGGGGAGAATGTGGTAACACAATACAGCTTCCTGTGACTCGAACTTTATTGCATCACTTCCTGTGATTAGTCCAGGATAAATACTGGACTGAGCAGTTGGATCCTGGAGAGGCATAGAGTAAGACCTCTTGTATGTAGCACCTTTTTAGTTGATTAAAGCTTACTTTAAGTTCACCACGCGTAAGGCTCATTCTTACGACAAAGAGTACTGGAAAGGCTGGCTGTATTTAAGTCCATAAGTCACCAGGACCAGAAGAATTGCATCCTAGGACGCTGAGGGGAGTAAAGGTGGAAATTGTGAAGGTACTGGCCATAATCTTCCAATACACATTGGATACTGGGGTGGTGCCAGACGACTGGAGTATTGCAAATGTTACACCCTTTTTCAAAAAAGTGTATAAGGTTAAACACAGCAACTACAGGTCAGTCAGCTTAACGTCGGTAGTGAGGAAGCTTTTAGAAAGGATAATCCTGGACAAAATGATCAGTCACTTGGACAAGTGTGGATTAATTAAGGTAAGTCTGGACAAATTATTTAAAGTCATATCGTCTTTTACCAACTTGATTGAATTTTTTGATGATGTGAAAGAGAGGGTTGATGAGGGAAATGCGGTTTCTATGGACTTCCAAAAGGCATTTGATAGAGTGCCACATAACAGGCTTGCCAGCAAAGTTGACGCCCATGGAATAAAAGGGACAGTGGCAGCATGGATGCGAAATTGGCTAAATGACAGGAAACAGAGAGTAGTGCTAAACGGTTGTGTTTCGAACTGGAGGATGGTATACAGTGGTGTTCCCCAGAGGTTGGTACAAAGACCACGGCCCTTCTTAATATATATTAATGTTTGGAGTTAGGTGTCCAGGGCACAATTTCAAAATCTGCAGAGGATATAAAATTTGGGAGTGCAGTGAGGAGGATAGTGATAGTCTTCAAGAGGACATGGGCGGACATGTGGCAGATAAAGTTAAACGCAGAAAAGTGCGAAGTGATAGATTTTGCTAGGAAGAATGAGGAGAGGCAATATAAACTAAAGGATGCATTGCCAAAGTGGGTGCAGGAACAGAGAGACCTGGGGGTGTATGTGCACAAATCGTTCAAGGTGGCCGGACAGGTTGAGAAAGCAGTTGAAAAAGCTTACGGAATCCTGGGCTTTCTAAATAGAGGCATAGAGTACAAAAGCAAGGATGTTATGATGAACCTTTCTAAAACACTGGTTTGGCCACAACTGCAGTAATCATGTTCCAGAAAATGTTATTCTGTTCAATAACCGGTCCCGTTAAATTTAACAAAAGTTGCCCCAGATTCCCGGTGTCATAAGCAACGAACATTTTAAACCAGACTCCTGAAATAAAATGGGCCTGGAAATTGCGATCGGAAGCTTGCCGCCGGGTAACGGCTCCGAATCGAAAAACAAATACGAATTACCTGGTGTCTCCGGAGCCTCGGACTCTTGCCGCCCTGGGCCTGCTGGCACACGCCTGTAAAAAGGCCCAAGGATCCCAGGAGCGCACACGGTTCGCTCGCATTCCTGGGATCACGTGGGCCAGACCAACCAATCAAAAAGGGGGATTCCGATGAGGCTATTGGGGATTCCATTTATATACGGAATCCCCATAAGCATAATCAAAATCTCCACATAAATAATATTTCACACCACGGAAATAAAAATAAATGATCACGTTCAAACTTAATGAATTTAATTTTATGAAATATAAATTTGAACATTTTAAAAAGGCCAAAATTTACCTAAACTAAATTTAAATGTATGTATATGCTTAAATCATTTAAAAAAATTATTTTAACATTTACTTTAACTCGTACACTGGTAAAAGAAGGCCTCACGCCTGCTATTACCAGGTGTAAGGGTTTCCTGTGCATTCGCTGGGCAGTAGTTAGCCCAACTCTACACCAGCAAAAGTGATGTTTTAGCAGATGCGGTGGATCTGTCCAAGCGAAACTTGACATATCGCAAGTTCTGGGTTTTCGGGCGTGCGGAAACCTGGTACTTGCGAGGTCTTTGAGAAGGCGTACGAGAGCCTACGCTGTGCATTCGCTGTCGGAAGCAACATAAAATCCGGGCCATGGTGTAAAATGAGATATGCATAACAGTTCATCACATAGAAAGCACAATATACGTTACTGAAGTATCTTTAGCATTTCATTCATTCTGTAAATTAAGATTATCGGTTAATTAATGCTAATTAAAACATTTGTTCACATTAGATGCATGTAAGTAATTTTAACAAGTTAGTTTAAATTAATAAAAAACTGTGTTAAAAAAATTATTTCCCTGACCGGGAATCGAACCCGGGCCGCGGCGGTGAGAGCGCCGAATCCTAACCACTAGACTACCAGGGAACACGTTCGACAAAGGATGCGACAATTGTAAATAGAATGGGCCAATCCGTATTGGATACAAATTTATCTTTGAATGTTTACATCTAAAAGCATTTCATGACTCTGCGGCTTACAAATCTATTTACATGTACCTGAAATATTTTGCCATTTATTGGGGTGCATCTATCTTCATTCGAAAGCTCATTAAAATGTTCCAACCTCTTCTGTTTCCCTCATACCGGCTGTACCACAGCCACAAATCAACTGTGATCTCACACGGTGCGCTGGCGCCTTCCAGTTCTATATATGTAGATAGAGAATTAATGACGAAAGGTCATCGGCCTAAAGATTGCACATACATATAAAAATATTTGTAAGCAGCAGAGACAGGAAATTCATTTACATGTAACATAAGACAGAAAATACTTGTATTTCTATTTCTATAGCATTCTGCACTCAACATCGAGTTCAACAATTTCAGACCATAACCTCTGCTCCTTATGTTTTCAGATGGCATCTTTTGATGATTCCTCCATCCCCATTTACACCTCCTCTTGACCCATCTCTCCTACCTTTACTTGTCCCATTACCATCTCCTTTTGCCTCGCACCTTCATCCCTTTTGTCATTTAATCTCTCCTGCCTTCCGCCCTATCACAGACCTTCCCTTTCGTTGTTTCCTCCTCTCCTCCATTTGCTTAAAATCTGTTTCATCTCTAACTTATTCCAGTTCTGACGAAAGGTCATCGGCCTGAAATGTTAACTCTGTTTCTCTCTCCGCAGATGCTGCCTGCCCTGCTGAGTGCTTCCAGCATTAGAGTTAGATATATTTCTTAAAGCTAAAGGTATCAAGGGATATGGGGAGAAGGCAGGTACAGGGTACTGAGTTTAGATGATCAGCCATGATCTCATCGAATGGCGGAGCAGGCTCGAGGGGCCGAATGGCCTACTCCTGCTACTATCTTCTATGTTTCTGTTTTTATGTCAGATTTCCAGCATCTGCAGTATTTCGCTATTGCATAATTGTATTTACTCCGAATAGACTCACATGTATTGATAAATATTGCGACGGTGCAGTGCAACGTTCCCTCGTGGGTAGGATTCAGCGTTCTCTTGGATTTGATTCCCCGTCAGGGGAGTAACAGTTTTTAATTCAAGACTTGATAAAATAATTACATGCATTTCATGTGGAAAAAAAGAATCATTGGTTTAAAAATCATAAATTAATTCACAAAGTTCTTTTGTAGAACTTCAATCATTTATTTAGCCCTGAGCATGTGATGAACCTTTATCCCTATCTCATTATATTTTAGGAGCCTTGGTTTAAAATGTTGAGTGTTTATGACACGCACCGAGCATCTAACACATCTAATAGGGCAACACGGTGGCATAGTGGTTAGCACTGGTGCCTCACAGAGCTAGGAATCCCGGTTCGAATCTTGACCTCGGGTGACTGTCTGTGTGGAGTTTGTACATTGTCTGCGTGGGTTTCCTCCGGGTGCTCCGGTTTCCTCCCACAATCCACAAATGTGCGGGTTAGGTTGATTTGGCTATGATAAATTGACCCTTAGTGTTAGGGGGGGATTAAATATGTGGGGTTATGGGGATAGGATGGGATATGTTAGGGGGAATTAAATACGTGGGGTTACGGGGGTAGGGTGGGATATGTGTACTGTGGGGATTAAAGCAGGGACCGGGTGCTGGATTTGGATGATCAGCCATGATCGTATTGAATGGTGGAGCGGGCTCGACGGGCCGAGTGGCCTATTCCTGCTCCTAGATTCAATGTTTCTATGTAATAAAAGTTCTCATTGTTGTGAACACGCAGCATTCTGATCAGGAATCAGGCGCGCTACCGTTGCGCCACGAGGTCGACACAGCTTCCTCCCCGTATTCAGGTTGATATATACGGAAGTATCATAGCTGTTCACTGGTGGTCGAATGACACTCACCCGGTTTCGATTCTCAATCAAGTAATTCATCTTGACATAAGATTTGGGAACAGTTCATTGCATAAAGATAATTCAAGTTTGTGAGACGAGTAATAATTGCTTTAATCACCGTTGATAAACCCGCTACTTTCTGTTACAGATTCTCTGTGCGGGACACTTGTTACCCAACACAAATCTATCGGCAGTAGCGGCAATCTTGAGCCTTAAAACCGCTGCACTTACGGATCCAGACAGGAAAGGCTTCGTGCTGACGGCTACCCTGCAAATTAATGAATGAGCTTCAGAGATTCCAGGGTTTAAAAGGGAACAAAAGATGAAATGGGCCTCACTTTGGATCAGTTTTCTCTCACTCAAATGAATCTGCTTTGTGAAGTGAAATAAAGAACAAGGGAGAAGCCGCTGTAGCCTTATTGACAGGAGAATAAACTAGCCATATATCTCTGACGTTTCTCAGGTCTAACGACGGGTAATCGACTTGAAACGTTCACCCTGATTCTGTATCCACATATACTGCCTGACCTCTTGAGAATTTACAGCATGTTCCGTTTCGATTTCAGATTTACAGCATCTGCAGTAATTACAATTTGTCAGTTGTTCGTCCACAGCAAGTTTAAACATAAATACGATAGCAAAATACTGCGGATGCTGGAAATCCAAAACAACAACAGAAAACGTTGGAAAATCTCACCAGGCCAAGCAGCATCCGTGGAGCGAGAAACAGAGTTAACGTTTCAGGTCGAAGACCTTTCGTCAGAACTGGAAAAATGCCATAATGTTCCCGCCCGGGCACCTTTCGCGTGTAAAGCGAACCTGATAACCACTACACGACGGGAACCGCTGTGTGCATGCTTTCGATATGCGGGAACTGACCAGTGCACTCCCTCTGTGCTGATTGGTTCACCTTAAACAGCATCACTCAATATAATGGCTGAGCTCATAAATATCAGGCGCAGTGCAGTCTGGTCAACGTCAGCCCCTCCTTTCTTATTCAACAGTGGAAGAAGAAACATGAACGGGAGTCAGACGCCACAACCTTTAATTAAAGGCACAAATACGAGTAACACATACTTCCAAATCGTTTCACAGAAAAATTCTTTCACTTGATGCAAAATCTGACTGCGTTGAATCTGAAAATGAGCACCGTGGGATATTTTGTTCACTGCTGATTCTATTCTCTGTGAGCAGTGACACAGAGGTTTCCGTAGTGTAGCGGTTATCTCGTTCGCTTCACACGCGAAAAGTCCCCGGTTCGAGCCGGGCAGAAACATTACAGTGATCAGGTTTTTATTCTGTGCAGTGACCAGTCCTGTTAATTTTAACAAAATTTGTCCCAGATTTCTGCTTTCAGAAGCAATGAACATTTTAAACGAGATTCCTAAAATACAATGATTGCAATGAGATATGGTTAACAGTTCAGTAACAAGGACAAAATGCGTTATTGAAGTGTCTTTCGCCTTTCTTTCATTTTGTAAATTGTGGTAATCGGTTATTTAATGCTGATTGCAAAAGATTCAATTGCAAGTTGAATAGTGGCCGGCAAAACGAGCGCTCGTTTGGGATTTGAAACGCGGATTTCTTTAAAATTTAAACAAACACCGAAGCGAGAATCGGACCCCGAGAACGCCGGTTGAAACCGAGCCGAGTGAGGAGCTATCATTGTAAAACCATTTTGTTTGTGTGGCTATTCTTGATGATCAGAGCACTTGAGACCGAGACAGTGTCTTTGCCTTTTCGACCTGTCTTCTGAAGCGCCGCCCGGTCCCACTCTTACTGTTAATGAGCAGTGGTTGAGATGTTGGATGGGATAACAATTGATAAAGTTTACTGGAAAGGCTGGCTGTATTTAAGTCCATAAGTCACCAGGACCAGAAGAAATGCATCCTAGGACGCTGAGGGAAGTAAAGGTGGAAATTGTGAAGGTACTGGCCATAATCTTCCAATACACACTGGATACTGGGGTGGTGCCAGACGACTGGAGTATTGCAAATGTTACACCCTTTTTGAAAGAAGTGTATAAAGTTAAACCCAGCAACTACAGGTCAGTCAGCTTAACGTCGGTAGTGAGGAAGCTTTTAGAAAGGATAATCCTGGACAAAATGATCAGTCACGTGGACAAGTGTGGATTAATTAAGGTAAGTCTGCACGAATTATTTAAAGTCATATCGTCTTTTACCAACTTGATTGAATTTTTTGATGATGTGAAAGAGAGGGTTGATGAGGGAAATGCGGTTTCTATGGTGTACATGGACTTCCAAAAGGCATTTGATAGAGTGCCACATAACAGGCTTGCCAGCAAAGTTGACGCCCATGGAATAAAAGGGACAGTGGCAGCATGGATGCGAAATTTGCTAAATGACAGGAAACAGAGAGTAGTGCTGAACGGTTGTGTTTCAAACTGGAGGATGGTATACAGTGGTGTTCCCCAGAGGTTGGTACTAAGACCACGGCCCTTCTTAATATATATTAATGTTTGGAGTTAGGTGTCCAGGGCACAATTTCAAAATTTGCAGATGATATAAAATTTTGGAATTTAGTGAACAGTGAGGAGGATAGTGATAGTCTTCAAGAGGACATGAGCGGACATGTGGCAGATAAAGTTAAAAGCAGAAAAGTGCGAAGTGATACATTTTGGTAGGTTGAATGAGGAGAGGCAAAATAAACTAAAGGATGCATTTCCAAAGTGGATGCAGGAACAGAGAGACCTGGGGGTATATGTGCACAAATCGTTCAAGTTGGCAGGACAGGTTGAGAAAGCAGTTTAAAAAGCTTACGGAATGCTGGGCTTTCTAAATAGAGGCATAGAGTACAAAAGCAAGGATGTTATGATGAACCTTTCTAAAACACTGGTTTGGCCACAACTGCAGTAATCATGTTCCAGAAAATGTTATTCTGTTCAATAACCGGTCCTGTTAAATTTAACAAAAGTTGCCCCAGATTCCTGGTGTCATAAGCAACGAACATTTTAAACCAGACTCCTGAAATAAAATGGGCCTGGAAATTGCGATCGGAAGCTTGCCGCCGGGTAACGGCTCCGAATCGAAAAACAAATACGAATTACCTGGTGTCTCCGGAGCCTCGGACTCTTGCCGCCCTGGGCCTGCTGGCACACGCCTGTAAAAAGGCCCAAGGATCCCAGGAGCGCACACGGTTCGCTCGCATTCCTGGGATCACGTGAGCCAAGCCAACCACTCAAAAAGGGGGATTCCTATGAGGCTATTGGGGATTCCATTTATATGCGGAATCCCCATAAGCATAATCGAAATCTCCACATAAATAACATTTCACACCACGGAAATAAAAATAAATGATCACTTGTTCAAACTTAATGAATTTAATTTTATGAAATATAAATTTGAACATTTTAAAAAGGCCAAAATTTACCTAAACTAAATTTAAATGTATGTATATGCTTAAATCATTAAAAAAAATTATTTTAACATTTACTTTAACTCGTACACTGGTAAAAGAAGGCCTCACGCCTGCTATTACCAGGTGTAAGGGTTTCCTGTGCATTCGCTGGGCAGTAGTTAGCCCAACTCTACACCAGCAAAAGTGATGTTTTAGCAGATGCGGTGGATCTGTCCAAGCGAAACTTGACATATCGCAAGTTCTGGGTTTTCGGGCGTGCGGAAACCTGGTACTTGCGAGGTCTTTGAGAAGGCGTACGAGAGCCTACGCTGTGCATTCGCTGTCGGAAGCAACATAAAATCCGGGCCATGGTGTAAAATGAGATATGCATAACAGTTCATCACATAGAAAGCACAATATACGTTACTGAAGTATCTTTAGCATTTCATTCATTCTGTAAATTAAGATTATCGGTTAATTAATGCTAATTAAAACATTTGTTCACATTAGATGCATGTAAGTAATTTTAACAAGTTAGTTTAAATTAATAAAAAACTGTGTTAAAAAAATTATTTCCCTGACCGGGAATCGAACCCGGGCCGCGGCGGTGAGAGCGCCGAATCCTAACCACTAGACTACCAGGGAACACGTTCGACAAAGGATGCGACAATTGTAAATAGAATGGGCCAATCCGTATTGGATACAAATTTATCTTTGAATGTTTACATCTAAAAGCATTTCATGACTCTGCGGCTTACAAATCTATTTACATGTACCTGAAATATTTTGCCATTTATTGGGGTGCATCTATCTTCATTCGAAAGCTCATTAAAATGTTCCAACCTCTTCTGTTTCCCTCATACCGGCTGTACCACAGCCACAAATCAACTGTGATCTCACACGGTGCGCTGGCGCCTTCCAGTTCTATATATGTAGATAGAGAATTAATGACGAAAGGTCATCGGCCTAAAGATTGCACAGACATATAAAAATATTTGTAAGAGACATGAAATTCATTTACATGTAACATAAGACAGAAAATAATTGTATTTCTATTTCTATAGCATTCTGCACTCAACATCGAGTTCAACAATTTCAGACCATAACCTCTGCTCCTATTTTTTCAGATGGCAGCTGTTGATGACTCTGCAATCCCCATTTACACCTCCTCTAGACCCATCTCTCCTACCTTTACTTGTCCCATTACCATCTCCTTTTCCCTCGCACCTTCATCCCTTTTGTCATTTAATCTCTCCTGCCTTCCACCCTATCATAGACCTTCCCTTTCGTTGTATCCTCCTCTCCCCCATTTGCTTAAAATCCGTTCCATCTCTAACTTATTCCAGTTCTGACGAAAGGTCATCGACCTGAATCGTTAACTCGGTTTCTCTCTCCACAGATGCAGCCTGACCTGCTGAGTATTTCCAGCATTTCTGTTTTTATGTCAGATTTCCAGCATCTGCAGTATTTCGCTATTGCATACTTGTATTTACTCCGAATAGACTCACATGTGTTGATAAATATTGCGACGGTGCAGTGCAACGTTCCCTCGTGGGTAGGATTCAGCGTTCTCTTGGATTGGATTTCAGGTCAGGGGAGTAACAGTTTTTAATTCAAGACCTGATAAAATAATTACATGCATTTCATGTGGAAAAAAAGAATCATTGATTTAAACATCATAAATTAATTCATAAAGTTCTTTTGTAGAACTTCAATCATTTATTTAGCCCATAGCATGTGGTGAACCTTTATCCCTCTCTCATTGTATTTTAGGAACCTTGGTTTAAAATGTTGAGTGTTTATGACACGCACCGAGCCCCAGAATCGCCACTGTGAAAGTAGGAAACTGCTCGAAGTACACAACAGGGCGGGCAGCTTGTGAAAAACAATTAATCTTTTGGCGTGTAGACTTTTCACAGAAATGTAACCAGATTCGTGTGACAATATGAGCTGTGAGTGTGTGTACATGGGTGGCATGTTTCTATATAAAGTGAGTGTTTGTGTTCTGAGTGCGGTCCATTGAATGTCCTCGAGTCATAGAGTCATAACGACACAGAAGGAGGCCATTCGACCCTTCGAGTCCGGCTCGGCTCTCTGTAGAGCAATCCAGTCAGTGCCATTCCCCCGCTCTATCCCTGTAGCCCTGAAAGTTCATTTCCCTCAAGTGCCTATCCAGTCTCCCCTTGTGTGTCAATTGTACATTTATTTTCTTGAGTTTTATCATAGACATCAGGTTATGAATATATAAATATCTGTGTCTGAAAGTGAGATTCTTCTGAATGGATTTTGGGTGTATCAGGGCGCTGGTGATGAATAAATATGAGTGTATCTGTGTGTTATTTCTCAATGTATTTGTGTGCATCTGTGTTGTGTATAAATGTGTTTGCGTGGAATTTAAAAGTAAGACAGACATAAATAGCCAGAACATGCTTTTTGAATGAGACAGGTTCACCCAAATAAATGAATAAATAACACAGATGCATGTAAATATTGGATAAGTGCCTGAAGGAAATAAAATGTTCAGGGCTACGGGGAAAGGGCGGGGGAGCGGGACTAGCTGAAGTGCTCTTGCAGAGAGCCGGCGCGGGCTGGACGGGCCGAATGTCCTCCTTCTGTGCTGTACCCATGCTCTGATTCGATGGGTACAGCACAGAAGGATGGGCAATAAATTCTGGCCTTGCCAGCCAGACATACATCCCAGGAACGAATATATAGAAATACATCTAATACAAGTTCTCATTGTTGTGAGGTAACAAGTAAGATATTAATTATCCAGACTGATATGAGCTGTAAAAGTTCAGTGAGCCCGACGTGATCTGAACACGCAGCCTTCTGATCTGGAGTCAGACGCGCTACCGTTGCGCCACGAGTTCGACACAGCTTCCGCCCCGTATTCAGGTTGATATATACAGAAGTATCATAGCTGTTCACTGGTGGTCGAATGACACTCACCCGCTTTCGATTCTCAATCAAGTAATTCATCTTGACATAAGATTTGGGAACAGTTCATTTAATAAACTAATTCAAGTCTGTGAGACGAGTAATAATTGCTTTAATCACCGTTGATAAACCCGCTACTTTCTGATACAGATTTCGGTCACAGATTCTCTTTGCGGGACACTTGTTCCGGGTTTAATTTTACAAACTGGGTGAGTTCGCTTATCGCGGGGAGACAGGAGGAGCCTCAGCGGCCCCACTGTGAAGGTGTGGAAGAGAACACGTTAGGGGTGTGTGGGGGGATCAGTGACATTTTTTGTAAAGGGCAGCGGAGGAGAAGGACTGAGAGCTTTCAGTGTGGGACAGAAGCTGTTTAAAGTGAGGCAACACATTACCGATCAGCACAGAGGGAGTTCACTGAGTTAGTTCCTCTCTGGTGATGCTACAGAGCCGGCGGTTTCCGCAATGCAGCGGTTAGCACGTTCGAACCGAGGTGGAAAATATATTTTTAAACTTGCTGTGGCGAACAACCAGAGGTGAATGTATTCTCCTGTCATAAGGGCCACAGCGGCTTCTCCCTTATTCTTTAATTGCTCTTTAGTTCACTTCACTGAATCGATAACTTTGAGTGAGAGAAAACTGATCCACAGTGAGGCCCATTTCATCTTGTTTTAAACACTGGAATCTCCGAATCCCTGAAGTTCAGAAATGTAATTCATTAATCTGCAGGGTGGCCGTCAGTACGAAGCCTTTTCTGTCTGGATCCGGGAGTGCGGCTGGTTTCAGGCTCAAGGTTGCCGCTACTGTCGATAGATTTTTGTTGGGTAAGGGTATTAAGTGTTAAGGAAACAAAGCGGGTAGATGATGAGAAGATACAGATCAAGCCTCATCTAATTGAATGGCGCAACAGGCTCGAGGTGCTGAATAGCCTGCTGCTGTTCCTATTGAGTCGCTGCAATGCACCCGAGTGCTGGAGGGTTTCTGGTGTGTAGTGGTTATCGCATTCCGCTAACACACGAAAACTCACTGGTTCGAATGTGGGTGGAGGCAACTTAATGCCTTTTCTCCATTCAAGATTACTAAATAAGAAAACTGGAATATTTTACATGTTTGTTTAAGTACAAATAAAACACGCATTGTCAGGCGAATGATGCCATTCAAATGGCAGATTTACAGTGAGTGAAGTAATTCTCAATGTTATTTCCCATCCTGACTGTTGAACGTTTTGTCAGACTAATACAGAACCTGAAACTAATACAGCAACTCAAACTAATACAGCGCCTCAAACTAACACAGCACCTCAAACTAATACAGCCCCTCAAACTAATACAGCACCTCAAACTAATACAACACCTCAAACTAACACAGCACCTCAAACTAATGCAGCACATCAAACTAATACAGCACCTCAAACTAATGCAGCACCTCAAACTGATACAACACCTCAAACTAATACAGCCTCTCAAACTACTACAACACCTCAAACTAATACAGCATCTCAAACTAATACAGCACCTCAAACTAATACTGCACCTCAAACTAATACAGCACCTCAAACTAATGCAGCACCTCAAACTAATACAGCACCTCAAACTAATGCAGCAACTCAAAATAATACAACACCTCAAACTAATACAACACCTCAAACTAATGCAGCACCTCAAAATAATAGAGCACCTGAAACTAATACAACACATCAAACTAATACAACACCTCACACTAAAACAACCCTTCAGACTAATACACCTCAAAATAATAAACTACCTCAAACTAATGCAGCCCTTCAAAATAATGCAGCTCCTCAAACTAATACAGCACCTCATACTAATGCAGCACCTCAAACTAATACAGCACCTCAAACTAATACAGCACCTCAAACTAACAAAGCACCTCAAACGAATACAACGCCTCCATCTAATACATCACCTCAAATTAATACAGCACCTTAAACTAATACAGCACCTCAAACGAATACAACACCTCAAACTAATACAAAAGCTCAAACTAATACAACACCTCAAACTAATACAGCACCTCAAACTAATACAGCACCTCAAACTAATACAACACCTCAAACTAATACAGCACCTCAAACTAATACAGCACCTCAAACTAATACAGCACCTCAAACTAATACAGTAACTCAAACTAATACAGCACCTCAAACTAATACAGCACCTCAAACTAATAAGGCACCTCAAACTAATACAGTAACTCAAACTAATACAACACCTCAAACTAATACAGCACCTGAAACTAATACAGCACCTGAAACTAATACAGCAACTCAAACTAATACAGCACGTCAAACTAATGCAGCACATCAAACTAATACAGCAACTCAAACGAATACAGCACCTCAAACTAATACAACACCTCAAACGAATACAGCACCTCAAACTAATAAAACACCTCAAACTAATACAACACCTCAAACTAATGCAGCTCCTCAAACTAATACACCTAAAAATAATAAACTACCTTCATCTAAAACAGCACCTCAATCTAAAACAGCTCCTCAAACTAATACAACACCTCAAACTAATACACCTCAAAATAATAAACTACCTCAAAATAATACAGCACCTCAAACTAATACAACACCTCAATTAAATACACCCATCAAACTAATGCAACACCTCAAACTAATACAGCACCTCAAACTAATACAGCACCACAAACTAATACAGCACATCTCAAACTAATACAGTACCTCAAACAAATACAGCACCTCAAACAAATACAGCAACTCAAACTAATACAGCACCTCAAACTAATACAGCACCTCAAACTAATACAGCACCTCAAACTAATACAGCACCTCAAACTAATACAGCACCTCAAACTAATACAGCACCTCAAACTGATACAGCACCTCAAACTAATGCATCACCTCAAACTAATGCAACACCTCAAACTAATACAACACCTTAAACTAATACAGCACCTCAAACTAATACAGCCAATCAAACTGATACAGTACCTCAAACTAATATGACACATCAAACTAATACAGCACCTCAAACTAATGCAGCACTTCAAACTAATACAGCTCCTCAAACAAATACAGCACCTCAAACAAATACAGCACCTAAAATAATACAGCAACTCAAACTAATGCAACACCTCAAACTAATAAAGCACCTCGAAATAATGCAGCACCTCAAACTAATACAGCACCTCAATCTAATACAACACCTCAAACTAATAGAACACCTCAAAGTAATACAACACCTCAAACTAATACAGCACCTCTCAAACTAATACAGCAACTCAAACTAATACAGCACCTCAAACTAATATAATACCTCAAAATAATGCAGCACCTCAAAGTAATACAGCACCTCAAACTAATACAACATCTCAAACAAATACAGCACCTCAAACTAATACAACACCTTAAACTAATACAGCAACTCAAACTAATACAGCACCTCAAACTAATACAGCAACTCAAAGTAATACAGCGCCTCAAACTAATACAGCACCTCAAACTAATACAGCAACTCAAACTAATACCACACCTCAAACTAATACAACACCTCAAACTAATACTGCACCTCTCAAACTAATACAGCAAATCAAACTAATACAGCACCTCAAACTAATACAGCTGTTCAAACTAATACAGCAACTCAAACTAATACAGCACCTCAAACTAATACAGCAGCTCTCAAACTAATACAGCACCTCAAACTAATACAAAACCTCAAACAAATACAGCACCTCAAACTAATACAACACCTCAAACTAATACAACACCTCAATCTAATACAGCACCTCTCAAACTAATACAACACCTGAAACTAATACAGCACCTCTCAAACAAATACAGCAACTCAAACTAATACAACACCTCAAACTAATACAGCATCTCAAACAAATACAGCACGTCTAACTAATACAGCACCTCAAACTAATACAGCACCTCAAACTAATACAGCACCTCAAACTAATACAATCCCTCAAACTAATACAGCACCTCAAACTAATACAGCACCTCAAACTAATGCAGCACCTCAAACTAATACAGCACCTCAAGCTAATACACCTCAAAATAATATACTACCTCAAACTAATGCAGCACCTCAACTTATGCAGCACCTCAAACTAATGCAGCACCTCAATCTAACACAGCACCTTAAACTAATGCAGCACCTCAAACTAATGCAGCACCTCAAACTAATACAGCATCTCAAACTAATACAGCACCTCAAACTAATACAGCACCTCAAACTAATACACCTCAAAATAATAACCTACCTCAAAATAATACAGCACCTCAAACTAATACAGCATCTCAAACTAATACAGCAGCTCAAACTAAAGCAGCACCTCAAACTAATACAGCACCTCAAACAAATACAACACCTCAAACTAATACACTGTGTCAAAATAATACAAGGCCTCAAACGATCACAGCAACTCAAACTAATACAACAGGTCAAGATGATACAGCCCCTCTAGCTGATACAGCCCCTCAAGCGAATGCAGCACCTCAAGCATAATAAAAAATGTCAAAAGTGGGATTCGAACCCATGCTTTCAGAGAAAACTGCGACCTGAACGCAGTGCCTTAGACCACTCGTCCATGCTGACTACTAGCCATTGGTTCGGGCCACCTGTAGGTTGATTTGGAACGAATACCTGTGTTCGTGGCTTGTCACCTTAATGATTTGAGGACATCAGGCGCTTCTCTCCCTGACTCTGGGGAAACAGTGAGACAGACTTTCGAGCAAGCGTCTGGTTATTGTGAAACAGCAAAGAGAATAATCATTCTGGATTTATCGAAATAAAGTTGTGACCCCGACGTGATTTGAACACGCAGCTGACGTTGCGCCACGAGGTCGACAACAACAAGCGGGGATGTTTGTATATATAAACGTTCCTCAATAAAAGGACTTTAAAATCCTGGCCCACTCCCACTCGGTGTCAGACAGCATCAGAAGCAGCGCTCTCCTGTCACTCACCGGATGTCTTTTGTTAAACTTTTATGTTGCTTTAACCGACAATTTTCTTTTGCACAACTAAAGAAATGCTAACTGAGGGAGAGTCGATACTTCAATCATTTGTTCTGTGCTTTGCATGTTAACTGTTACCCATATCTCATTTTACACACTGTACTTTAGGAGTCTGGGTTAAAATGTTCATTGCTGATGACACCAGGAATCTGGGGCAACTTTTGTCAAATTGAACAGGACCGGCTATTTCTACCGTGCACAGAAAATAGAATCAGCAGTGAACATCAAATCCCATGGTGCTGACTTTCAGAGTCGACGCAGTCAGATTTGAAATCAAGTGAAAGAATTTTACAGTGAAAAGATTTGGAAGTAAGTGTTACTCGTATTTGTGCCTTTAATTAAAGTCTGTGGCGTCTGACTCCCGTTCATGTCTCTGAATAAGAAAGGAGGGGCTTGACGTTGACTGGACTGCACTGCGCCTGATGTCTGTGAGCTCATCCTTCATATTGAGCGGTTTCTCGCCCTTTGATCGGCTGTAGTGTGGCGCTTATCACCTTCGCCTCACTCGCAATGGTACCCGGTGGATCAAGTTACTCTCACTCAAAGTTATCTATTTAGTGAAGTGAAATAAAGAGCAATTAAAGAATAAGGGAGCAGCCTCTGTAACCCTTTTGGCAGGTAAATAAAATAGCAACTGGTTGTTTATCCACAGCAAGTTTAAATATAAAGCTCTCAGCCCGGGCTAGAACGGGGGACCACCCGCGTGTAAAGCGAACGTGCTAACAACTAGACTACAGGAACCGCTGATAACAGCGCTCCAACAGAGGGGAGCTGAACAATGAACTTCCTCTGTCCTGATTGGGAATGTATTGGTTCACCTTCAGCAACATCACTTCTGTCCCACACTAACAGCTCTCAATCCTTCTCCTCCCGCTGCCCTTTACAATAATGTCACTGGCCCAGATATTCCGGGCGGAGGGCTGCGATCTGGTAAAATCTGCGCCCTTACCTGAGGGCTCCCGGGAGGCGCAGAGTTCCGGTGCTGGGCCTGTTAAACTGCTGGTGCGCAGGGCCCACATATCCCAGAGGCGCAGGTAGTTCGCAGCGTCCCTGGGACCACGTGGGGCATGGGGAGCCAATCAGAGAAGGGAATCTCCCTTCATACATTTGACAGGAGGACCTGTCATTTCTGTGAATGGAAATCAGCTCCAAAACATAGTAAAACTTCAAATAAATTTTTAAAAATCACATTTTTCAAATGACTTGAAATTACATAAATTAACTATTTTAAACAAAAATTCGCCCCCCTCCCTATCACAGTAACCTACTCCAGCCCTACAACACTTGGAGATCTCTGCGCTCCTCCAACTCTGGCCTCAAGAGCATCCCCGATTTTAACCTCTCCACTATTGGTAATCGTGCCTTCTGTTGCCTGGGCCCTCAGCTCTGGAATTCCCACCCTAAACCTCTCAACTCTCTTTCCTCCTTTAAGACGCTGCTTAACACTATCTCTACCTGTCCTTATATCTCCTTATGTGGCTCGGTGTCAAATTTGTCATCTTATAATACTCTTGTTCGTCGCCTTGGGATGTTTTGCTACTTTATAGGCGCGCTGTAGAAATACAAGTTATAGTTGATGTTATGGGCCTTTCCTCTCTGTGACGCAATCGGCTAGCGTGTTCGGCTGTTCACCGAAAGGTTGGCGGTTCACTCAGGGAACTTTTCCGCTCGAGGATTCAGTGCCGCACAGATCCAGGTTGTTAATGTGTCAATATCAGGCGCAGTGCAGTCTGGTCAAGGTCAAGCTCCTCCTTTTTTATTCAACAGAGGAAGAAGAGTCAGACGCCACGAACTTTAATTAATGGCACAAATACTAGTAACACTTACTTACAACTAAAATAAAGGAACATCCCAAGGTGTTTTATTAGTATATTAAGGGCAAGAGGATAACCAGGGAAAGAGTAGGGCCCATTAGGGACCAACGTGGCAATCTGTGTGTAGAGCCAGACGATGTAGGTGAGGTTTTAAATGAATATTTTGCAACTGTGTTCACTATGGAGAAGGACGATGTAGGCATAGAAATCAGGCAGGGGGATTGAGATATACTTGAACAAATTAGTATTGAGAGGGAGGAGGTACTAACGGTTTTAGCGGGCTTAAAACTGCATAAATCCCCAGGCCCTCACGGGAAGTATCCCAGGCTGCTGTGTGAGGCAAGGGAGGAGATTGCAGGGGCTCTGACACAAATTTTCAGAACCTCTCTGGACACAGGAGAGCTGCCAGAGGAATGGAGAACCGCTAACGTAGTACCATTGTTCAAGTAGAGTAGTAGGGATAAACCAGGGAATTAAGGCCAGTGAGCCTAACATCAGTGGTAGGGAAATTATTGGAAAAACATCTGAGGGACAGAATAAGTCTCCACTTGGAGAGGCAGGGATTAATCAGAGATAGTCAGCATGGCTTTGTCAGGTGAGATCATGTCTGATCAATTTGATTGACTTTTTCCGAGGAGGTCACTAGCTTTGTGGATGAGGGTAGTGCAGTTGATGTAGTCTACATGGACTTCAGTAAGGCTTTTGAAAAAGTCCCTCATGGGAGACTGTTCAAGAAGGTACGAGCCCATGGGGTCCCGGGGAATTTGGCATATTGGATCCAAAATTGGCTTAGTGGCAGGAGGCAGAGGGTGATGGTCGAAGTTTGTTTTTGTGACTGGAATGCTGTGTCCAGTGGTGTACCGCAGGGATCGGTGCTGGGTCCTTTGCTGTTTGTAGTGTACATTAATGACTTGATATGAATGTAGGAAGAATGATCAGTAAGTTTGCAGATGACACGAAAATTGGTGGAGTGGTAAATAGCGAAGAGGGAAGCCTCAGGCTACAGGACGATATAGACGGGATGGTTAGTTGGGCAGAAAAGTGGCAACTGGAATTTAACCCTGAAAAGTGTGAGGTGATGTATTTTGGGAGAACTAACAAGGCAACGGAATACACTATGAATGGTAGGACCCTAGGAAGGACAGCGGATCAGAGGGACCTTGGTGTGCCTGTACATAGATCCCTGGAGGCAGCAGGACAGGTTGATAAGGTTGTTAAAAAGTCATATGGGATATTGCCTTCATTAGCCGAGGCATAGAATATAAGAGCAGGGAGGTTATGATGGAGCTGTACAAAACGCTGGTTAGGACACAGCTGGAATAATGTGTGCAGTTCTGGTCGCCACATTATCGGAGGGATGTGATTGCATTGGAGAGGGTGCAGAGGAGATTCACCAGGATATTACCTGGGCTGGAGCGCTTCAGCTATGAAGAGAGTCTGGACAGGCTGGGGTTGTGTTCCTTCGAGCGGAGAAGGCTGAGGGGGGACCTGATTGAGGTGTACACAATTATGAGGGGCATAGATAGGGTAGATAGAAAGGAACTTTTCCCCTTAGTAGAGGGGTCAATAACCAGGGGGCTTAGTTTCAAGGTAAGGGGCAGGAGGTTTAGCGGAGATTTGTGGAAAAACCTTTTCAACCAGAGCGTGGTTGGAGTCTGGAACTCACTGCCTGAAAGGGTGGTAGAGGCAGGAATCCTCAGAGCATTTAAGAAGCATTTGGATGAAAACTTGAAACGCCATAGCATACAATGCTACGGACCAAGTGCTGGAAAATGGGATTAGAATAGACAGGGCCTGATGGCCGGCCCAGACACAATCGACCGAAGGGCCTCATTCTGTGCTGTATAACTCTATGACTCTAATTTATTCTGTACAGTTACCAGTCCTATGAATTTTAGCAAAGGTTGCCCCAGATTTCTGCTTCCATAAGCAATGAACATTTTAAACCAGGTTCCTAAAATACAAATGGGTAACAGTTCATTACATACAAAGGGAAAATGCGTTATTGAAGTGTGTTTCGCCATTCTTTCATTCTGTAAATTATGGTAATCGGTTATTTAATGTTGATTGCAAAGATTCAACTGCAAGTTGAATAGTGGCCGGCAAAACGACCGCTCGTTTGGGATTTGAACCGCTGACTTCTCGGAAATTTAAACATCCACTGAAGCGAGAATCGTATCCCGAAAACGCCGGTGAGGAGCTAACCATTGTAAAACCATTTTGTGTGTGTGGCTATTTTTGATGATCAGAGCACTTGAGACCGAGACAGTGTCTTTGCCTTTTCGACCTGTCTTCTGAAGCGCCGCCCGGTCCCACTCCTACAGTTAATGAGCTGTTACGATGTTAATGCATCCAGGTTGCAGGAGGCTACACCAGGCTCAGCAGAGGAGTCTCTGCATTAGTTCTGCGTGGAAACAGTATTTTTGCCCTTCTCTCTTCCTCTTCTCTATATCCCTGTGCTTTTATTTCTCTATTTCTACCCCCGTCTCAGTTTCCTGAATCATAACATGGTGAGGACATTTTTAGAGTCGCGCTTTTTTATTACTTATTGAAAGGACACCCAGACGGACCGATTGAAACTGCAATTTGAATCCTGTCGCTGACCTTGTGTTTTCCTATTAATCTGTGTTATTCTGCTTCCACATTCTCAATGAGAACGTTCCCAGCATCAATTTTGAAATAAAATAAGGCCCACCTCTTATGTTAGCGACACGCGAGGGGAGATTCCCTAAATCAGCCGCAACTTTCCACAAATCCTCCTTACAGTACCGCAACTAAAACGGTGTCCTATATGGGAAATATCATTGAGAATTACTTCACTCACTGTAACGCTGCCATTTGAATGGCTTAATTTGCCTGTCAATGCGTATTTTATTTATACTGAACCAAACATGCAAATTATTCCAGTTTTCATATTTACTAAACTTGAATGGAGAAAAGGCATTAAATTGTGTCTACCCACACTCGAACCGTTGAGTTTTCGTGTGTTAGCGGAATGCGATAACCACTACACACCAGAAACCCTCCAGCACTCGGGTGCATTGCAGCGACTCCAAAGGAACAGGAGGAGGCTCTTCAGCCCTTCAAGCCTGTTGCGCCATTCAATTAGATCAGGGCTGGTCTGTATCTTCTCATCATCTACCCGCTTTGTTTCCGTAACCCTTAATACCCTTACCCAACAAAAATCTATCGACAGTAGCGGCAATCTTGATCCTTAAACCAGCTGCACTCCCGGATCCAGACAGAAAAGGCTTCGTACTGACGGTCACCCTGCAGATTAATGAATTACATTTCTGAACTTCAAGGCTTCAGAGATACCAGGTTATAAAAGGGAACAAAAGATGAAATGGACCTCACTGTGGATCAGTTTTCTCTCACTCAAACGTATCTGATTTGTGAAGTGAAATAAAGAACAATCAAAGAATAAGGGAGAAGCCGCTGGAGCCCTATTGACAGGAGAATAAACTAGCCATACATCTCTGACGTTTCTCAGGTCTAACGAAGGGTAATCGACTTGAAACATTCACCCTGATTCTTTATCCACAAATACTGCCTGACCTCTAGAGAATTTCCAGCATTTTCCGTTTCTATTTCAGATTTACAGAATTTGCAGTAATTATCTCTTGTCATTTGGAATAACACCGCTGGTTGTTCATCCACAGAATGTTTAAACATAAATACGCTGGCAAAATACTGCGGATGCTGGAAATCCAAAACAACAATAGAAAACGCTGGAAAAACTCAGCAGGCCAGGCAGCATCCGTGGAGAGAGAAACAGAGTTAACGTTTCAGGTCGAAGACCTTTCGTCAGAACTGGAAAAAAGACATAATGTTCCCGGCCGAGCTCGAACCGGGGACCTTTCGCGTGCAAAGCGAACGTGATCACCACTACACTACGGGAACCGCTGTGTTCATACTTTCAACATGCAGGAACTGACTAGTGAACTTCCTCTGTGCTGATTGGTTCACCTTGAAAAGCATCACTCAATATAATGGCTGAGCTCATAAATATCAGGCGCAGTGCAGTCTGGTCAACGTCAGCCCCTCCTTTCTTATTCAACAGAGGAAGAAGAGACATGAACGGGAGTCAGACGCCACAACCTTTAATTAAAGGCACAAATACGAGTAACACATACTTCCAAATCGTTTCACTGAAAAATTCTTTCACTTGATGCAAAATCTGACTGCGTTGAATCTGAAAATGAGCACCGTGGGATATTTTGTTCACTACTGATTCTATTCTCCTTGAGCAGTGACGCAGAGGTTTCTGTAGTGTAGTGGTTATCACGTTCGCCTCACACGCGAAAAGTCCCCGGTTCGATGCCGGACGGAAACATTACATTCGCCAGGTTTTTATTCTGTGCAGTGACCAGTCCTGTTAATTTTAACAAAATTTGTCCCAGATTTCTGCTTTCAGAAGCAATGAACATTTTAAACGAGATTCCTAAGATACAATGATTGCAATGAGATATGGTTAACAGTTCAGTAACAAGGGCAAAATGCGTTATTGAAGTGTCTTTCGCCTTTCTTTCATTCTGTAAATTGTGGTAATCGGTTATTTAATGTTGATTGCAAAGATTCAATTGCAAGTTGAATAGTGGCCGGCAAAACGAGCGCTCTTTTGGGATTTGAACCGCGGATTTCTTTAAAATTTAAACAAACACCGAAGCGAGAATCGGACCCCGAGAACGCCGGTTCAAACCTAGCCGAGTGAGGAGCTATCATTGTAAAACCATTTTGTTTGTGTGTCCAAAAATGTGCGGGTTAGGTTGATTTGGCTATGATAAATTGACCCTTAGTGTTAGGGGGGGATTAAATATGTGGGGTTATGGAGATAGGATGGGATATGTTAGGGGGAATTAATTACGTGGGGTTACGGGGGTAGGGTGGGATATGTGTACTGTGGGGATTAAAGCAGGGACAGGGTACTGGATTTGGATGATCAGCCATGATCGTATTGAATGGTGGAGCAGGCTCGACGGGCCGAATGGCCTACTCCTGCTCCTAGTTTCTATGTTTCTATGTTTCTATTCTTGATGATCAGAGCACTTGAGACCGAGACAGTGTCTTTGCCTTTTCGACCTGTCTTCTGAAGCGCCGCCCGGTCCCACTCTTACTGTTAATGAGCTGTGGTTGAGATATTGGATGGGATAACAATTGATAAAGAGTGTGGTAACACAATACAGCTTCCTGTGACTCGAACTTTATTGCATCACTTCCTGTGATTAGTCCAGGATAAATACTGGACTGAGCAGTTGGATCCTGGAGAGGCATAGAGTAAGACCTCTTGTATGTAGCACCTTTTTAGTTGATTAAAGCTTACTTTAAGTTCACCACGCGTAAGGCTCATTCTTACGACAATTTAATCAACTTTGAAAAACTTCGCACTCAAACTTTTTGGACGAACTCGGAACTAAGGATCCAGGGAATCACCCATCATGGAAAACATCCTTAAACCATCGCGTCTTGACTTGGACCCAAACACCCCAGCAGCCGGTAAGGTGTGGAAACACTGGTATCGCACGTTTGACAATTTTCTCGAATATTGCAAGGCTGATGATGACACAAAGTTGCGGATACTCATCAACTGTGTCACTCCGAATGTATTTCAGTATGTTGAGGAATGGGGCAGTTACGAGGAGGCAATTCGGACGCTTAAAAGACTATATACTAAGACACCGAATGAGGTCTATGCCAGACATCTACTAGCTACAGCCCAACAAGGGCCGGAGGAATCCATTGATAAATTCCTCCAAGAGCTTCGCAGACTTAGTATGGACTGTAACTTTCAGGCGGCCTCAGCTGAGCTGTGCCGTGAAGAAATGATCCGTGATGCTTTCATCTGCGGGCTTGCCTCCCCATTTATACGCCAGCGTCTACTGGAAAGTAAGACACTTGAGCTTCAGAGAGCTTATGACATGGCTTGCTCTCTAGATCTGGCAAAAAGAAATGCAGACCTTTATACAGTGCCCAGACCTCGGTCTGCTGCCTTAACTACAGTCAGGCAATTTAAGAGGCCACAGGTGAACTCTATTAGGGAGGACTTTATCCCTGACGATCAATCTGATGACTTCACTGATGAAGAGGATGATGACCCCACTGTGGCAGCCTCTTGGCAATCTAAGAAATGCTTCTTTTGTGGTGATGAGTTTCACCCTCGGAAATTCTGCCCTGCTCGCAATGCGTTTTGCAGTCATTGCAACAAAAAGGGTCATTTTGCAAAGGTTTGCCTATCAAGAGCCTCTACGAGGGCTTATCAAGCTAAGTCCTACCGAACTGCCCCGGTAAGGGCCTATCAAGATGTTCCGGCTAAAATCTATCGTGCTTCCTCTCTGGTTTTCTCTCGAAGAAACACACCTAGAGTTTCAGCCACTCTTTGTGCAACGACACCAATTACAGCTGCTTGTCCTCAGAACCTATTCCATGCAGCTACAAAAGCATCAATTAATGAACATACTTTAGATGCCTTAATTGACTCAGGTAGCACTGATAGTTTCATTAGGGAACAGATTGTTGCAGAGTTAAAGCTACATGTTTTCCCATCGGACCAGGCAATTGCGATGGCTCAGTCATCACTTAATACCAGAATTTCTGGCTTTTGTATGGTTGAAATAACACTTAATGGTCACAGGTATCCCTCCACCCGGCTTTCGGTGCTCAAGGACTTATGTAGTGATCTTATCTTAGGGCTGGATTTCCAAAAGCAGCATAAGAAGCTCACCATTGAGTTCGGCGGATCCAAACCTGAACTCACTATTTCTAATATACGACCTCAATTACCGTTCTGTGCATTGTCAGCAGCTTCACTGGATGAACCCTCACTGTTTACCAGTATCCCTCCTCGATGCAAACCGATTATAACAAAGTCACGACGTTTCAGTCAGGAAGACCAGTCTTTTATTGCGGCTGAGATTTCTCGGCTTTTAGCAGAGGATATCATCGAGCCTTGTTCGTCGCCATGGCGCGCCCAGGTCGTTATTGTTAAGAACCCTCTACAACCTCACAAGAAACGGCTGTGCATTGACTATTCACAGACCATCAATCAATATACGGACTTGGACGCATACCCATTGCCGCGCATCGATGATATGGTTAATAAACTGGCTGAGTACACGGTGTTCTCAACATATGATCTGAAAAGTGCCTATCATCAGGTACCCTTGAAGGTCTCAGACAAGCAGTATACGGCCTTTGAAGCCAATGGACGGCTGTATCAATTTCGTCGCCTCCCCTTTGGGGTCACTAATGGAGTGGCTGTCTTCCAGCGAGCAATGGATGACCTGGTCAAACAGGAAGACTTGAAGGATACGTTTCCTTATCTGGACAATATTACTGTCGCAGGTCGCAATCAGCGGGAACATGACGCCAATCTCCAACGATTTTGGGATGCACTCCAGCACCGTAATTTGACATTAAATGCGGCTAAATCCATTGAGTCACAACCAACCATCAACATCCTTGGCTATTGTGTGGGCAATGGCATCATTAAACCTGACCCTGAAAGGCTTCGCCCACTCCAAGAACTCCCGCCACCTAAGAATCCGGCCTCCTTGCGCCGGGCCCTCGGCCTGTTTGCATACTATGCTAAATGGATTCCTAACTTCTCGGACCGAATCCAACCTCTACTGAAGGCCAGCACATTCCCACTAGACACAGCGGCTGTTGCAGCCTTTAACCTCCTGAAAAAACAGTTGGAGAAAGCGGCTCTTCACTCCATCGATGAGAGTCTTCCTTTTGTTGTTGAGTGTGATGCCTCGGAGGTGGCGATCTCGGCCACTCTGAATCAGGAAGGTCGTCCGGTGGCATTTTTGTCCAGGACTTTTCAAGGGGCTGAGCTACATTATCCTCCAGTCGAGAAAGAAGCTACAGCCATCATAGAGGCAGTACGGAAGTGGACTCATCTCCTAGCTCGCCAGCACTTTACCTTAATCACGGACCAGCGATCGGTCGCCTTCATGCTCGATAATCGAAAACGGACCAAAATTAAAAATAATAAAATCCAGCTTTGGCGGCTGGAATTGGCCTCTTTTGGTTACACCATCCACTATCGACCTGGCAAGGAGAATGTGGCTCCGGATACCCTCACACGAGCATTCTGCTCCGCCATGGCACCCTCTACGCTCGTAGACATCCATGATGGGTTGTGTCATCCGGGCTTTACTCGCATGCTACACTTCGTGCGGTCCCGAAATCTCCCATTCTCTACCGGGGATGTAAAGAAGATGTGCTCGGACTGCAGAGTCTGTGCGGAATTGAAACCTCAGTTTTTCCGCCCCTCGGGTGGTATACTCATACATGCGACCCAGCCAATGCAACGGCTTAGCATCGATTTTAAGGGGCCGTTGCCCTCTTCAACTCGCAACACTTATCTATTGACCATGGTCGATGAGTATTCCCGTTTTCCGTTTGCCTTTCCCTGCCCCAATATGCTGACGACCACGGTTATCAGCTGCCTTGAGCAGGTATTTGCTTTCTGTGGCATGGCATCCTATGTTCATTCGGATCGGGGCCCTTCTTTTATGTCAGGAGAACTCAAGGCCTATCTCTCGGAACGGGGTATTGCTGCCAGCAGAACGACGCCTTATCATCCGGTCGGGAATGGGCAAGTCGAGCGTTTTAACGCTATCATCTGGAATGCAGTACGTCTGGCTTTGAGATCTCGGGGCCTACCCAACCAGCAATGGGAAGCAGTACTTCCAGACGCATTACACTCCACACGGTCCCTCCTTTCGACCGCCACAAATACGACGCCTCATGAACGGTTCTTCCGATTTCAGCGTCGCTCATCCTATGGGATATCTCTCCCGTCGTGGCTGACTGCACCGGGACCAGTGCTACTCCGAAGATATGTTCGGGCGTCTAAGAATGACCCCCTGGTAGATGAGGTTGAGCTCACTGACGTCAACCCTACCTACGCCTATATTCGGTATCCTGACGGTCGGGAATCTACCGTGTCATTGCGGGATCTGGCTCCCTGCCCGTCGAAACATAGAGGGACACCAGGGGATGATATTGTACTAGGCACATCTCTGGGCTCGCCAGGTGCCTCTCATCACGATCTGCATCTGACGCCGGCTGGTACCTCACTCCAGCGTGCCGACCTGGGGCAGACTGACTATGAGCCCGTCGGGGCTCGCACGCGCAGCCACGATCCACCCCGTACCATACGCTCGGAAACGGATCTGCCACAGCTCTGCCCGACACCCGTTCGGGCACCAGTACACAGTCAGGATCGTCCTGACCCCTCACAGAGCGGGCTGGATCACTCGGACTCTGGTCCACGGCCCGCGGCGGGTAAACGGGCTAGGGGCCCTCTACCGCTACGAGCACCCAAACGGGTGCGGCTCTCCCTCGTCCGGCGGCTACGAAATGGAGGGAGCATCCCGGCCTCCTAATCTTTTTTGGGGGGGGAGAATGTGGTAACACAATACAGCTTCCTGTGACTCGAACTTTATTGCATCACTTCCTGTGATTAGTCCAGGATAAATACTGGACTGAGCAGTTGGATCCTGGAGAGGCATAGAGTAAGACCTCTTGTATGTAGCACCTTTTTAGTTGATTAAAGCTTACTTTAAGTTCACCACGCGTAAGGCTCATTCTTACGACAAAGAGTACTGGAAAGGCTGGCTGTATTTAAGTCCATAAGTCACCAGGACCAGAAGAATTGCATCCTAGGACGCTGAGGGGAGTAAAGGTGGAAATTGTGAAGGTACTGGCCATAATCTTCCAATACACATTGGATACTGGGGTGGTGCCAGACGACTGGAGTATTGCAAATGTTACACCCTTTTTCAAAAAAGTGTATAAGGTTAAACACAGCAACTACAGGTCAGTCAGCTTAACGTCGGTAGTGAGGAAGCTTTTAGAAAGGATAATCCTGGACAAAATGATCAGTCACTTGGACAAGTGTGGATTAATTAAGGTAAGTCTGGACAAATTATTTAAAGTCATATCGTCTTTTACCAACTTGATTGAATTTTTTGATGATGTGAAAGAGAGGGTTGATGAGGGAAATGCGGTTTCTATGGACTTCCAAAAGGCATTTGATAGAGTGCCACATAACAGGCTTGCCAGCAAAGTTGACGCCCATGGAATAAAAGGGACAGTGGCAGCATGGATGCGAAATTGGCTAAATGACAGGAAACAGAGAGTAGTGCTAAACGGTTGTGTTTCGAACTGGAGGATGGTATACAGTGGTGTTCCCCAGAGGTTGGTACAAAGACCACGGCCCTTCTTAATATATATTAATGTTTGGAGTTAGGTGTCCAGGGCACAATTTCAAAATCTGCAGAGGATATAAAATTTGGGAGTGCAGTGAGGAGGATAGTGATAGTCTTCAAGAGGACATGGGCGGACATGTGGCAGATAAAGTTAAACGCAGAAAAGTGCGAAGTGATAGATTTTGCTAGGAAGAATGAGGAGAGGCAATATAAACTAAAGGATGCATTGCCAAAGTGGGTGCAGGAACAGAGAGACCTGGGGGTGTATGTGCACAAATCGTTCAAGGTGGCCGGACAGGTTGAGAAAGCAGTTGAAAAAGCTTACGGAATCCTGGGCTTTCTAAATAGAGGCATAGAGTACAAAAGCAAGGATGTTATGATGAACCTTTCTAAAACACTGGTTTGGCCACAACTGCAGTAATCATGTTCCAGAAAATGTTATTCTGTTCAATAACCGGTCCCGTTAAATTTAACAAAAGTTGCCCCAGATTCCCGGTGTCATAAGCAACGAACATTTTAAACCAGACTCCTGAAATAAAATGGGCCTGGAAATTGCGATCGGAAGCTTGCCGCCGGGTAACGGCTCCGAATCGAAAAACAAATACGAATTACCTGGTGTCTCCGGAGCCTCGGACTCTTGCCGCCCTGGGCCTGCTGGCACACGCCTGTAAAAAGGCCCAAGGATCCCAGGAGCGCACACGGTTCGCTCGCATTCCTGGGATCACGTGGGCCAGACCAACCAATCAAAAAGGGGGATTCCGATGAGGCTATTGGGGATTCCATTTATATACGGAATCCCCATAAGCATAATCAAAATCTCCACATAAATAATATTTCACACCACGGAAATAAAAATAAATGATCACGTTCAAACTTAATGAATTTAATTTTATGAAATATAAATTTGAACATTTTAAAAAGGCCAAAATTTACCTAAACTAAATTTAAATGTATGTATATGCTTAAATCATTTAAAAAAATTATTTTAACATTTACTTTAACTCGTACACTGGTAAAAGAAGGCCTCACGCCTGCTATTACCAGGTGTAAGGGTTTCCTGTGCATTCGCTGGGCAGTAGTTAGCCCAACTCTACACCAGCAAAAGTGATGTTTTAGCAGATGCGGTGGATCTGTCCAAGCGAAACTTGACATATCGCAAGTTCTGGGTTTTCGGGCGTGCGGAAACCTGGTACTTGCGAGGTCTTTGAGAAGGCGTACGAGAGCCTACGCTGTGCATTCGCTGTCGGAAGCAACATAAAATCCGGGCCATGGTGTAAAATGAGATATGCATAACAGTTCATCACATAGAAAGCACAATATACGTTACTGAAGTATCTTTAGCATTTCATTCATTCTGTAAATTAAGATTATCGGTTAATTAATGCTAATTAAAACATTTGTTCACATTAGATGCATGTAAGTAATTTTAACAAGTTAGTTTAAATTAATAAAAAACTGTGTTAAAAAAATTATTTCCCTGACCGGGAATCGAACCCGGGCCGCGGCGGTGAGAGCGCCGAATCCTAACCACTAGACTACCAGGGAACACGTTCGACAAAGGATGCGACAATTGTAAATAGAATGGGCCAATCCGTATTGGATACAAATTTATCTTTGAATGTTTACATCTAAAAGCATTTCATGACTCTGCGGCTTACAAATCTATTTACATGTACCTGAAATATTTTGCCATTTATTGGGGTGCATCTATCTTCATTCGAAAGCTCATTAAAATGTTCCAACCTCTTCTGTTTCCCTCATACCGGCTGTACCACAGCCACAAATCAACTGTGATCTCACACGGTGCGCTGGCGCCTTCCAGTTCTATATATGTAGATAGAGAATTAATGACGAAAGGTCATCGGCCTAAAGATTGCACATACATATAAAAATATTTGTAAGCAGCAGAGACAGGAAATTCATTTACATGTAACATAAGACAGAAAATACTTGTATTTCTATTTCTATAGCATTCTGCACTCAACATCGAGTTCAACAATTTCAGACCATAACCTCTGCTCCTTATGTTTTCAGATGGCATCTTTTGATGATTCCTCCATCCCCATTTACACCTCCTCTTGACCCATCTCTCCTACCTTTACTTGTCCCATTACCATCTCCTTTTGCCTCGCACCTTCATCCCTTTTGTCATTTAATCTCTCCTGCCTTCCGCCCTATCACAGACCTTCCCTTTCGTTGTTTCCTCCTCTCCTCCATTTGCTTAAAATCTGTTTCATCTCTAACTTATTCCAGTTCTGACGAAAGGTCATCGGCCTGAAATGTTAACTCTGTTTCTCTCTCCGCAGATGCTGCCTGCCCTGCTGAGTGCTTCCAGCATTAGAGTTAGATATATTTCTTAAAGCTAAAGGTATCAAGGGATATGGGGAGAAGGCAGGTACAGGGTACTGAGTTTAGATGATCAGCCATGATCTCATCGAATGGCGGAGCAGGCTCGAGGGGCCGAATGGCCTACTCCTGCTACTATCTTCTATGTTTCTGTTTTTATGTCAGATTTCCAGCATCTGCAGTATTTCGCTATTGCATAATTGTATTTACTCCGAATAGACTCACATGTATTGATAAATATTGCGACGGTGCAGTGCAACGTTCCCTCGTGGGTAGGATTCAGCGTTCTCTTGGATTTGATTCCCCGTCAGGGGAGTAACAGTTTTTAATTCAAGACTTGATAAAATAATTACATGCATTTCATGTGGAAAAAAAGAATCATTGGTTTAAAAATCATAAATTAATTCACAAAGTTCTTTTGTAGAACTTCAATCATTTATTTAGCCCTGAGCATGTGATGAACCTTTATCCCTATCTCATTATATTTTAGGAGCCTTGGTTTAAAATGTTGAGTGTTTATGACACGCACCGAGCATCTAACACATCTAATAGGGCAACACGGTGGCATAGTGGTTAGCACTGGTGCCTCACAGAGCTAGGAATCCCGGTTCGAATCTTGACCTCGGGTGACTGTCTGTGTGGAGTTTGTACATTGTCTGCGTGGGTTTCCTCCGGGTGCTCCGGTTTCCTCCCACAATCCACAAATGTGCGGGTTAGGTTGATTTGGCTATGATAAATTGACCCTTAGTGTTAGGGGGGGATTAAATATGTGGGGTTATGGGGATAGGATGGGATATGTTAGGGGGAATTAAATACGTGGGGTTACGGGGGTAGGGTGGGATATGTGTACTGTGGGGATTAAAGCAGGGACCGGGTGCTGGATTTGGATGATCAGCCATGATCGTATTGAATGGTGGAGCGGGCTCGACGGGCCGAGTGGCCTATTCCTGCTCCTAGATTCAATGTTTCTATGTAATAAAAGTTCTCATTGTTGTGAACACGCAGCATTCTGATCAGGAATCAGGCGCGCTACCGTTGCGCCACGAGGTCGACACAGCTTCCTCCCCGTATTCAGGTTGATATATACGGAAGTATCATAGCTGTTCACTGGTGGTCGAATGACACTCACCCGGTTTCGATTCTCAATCAAGTAATTCATCTTGACATAAGATTTGGGAACAGTTCATTGCATAAAGATAATTCAAGTTTGTGAGACGAGTAATAATTGCTTTAATCACCGTTGATAAACCCGCTACTTTCTGTTACAGATTCTCTGTGCGGGACACTTGTTACCCAACACAAATCTATCGGCAGTAGCGGCAATCTTGAGCCTTAAAACCGCTGCACTTACGGATCCAGACAGGAAAGGCTTCGTGCTGACGGCTACCCTGCAAATTAATGAATGAGCTTCAGAGATTCCAGGGTTTAAAAGGGAACAAAAGATGAAATGGGCCTCACTTTGGATCAGTTTTCTCTCACTCAAATGAATCTGCTTTGTGAAGTGAAATAAAGAACAAGGGAGAAGCCGCTGTAGCCTTATTGACAGGAGAATAAACTAGCCATATATCTCTGACGTTTCTCAGGTCTAACGACGGGTAATCGACTTGAAACGTTCACCCTGATTCTGTATCCACATATACTGCCTGACCTCTTGAGAATTTACAGCATGTTCCGTTTCGATTTCAGATTTACAGCATCTGCAGTAATTACAATTTGTCAGTTGTTCGTCCACAGCAAGTTTAAACATAAATACGATAGCAAAATACTGCGGATGCTGGAAATCCAAAACAACAACAGAAAACGTTGGAAAATCTCACCAGGCCAAGCAGCATCCGTGGAGCGAGAAACAGAGTTAACGTTTCAGGTCGAAGACCTTTCGTCAGAACTGGAAAAATGCCATAATGTTCCCGCCCGGGCACCTTTCGCGTGTAAAGCGAACCTGATAACCACTACACGACGGGAACCGCTGTGTGCATGCTTTCGATATGCGGGAACTGACCAGTGCACTCCCTCTGTGCTGATTGGTTCACCTTAAACAGCATCACTCAATATAATGGCTGAGCTCATAAATATCAGGCGCAGTGCAGTCTGGTCAACGTCAGCCCCTCCTTTCTTATTCAACAGTGGAAGAAGAAACATGAACGGGAGTCAGACGCCACAACCTTTAATTAAAGGCACAAATACGAGTAACACATACTTCCAAATCGTTTCACAGAAAAATTCTTTCACTTGATGCAAAATCTGACTGCGTTGAATCTGAAAATGAGCACCGTGGGATATTTTGTTCACTGCTGATTCTATTCTCTGTGAGCAGTGACACAGAGGTTTCCGTAGTGTAGCGGTTATCTCGTTCGCTTCACACGCGAAAAGTCCCCGGTTCGAGCCGGGCAGAAACATTACAGTGATCAGGTTTTTATTCTGTGCAGTGACCAGTCCTGTTAATTTTAACAAAATTTGTCCCAGATTTCTGCTTTCAGAAGCAATGAACATTTTAAACGAGATTCCTAAAATACAATGATTGCAATGAGATATGGTTAACAGTTCAGTAACAAGGACAAAATGCGTTATTGAAGTGTCTTTCGCCTTTCTTTCATTTTGTAAATTGTGGTAATCGGTTATTTAATGCTGATTGCAAAAGATTCAATTGCAAGTTGAATAGTGGCCGGCAAAACGAGCGCTCGTTTGGGATTTGAAACGCGGATTTCTTTAAAATTTAAACAAACACCGAAGCGAGAATCGGACCCCGAGAACGCCGGTTGAAACCGAGCCGAGTGAGGAGCTATCATTGTAAAACCATTTTGTTTGTGTGGCTATTCTTGATGATCAGAGCACTTGAGACCGAGACAGTGTCTTTGCCTTTTCGACCTGTCTTCTGAAGCGCCGCCCGGTCCCACTCTTACTGTTAATGAGCAGTGGTTGAGATGTTGGATGGGATAACAATTGATAAAGTTTACTGGAAAGGCTGGCTGTATTTAAGTCCATAAGTCACCAGGACCAGAAGAAATGCATCCTAGGACGCTGAGGGAAGTAAAGGTGGAAATTGTGAAGGTACTGGCCATAATCTTCCAATACACACTGGATACTGGGGTGGTGCCAGACGACTGGAGTATTGCAAATGTTACACCCTTTTTGAAAGAAGTGTATAAGTTAAACCAGCAACTACAGGTCAGTCAGCTTAACGTCGGTAGTGAGGAAGCTTTTAGAAAGGATAATCCTGGACAAAATGATCAGTCACGTGGACAAGTGTGGATTAATTAAGGTAAGTCTGCACGAATTATTTAAAGTCATATCGTCTTTTACCAACTTGATTGAATTTTTTGATGATGTGAAAGAGAGGGTTGATGAGGGAAATGCGGTTTCTATGGTGTACATGGACTTCCAAAAGGCATTTGATAGAGTGCCACATAACAGGCTTGCCAGCAAAGTTGACGCCCATGGAATAAAAGGGACAGTGGCAGCATGGATGCGAAATTTGCTAAATGACAGGAAACAGAGAGTAGTGCTGAACGGTTGTGTTTCAAACTGGAGGATGGTATACAGTGGTGTTCCCCAGAGGTTGGTACTAAGACCACGGCCCTTCTTAATATATATTAATGTTTGGAGTTAGGTGTCCAGGGCACAATTTCAAAATTTGCAGATGATATAAAATTTTGGAATTAGTGAACAGTGAGGAGGATAGTGATAGTCTTCAAGAGGACATGAGCGGACATGTGGCAGATAAAGTTAAAAGCAGAAAAGTGCGAAGTGATACATTTTGGTAGGTTGAATGAGGAGAGGCAAAATAAACTAAAGGATGCATTTCCAAAGTGGATGCAGGAACAGAGAGACCTGGGGGTATATGTGCACAAATCGTTCAAGGTGGCAGGACAGGTTGAGAAAGCAGTTTAAAAAGCTTACGGAATGCTGGGCTTTCTAAATAGAGGCATAGAGTACAAAAGCAAGGATGTTATGATGAACCTTTCTAAAACACTGGTTTGGCCACAACTGCAGTAATCATGTTCCAGAAAATGTTATTCTGTTCAATAACCGGTCCTGTTAAATTTAACAAAAGTTGCCTCAGATTCCTGGTTTCATAAGCAACGAACATTTTAAACCAGACTCCTGAAATAAAATGGGCCTGGAAATTGCGATCGGAAGCTTGCCGCCGGGTAACGGCTCCGAATCGAAAAACAAATACGAATTACCTGGTGTCTCCGGAGCCTCGGACTCTTGCCGCCCTGGGCCTGCTGGCACACGCCTGTAAAAAGGCCCAAGGATCCCAGGAGCGCACACGGTTCGCTCGCATTCCTGGGATCACGTGAGCCAAGCCAACCACTCAAAAAGGGGGATTCCTATGAGGCTATTGGGGATTCCATTTATATGCGGAATCCCCATAAGCATAATCGAAATCTCCACATAAATAACATTTCACACCACGGAAATAAAAATAAATGATCACTTGTTCAAACTTAATGAATTTAATTTTATGAAATATAAATTTGAACATTTTAAAAAGGCCAAAATTTACCTAAACTAAATTTAAATGTATGTATATGCTTAAATCATTTAAAAAAATTATTTTAACATTTACTTTAACTCGTACACTGGTAAAAGAAGGCCTCACGCCTGCTATTACCAGGTGTAAGGGTTTCCTGTGCATTCGCTGGGCAGTAGTTAGCCCAACTCTACACCAGCAAAAGTGATGTTTTAGCAGATGCGGTGGATCTGTCCAAGCGAAACTTGACATATCGCAAGTTCTGGGTTTTCGGGCGTGCGGAAACCTGGTACTTGCGAGGTCTTTGTGAAGGCGTACGAGAGCCTACGCTGTGCATTCGCTGTCGGAAGCAACATAAAATCCGGGCCATGGTGTAAAATGAGATATGCATAACAGTTCATCACATAGAAAGCACAATATACGTTACTGAAGTATCTTTAGCATTTCATTCATTCTGTAAATTAAGATTATCGGTTAATTAATGCTAATTAAAACATTTGTTCACATTAGATGCATGTAAGTAATTTTAACAAGTTAGTTTAAATTAATAAAAAACTGTGTTAAAAAAATTATTTCCCTGACCGGGAATCGAACCCGGGCCGCGGCGGTGAGAGCGCCGAATCCTAACCACTAGACTACCAGGGAACACGTTCGACAAAGGATGCGACAATTGTAAATAGAATGGGCCAATCCGTATTGGATACAAATTTATCTTTGAATGTTTACATCTAAAAGCATTTCATGACTCTGCGGCTTACAAATCTATTTACATGTACCTGAAATATTTTGCCATTTATTGGGGTGCATCTATCTTCATTCGAAAGCTCATTAAAATGTTCCAACCTCTTCTGTTTCCCTCATACCGGCTGTACCACAGCCACAAATCAACTGTGATCTCACACGGTGCGCTGGCGCCTTCCAGTTCTATATATGTAGATAGAGAATTAATGACGAAAGGTCATCGGCCTAAAGATTGCACAGACATATAAAAATATTTGTAAGAGACATGAAATTCATTTACATGTAACATAAGACAGAAAATAATTGTATTTCTATTTCTATAGCATTCTGCACTCAACATCGAGTTCAACAATTTCAGACCATAACCTCTGCTCCTATTTTTTCAGATGGCAGCTGTTGATGACTCTGCAATCCCCATTTACACCTCCTCTAGACCCATCTCTCCTACCTTTACTTGTCCCATTACCATCTCCTTTTCCCTCGCACCTTCATCCCTTTTGTCATTTAATCTCTCCTGCCTTCCACCCTATCATAGACCTTCCCTTTCGTTGTATCCTCCTCTCCCCCATTTGCTTAAAATCCGTTCCATCTCTAACTTATTCCAGTTCTGACGAAAGGTCATCGACCTGAATCGTTAACTCGGTTTCTCTCTCCACAGATGCAGCCTGACCTGCTGAGTATTTCCAGCATTTCTGTTTTTATGTCAGATTTCCAGCATCTGCAGTATTTCGCTATTGCATACTTGTATTTACTCCGAATAGACTCACATGTGTTGATAAATATTGCGACGGTGCAGTGCAACGTTCCCTCGTGGGTAGGATTCAGCGTTCTCTTGGATTGGATTTCAGGTCAGGGGAGTAACAGTTTTTAATTCAAGACCTGATAAAATAATTACATGCATTTCATGTGGAAAAAAAGAATCATTGATTTAAACATCATAAATTAATTCATAAAGTTCTTTTGTAGAACTTCAATCATTTATTTAGCCCATAGCATGTGGTGAACCTTTATCCCTCTCTCATTGTATTTTAGGAACCTTGGTTTAAAATGTTGAGTGTTTATGACACGCACCGAGCCCCAGAATCGCCACTGTGAAAGTAGGAAACTGCTCGAAGTACACAACAGGGCGGGCAGCTTGTGAAAAACAATTAATCTTTTGGCGTGTAGACTTTTCACAGAAATGTAACCAGATTCGTGTGACAATATGAGCTGTGAGTGTGTGTACATGGGTGGCATGTTTCTATATAAAGTGAGTGTTTGTGTTCTGAGTGCGGTCCATTGAATGTCCTAGAGTCATAGAGTCATAACGACACAGAAGGAGGCCATTCGACCCTTCGAGTCCGGCTCGGCTCTCTGTAGAGCAATCCAGTCAGTGCCATTCCCCCGCTCTATCCCTGTAGCCCTGAAAGTTCATTTCCCTCAAGTGCCTATCCAGTCTCCCCTTGTGTGTCAATTGTACATTTATTTTCTTGAGTTTTATCATAGACATCAGGTTATGAATATATAAATATCTGTGTCTGAAAGTGAGATTCTTCTGAATGGATTTTGGGTGTATCAGGGCGCTGGTGATGAATAAATATGAGTGTATCTGTGTGTTATTTCTCAATGTATTTGTGTGCATCTGTGTTGTGTATAAATGTGTTTGCGTGGAATTTAAAAGTAAGACAGACATAAATAGCCAGAACATGCTTTTTGAATGAGACAGGTTCACCCAAATAAATGAATAAATAACACAGATGCATGTAAATATTGGATAAGTGCCTGAAGGAAATAAAATGTTCAGGGCTACGGGGAAAGGGCGGGGGAGCGGGACTAGCTGAAGTGCTCTTGCAGAGAGCCGGCGCGGGCTGGACGGGCCGAATGTCCTCCTTCTGTGCTGTACCCATGCTCTGATTCGATGGGTACAGCACAGAAGGATGGGCAATAAATTCTGGCCTTGCCAGCCAGACATACATCCCAGGAACGAATATATAGAAATACATCTAATACAAGTTCTCATTGTTGTGAGGTAACAAGTAAGATATTAATTATCCAGACTGATATGAGCTGTAAAAGTTCAGTGAGCCCGACGTGATCTGAACACGCAGCCTTCTGATCTGGAGTCAGACGCGCTACCGTTGCGCCACGAGTTCGACACAGCTTCCGCCCCGTATTCAGGTTGATATATACAGAAGTATCATAGCTGTTCACTGGTGGTCGAATGACACTCACCCGCTTTCGATTCTCAATCAAGTAATTCATCTTGACATAAGATTTGGGAACAGTTCATTTAATAAACTAATTCAAGTCTGTGAGACGAGTAATAATTGCTTTAATCACCGTTGATAAACCCGCTACTTTCTGATACAGATTTCGGTCACAGATTCTCTTTGCGGGACACTTGTTCCGGGTTTAATTTTACAAACTGGGTGAGTTCGCTTATCGCGGGGAGACAGGAGGAGCCTCAGCGGCCCCACTGTGAAGGTGTGGAAGAGAACACGTTAGGGGTGTGTGGGGGGATCAGTGACATTTTTTGTAAAGGGCAGCGGAGGAGAAGGACTGAGAGCTTTCAGTGTGGGACAGAAGCTGTTTAAAGTGAGGCAACACATTACCGATCAGCACAGAG
Source organism: Squalus acanthias (assembly GCA_030390025.1). NCBI lineage: Eukaryota > Metazoa > Chordata > Chondrichthyes > Squaliformes > Squalidae > Squalus > Squalus acanthias. Next base: position 11,365,038 of record JASTWF010000029.1, on the reverse strand, counting down.
GGAGTTCACTGAGTTAGTTCCTCTCTGGTGATGCTACAGAGCCGGCGGTTTCCGCAATGCAGCGGTTAGCACGTTCGAACCGAGGTGGAAAATATATTTTTAAACTTGCTGTGGCGAACAACCAGAGGTGAATGTATTCTCCTGTCATAAGGGCCACAGCGGCTTCTCCCTTATTCTTTAATTGCTCTTTAGTTCACTTCACTGAATCGATAACTTTGAGTGAGAGAAAACTGATCCACAGTGAGGCCCATTTCATCTTGTTTTAAACACTGGAATCTCCGAATCCCTGAAGTTCAGAAATGTAATTCATTAATCTGCAGGGTGGCCGTCAGTACGAAGCCTTTTCTGTCTGGATCCGGGAGTGCGGCTGGTTTCAGGCTCAAGGTTGCCGCTACTGTCGATAGATTTTTGTTGGGTAAGGGTATTAAGTGTTAAGGAAACAAAGCGGGTAGATGATGAGAAGATACAGATCAAGCCTCATCTAATTGAATGGCGCAACAGGCTCGAGGTGCTGAATAGCCTGCTCCTGTTCCTATTGAGTCGCTGCAATGCACCCGAGTGCTGGAGGGTTTCTGGTGTGTAGTGGTTATCGCATTCCGCTAACACACGAAAACTCACTGGTTCGAATGTGGGTGGAGGCAACTTAATGCCTTTTCTCCATTCAAGATTACTAAATAAGAAAACTGGAATATTTTACATGTTTGTTTAAGTACAAATAAAACACGCATTGTCAGGCGAATGATGCCATTCAAATGGCAGATTTACAGTGAGTGAAGTAATTCTCAATGTTATTTCCCATCCTGACTGTTGAACGTTTTGTCAGACTAATACAGAACCTGAAACTAATACAGCAACTCAAACTAATACAGCGCCTCAAACTAACACAGCGCCTCAAACTAATACAGCCCCTCAAACTAATACAGCACCTCAAACTAATACAACACCTCAAACTAACACAGCACCTCAAACTAATGCAGCACATCAAACTAATACAGCACCTCAAACTAATGCAGCACCTCAAACTGATACAACACCTCAAACTAATACAGCCTCTCAAACTACTACAACACCTCAAACTAATACAGCATCTCAAACTAATACAGCACCTCAAACTAATACTGCACCTCAAACTAATACAGCACCTCAAACTAATGCAGCACCTCAAACTAATACAGCACCTCAAACTAATGCAGCAACTCAAAATAATACAACACCTCAAACTAATACAACACCTCAAACTAATACAGCACCTCAAAATAATAGAGCACCTGAAACTAATACAACACATCAAACTAATACAACACCTCACACTAAAACAACCCTTCAGACTAATACACCTCAAAATAATAAACTACCTCAAACTAATGCAGCCCTTCAAAATAATGCAGCTCCTCAAACTAATACAGCACCTCATACTAATGCAGCACCTCAAACTAATACAGCACCTCAAACTAATACAGCACCTCAAACTAACAAAGCACCTCAAACTAATACAACGCCTCCATCTAATACATCACCTCAAACTAATACAGCACCTTAAACTAATACAGCACCTCAAACGAATACAACACCTCAAACTAATACAAAAGCTCAAACTAATACAACACCTCAAACTAATACAGCACCTCAAACTAATACAGCACCTCAAACTAATACAACACCTCAAACTAATACAGCACCTCAAACTAATACAGCACCTCAAACTAATACAGCACCTCAAACTAATACAGTAACTCAAACTAATACAGCACCTCAAACTAATACAGCACCTCAAACTAATAAGGCACCTCAAACTAATACAGTAACTCAAACTAATACAACACCTCAAACTAATACAGCACCTGAAACTAATACAGCACCTGAAACTAATACAGCAACTCAAACTAATACAGCACGTCAAACTAATGCAGCACATCAAACTAATACAGCAACTCAAACGAATACAGCACCTCAAACTAATAAAACACCTCAAACTAATACAACACCTCAAACTAATGCAGCTCCTCAAACTAATACACCTAAAAATAATAAACTACCTTCATCTAAAACAGCACCTCAATCTAAAACAGCTCCTCAAACTAATACAACACCTCAAACTAATACACCTCAAAATAATAAACTACCTCAAAATAATACAGCACCTCAAACTAATACAACACCTCAATTAAATACACCCATCAAACTAATGCAACACCTCAAACTAATACAGCACCTCAAACTAATACAGCACCACAAACTAATACAGCACATCTCAAACTAATACAGTACCTCAAACAAATACAGCACCTCAAACAAATACAGCAACTCAAACTAATACAGCACCTCAAACTAATACAGCACCTCAAACTAATACAGCACCTCAAACTAATACAGCACCTCAAACTAATACAGCACCTCAAACTAATACAGCACCTCAAACTGATACAGCACCTCAAACTAATGCATCACCTCAAACTAATGCAACACCTCAAACTAATACAACACCTTAAACTAATACAGCACCTCAAACTAATACAGCCAATCAAACTGATACAGTACCTCAAACTAATATGACACATCAAACTAATACAGCACCTCAAACTAATGCAGCACTTCAAACTAATACAGCACCTCAAACTAATACAGTACCTCAAACAAATACAGCACCTCAAACAAATACAGCACCTAAAATAATACAGCAACTCAAACTAATGCAACACCTCAAACTAATAAAGCACCTCGAAATAATGCAGCACCTCAAACTAATACAGCACCTCAATCTAATACAACACCTCAAACTAATAGAACACCTCAAAGTAATACAACACCTCAAACTAATACAGCACCTCTCAAACTAATACAGCAACTCAAACTAATACAGCACCTCAAACTAATATAATACCTCAAACTAATACAGCACCTCAAACTAATACAGCACCTCAAACTAATACAGTACCTCAAACTAATACAGCACCTCAAACTAATACAGCACCTGAAACTAATACAGAAACTATCAAACTAATACAGCACCTCAAAATAATGCAGCACCTCAAAGTAATACAGCACCTCAAACTAATACAACATCTCAAACAAATACAGCACCTCAAACTAATACAACACCTTAAACTAATACAGCAACTCAAACTAATACAGCACCTCAAACTAATACAGCAACTCAAAGTAATACAGCGCCTCAAACTAATACAGCACCTCAAACTAATACAGCACCTCAAACTAATACCACACCTCAAACTAATACAACACCTCAAACTAATACTGCACCTCTCAAACTAATACAGCAAATCAAACTAATACAGCACCTCAAACTAATACAGCTGCTCAAACTAATACAGCAACTCAAACTAATACAGCACCTCAAACTAATACAGCAGCTCTCAAACTAATACAGCACCTCAAACTAATACAAAACCTCAAACAAATACAGCACCTCAAACTAATACAACACCTCAAACTAATACAACACCTCAATCTAATACAGCACCTCTCAAACTAATACAACACCTGAAACTAATACAGCACCTCTCAAACTAATACAGCAACTCAAACTAATACAACACCTCAAACTAATACAGCATCTCAAACAAATACAGCACGTCTAACTAATACAGCACCTCAAACTAATACAGCACCTCAAACTAATACAGCACCTCAAACTAATACAATCCCTCAAACTAATACAGCACCTCAAACTAATACAGCACCTCAAACTAATGCAGCACCTCAAACTAATACAGCACCTCAAACTAATACACCTCAAAATAATATACTACCTCAAACTAATGCAGCACCTCAACTTATGCAGCACCTCAAACTAATGCAGCACCTCAATCTAACACAGCACCTTAAACTAATGCAGCACCTCAAACTAATGCAGCACCTCAAACTAATACAGCATCTCAAACTAATACAGCACCTCAAACTAATACAGCACCTCAAACTAATACACCTCAAAATAATAACCTACCTCAAAATAATACAGCACCTCAAACTAATACAGCATCTCAAACTAATACAGCAGCTCAAACTAAAGCAGCACCTCAAACTAATACAGCACCTCAAACAAATACAACACCTCAAACTAATACACTGTGTCAAAATAATACAAGGCCTCAAACGATCACAGCAACTCAAACTAATACAACAGGTCAAGATGATACAGCCCCTCTAGCTGATACAGCCCCTCAAGCGAATGCAGCACCTCAAGCATAATAAAAAATGTCAAAAGTGGGATTCGAACCCATGCTTTCAGAGAAAACTGCGACCTGAACGCAGTGCCTTAGACCACTCGGCCATGCTGACTACTAGCCATTGGTTCGGGCCACCTGTAGGTTGATTTGGAACGAATACCTGTGTTCGTGGCTTGTCACCTTAATGATTTGAGGACATCAGGCGCTTCTCTCCCTGACTCTGGGGAAACAGTGAGACAGACTTTCGAGCAAGCGTCTGGTTATTGTGAAACAGCAAAGAGAATAATCATTCTGGATTTATCGAAATAAAGTTGTGACCCCGACGTGATTTGAACACGCAGCTGACGTTGCGCCACGAGGTCGACAACAACAAGCGGGGATGTTTGTATATATAAACGTTCCTCAATAAAAGGCCTTTAAAATCCTGGCCCACTCCCACTCGGTGTCAGACAGCATCAGAAGCAGCGCTCTCCTGTCACTCACCGGATGTCTTTTGTTAAACTTTTATGTTGCTTTAACCGACAATTTTCTTTTGCACAACTAAAGAAATGCTAACTGAGGGAGAGTCGATACTTCAATCATTTGTTCTGTGCTTTGCATGTTAACTGTTACCCATATCTCATTTTACACACTGTACTTTAGGAGTCTGGGTTAAAATGTTCATTGCTGATGACACCAGGAATCTGGGGCAACTTTTGTCAAATTGAACAGGACCGGCTATTTCTACCGTGCACAGAAAATAGAATCAGCAGTGAACATCAAATCCCATGGTGCTGACTTTCAGAGTCGACGCAGTCAGATTTGAAATCAAGTGAAAGAATTTTACAGTGAAAAGATTTGGAAGTAAGTGTTACTCGTATTTGTGCCTTTAATTAAAGTCTGTGGCGTCTGACTCCCGTTCATGTCTCTGAATAAGAAAGGAGGGGCTTGACGTTGACTGGACTGCACTGCGCCTGATGTCTGTGAGCTCATCCTTCATATTGAGCGGTTTCTCGCCCTTTGATCGGCTGTAGTGTGGCGCTTATCACCTTCGCCTCACTCGCAATGGTACCCGGTGGATCAAGTTACTCTCACTCAAAGTTATCTATTTAGTGAAGTGAAATAAAGAGCAATTAAAGAATAAGGGAGCAGCCTCTGTAACCCTTTTGGCAGGTAAATAAAATAGCAACTGGTTGTTTATCCACAGCAAGTTTAAATATAAAGCTCTCAGCCCGGGCTCGAACGGGGGACCACCCGCGTGTAAAGCGAACGTGCTAACAACTAGACTACAGGAACCGCTGATAACAGCGCTCCAACAGAGGGGAGCTGAACAATGAACTTCCTCTGTCCTGATTGGGAATGTATTGGTTCACCTTCAGCAACATCACTTCTGTCCCACACTAACAGCTCTCAATCCTTCTCCTCCCGCTGCCCTTTACAATAATGTCACTGGCCCAGATATTCCGGGCGGAGGGCTGCGATCTGGTAAAATCTGCGCCCTTACCTGAGGGCTCCCGGGAGGCGCAGAGTTCCGGTGCTGGGCCTGTTAAACTGCTGGTGCGCAGGGCCCACATATCCCAGAGGCGCAGGTAGTTCGCAGCGTCCCTGGGACCACGTGGGGCATGGGGAGCCAATCAGAGAAGGGAATCTCCCTTCATACATTTGACAGGAGGACCTGTCATTTCTGTGAATGGAAATCAGCTCCAAAACATAGTAAAACTTCAAATAAATTTTTAAAAATCACATTTTTCAAATGACTTGAAATTACATAAATTAACTATTTTAAACAAAAATTCGCCCCCCTCCCTATCACAGTAACCTACTCCAGCCCTACAACACTTGGAGATCTCTGCGCTCCTCCAACTCTGGCCTCAAGAGCATCCCCGATTTTAACCTCTCCACTATTGGTAATCGTGCCTTCTGTTGCCTGGGCCCTCAGCTCTGGAATTCCCACCCTAAACCTCTCAACTCTCTTTCCTCCTTTAAGACGCTGCTTAACACTATCTCTACCTGTCCTTATATCTCCTTATGTGGCTCGGTGTCAAATTTGTCATCTTATAATACTCTTGTTCGTCGCCTTGGGATGTTTTGCTACTTTATAGGCGCGCTGTAGAAATACAAGTTATAGTTGATGTTATGGGCCTTTCCTCTCTGTGACGCAATCGGCTAGCGTGTTCGGCTGTTCACCGAAAGGTTGGCGGTTCACTCAGGGAACTTTTCCGCTCGAGGATTCAGTGCCGCACAGATCCAGGTTGTTAATGTGTCAATATCAGGCGCAGTGCAGTCTGGTCAAGGTCAAGCTCCTCCTTTTTTATTCAACAGAGGAAGAAGAGTCAGACGCCACGAACTTTAATTAATGGCACAAATACTAGTAACACTTACTTACAACTAAAATAAAGGAACATCCCAAGGTGTTTTATTAGTATATTAAGGGCAAGAGGATAACCAGGGAAAGAGTAGGGCCCATTAGGGACCAACGTGGCAATCTGTGTGTAGAGCCAGACGATGTAGGTGAGGTTTTAAATGAATATTTTGCAACTGTGTTCACTATGGAGAAGGACGATGTAGGCATAGAAATCAGGCAGGGGGATTGAGATATACTTGAACAAATTAGTATTGAGAGGGAGGAGGTACTAACGGTTTTAGCGGGCTTAAAACTGCATAAATCCCCAGGCCCTCACGGGAAGTATCCCAGGCTGCTGTGTGAGGCAAGGGAGGAGATTGCAGGGGCTCTGACACAAATTTTCAGAACCTCTCTGGACACAGGAGAGCTGCCAGAGGACTGGAGGACAGCTAACGTAGTACCATTGTTCAAGTAGAGTAGTAGGGATAAACCAGGGAATTAAGGCCAGTGAGCCTAACATCAGTGGTAGGGAAATTATTGGAAAAACATCTGAGGGACAGAATAAGTCTCCACTTGGAGAGGCAGGGATTAATCAGAGATAGTCAGCATGGCTTTGTCAGGTGAGATCATGTCTGATCAATTTGATTGACTTTTTCCGAGGAGGTCACTAGCTTTGTGGATGAGGGTAGTGCAGTTGATGTAGTCTACATGGACTTCAGTAAGGCTTTTGAAAAAGTCCCTCATGGGAGACTGTTCAAGAAGGTACGAGCCCATGGGGTCCCGGGGAATTTGGCATATTGGATCCAAAATTGGCTTAGTGGCAGGAGGCAGAGGGTGATGGTCGAAGTTTGTTTTTGTGACTGGAATGCTGTGTCCAGTGGTGTACCGCAGGGATCGGTGCTGGGTCCTTTGCTGTTTGTAGTGTACATTAATGACTTGATATGAATGTAGGAAGAATGATCAGTAAGTTTGCAGATGACACGAAAATTGGTGGAGTGGTAAATAGCGAAGAGGGAAGCCTCAGGCTACAGGACGATATAGACGGGATGGTTAGTTGGGCAGAAAAGTGGCAACTGGAATTTAACCCTGAAAAGTGTGAGGTGATGTATTTTGGGAGAACTAACAAGGCAACGGAATACACTATGAATGGTAGGACCCTAGGAAGGACAGCGGATCAGAGGGACCTTGGTGTGCCTGTACATAGATCCCTGGAGGCAGCAGGACAGGTTGATAAGGTTGTTAAAAAGTCATATGGGATATTGCCTTCATTAGCCGAGGCATAGAATATAAGAGCAGGGAGGTTATGATGGAGCTGTACAAAACGCTGGTTAGGACACAGCTGGAATAATGTGTGCAGTTCTGGTCGCCACATTATCGGAGGGATGTGATTGCATTGGAGAGGGTGCAGAGGAGATTCACCAGGATATTACCTGGGCTGGAGCGCTTCAGCTATGAAGAGAGTCTGGACAGGCTGGGGTTGTGTTCCTTCGAGCGGAGAAGGCTGAGGGGGGACCTGATTGAGGTGTACACAATTATGAGGGGCATAGATAGGGTAGATAGAAAGGAACTTTTCCCCTTAGTAGAGGGGTCAATAACCAGGGGGCATTGTTTCAAGGTAAGGGGCAGGAGGTTTAGCGGAGATTTGTGGAAAAACCTTTTCAACCAGAGCGTGGTTGGAGTCTGGAACTCACTGCCTGAAAGGGTGGTAGAGGCAGGAATCCTCAGAGCATTCAAGAAGCATTTGGATGAAAACTTGAAACGCCATAGCATACAATGCTACGGACCAAGTGCTGGAAAATGGGATTAGAATAGACAGGGCCTGATGGCCGGCCCAGACACAATCGACCGAAGGGCCTCATTCTGTGCTGTATAACTCTATGACTCTAATTTATTCTGTACAGTTACCAGTCCTATGAATTTTAGCAAAGGTTGCCCCAGATTTCTGCTTCCATAAGCAATGAACATTTTAAACCAGGTTCCTAAAATACAAATGGGTAACAGTTCATTACATACAAAGGGCAAAATGCGTTATTGAAGTGTGTTTCGCCATTCTTTCATTCTGTAAATTATGGTAATCGGTTATTTAATGTTGATTGCAAAGATTCAACTGCAAGTTGAATAGTGGCCGGCAAAACGACCGCTCGTTTGGGATTTGAACCGCTGACTTCTCGGAAATTTAAACATCCACTGAAGCGAGAATCGTATCCCGAAAACGCCGGTGAGGAGCTAACCATTGTAAAACCATTTTGTGTGTGTGGCTATTTTTGATGATCAGAGCACTTGAGACCGAGACAGTGTCTTTGCCTTTTCGACCTGTCTTCTGAAGCGCCGCCCGGTCCTACTCCTACAGTTAATGAGCTGTTACGATGTTAATGCATCCAGGTTGCAGGAGGCTACACCAGGCTCAGCAGAGGAGTCTCTGCATTAGTTCTGCGTGGAAACAGTATTTTTGCCCTTCTCTCTTCCTCTTCTCGATATCCCTGTGCTTTTATTTCTCTATTTCTACCCCCGTCTCAGTTTCCTGAATCATAACATGGTGAGGACATTTTTAGAGTCGCGCTTTTTTATTACTTATTGAAAGGACACCCAGACGGACCGATTGAAACTGCAATTTGAATCCTGTCGCTGACCTTGTGTTTTCCTATTAATCTGTGTTATTCTGCTTCCACATTCTCAATGAGAACGTTCCCAGCATCAATTTTGAAATAAAATAAGGCCCACCTCTTATGTTAGCGACACGCGAGGGGAGATTCCCTAAATCAGCCGCAACATTCCACAAATCCTCCTTACAGTACCGCAACTAAAACGGTGTCCTATATGGGAAATATCATTGAGAATTACTTCACTCACTGTAACGCTGCCATTTGAATGGCTTAATTTGCCTGTCAATGCGTATTTTATTTATACTGAACCAAACATGCAAATTATTCCAGTTTTCATATTTACTAAACTTGAATGGAGAAAAGGCATTAAATTGTGTCTACCCACACTCGAACCGTTGAGTTTTCGTGTGTTAGCGGAATGCGATAACCACTACACACCAGAAACCCTCCAGCACTCGGGTGCATTGCAGCGACTCCAAAGGAACAGGAGGAGGCTCTTCAGCCCTTCAAGCCTGTTGCGCCATTCAATTAGATCAGGGCTGGTCTGTATCTTCTCATCATCTACCCGCTTTGTTTCCGTAACCCTTAATACCCTTACCCAACAAAAATCTATCGACAGTAGCGGCAATCTTGATCCTTAAACCAGCTGCACTCCCGGATCCAGACAGAAAAGGCTTCGTACTGACGGTCACCCTGCAGATTAATGAATTACATTTCTGAACTTCAAGGCTTCAGAGATACCAGGTTATAAAAGGGAACAAAAGATGAAATGGACCTCACTGTGGATCAGTTTTCTCTCACTCAAACGTATCTGATTTGTGAAGTGAAATAAAGAACAATCAAAGAATAAGGGAGAAGCCGCTGGAGCCCTATTGACAGGAGAATAAACTAGCCATACATCTCTGACGTTTCTCAGGTCTAACGAAGGGTAATCGACTTGAAACATTCACCCTGATTCTTTATCCACAAATACTGCCTGACCTCTAGAGAATTTCCAGCATTTTCCGTTTCTATTTCAGATTTACAGAATTTGCAGTAATTATCTCTTGTCATTTGGAATAACACCGCTGGTTGTTCATCCACAGAATGTTTAAACATAAATACGCTGGCAAAATACTGCGGATGCTGGAAATCCAAAACAACAATAGAAAACGCTGGAAAAACTCAGCAGGCCAGGCAGCATCCGTGGAGAGAGAAACAGAGTTAACGTTTCAGGTCGAAGACCTTTCGTCAGAACTGGAAAAAAGACATAATGTTCCCGGCCGAGCTCGAACCGGGGACCTTTCGCGTGCAAAGCGAACGTGATCACCACTACACTACGGGAACCGCTGTGTTCATACTTTCAACATGCAGGAACTGACTAGTGAACTTCCTCTGTGCTGATTGGTTCACCTTGAAAAGCATCACTCAATATAATGGCTGAGCTCATAAATATCAGGCGCAGTGCAGTCTGGTCAACGTCAGCCCCTCCTTTCTTATTCAACAGAGGAAGAAGAGACATGAACGGGAGTCAGACGCCACAACCTTTAATTAAAGGCACAAATACGAGTAACACATACTTCCAAATCGTTTCACTGAAAAATTCTTTCACTTGATGCAAAATCTGACTGCGTTGAATCTGAAAATGAGCACCGTGGGATATTTTGTTCACTACTGATTCTATTCTCCTTGAGCAGTGACGCAGAGGTTTCTGTAGTGTAGCGGTTATCACGTTCGCCTCACACGCGAAAAGTCCCCGGTTCGATGCCGGACGGAAACATTACATTCGCCAGGTTTTTATTCTGTGCAGTGACCAGTCCTGTTAATTTTAACAAAATTTGTCCCAGATTTCTGCTTTCAGAAGCAATGAACATTTTAAACGAGATTCCTAAGATACAATGATTGCAATGAGATATGGTTAACAGTTCAGTAACAAGGGCAAAATGCGTTATTGAAGTGTCTTTCGCCTTTCTTTCATTCTGTAAATTGTGGTAATCGGTTATTTAATGTTGATTGCAAAGATTCAATTGCAAGTTGAATAGTGGCCGGCAAAACGAGCGCTCTTTTGGGATTTGAACCGCGGATTTCTTTAAAATTTAAACAAACACCGAAGCGAGAATCGGACCCCGAGAACGCCGGTTCAAACCTAGCCGAGTGAGGAGCTATCATTGTAAAACCATTTTGTTTGTGTGTCCAAAAATGTGCGGGTTAGGTTGATTTGGCTATGATAAATTGACCCTTAGTGTTAGGGGGGGATTAAATATGTGGGGTTATGGAGATAGGATGGGATATGTTAGGGGGAATTAATTACGTGGGGTTACGGGGGTAGGGTGGGATATGTGCACTGTGGGGATTAAAGCAGGGACAGGGTACTGGATTTGGATGATCAGCCATGATCGTATTGAATGGTGGAGCAGGCTCGACGGGCCGAATGGCCTACTCCTGCTCCTAGTTTCTATGTTTCTATGTTTCTATTCTTGATGATCAGAGCACTTGAGACCGAGACAGTGTCTTTGCCTTTTCGACCTGTCTTCTGAAGCGCCGCCCGGTCCCACTCTTACTGTTAATGAGCTGTGGTTGAGATATTGGATGGGATAACAATTGATAAAGAGTGTGGTAACACAATACAGCTTCCTGTGACTCGAACTTTATTGCATCACTTCCTGTGATTAGTCCAGGATAAATACTGGACTGAGCAGTTGGATCCTGGAGAGGCATAGAGTAAGACCTCTTGTATGTAGCACCTTTTTAGTTGATTAAAGCTTACTTTAAGTTCACCACGCGTAAGGCTCATTCTTACGACAATTTAATCAACTTTGAAAAACTTCGCACTCAAACTTTTTGGACGAACTCGGAAATAAGGATCCAGGGAATCACCCATCATGGAAAACATCCTTAAACCATCGCGTCTTGACTTGGACCCAAACACCCCAGCAGCCGGTAAGGTGTGGAAACACTGGTATCGCACGTTTGACAATTTTCTCGAATATTGCAAGGCTGATGATGACACAAAGTTGCGGATACTCATCAACTGTGTCACTCCGAATGTATTTCAGTATGTTGAGGAATGGGGCAGTTACGAGGAGGCAATTCGGACGCTTAAAAGACTATATACTAAGACACCGAATGAGGTCTATGCCAGACATCTACTAGCTACAGCCCAACAAGGGCCGGAGGAATCCATTGATAAATTCCTCCAAGAGCTTCGCAGACTTAGTATGGACTGTAACTTTCAGGCGGCCTCAGCTGAGCTGTGCCGTGAAGAAATGATCCGTGATGCTTTCATCTGCGGGCTTGCCTCCCCATTTATACGCCAGCGTCTACTGGAAAGTAAGACACTTGAGCTTCAGAGAGCTTATGACATGGCTTGCTCTCTCGATCTGGCAAAAAGAAATGCAGACCTTTATACAGTGCCCAGACCTCGGTCTGCTGCCTTAACTACAGTCAGGCAATTTAAGAGGCCACAGGTGAACTCTATTAGGGAGGACTTTATCCCTGACGATCAATCTGATGACTTCACTGATGAAGAGGATGATGACCCCACTGTGGCAGCCTCTTGGCAATCTAAGAAATGCTTCTTTTGTGGTGATGAGTTTCACCCTCGGAAATTCTGCCCTGCTCGCAATGCGTTTTGCAGTCATTGCAACAAAAAGGGTCATTTTGCAAAGGTTTGCCTATCAAGAGCCTCTACGAGGGCTTATCAAGCTAAGTCCTACCGAACTGCCCCGGTAAGGGCCTATCAAGATGTTCCGGCTAAAATCTATCGTGCTTCCTCTCGGGTTTTCTCTCGAAGAAACACACCTAGAGTTTCAGCCACTCTTTGTGCAACGACACCAATTACAGCTGCTTGTCCTCAGAACCTATTCCATGCAGCTACAAAAGCATCAATTAATGGACATACTTTAGATGCCTTAATTGACTCAGGTAGCACTGATAGTTTCATTAGGGAACAGATTGTTGCAGAGTTAAAGCTACATGTTTTCCCATCGGACCAGGCAATTGCGATGGCTCAGTCATCACTTAATACCAGAATTTCTGGCTTTTGTATGGTTGAAATAACACTTAATGGTCACAGGTATCCCTCCACCCGGCTTTCGGTGCTCAAGGACTTATGTAGTGATCTTATCTTAGGGCTGGATTTCCAAAAGCAGCATAAGAAGCTCACCATTGAGTTCGGCGGATCCAAACCTGAACTCACTATTTCTAATATACGACCTCAATTACCGTTCTGTGCATTGTCAGCAGCTTCACTGGATGAACCCTCACTGTTTACCAGTATCCCTCCTCGATGCAAACCGATTATAACAAAGTCACGACGTTTCAGTCAGGAAGACCAGTCTTTTATTGCGGCTGAGATTTCTCGGCTTTTAGCAGAGGATATCATCGAGCCTTGTTCGTCGCCATGGCGCGCCCAGGTCGTTATTGTTAAGAACCCTCTACAACCTCACAAGAAACGGCTGTGCATTGACTATTCACAGACCATCAATCAATATACGGACTTGGACGCATACCCATTGCCGCGCATCGATGATATGGTTAATAAACTGGCTGAGTACACGGTGTTCTCAACATATGATCTGAAAAGTGCCTATCATCAGGTACCCTTGAAGGTCTCAGACAAGCAGTATACGGCCTTTGAAGCCAATGGACGGCTGTATCAATTTCGTCGCCTCCCCTTTGGGGTCACTAATGGAGTGGCTGTCTTCCAGCGAGCAATGGATGACCTGGTCAAACAGGAAGACTTGAAGGATACGTTTCCTTATCTGGACAATATTACTGTCGCAGGTCGCAATCAGCGGGAACATGACGCCAATCTCCAACGATTTTGGGATGCACTCCAGCACCGTAATTTGACATTAAATGCGGCTAAATCCATTGAGTCACAACCAACCATCAACATCCTTGGCTATTGTGTGGGCAATGGCATCATTAAACCTGACCCTGAAAGGCTTCGCCCACTCCAAGAACTCCCGCCACCTAAGAATCCGGCCTCCTTGCGCCGGGCCCTCGGCCTGTTTGCATACTATGCTAAATGGATTCCTAACTTCTCGGACCGAATCCAACCTCTACTGAAGGCCAGCACATTCCCACTAGACACAGCGGCTGTTGCAGCCTTTAACCTCCTGAAAAAACAGTTGGAGAAAGCGGCTCTTCACTCCATCGATGAGAGTCTTCCTTTTGTTGTTGAGTGTGATGCCTCGGAGGTGGCGATCTCGGCCACTCTGAATCAGGAAGGTCGTCCGGTGGCATTTTTGTCCAGGACTTTTCAAGGGGCTGAGCTACATTATCCTCCAGTCGAGAAAGAAGCTACAGCCATCATAGAGGCAGTACGGAAGTGGACTCATCTCCTAGCTCGCCAGCACTTTACCTTAATCACGGACCAGCGATCGGTCGCCTTCATGCTCGATAATCGAAAACGGACCAAAATTAAAAATAATAAAATCCAGCTTTGGCGGCTGGAATTGGCCTCTTTTGGTTACACCATCCACTATCGACCTGGCAAGGAGAATGTGGCTCCGGATACCCTCACACGAGCATTCTGCTCCGCCATGGCACCCTCTACGCTCGTAGACATCCATGATGGGTTGTGTCATCCGGGCTTTACTCGCATGCTACACTTCGTGCGGTCCCGAAATCTCCCATTCTCTACAGCACCTCAAACTAATACAGCACCTCAAACTAATACAGCACCTCAAACTAATGCAGCACCTCAAACTAATACAACACCTCAAACTAATACAGCATCTCAAACTAATACAACACCACAAATTAATACATCACCTCAAACTAATACAACACCACAAACTAATGCAACACCTCAAACTAATGCAGCACCTCAAACTAATACAGCACCTCAAACTAATGCAGCACCTCAAACTAATACAGCTCCTCAAACTAATACAGCACCTCAATCTAATACACCTCAAACTAATACACTATGTCAAACGAATACAAAGCCTCAAACGTTCACAGCAACTCAAACTGATACAACAGCTGACGATGATACAGCCCCTCTAGCTAATACAGCACCTCAAGCGAATGCAGCACCTCAAGCTTTATTAAAAATAAAAAGTGTCAGAAGTGGGATTTGAACCCACGCTTCCAGAGGAGACTGCGATCTGAACGCAGCGCCTTAGACCGCTCGGTCATCCTGACTATTGAACATTTGATCGGGCCACCTGTAGGTGATTTTAAACGAATACCTGTGTTCGTGTCTTGTCACCTTAATTATTTGAGGACATCAGGATCTTCTCTCCCTGACTCTGGGGAAACAGTGAGACAGACTTTCGAGCAAGCGTCTGGTTATTGTGAAACAGCAAAGAGAATATTCATTCCGGATTTATCCAAACAAAGTTGTGACCCCGACGTGATTTTAACAGGCAGCTAACGTTGCGCCACGAGGTCGACAACAACAAGCCGGGATGTTTGCATATATAAATGTTCCTCAATAAAAGGCCTTTAAAATCCCCGCCCACTCCCACTCGGTGTCAGACAGCATCAGAAGCAGCGCTCTCCTGTCACTCACCGGATGTCTTTTGTTAAACTTTTATGTTGCTTTAACCGACAATTTTCTTTTGCACAACTAAAGAAATGCTAACTGAGGGAGAGTCGATACTTCAATCATTTGTTCTGTGCTTTGCATGTTAACTGTTACCCATATCTCATTTTACACAATGTACTTTAGGAGTCTGGGTTAAAATGTTCATTGCTGATGACAGCAGGAATCTGGGGCAACTTTTGTCAAATTGTACAGGACCGGCTATTTCTACCGTGCACAGAAAATAGAATCAGCAGTGAACATCAAATCCCATGGTGCTGACTTTCAGAGTCAACGCAGTCAGATTTGAAATCAAGTGAAAGAATTTTACAGTGAAAAGATTTGGAAGTAAGTGTTACTCGTATTTGTGTCTTTAATTAAAGTTTGTGGCGTCTGACTCCCGTTCATGTCTCTGAATAAGAAAGGAGGGGCTTGACGTTGACCAGACTGCACTGCGCCTGATGTCTGCGAGCTCATCCTTCATATTGAGCGGTTTCTCGCCCTTTGATCGGCTGGAGTGTGGCGGTTATCACCTTCGCCTCACTCGCAATGGTCCCCGGTGGATCAGGTTACTCTCACTCAAAGTTATCTATTTAGTGAAGTGAAATAAAGAGCAATTAAAGAATAAGGGAGCAGCCTCTGCAACCCTTTTGGCAGGTGAATAAAATAGCAACTGGTTGTTTATCCACAGCAAGTTTAAATATAAAGCTCTCAGTCCGGGCTCGAATCGGGGACCACCCGCGTGATAACCACTACACTACAGGGACCCCTGACAACAGGCCTTCAACAGAGGGGAGCTGACCAGTGAACTCCCTCTGTGCTGATTGGGAATGTATTGGTTCACCTTAAACAACATCACTTCTGTCCCACACTAACAGCTCTCAATCCTTCTCCTCCCGCTGCCTTTTACAATAATGTCACTGGCCCAGATATTCCGGGCGGAGGCCTCCCGCGGGCGGAGGGCTGCGATCTGGTAAAATCTACCCTTACCTGAGGGCTCCCGGGAGGCGCAGAGTTCCGGTGCTGAGCCTTTTAAACTGCTGGTACGCAGGGCCCACATATCCCAGAGGCGCAGGTCGTTCGCAGCCTCGCTGGGACCACGTGGGCCATGGGGAGCCAATCAGAGAAGGGAATCTCCCTTCATACATTTGACAGGAGGACCTGTCATTTCTATGAATGGAAATCAGCTCCAAAACATAGTAAAACTTGAAATAAATTTTAAAAAATCACATTTTTCAAATGACTTGAAATTACATAAATTAACTATTTTAAACAAAAATTCGCCCCCCTCCCTATCACAGTAACCTACTCCAGCCCTACAACACTTGGAGATCTCTGCGCTCCTCCAACTCTGGCCTCAAGAGCATCCCCGATTTTAACCTCTCCACTATTAGTAATCGTGCCTTCTGTTGCCTGGGCCCTCAGCTCTGGAATTCCCACCCTAAACCTCTCAACTCTCTTTCCTCCTTTAAGACGCTGCTTAACACTACCTCTTTGACCAAGCTTTTGGTCACCTGTCCTTATATCTCCTTATGTGGCTCGGTGTCAAATTTGTCATCTTATAATACTCTTGTTCGTCGCCTTGGGATGTATTGCTACTTTATAGGCGCGCTGTATAAATACAAGTTATAGTTGGTGTTATGGGCCTTTCGTCTCTGTGACGCAATCGGCTAGCGTGTTCGGCTGTTCACCGAAAGGTTGGCGGTTCACTCAGGGAACTTTTCGCTCGAGGATTCAGTGCCGCACAGATCCAGGGTGTTAATGTGTCAATCTCAGGCGCAGTGCAGTCTGGTCAAGGTCAAGCTCCTCCTTTTTTATTCAACAGAGGAAGAAGAGTCAGACGCCACAAACTTTAATTAATGGCACAAATACGAGTAACACTTACTTGCAACTCTTTTAACTATACTGGACCTATTTCTAGGGAATGAAGCCGGGCAAGTGGTAGAAGTGTCAGTAGGAGAGCATTTGGGTGACAGTGAGCATAATTCGGTGAGATTTAAGGTAGTCATGGAAAAGGACAAAGATGGACCGGAAATAAAGGTTCTAAATTGGGGGAAGGCCGATTTTAATATGATAAGGCAGGATCTGACCAAAGTGCACAGGGATCAGCTACTTGTAGGAAAATCCACATCAGAGAAATGGGGGGTTTTCAGAAAGGAAATAGAGAGAGTACAACGGCAACATGTTCACGTATAGGTCAATGCTGGGACCAACAAACCCAGGGAACCCTGGATGTCAATGTATATACAAGAATGGATTAGGAAAAAAAGGGAGACTTTTGGCAGATACAAAGGACTAAAAACAGTGGAAGCCCTAGAAGAGTATAGAAAGTGCAGAGGGGTACTTAAAAAAGTAATTCGGAGTGCGAAGAGGGGGCCTGAAGAAACACTAGCGGGCGAAATAAAGGAAAATCCCAAGGTGTTTTATTAGTATATTAAGGGCAAGAGGATAACCAGGGAAAGAGTAGGGCCCATTAGGGACCAAAGTGGCAATCTGTGTGTAGAGCCGGAAGATGTAGGTGAGGTTTTAAATGAATATTTTGCATCTGTGTTCACTATGGAGAAGGACGATGTAGGCATAGAAATCAGGCAGGGGGATTGAGATATACTTGAAAAAATTAGTATTGAGATGGAGGAGGTACAAACGGTTTTAGCGGGCTTAAAACTGGATAATTCCCCAGGCCCTCACGGGACGTATCCCAGACTGCTCTGTGAGGCAAGGGAGGAGATTGCAGGGGCTCTGACACAAATTTTCAGAACCTCTCTGGACACAGGAGATGTGCCAGAGGAATGGAGAACAGCTAACGTAGTACCATTGTTCAAGTAGGGTAGTAGGTATAAACCAGGGAATAAAGGCCAGCGAGCCTAATATCAGTGGTAGGGAAATTATTGGAAAAACATCTGAGGGACAGAATTAGTCTCCACTTGGAGAGGCAGGGATTAATCAGAGATAGTCAGCATGGCTTTGTCAGGGGAGATCATGTCTGATCAATTTGATTGAGTTTTTCCGAGGAGGTGGCTAGCTTTGTGGATGAGGGTAGTGCAGTTGATGTAGTCTACATGGACTTCAGTAAGGCTTTTGACAAAGTTCCTCATGGGAGACTGTTCAAGAAGGTAAGAGCCCATGGGGTCCCGGGCAATTTGGCATATTGGATCCAAAATTGGCTTAGTGGCAGGAGGCAGACGGTGATGGTCGAAGTTTTTTTTTGTGACTGGAAGCCTGTGTCCAGTGGTGTACTGCAGGGATCGGTGCTGGGTCCTTTGCTGTTTGTAGTGTACATTAATGACTTAGATATGAATGTAGGAAGAATGATCAGTAAGTTCGCAGATGACACGAAAATTGGTGGAGTGGTAAATAGCGAGGTGGGAAGCCTCAGGCTACTGGACGATATAGACGGGATGGTTAGATGGACAGAAAAGTGGCAACTGGAATTTAACCCTGAAAAGTGTGAGGTGATGTATTTTGGGAGAACTAACAAGGCAAGGGAATACACAATAAATGGTAGGACCCTAGGAAGGACAGCGGATCAGAGGGACCTTGGTGTGCATGGACATAGATTCCTGAAGGCAGCAGGACAGGTAGATATGGTGGTTAAAAATGCAATTGGGATACTTGACTTCATTAGCCGAGGCATAGAATATAAGAGCAGGGAGGTTATGATGGAGCTGTACAAAACGCTAGTTAGGCCACAGCTGGAATACTGTGTGCAGTTCTGGTCGCCACACTAATGGAGGGATGTGATTGCATTGGAGAGGGTGCAGAGGAGATTCACCCGGATGTTACCTAGGCTGGAGCGCTTCAGCTATGAAGAGAAACTGGATAGGCTAGGGTGGCTTTCCTTAGAGCAGAGAAGGTTGAGGGGGGACCTGATTGAGGTGTACACAATTATGAGGGGCATAGATAGGGTAGATAGAAAGGAACTTTTCCCCTTAGTAGAGGGGTCAATAACCAGGGGGCTTAGTTTCAAGGTAAGGGGCAGGAGGTTTAGCGGGGTGTGGTGGAAAAACCTTTTCACCCAGAGGGTGGTTGGAGTCTGGAACTCAGTGCCTGAAAGAGTGGTAGAGGCAGGAATCCTCAGAGCATTCAAGAAGCATTTAGATGAAAACTTGAAACGCCATAGCATACAATGTGCTGGAAAATGGGATTAGAATAGAGAGGGCTTGATGGCCGGCCCAGACACGATCGAACGAAGGGCCTCTTTCTGTGCTGTATAACTGTATGACTCTAATTTATTCTGTACAGTTACCAGTCCTATGAATTTTAGCAAATGTTGCCCCAGATTTCTGCTTCCATAAGCAATGAACATTTTAAACCAGGTTCCTAAAATACAAATGGGTAACAGTTCATTACATACAAAGGGCAAAATGCGTTATGGAAGAGTGTTTCGCCTTTCTTTCATTCGGTAAATTATGGTGATCGGTTATTTAATGTTGATTGCAAAGATTCAACTGCAAGTTGAATAGTGGCCGGCAAAACGAGCGCTCGTTTGGTAATTGAACCGCTGACTTCTCGGAAATTTAAACATCCCCTGAAGCGAGAATCGTATCCCGAAAACGCCGGTGAGGAGCTAACCATTGTAAAACCATTTTGTGTGTGTGGCTATTTTTGATGATCAGAGCACTTGAGACCGAGACAGTGTCTTTGCCTTTTCGACCTGTCTTCTGAAGCGCCGCCCGGTCCCACTCCTACAGTTAATGAGCTGTTAGGACGTTAATGCATCCAGGCTGCAGCAGGCCACACCAGGCGCAGCAGACGAGTCTCTGCATTAGTTCTGCGTGGAAACAGTATTTTTTCCCTTCTCTCTTCCTCTTCTCTATATCCCTGTGGTTTTTTTCTGTATTTCAGCCCCCCGTCTCAGTTTCCTGAATCATAACATGGTGGGGACATTTTTAGAGACGCGCTTTTTTATTACAAATTGAAAGGAAACCCAGACGGACCGATTGAAACTGCAATTTGAATCCTGTCGCTGACCTTGTGTTTTCCTATTAATCTGTGTTGTTCTGCTTCCACATTCTCAATGAGAACGTTCCCAGCATCAATTTTGAAATAAAATAAGGCCCACCTCTTATGTTAGCGACACGCGAGGGGAGATTCCGTAAATCAGCGCCAACTTTCCCCATATCCTCCTTACAGTACCGCAACTAAAACGGTGCCCTATATGGGAAATATCATTGAGAATTACTTCACTCACTGTAACGCTGCCATTTGAATGGCTTAATTTGCCTGTCAATGCGTATTTTATTTATACTGAACCAAACATGCAAATTATTCCAGTTTTCATATTTACTAAACTTGAATGGAGAAAAGGCATTAAACTTTGTCTACCCACATTCGAACCGTTGAGTTTTCGTGTGTTAGCGGAATGCGATAACCACTACACACCAGAAACCCTCCAGCACTCGGGTGCATTGCAGCGACTCCATAGGATCAGGAGCAGGCTATTCAGCCCCTCGAGCCTGTTGCGCCATTCAATTAGATCAGGGCTGGTCTGTATCTTCTCATCATCTACCCGCTTTGTTTCCGTAACCCTTAATACCCTTACCCAACACAAATCTATCGACAGTAGCGGCAATCTTGAGCCTGAAACCAGCTGCACTCCCGGATCCAGACAGAAAAGGCTTCGGACTGACGGCCACCCTGCAGATTAATGAATTACATTTCTGAACTTCAAGACTTCAGAGATACCAGGTTATAAAAGGTAACAAAAGATGAAATGGGCCTCAGTATGGATCCGTTTTCTCTCACTCAAAGGTATCTGATTTGTGAAGTGAAATAAAGAACAATCAAAGAATAAGGGAGAAGCCGCTGGAGCCCTATTGACAGGAGAATAAACTAGCCATACATCTCTGACGTTTTTCAGGTCTAACGAAGGGTAACCGACTTGAAACGTTCACCCTGATTCTTTATCCACAAATACTGCCTGACCTCTAGAGAATTTCCAGCATTTTCCGTTTCTATTTCAGATTTACAGCATTTGCAGTAATTATCTCTTGTCATTTGGAATAACACCGCTGGTTGTTCATCCACAGAATGTTTAAACATAAATACGATAGCAAAATACTGCGGATGCTGGAAATCCAAAACAACAATAGAAAACGCTGGAAAAACTCAGCAGGCCAGGCAGCATCCGTGGAGAGAGAAACAGAGTTAACGTTTCAGGTCGAAGACCTTTCGTCAGAACTGGAAAAAAGACATAATGTTCCCGCCCGGGCTCGAACCGGGGACCTTTCGCGTGTAAAGCGAACGTGATAACCACTACACTACGGGAACCGCTGTGCTCACACTTTCAACATGCGGGAACTGACCAGTGAACTCCCTCTGTGCTGATTGGTTCACCTTAAACAGCATCACTCAATATAATGGCTGAGCTCATAAATATCGTCGCAGTACAGTCTGGTCAACGTAAGCCCCTCCTTTCTTATTCAACAGAGGAAGAAGAGACATGAACGGGAGTCAGACGCCACAACCTTTAATTAAAGGCACAAATACGAGTAACACATACTTCCAAATCGTTTCACTGAAAAATTCTTTCACTTGATGCAAAATCTGACTGCGTTGAATCTGAAAATGAGCACCGTGGGATATTTTGTTCACTACTGATTCTATTCTCTTTGAGCAGTGACGCATTGGTTTCTGTGGTGTAGCGGTTGTCACGTTCGCTTCACACGCGAAAGTTACCTGGTTCGAGCCCGGGCGGAAACATTACGTTTGTCAGGTTTTTATTCTGTGCAGTGACCAGTCCTGTTAATTTTAACAAAATTTGTCCCAGATTTCTGCTTTCAGAAGCAATTAACATTTTAAACTAGATTCCTAAAATACAATGACTGCAATGAGATATGGTTAACAGTTCAGTAACAAGGGCAAAATGCGTTATTGAAGTGTCTTTCGCCTTTCTTTCATTCTGTAAATTGTGGTAATCGGTTATTTAATGCTGATTGCAAAAGATTCAATTGCAAGTTGAATAGTGGCCGGCAAAACGAACACTCTTTTGGGATTTGAACCGCGGATTTCTTTAAAATTTAAACAAACACCGAAGCGAGAATCGGACCCCGAGAACGCCGGTGAGGAGCTAACCAATGTAAAACCATTTTGTGTGTGTGGCTATTTTTGATGATCAGAGCACTTGAGACCGAGACAGTGTCTTTGCCTTTTCGACCTGTCTTCTGAAGCGCCGCCAGGTCCCACTCCTACAGTTAATGAGCTGTTCGGACGTTAATGCATCCAGGTTGCAGCAGGCCACACCAGGCGCAGCAGAGGAGTCTCTGCATTAGTTCTGCGTGGAAACAGTATTTTTGCCCTTCTCTCTTCCTCTTCTCTATATCCCTGTGGTTTTTTTCTCTATTTCAGCCCCCGTCTCAGTTTCCTGAATCATAACATGGTGAGGACATTTTTAGAGACGCGCTTTTTTATTACTTATTGAAAGGACACACAGACGGCCCGATTGAAACTGCAATTTGAATCCTGTCGCTGACCTTGTGTTTTCCTATTAATCTGTGTTGTGCTGCTTCCACATTCTCAATGAGAACGTTCCCAGCATCAATTTTGAAATAAAATAAGGCCCACCTCTTATGTCAGCGACACGCGAGGGGAGATTCCGTAAATCAGCGCCAACTTTCCCCATATCCTCCTTACAGTACCGCAACTAAAACGGTGTCCTATATGGGAAATATCATTGAGAATTACTTCACTCACTGTAACGCTGCCATTTGAATGGCTTAATTTGCCTGTCAATGCGTATTTTATTTATACTGAACCAAACATGCAAATTATTCCAGTTTTCATATTTACTAAACTTGAATGGAGAAAAGGCATTATACTTTGTCTACCCACATTCGAACCGTTGAGTTTTCGTGTGTTAGCGGAATGCGATAACCACTACACACCAGAAACCCTCCAGCACTCGGGAGCATTGCAGCGACTCCATTGGAACAGGAGGAGGCTATTCAGCCTCTCAAGCCTGTTGCGCCATTCAATTAGATCAGGGTTGGTCTGTATCTTCTCATCATCTACCCGCTTTGTTTCCGTAACCCTTAATACCCTTACCCAACACAAATCTATCGACAGTAGCGGCAATCTTGAGCCTGAAACCAGCTGCACTCCCGGATCCAGACAGAAAAGGCTTCGGACTGACGGCCACCCTGCAGATTAATGAATTACATTTCTGAACTTCAAGACTTCAGAGATACCAGGTTATAAAAGGTAACAAAAGATGAAATGGGCCTCAGTA
This sequence comes from Squalus acanthias, assembly GCA_030390025.1. Lineage (NCBI taxonomy): Eukaryota > Metazoa > Chordata > Chondrichthyes > Squaliformes > Squalidae > Squalus > Squalus acanthias. The sequence goes on along the minus strand of JASTWF010000029.1, from coordinate 11,341,181 downwards.
TGGATCCGTTTTCTCTCACTCAAAGGTATCTGATTTGTGAAGTGAAATAAAGAACAATCAAAGAATAAGGGAGAAGCCGCTGGAGCCCTATTGACAGGAGAATAAACTAGCCATACATCTCTGACGTTTTTCAGGTCTAACGAAGGGTAACCGACTTGAAACGTTCACCCTGATTCTTTATCCACAAATACTGCCTGACCTCTAGAGAATTTCCAGCATTTTCCGTTTCTATTTCAGATTTACAGCATTTGCAGTAATTATCTCTTGTCATTTGGAATAACACCGCTGGTTGTTCATCCACAGAATGTTTAAACATAAATACGATAGCAAAATACTGCGGATGCTGGAAATCCAAAACAACAATAGAAAACGCTGGAAAAACTCAGCAGGCCAGGCAGCATCCGTGGAGAGAGAAACAGAGTTAACGTTTCAGGTCGAAGACCTTTCGTCAGAACTGGAAAAAAGACATAATGTTCCCGCCCGGGCTCGAACCGGGGACCTTTCGCGTGTAAAGCGAACGTGATAACCACTACACTACGGGAACCGCTGTGCTCACACTTTCAACATGCGGGAACTGACCAGTGAACTCCCTCTGTGCTGATTGGTTCACCTTAAACAGCATCACTCAATATAATGGCTGAGCTCATAAATATCGTCGCAGTACAGTCTGGTCAACGTAAGCCCCTCCTTTCTTATTCAACAGAGGAAGAAGAGACATGAACGGGAGTCAGACGCCACAACCTTTAATTAAAGGCACAAATACGAGTAACACATACTTCCAAATCGTTTCACTGAAAAATTCTTTCACTTGATGCAAAATCTGACTGCGTTGAATCTGAAAATGAGCACCGTGGGATATTTTGTTCACTACTGATTCTATTCTCTTTGAGCAGTGACGCATTGGTTTCTGTGGTGTAGCGGTTGTCACGTTCGCTTCACACGCGAAAGGTACCTGGTTCGAGCCCGGGCGGAAACATTACGTTTGTCAGGTTTTTATTCTGTGCAGTGACCAGTCCTGTTAATTTTAACAAAATTTGTCCCAGATTTCTGCTTTCAGAAGCAATTAACATTTTAAACTAGATTCCTAAAATACAATGACTGCAATGAGATATGGTTAACAGTTCAGTAACAAGGGCAAAATGCGTTATTGAAGTGTCTTTCGCCTTTCTTTCATTCTGTAAATTGTGGTAATCGGTTATTTAATGCTGATTGCAAAAGATTCAATTGCAAGTTGAATAGTGGCCGGCAAAACGAACACTCTTTTGGGATTTGAACCGCGGATTTCTTTAAAATTTAAACAAACACCGAAGCGAGAATCGGACCCCGAGAACGCCGGTGAGGAGCTAACCAATGTAAAACCATTTTGTGTGTGTGGCTATTTTTGATGATCAGAGCACTTGAGACCGAGACAGTGTCTTTGCCTTTTCGACCTGTCTTCTGAAGCGCCGCCAGGTCCCACTCCTACAGTTAATGAGCTGTTCGGACGTTAATGCATCCAGGTTGCAGCAGGCCACACCAGGCGCAGCAGAGGAGTCTCTGCATTAGTTCTGCGTGGAAACAGTATTTTTGCCCTTCTCTCTTCCTCTTCTCTATATCCCTGTGGTTTTTTTCTCTATTTCAGCCCCCGTCTCAGTTTCCTGAATCATAACATGGTGAGGACATTTTTAGAGACGCGCTTTTTTATTACTTATTGAAAGGACACACAGACGGCCCGATTGAAACTGCAATTTGAATCCTGTCGCTGACCTTGTGTTTTCCTATTAATCTGTGTTGTGCTGCTTCCACATTCTCAATGAGAACGTTCCCAGCATCAATTTTGAAATAAAATAAGGCCCACCTCTTATGTCAGCGACACGCGAGGGGAGATTCCGTAAATCAGCGCCAACTTTCCCCATATCCTCCTTACAGTACCGCAACTAAAACGGTGTCCTATATGGGAAATATCATTGAGAATTACTTCACTCACTGTAACGCTGCCATTTGAATGGCTTAATTTGCCTGTCAATGCGTATTTTATTTATACTGAACCAAACATGCAAATTATTCCAGTTTTCATATTTACTAAACTTGAATGGAGAAAAGGCATTATACTTTGTCTACCCACATTCGAACCGTTGAGTTTTCGTGTGTTAGCGGAATGCGATAACCACTACACACCAGAAACCCTCCAGCACTCGGGAGCATTGCAGCGACTCCATTGGAACAGGAGGAGGCTATTCAGCCTCTCAAGCCTGTTGCGCCATTCAATTAGATCAGGGTTGGTCTGTATCTTCTCATCATCTACCCGCTTTGTTTCCGTAACCCTTAATACCCTTACCCAACAAAAATCTATCGACAGTAGCGGCAATCTTGAGCCTGAAACCAGCTGCACTCCCGGATCCAGACAGAAAAGGCTTCGGACTGACGGCCACCCTGCAGATTAATGAATTACATTTCTGAACTTCAAGGCTTCAGAGATACCAGGTTATAAAAGGGAACAAAAGATGAAATGGGCCTCACTATGGATCCGTTTTCTCTCACTCAAAGGTATCTGATTTTTGAAGTGAAATAAAGAACAATCAAAGAATAAGGGAGAAGCCTCTGGAGCCCTATTGACAGGAGAATAAACTAGCCATACATCTCTGACGTTTTTCAGGTCTAACGAAGGGTAATCGACTTGAAACGTTCACCCTGATTCTTTATCCACAAATACTGCCTGACCTCTAGAGAATTTCCAGCATTTTCCGTTTCTATTTCAGATTTACAGCATTTGCAGTAATTGTCTCTTGTCATTTGGATTAACACCGCTGGTTGTTCATCCACAGAATGTTTAAACATAAATACGATAGCAAAATACTGCGGATGCTGGAAATCCAAAACAACAATAGAAAACGCTGGAAAAACTCAGCAGGCCAGGCAGCATCCGTGGAGAGAGAAACAGAGTTAACGTTTCAGGTCGAAGACCTTTCGTCAGAACTGGAAAAAAGACATAATGTTCCCGCCCGGGCTCGAACCGGGGACCTTTCGCGTGTAAAGCGAACGTGATAACCACTACACTACGGGAACCGCTGTGCTCACACTTTCAACATGCGGGAACTGACCAGTGAACTCCCTCTGTGCTGATTGGTTCACCTTAAACAGCATCACTCAATATAATGGCTGAGCTCATAAATATCGTCGCAGTACAGTCTGGTCAACGTAAGCCCCTCCTTTCTTATTCAACAGAGGAAGAAGAGACATGAACGGGAGTCAGACGCCACAACCTTTAATTAAAGGCACAAATACGAGTAACACATACTTCCAAATCGTTTCACTGAAAAATTCTTTCACTTGATGCAAAATCTGACTGCGTTGAATCTGAAAATGAGCACCGTGGGATATTTTGTTCACTACTGATTCTATTCTCTTTGAGCAGTGACGCAATGGTTTCTGTAGTGTAGCGGTTATCACGTTCGCTTCACACGCGAAAAGTACCTGGTTCGAGCCCGGGCGGAAACATTACGTTTGTCAGGTTTTTATTCTGTGCAGTGACCAGTCCTGTTAATTTTAACAAAATTTGTCCCAGATTTCTGCTTTCAGAAGCAATTAACATTTTAAACTAGATTCCTAAAATACAATGACTGCAATGAGATATGGTTAACAGTTCAGTAACAAGGGCAAAATGCGTTATTGAAGTGTCTTTCGCCTTTCTTTCATTCTGTAAATTGTGGTAATCGGTTATTTAATGCTGATTGCAAAAGATTCAATTGCAAGTTGAATAGTGGCCGGCAAAACGAACACTCTTTTGGGATTTGAACCGCGGATTTCTTTAAAATTTAAACAAACACCGAAGCGAGAATCGGACCCCGAGAACGCCGGTGAGGAGCTAACCAATGTAAAACCATTTTGTGTGTGTGGCTATTTTTGATGATCAGAGCACTTGAGACCGAGACAGTGTCTTTGCCTTTTCGACCTGTCTTCTGAAGCGCCGCCAGGTCCCACTCCTACAGTTAATGAGCTGTTCGGACGTTAATGCATCCAGGTTGCAGCAGGCCACACCAGGCGCAGCAGAGGAGTCTCTGCATTAGTTCTGCGTGGAAACAGTATTTTTGCCCTTCTCTCTTCCTCTTCTCTATATCCCTGTGGTTTTTTTCTCTATTTCAGCCCCCGTCTCAGTTTCCTGAATCATAACATGGTGAGGACATTTTTAGAGACGCGCTTTTTTATTACTTATTGAAAGGACACACAGACGGCCCGATTGAAACTGCAATTTGAATCCTGTCGCTGACCTTGTGTTTTCCTATTAATCTGTGTTGTTCTGCTTCCACATTCTCAATGAGAACGTTCCCAGCATCAATTTTGAAATAAAATAAGGCCCACCTCTTATGTCAGCGACACGCGAGGGGAGATTCCGTAAATCAGCGCCAACTTTCCCCATATCCTCCTTACAGTACCGCAACTAAAACGGTGTCCTATATGGGAAATATCATTGAGAATTACTTCACTCACTGTAACGCTGCCATTTGAATGGCTTAATTTGCCTGTCAATGCGTATTTTATTTATACTGAACCAAACATGCAAATTATTCCAGTTTTCATATTTACTAAACTTGAATGGAGAAAAGGCATTATACTTTGTCTACCCACATTCGAACCGTTGAGTTTTCGTGTGTTAGCGGAATGCGATAACCACTACACACCAGAAACCCTCCAGCACTCGGGTGCATTGCAGCGACTCCATTGGAACAGGAGGAGGCTATTCAGCCTCTCAAGCCTGTTGCGCCATTCAATTAGATCAGGGTTGGTCTGTATCTTCTCATCATCTACCCGCTTTGTTTCCGTAACCCTTAATACCCTTACCCAACAAAAATCTATCGACAGTAGCGGCAATCTTGAGCCTGAAATCAGCTGCACTCCCGGATCCAGACAGAAAAGGCTTCGGACTGACGGCCACCCTGCAGATCAATGAATTACATTTCTGAACTTCAAGGCTTCAGAGATACCAGGTTATAAAAGGGAACAAAAGATGAAATGGGCCTCACTATGGATCCGTTTTCTCTCACTCAAAGGTATCTGATTTTTGAAGTGAAATAAAGAACAATCAAAGAATAAGGGAGAAGCCGCTGGAGCCCTATTGACAGGAGAATAAACTAGCCATACATCTCTGACGTTTTTCAGGTCTAACGAAGGGTAATCGACTTGAAACGTTCACCCTGATTCTTTATCCACAAATACTGCCTGACCTCTAGAGAATTTCCAGCATTTTCCGTTTCTATTTCAGATTTACAGCATTTGCAGTAATTATCTCTTGTCATTCGGAATAACACCGCTGGTTGTTCATCCACAGAATGTTTAAACATAAATACATTAGCAAAATACTGCGGATGCTGGAAATCCAAAACAACAATAGAAAACGCTGGAAAAACTCAGCAGGCCAGGCAGCATCCGTGGAGAGAGAAACAGAGTTAACGTTTCAGGTCGAAGACCTTTCGTCAGAACTGGAAAAAAGACATAATGTTCCCGCCCGGGCTCGAACCGGGGACCTTTCGCGTGTAAAGCGAACGTGATAACCACTACACTACGGGAACCGCTGTGCTCACACTTTCAACATGCGGGAACTGACCAGTGAACTCCCTCTGTGCTGATTGGTTCACCTTAAACAGCATCACTCAATATAATGGCTGAGCTCATAAATATCGTCGCAGTACAGTCTGGTCAACATAAGCCCCTCCTTTCTTATTCAACAGAGGAAGAAGAGACATGAACGGGAGTCAGACGCCACAACCTTTAATTAAAGGCACAAATACGAGTAACACATACTTCCAAATCGTTTCACTGAAAAATTCTTTCACTTGATGCAAAATCTGACTGCGTTGAATCTGAAAATGAGCACCGTGGGATATTTTGTTCACTACTGATTCTATTCTCTTTGAGCAGTGACGCAAAGGTTTCTGTAGTGTAGCGGTTATCACGTTCGGTTCACACGCGAAAGGTACCCGGTTCGAGCCCGGGCGGAAACATTACGTTTGTCAGGTTTTTATTCTGTGCAGTGACCAGTCCTGTTAATTTTAACAAAATTTGTCACAGATTTCTGCTTTCAGAAGCAATTAACATTTTAAACTAGATTCCTAAAATACAATGATTGCAATGAGATATGGTTAACAGTTCAGTAACAAGGGCAAAATGCGTTATTGAAGTGTCTTTCGCCTTTCTTTCATTCTGTAAATTGTGGTAATCGGTTATTTAATGCTGATTGCAAAAGATTCAATTGCAAGTTGAATAGTGGCCGGCAAAACGAACACTCTTTTGGGATTTGAACAGCGGATTTCTTTAAAATTTAAACAAACACCGAAGCGAGAATCGGACCCCGAGAACGCCGGTGAGGAGCTAACCAATGTAAAACCATTTTGTGTGTGTGGCTATTTTTGATGATCAGAGCACTTGAGACCGAGACAGTGTCTTTGCCTTTTCGACCTGTCTTCTGAAGCGCCGCCAGGTCCCACTCCTACAGTTAATGAGCTGTTAGGACGTTAATGCATCCAGGTTGCAGCAGGCCACACCAGGCGCAGCAGAGGAGTCTCTGCATTAGTTCTGCGTGGAAACAGTATTTTTGCCCTTCTCTCTTCCTCTTCTCTATATCCCTGTGGTTTTTTTCTCTATTTCAGCCCCCGTCTCAGTTTCCTGAATCATAACATGGTGAGGACATTTTTAGAGACGCGCTTTTTTTTTACTTATTGAAAGGACACACAGACGGCCCGATTGAAACTGCAATTTGAATCCTGTCGCTGACCTTGTGTTTTCCTATTAATCTGTGTTGTTCTGCTTCCACATTCTCAATGAGAACGTTCCCAGCATCAATTTTGAAATAAAATAAGGCCCACCTCTTATGTCAGCGACACGCGAGGGGAGATTCCGTAAATCAGCGCCAACTTTCCCCATATCCTCCTTACAGTACCGCAACTAAAACGGTGTCCTATATGGGAAATATCATTGAGAATTACTTCACTCACTGTAACGCTGCCATTTGAATGGCTTAATTTGCCTGTCAATGCGTATTTTATTTATACTGAACCAAACTTGCAAATTATTCCAGTTTTCATATTTACTAAACTTGAATGGAGAAAAGGCATTATACTTTGTCTACCCACATTCGAACCGTTGAGTTTTCGTGTGTTAGCGGAATGCGATAACCACTACACACCAGAAACCCTCCAGCACTCGGGTGCATTGCAGCGACTCCATTGGAACAGGAGGAGGCTATTCAGCCTCTCAAGCCTGTTGCGCCATTCAATTAGATCAGGGTTGGTCTGTATCTTCTCATCATCTACCCGCTTTGTTTCCGTAACCCTTAATACCCTTACCCAACAAAAATCTATCGACAGTAGCGGCAATCTTGAGCCTGAAATCAGCTGCACTCCCGGATCCAGACAGAAAAGGCTTCGGACTGACGGCCACCCTGCAGATCAATGAATTACATTTCTGAACTTCAAGGCTTCAGAGATACCAGGTTATAAAAGGGAACAAAAGATGAAATGGGCCTCACTATGGATCCGTTTTCTCTCACTCAAAGGTATCTGATTTTTGAAGTGAAATAAAGAACAATCAAAGAATAAGGGAGAAGCCGCTGGAGCCCTATTGACAGGAGAATAAACTAGCTATACATCTCTGACGTTTTTCAGGTCTAACGAAGGGTAATCGACTTGAAACGTTCACCCTGATTCTTTATCCACAAATACTGCCTGACCTCTAGAGAATTTCCAGCATTTTCCGTTTCTATTTCAGATTTACAGCATTTGCAGTAATTGTCTCTTGTCATTTGGAATAACACCGCTGGTTGTTCATCCACAGAATGTTTAAACATAAATACATTAGCAAAATACTGCGGATGCTGGAAATCCAAAACAACAATAGAAAACGCTGGAAAAACTCAGCAGGCCAGGCAGCATCCGTGGAGAGAGAAACAGAGTTAACGTTTCAGGTCGAAGACCTTTCATCAGAACTGGAAAAAAGACATAATGTTCCCGCCCGGGCTCGAACCGGGGACCTTTCGCGTGTAAAGCGAACGTGATAACCACTACACTACGGGAACCGCTGTGCTCGCACTTTCAACATGCGGGAACTGACCAGTGAACTCCCTCTGTGCTGATTGGTTCACCTTAAACAGCATCGCTCAATATAATGGCTGAGCTCATAAATATCGTCGCAGTACAGTCTGGTCAACATAAGCCCCTCCTTTCTTATTCAACAGAGGAAGAAGAGACATGAACGGGAGTCAGACGCCACAACCTTTAATTAAAGGCACAAATACGAGTAACACATAGTTCCAAATCGTTTCACTGAAAAATTCTTTCACTTGATGCAAAATCTGACTGCGTTGAATCTGAAAATGAGCACCGTGGGATATTTTGTTCACTACTGATTCTATTCTCTTTGAGCAGTGACGCAAAGGTTTCTGTAGTGTAGCGGTTATCACGTTCGGTTCACACGCGAAAGGTACCCGGTTCGAGCCCGGGCGGAAACATTACGTTTGTCAGGTTTTTATTCTGTGCAGTGACCAGTCCTGTTAATTTTAACAAAATTTGTCCCAGATTTCTGCTTTCAGAAGCAATTAACATTTTAAACTAGATTCCTAAAATACAATGATTGCAATGAGATATGGTTAACAGTTCAGTAACAAGGGCAAAATGCGTTATTGAAGTGTCTTTCGCCTTTCTTTCATTCTGTAAATTGTGGTAATCGGTTATTTAATGCTGATTGCAAAAGATTCAATTGCAAGTTGAATAGTGGCCGGCAAAACGAACACTCTTTTGGGATTTGAACCGCGGATTTCTTTAAAATTTGAACAAACACCGAAGCGAGAATCGGACCCCGAGAACGCCGGTGAGGAGCTAACCAATGTAAAACCATTTTGTGTGTGTGGCTATTTTTGATGATCAGAGCACTTGAGACCGAGACAGTGTCTTTGCCTTTTCGACCTGTCTTCTGAAGCGCCGCCAGGTCCCACTCCTACAGTTAATGAGCTGTTAGGACGTTAATGCATCCAGGTTGCAGCAGGCCACACCAGGCGCAGCAGAGGAGTCTCTGCATTAGTTCTGCGTGGAAACAGTATTTTTGCCCTTCTCTCTTCCTCTTCTCTATATCCCTGTGGTTTTTTTCTCTATTTCAGCCCCCGTCTCAGTTTCCTGAATCATAACATGGTGAGGACATTTTTAGAGACGCGCTTTTTTTTTACTTATTGAAAGGACACACAGACGGCCCGATTGAAACTGCAATTTGAATCCTGTCGCTGACCTTGTGTTTTCCTATTAATCTGTGTTGTTCTGCTTCCACATTCTCAATGAGAACGTTCCCAGCATCAATTTTGAAATAAAATAAGGCCCACCTCTTATGTCAGCGACACGCGAGGGGAGATTCCGTAAATCAGCGCCAACTTTCCCCATATCCTCCTTACAGTACCGCAACTAAAACGGTGTCCTATATGGGAAATATCATTGAGAATTACTTCACTCACTGTAACGCTGCCATTTGAATGGCTTAATTTGCCTGTCAATGCGTATTTTATTTATACTGAACCAAACATGCAAATTATTCCAGTTTTCATATTTACTAAACTTGAATGGAGAAAAGGCATTATACTTTGTCTACCGTTGAGTTTTCGTGTGTTAGCGGAATGCGATAACCACTACACACCAGAAACCCTCCAGCACTCGGGTGCATTGCAGCGACTCCATTGGAACAGGAGGAGGCTATTCAGCCTCTCAAGCCTGTTGCGCCATTCAATTAGATCAGGGTTGGTCTGTATCTTCTCATCATCTACCCGCTTTGTTTCCGTAACCCTTAATACCCTTACCCAACAAAAATCTATCGACAGTAGCGGCAATCTTGAGCCTGAAACCAGCTGCACTCCCGGATCCAGACAGAAAAGGCTTCGGACTGACGGCCACCCTGCAGATCAATGAATTACATTTCTGAACTTCAAGGCTTCAGAGATACCAGGTTATAAAAGGGAACAAAAGATGAAATGGGCCTCACTATGGATCCGTTTTCTCTCACTCAAAGGTATCTGATTTTTGAAGTGAAATAAAGAACAATCAAAGAATAAGGGAGAAGCCGCTGGAGCCCTATTGACAGGAGAATAAACTAGCCATACATCTCTGACGTTTTTCAGGTCTAACGAAGGGTAATCGACTTGAAACGTTCACCCTGATTCTTTATCCACAAATACTGCCTGACCTCTAGAGAATTTCCAGCATTTTCCGTTTCTATTTCAGATTTACAGCATTTGCAGTAATTGTCTCTTGTCATTTGGAATAACACCGCTGGTTGTTCATCCACAGAATGTTTAAACATAAATACGATAGCAAAATACTGCGGATGCTGGAAATCCAAAACAACGATAGAAAACGCTGGAAAAACTCAGCAGGCCAGGCAGCATCCGTGGAGAGAGAAACAGAGTTAACGTTTCAGGTCGAAGACCTTTCGTCAGAACTGGAAAAAAGACATAATGTTCCCGCCCGGGCTCGAACCGGGGACCTTTCGCGTGTAAAGCGAACGTGATAACCACTACACTACGGGAACCGCTGTGCTCACGCTTTCAACATGCGGGAACTGACCAGTGAACTCCCTCTGTGCTGATTGGTTCACCTTAAACAGCATCACTCAATATAATGGCTGAGCTCATAAATATCGTCGCAGTACAGTCTGGTCAACGTAAGCCCCTCCTTTCTTATTCAACAGAGGAAGAAGAGACATGAACGGGAGTCAGACGCCACAACCTTTAATTAATGGCACAAATACGAGTAACACATACTTCCAAATCGTTTCACTGAAAAATTCTTTCACTTGATGCAAAATCTGACTGCGTTGAATCTGAAAATGAGCACCGTGGGATATTTTGTTCACTACTGATTCTATTCTCTTTGAGCAGTGACGCAAAGGTTTCTGTAGTGTAGCGGTTATCACGTTCGCTTCACACGCGAAAGGTACCCGGTTCGAGCCCGGGCGGAAACATTACGTTTGTCAGGTTTTTATTCTGTGCAGTGACCAGTCCTGTTAATTTTAACAAAATTTGTCACAGATTTCTGCTTTCAGAAGCAATTAACATTTTAAACTAGATTCCTAAAATACAATGACTGCAATGAGATATGGTTAACAGTTCAGTAACAAGGGCAAAATGCGTTATTGAAGTGTCTTTCGCCTTTCTTTCATTCTGTAAATTGTGGTAATCGGTTATTTAATGCTGATTGCAAAAGATTCAATTGCAAGTTGAATAGTGGCCGGCAAAACGAACACTCTTTTGGGATTTGAACCGCGGATTTCTTTAAAATTTAAACAAACACCGAAGCGAGAATCGGACCCCGAGAACGCCGGTGAGGAGCTAACCAATGTAAAACCATTTTGTGTGTGTGGCTATTTTTGATGATCAGAGCACTTGAGACCGAGACAGTGTCTTTGCCTTTTCGACCTGTCTTCTGAAGCGCCGCCAGGTCCCACTCCTACAGTTAATGAGCTGTTAGGACGTTAATGCATCCAGGTTGCAGCAGGCCACACCAGGCGCAGCAGAGGAGTCTCTGCATTAGTTCTGCGTGGAAACAGTATTTTTACCCTTCTCTCTTCCTCTTCTCTATATCCCTGTGGTTTTTTTCTCTATTTCAGCCCCCGTCTCAGTTTCCTGAATCATAACATGGTGAGGACATTTTTAGAGACGCGCTTTTTTTTTACTTATTGAAAGGACACACAGACGGCCCGATTGAAACTGCAATTTGAATCCTGTCGCTGACCTTGTGTTTTCCTATTAATCTGTGTTGTTCTGCTTCCACATTCTCAATGAGAACGTTCCCAGCATCAATTTTGAAATAAAATAAGGCCCACCTCTTATGTCAGCGACACGCGAGGGGAGATTCCGTAAATCAGCGCCAACTTTCCCCATATCCTCCTTACAGTACCGAAACTAAAACGGTGTCCTATATGGGAAATATCATTGAGAATTACTTCACTCACTGTAACGCTGCCATTTGAATGGCTTAATTTGCCTGTCAATGCGTATTTTATTTATACTGAACCAAACATGCAAATTATTCCAGTTTTCATATTTACTAAACTTGAATGGAGAAAAGGCATTATACTTTGTCTACCCACATTCGAACCGTTGAGTTTTCGTGTGTTAGCGGAATGCGATAACCACTACACACCAGAAACCCTCCAGCACTCGGGTGCATTGCAGCGACTCCATTGGAACAGGAGGAGGCTATTCAGCCTCTCAAGCCTGTTGCGCCATTCAATTAGATCAGGGTTGGTCTGTATCTTCTCATCATCTACCCGCTTTGTTTCCGTAACCCTTAATACCCTTACCCAACAAAAATCTATCGACAGTAGCGGCAATCTTGAGCCTGAAACCAGCTGCACTCCCGGATCCAGACAGAAAAGGCTTCGGACTGACGGCCACCCTGCAGATTAATGAATTACATTTCTGAACTTCAAGGCTTCAGAGATACCAGGTTATAAAAGGGAACAAAAGATGAAATGGGCCTCACTATGGATCCGTTTTCTCTCACTCAAAGGTATCTGATTTGTGAAGTGAAATAAAGAACAATCAAAGAATAAGGGAGAAGCCGCTGGAGCCCTATTGACAGGAGAATAAACTAGCCATACATCTCTGACGTTTTTCAGGTCTAACGAAGGGTAATCGACTTGAAACGTTCACCCTGATTCTTTATCCACAAATACTGCCTGACCTCTAGAGAATTTCCAGCATTTTCCGTTTCTATTTCAGATTTACAGCATTTGCAGTAATTATCTCTTGTCATTTGGAATAACACCGCTGGTTGTTCATCCACAGAATGTTTAAACATAAATACATTAGCAAAATACTGCGGATGCTGGAAATCCAAAACAACAATAGAAAACGCTGGAAAAACTCAGCAGGCCAGGCAGCATCCGTGGAGAGAGAAACAGAGTGAACGTTTCAGGTCGAAGACCTTTCATCAGAACTGGAAAAAAGACATAATGTTCCCGCCCGGGCTCGAACCGGGGACCTTTCGCGTGTCAAGCGAACGTGATAACCACTACACTACGGGAACCGCTGTGCTCGCACTTTCAACATGCGGGAACTGACCAGTGAACTCCCTCTGTGCTGATTGGTTCACCTTAAACAGCATCACTCAATATAATGGCTGAGCTCATAAATATCGTCGCAGTACAGTCTGGTCAACGTAAGCCCCTCCTTTCTTATTCAACAGAGGAAGAAGAGACATGAACGGGAGTCAGACGCCACAACCTTTAATTAAAGGCACAAATACGAGTAACACATACTTCCAAATCGTTTCACTGAAAAATTCTTTCACTTGATGCAAAATCTGACTGCGTTGAATCTGAAAATGAGCACCGTGGGATATTTTGTTCACTACTGATTCTATTCTCTTTGAGCAGTGACGCAAAGGTTTCTGTAGTGTAGCGGTTATCACGTTCGGTTCACACGCGAAAGGTACCCGGTTCGAGCCCGGGCGGAAACATGACGTTTGTCAGGTTTTTATTCTGTGCAGTGACCAGTCCTGTTAATTTTAACAAAATTTGTCACAGATTTCTGCTTTCAGAAGCAATTAACATTTTAAACTAGATTCCTAAAATACAATGATTGCAATGAGATATGGTTAACAGTTCAGTAACAAGGGCAAAATGCGTTATTGAAGTGTCTTTCGCCTTTCTTTCATTCTGTAAATTGTGGTAATCGGTTATTTAATGCTGATTGCAAAAGATTCAATTGCAAGTTGAATAGTGGCCGGCAAAACGAACGCTCTTTTGGGATTTGAACCGCGGATTTCTTTAAAATTTAAACAAACACCGAAGCGAGAATCGGACCCCGAGAACGCCGGTGAGGAGCTAACCAATGTAAAACCATTTTGTGTGTGTGGCTATTTTTGATGATCAGAGCACTTGAGACCGAGACAGTGTCTTTGCCTTTTCGACCTGTCTTCTGAAGCGCCGCCAGGTCCCACTCCTACAGTTAATGAGCTGTTAGGACGTTAATGCATCCAGGTTGCAGCAGGCCACACCAGGCGCAGCAGAGGAGTCTCTGCATTAGTTCTGCGTGGAAACAGTATTTTTGCCCTTCTCTCTTCCTCTTCTCTATATCCCTGTGGTTTTTTTCTCTATTTCAGCCCCCGTCTCAGTTTCCTGAATCATAACATGGTGAGGACATTTTTAGAGACGCGCTTTTTTTTTACTTATTGAAAGGACACACAGACGGCCCGATTGAAACTGCAATTTGAATCCTGTCGCTGACCTTGTGTTTTCCTATTAATCTGTGTTGTTCTGCTTCCACATTCTCAATGAGAACGTTCCCAGCATCAATTTTGAAATAAAATAAGGCCCACCTCTTATGTCAGCGACACGCGAGGGGAGATTCCGTAAATCAGCGCCAACTTTCCCCATATCCTCCTTACAGTACCGCAACTAAAACGGTGTCCTATATGGGAAATATCATTGAGAATTACTTCACTCACTGTAACGCTGCCATTTGAATGGCTTAATTTGCCTGTCAATGCGTATTTTATTTATACTGAACCAAACATGCAAATTATTCCAGTTTTCATATTTACTAAACTTGAATGGAGAAAAGGCATTATACTTTGTCTACCCACATTCGAACCGTTGAGTTTTCGTGTGTTAGCGGAATGCGATAACCACTACACACCAGAAACCCTCCAGCACTCGGGTGCATTGCAGCGACTCCATTGGAACAGGAGGAGGCTATTCAGCCTCTCAAGCCTGTTGCGCCATTCAATTAGATCAGGGCTGGTCTGTATCTTCTCATCATCTACCCGCTTTGTTTCCGTAACCCTTAATACCCTTACCCAACAAAAATCTATCGACAGTAGCGGCAATCTTGAGCCTGAAACCAGCTGCACTCCCGGATCCAGACAGAAAAGGCTTCGGACTGACGGCCACCCTGCAGATTAATGAATTACATTTCTGAACTTCAAGGCTTCAGAGATACCAGGTTATAAAAGGGAACAAAAGATGAAATGGGCCTCACTATGGATCCGTTTTCTCTCACTCAAAGGTATCTGATTTGTGAAGTGAAATAAAGAACAATCAAAGAATAAGGGAGAAGCCGCTGGAGCCCTATTGACAGGAGAATAAACTAGCCATACATCTCTGACGTTTTTCAGGTCTAACGAAGGGTAATCGACTTGAAACGTTCACCCTGATTCTTTATCCACAAATACTGCCTGACCTCTAGAGAATTTCCAGCATTTTCCGTTTCTATTTCAGATTTACAGCATTTGCAGTAATTATCTCTTGTCATTTGGAATAACACCGCTGGTTGTTCATCCACAGAATGTCTAAACATAAATACATTAGCAAAATACTGCGGATGCTGGAAATCCAAAACAACAATAGAAAACGCTGGAAAAACTCAGCAGGCCAGGCAGCATCCGTGGAGAGAGAAACAGAGTTAACGTTTCAGGTCGAAGACCTTTCGTCAGAACTGGAAAAAAGACATAATGTGCCCGCCCGGGCTCGAACCGGGGACCTTTCGCGTGTAAAGCGAACGTAATAACCACTACACTACGGGAACCGCTGTGCTCACACTTTCAACATGCGGGAACTGACCAGTGAACTCCCTCTGTGCTGATTGGTTCACCTTAAACAGCATCACTCAATATAATGGCTGAGCTCATAAATATCGTCGCAGTACAGTCTGGTCAACATAAGCCCCTCCTTTCTTATTCAACAGAGGAAGAGACATGAACGGGAGTCAGACGCCACAACCTTTAATTAAAGGCACAAATACGAGTAACACATACTTCCAAATCGTTTCACTGAAAAATTCTTTCACTTGATGCAAAATCTGACTGCGTTGAATCTGAAAATGAGCACCGTGGGATATTTTGTTCACTACTGATTCTATTCTCTTTGAGCAGTGACGCAAAGGTTTCTGTAGTGTAGCGGTTATCACGTTCGCTTCACACGCGAAAGGTACCCGGTTCGAGCCCGGGCGGAAACATTACGTTTGTCAGGTTTTTATTCTGTGCAGTGACCAGTCCTGTTAATTTTAACAAAATTTGTCACAGATTTCTGCTTTCAGAAGCAATTAACATTTTAAACTAGATTCCTAAAATACAATGACTGCAATGAGATATGGTTAACAGTTCAGTAACAAGGGCAAAATGCGTTATTGAAGTGTCTTTCGCCTTTCTTTCATTCTGTAAATTGTGGTAATCGGTTATTTAATGCTGATTGCAAAAGATTCAATTGCAAGTTGAATAGTGGCCGGCAAAACGAACACTCTTTTGGGATTTGAACCGCGGATTTCTTTAAAATTTAAACAAACACCGAAGCGAGAATCGGACCCCGAGAACGCCGGTGAGGAGCTAACCAATGTAAAACCATTTTGTGTGTGTGGCTATTTTTGATGATCAGAGCACTTGAGACCGAGACAGTGTCTTTGCCTTTTCGACCTGTCTTCTGAAGCGCCGCCAGGTCCCACTCCTACAGTTAATGAGCTGTTAGGACGTTAATGCATCCAGGTTGCAGCAGGCCACACCAGGCGCAGCAGAGGAGTCTCTGCATTAGTTCTGCGTGGAAACAGTATTTTTGCCCTTCTCTCTCCTCTTCTCTATATCCCTGTGGTTTTTTTCTCTATTTCAGCCCCCGTCTCAGTTTCCTGAATCATAACATGGTGAGGACATTTTTAGAGACGCGCTTTTTTTTTACTTATTGAAAGGACACACAGACGGCCCGATTGAAACTGCAATTTGAATCCTGTCGCTGACCTTGTGTTTTCCTATTAATCTGTGTTGTTCTGCTTCCACATTCTCAATGAGAACGTTCCCAGCATCAATTTTGAAATAAAATAAGGCCCACCTCTTATGTCAGCGACACGCGAGGGGAGATTCCGTAAATCAGCGCCAACTTTCCCCATATCCTCCTTACAGTACCGCAACTAAAACGGTGTCCTATATGGGAAATATCATTGAGAATTACTTCACTCACTGTAACGCTGCCATTTGAATGGCTTAATTTGCCTGTCAATGCGTATTTTATTTATACTGAACCAAACTTGCAAATTATTCCAGTTTTCATATTTACTAAACTTGAATGGAGAAAAGGCATTATACTTTGTCTACCCACATTCGAACCGTTGAGTTTTCGTGTGTTAGCGGAATGCGATAACCACTACACACCAGAAACCCTCCAGCACTCGGGTGCATTGCAGCGACTCCATTGGAACAGGAGGAGGCTATTCAGCCTCTCAAGCCTGTTGCGCCATTCAATTA
This sequence comes from Squalus acanthias, assembly GCA_030390025.1. Lineage (NCBI taxonomy): Eukaryota > Metazoa > Chordata > Chondrichthyes > Squaliformes > Squalidae > Squalus > Squalus acanthias. Next base: position 11,323,941 of record JASTWF010000029.1, on the reverse strand, counting down.
GATCAGGGTTGGTCTGTATCTTCTCATCATCTACCCGCTTTGTTTCCGTAACCCTTAATACCCTTACCCAACAAAAATCTATCGACAGTAGCGGCAATCTTGAGCCTGAAACCAGCTGCACTCCCGGATCCAGACAGAAAAGGCTTCGGACTGACGGCCACCCTGCAGATTAATGAATTACATTTCTGAACTTCAAGGCTTCAGAGATACCAGGTTATAAAAGGGAACAAAAGATGAAATGGGCCTCACTATGGATCCGTTTTCTCTCACTCAAAGGTATCTGATTTGTGAAGTGAAATAAAGAACAATCAAAGAATAAGGGAGAAGCCGCTGGAGCCCTATTGACAGGAGAATAAACTAGCCATACATCTCTGACGTTTTTCAGGTCTAACGAAGGGTAATCGACTTGAAACGTTCACCCTGATTCTTTATCCACAAATACTGCCTGACCTCTAGAGAATTTCCAGCATTTTCCGTTTCTATTTCAGATTTACAGCATTTGCAGTAATTATCTCTTGTCATTTGGAATAACACCGCTGGTTGTTCATCCACAGAATGTTTAAACATAAATACATTAGCAAAATACTGCGGATGCTGGAAATCCAAAACAACAATAGAAAACGCTGGAAAAACTCAGCAGGCCAGGCAGCATCCGTGGAGAGAGAAACAGAGTTAACGTTTCAGGTCGAAGACCTTTCGTCAGAACTGGAAAAAAGACATAATGTTCCCGCCCGGGCTCGAACCGGGGACCTTTCGCGTGTAAAGCGAACGTGATAACCACTACACTACGGGAACCGCTGTGCTCACACTTTCAACATGCGGGAACTGACCAGTGAACTCCCTCTGTGCTGATTGGTTCACCTTAAACAGCATCACTCAATATAATGGCTGAGCTCATAAATATCGTCGCAGTACAGTCTGGTCAACGTAAGCCCCTCCTTTCTTATTCAACAGAGGAAGAAGAGACATGAACGGGAGTCAGACGCCACAACCTTTAATTAAAGGCACAAATACGAGTAACACATACTTCCAAATCGTTTCACTGAAAAATTCTTTCACTTGATGCAAAATCTGACTGCGTTGAATCTGAAAATGAGCACCGTGGGATATTTTGTTCACTACTGATTCTATTCTCTTTGAGCAGTGACGCAAAGGTTTCTGTAGTGTAGCGGTTATCACGTTCGCTTCACACGCGAAAGGTACCCGGTTCGAGCCCGGGCGGAAACATGACGTTTGTCAGGTTTTTATTCTGTGCAGTGACCAGTCCTGTTAATTTTAACAAAATTTGTCACAGATTTCTGCTTTCAGAAGCAATTAACATTTTAAACTAGATTCCTAAAATACAATGACTGCAATGAGATATGGTTAACAGTTCAGTAACAAGGGCAAAATGCGTTATTGAAGTGTCTTTCGCCTTTCTTTCATTCTGTAAATTGTGGTAATCGGTTATTTAATGCTGATTGCAAAAGATTCAATTGCAAGTTGAATAGTGGCCGGCAAAACGAACACTCTTTTGGGATTTGAACCGCGGATTTCTTTAAAATTTAAACAAACACCGAAGCGAGAATCGGACCCCGAGAACGCCGGTGAGGAGCTAACCAATGTAAAACCATTTTGTGTGTGTGGCTATTTTTGATGATCAGAGCACTTGAGACCGAGACAGTGTCTTTGCCTTTTCGACCTGTCTTCTGAAGCGCCGCCAGGTCCCACTCCTACAGTTAATGAGCTGTTAGGACGTTAATGCATCCAGGTTGCAGCAGGCCACACCAGGCGCAGCAGAGGAGTCTCTGCATTAGTTCTGCGTGGAAACAGTATTTTTGCCCTTCTCTCTTCCTCTTCTCTATATCCCTGTGGTTTTTTTCTCTATTTCAGCCCCCGTCTCAGTTTCCTGAATCATAACATGGTGAGGACATTTTTAGAGACGCGCTTTTTTTTTACTTATTGAAAGGACACACAGACGGCCCGATTGAAACTGCAATTTGAATCCTGTCGCTGACCTTGTGTTTTCCTATTAATCTGTGTTGTTCTGCTTCCACATTCTCAATGAGAACGTTCCCAGCATCAATTTTGAAATAAAATAAGGCCCACCTCTTATGTCAGCGACACGCGAGGGGAGATTCCGTAAATCAGCGCCAACTTTCCCCATATCCTCCTTACAGTACCGCAACTAAAACGGTGTCCTATATGGGAAATATCATTGAGAATTACTTCACTCACTGTAACGCTGCCATTTGAATGGCTTAATTTGCCTGTCAATGCGTATTTTATTTATACTGAACCAAACATGCAAATTATTCCAGTTTTCATATTTACTAAACTTGAATGGAGAAAAGGCATTATACTTTGTCTACCCACATTCGAACCGTTGAGTTTTCGTGTGTTAGCGGAATGCGATAACCACTACACACCAGAAACCCTCCAGCACTCGGGTGCATTGCAGCGACTCCATTGGAACAGGAGGAGGCTATTCAGCCTCTCAAGCCTGTTGCGCCATTCAATTAGATCAGGGTTGGTCTGTATCTTCTCATCATCTACCCGCTTTGTTTCCGTAACCCTTAATACCCTTACCCAACAAAAATCTATCGACAGTAGCGGCAATCTTGAGCCTGAAACCAGCTGCACTCCCGGATCCAGACAGAAAAGGCTTCGGACTGACGGCCACCCTGCAGATTAATGAATTACATTTCTGAACTTCAAGGCTTCAGAGATACCAGGTTATAAAAGGGAACAAAAGATGAAATGGGCCTCACTATGGATCCGTTTTCTCTCACTCAAAGGTATCTGATTTGTGAAGTGAAATAAAGAACAATCAAAGAATAAGGGAGAAGCCGCTGGAGCCCTATTGACAGGAGAATAAACTAGCCATACATCTCTGACGTTTTTCAGGTCTAACGAAGGGTAATCGACTTGAAACGTTCACCCTGATTCTTTATCCACAAATACTGCCTGACCTCTAGAGAATTTCCAGCATTTTCCGTTTCTATTTCAGATTTACAGCATTTGCAGTAATTATCTCTTGTCATTTGGAATAACACCGCTGGTTGTTCATCCACAGAATGTTTAAACATAAATACATTAGCAAAATACTGCGGATGCTGGAAATCCAAAACAACAATAGAAAACGCTGGAAAAACTCAGCAGGCCAGGCAGCATCCGTGGAGAGAGAAACAGAGTTAACGTTTCAGGTCGAAGACCTTTCGTCAGAACTGGAAAAAAGACATAATGTTCCCGCCCGGGCTCGAACCGGGGACCTTTCGCGTGTAAAGCGAACGTGATAACCACTACACTACGGGAACCGCTGTGCTCACACTTTCAACATGCGGGAACTGACCAGTGAACTCCCTCTGTGCTGATTGGTTCACCTTAAACAGCATCACTCAATATAATGGCTGAGCTCATAAATATCGTCGCAGTACAGTCTGGTCAACATAAGCCCCTCCTTTCTTATTCAACAGAGGAAGAAGAGACATGAACGGGAGTCAGACGCCACAACCTTTAATTAAAGGCACAAATACGAGTAACACATACTTCCAAATCGTTTCACTGAAAAATTCTTTCACTTGATGCAAAATCTGACTGCGTTGAATCTGAAAATGAGCACCGTGGGATATTTTGTTCACTACTGATTCTATTCTCTTTGAGCAGTGACGCAAAGGTTTCTGTAGTGTAGCGGTTATCACGTTCGCTTCACACGCGAAAGGTACCCGGTTCGAGCCCGGGCGGAAACATTACGTTTGTCAGGTTTTTATTCTGTGCAGTGACCAGTCCTGTTAATTTTAACAAAATTTGTCACAGATTTCTGCTTTCAGAAGCAATTAACATTTTAAACTAGATTCCTAAAATACAATGACTGCAATGAGATATGGTTAACAGTTCAGTAACAAGGGCAAAATGCGTTATTGAAGTGTCTTTCGCCTTTCTTTCATTCTGTAAATTGTGGTAATCGGTTATTTAATGCTGATTGCAAAAGATTCAATTGCAAGTTGAATAGTGGCCGGCAAAACGAACACTCTTTTGGGATTTGAACCGCGGATTTCTTTAAAATTTAAACAAACACCGAAGCGAGAATCGGACCCCGAGAACGCCGGTGAGGAGCTAACCAATGTAAAACCATTTTGTGTGTGTGGCTATTTTTGATGATCAGAGCACTTGAGACCGAGACAGTGTCTTTGCCTTTTCGACCTGTCTTCTGAAGCGCCGCCAGGTCCCACTCCTACAGTTAATGAGCTGTTAGGACGTTAATGCATCCAGGTTGCAGCAGGCCACACCAGGCGCAGCAGAGGAGTCTCTGCATTAGTTCTGCGTGGAAACAGTATTTTTGCCCTTCTCTCTTCCTCTTCTCTATATCCCTGTGGTTTTTTTCTCTATTTCAGCCCCCGTCTCAGTTTCCTGAATCATAACATGGTGAGGACATTTTTAGAGACGCGCTTTTTTTTTACTTATTGAAAGGACACACAGACGGCCCGATTGAAACTGCAATTTGAATCCTGTCGCTGACCTTGTGTTTTCCTATTAATCTGTGTTGTTCTGCTTCCACATTCTCAATGAGAACGTTCCCAGCATCAATTTTGAAATAAAATAAGGCCCACCTCTTATGTCAGCGACACGCGAGGGGAGATTCCGTAAATCAGCGCCAACTTTCCCCATATCCTCCTTACAGTACCGCAACTAAAACGGTGTCCTATATGGGAAATATCATTGAGAATTACTTCACTCACTGTAACGCTGCCATTTGAATGGCTTAATTTGCCTGTCAATGCGTATTTTATTTATACTGAACCAAACATGCAAATTATTCCAGTTTTCATATTTACTAAACTTGAATGGAGAAAAGGCATTATACTTTGTCTACCCACATTCGAACCGTTGAGTTTTCGTGTGTTAGCGGAATGCGATAACCACTACACACCAGAAACCCTCCAGCACTCGGGTGCATTGCAGCGACTCCATTGGAACAGGAGGAGGCTATTCAGCCTCTCAAGCCTGTTGCGCCATTCAATTAGATCAGGGTTGGTCTGTATCTTCTCATCATCTACCCGCTTTGTTTCCGTAACCCTTAATACCCTTACCCAACAAAAATCTATCGACAGTAGCGGCAATCTTGAGCCTGAAACCAGCTGCACTCCCGGATCCAGACAGAAAAGGCTTCGGACTGACGGCCACCCTGCAGATTAATGAATTACATTTCTGAACTTCAAGGCTTCAGAGATACCAGGTTATAAAAGGGAACAAAAGATGAAATGGGCCTCACTATGGATCCGTTTTCTCTCACTCAAAGGTATCTGATTTTTGAAGTGAAATAAAGAACAATCAAAGAATAAGGGAGAAGCCGCTGGAGCCCTATTGACAGGAGAATAAACTAGCCATACATCTCTGACGTTTTTCAGGTCTAACGAAGGGTAATCGACTTGAAACGTTCACCCTGATTCTTTATCCACAAATACTGCCTGACCTCTAGAGAATTTCCAGCATTTTCCGTTTCTATTTCAGATTTACAGCATTTGCAGTAATTATCTCTTGTCATTTGGAATAACACCGCTGGTTGTTCATCCACAGAATGTTTAAACATAAATACATTAGCAAAATACTGCGGATGCTGGAAATCCAAAACAACAATAGAAAACGCTGGAAAAACTCAGCAGGCCAGGCAGCATCCGTGGAGAGAGAAACAGAGTTAACGTTTCAGGTCGAAGACCTTTCGTCAGAACTGGAAAAAAGACATAATGTTCCCGCCCGGGCTCGAACCGGGGACCTTTCGCGTGTAAAGCGAACGTGATAACCACTACACTACGGGAACCGCTGTGCTCACACTTTCAACATGCGGGAACTGACCAGTGAACTCCCTCTGTGCTGATTGGTTCACCTTAAACAGCATCACTCAATATAATGGCTGAGCTCATAAATATCGTCGCAGTACAGTCTGGTCAACATAAGCCCCTCCTTTCTTATTCAACAGAGGAAGAAGAGACATGAACGGGAGTCAGACGCCACAACCTTTAATTAAAGGCACAAATACGAGTAACACATACTTCCAAATCGTTTCACTGAAAAATTCTTTCACTTGATGCAAAATCTGACTGCGTTGAATCTGAAAATGAGCACCGTGGGATATTTTGTTCACTACTGATTCTATTCTCTTTGAGCAGTGACGCAAAGGTTTCTGTAGTGTAGCGGTTATCACGTTCGGTTCACACGCGAAAGGTACCCGGTTCGAGCCCGGGCGGAAACATTACGTTTGTCAGGTTTTTATTCTGTGCAGTGACCAGTCCTGTTAATTTTAACAAAATTTGTCACAGATTTCTGCTTTCAGAAGCAATTAACATTTTAAACTAGATTCCTAAAATACAATGACTGCAATGAGATATGGTTAACAGTTCAGTAACAAGGGCAAAATGCGTTATTGAAGTGTCTTTCGCCTTTCTTTCATTCTGTAAATTGTGGTAATCGGTTATTTAATGCTGATTGCAAAAGATTCAATTGCAAGTTGAATAGTGGCCGGCAAAACGAACACTCTTTTGGGATTTGAACCGCGGATTTCTTTAAAATTTAAACAAACACCGAAGCGAGAATCGGACCCCGAGAACGCCGGTGAGGAGCTAACCAATGTAAAACCATTTTGTGTGTGTGGCTATTTTTGATGATCAGAGCACTTGAGACCGAGACAGTGTCTTTGCCTTTTCGACCTGTCTTCTGAAGCGCCGCCAGGTCCCACTCCTACAGTTAATGAGCTGTTAGGACGTTAATGCATCCAGGTTGCAGCAGGCCACACCAGGCGCAGCAGAGGAGTCTCTGCATTAGTTCTGCGTGGAAACAGTATTTTTGCCCTTCTCTCTTCCTCTTCTCTATATCCCTGTGGTTTTTTTCTCTATTTCAGCCCCCGTCTCAGTTTCCTGAATCATAACATGGTGAGGACATTTTTAGAGACGCGCTTTTTTTTACTTATTGAAAGGACACACAGACGGCCCGATTGAAACTGCAATTTGAATCCTGTCGCTGACCTTGTGTTTTCCTATTAATCTGTGTTGTTCTGCTTCCACATTCTCAATGAGAACGTTCCCAGCATCAATTTTGAAATAAAATAAGGCCCACCTCTTATGTCAGCGACACGCGAGGGGAGATTCCGTAAATCAGCGCCAACTTTCCCCATATCCTCCTTACAGTACCGCAACTAAAACGGTGTCCTATATGGGAAATATCATTGAGAATTACTTCACTCACTGTAACGCTGCCATTTGAATGGCTTAATTTGCCTGTCAATGCGTATTTTATTTATACTGAACCAAACTTGCAAATTATTCCAGTTTTCATATTTACTAAACTTGAATGGAGAAAAGGCATTATACTTTGTCTACCCACATTCGAACCGTTGAGTTTTCGTGTGTTAGCGGAATGCGATAACCACTACACACCAGAAACCCTCCAGCACTCGGGTGCATTGCAGCGACTCCATTGGAACAGGAGGAGGCTATTCAGCCTCTCAAGCCTGTTGCGCCATTCAATTAGATCAGGGTTGGTCTGTATCTTCTCATCATCTACCCGCTTTGTTTCCGTAACCCTTAATACCCTTACCCAACAAAAATCTATCGACAGTAGCGGCAATCTTGAGCCTGAAACCAGCTGCACTCCCGGATCCAGACAGAAAAGGCTTCGGACTGACGGCCACCCTGCAGATCAATGAATTACATTTCTGAACTTCAAGGCTTCAGAGATACCAGGTTATAAAAGGGAACAAAAGATGAAATGGGCCTCACTATGGATCCGTTTTCTCTCACTCAAAGGTATCTGATTTTTGAAGTGAAATAAAGAACAATCAAAGAATAAGGGAGAAGCCGCTGGAGCCCTATTGACAGGAGAATAAACTAGCCATACATCTCTGACGTTTTTCAGGTCTAACGAAGGGTAATCGACTTGAAACGTTCACCCTGATTATTTATCCACAAATACTGCCTGACCTCTAGAGAATTTCCAGCATTTTCCGTTTCTATTTCAGATTTACAGCATTTGCAGTAATTATCTCTTGTCATTTGGAATAACACCGCTGGTTGTTCATCCACAGAATGTTTAAACATAAATACGATAGCAAAATACTGCGGATGCTGGAAATCCAAAACAACAATAGAAAACGCTGGAAAAACTCAGCAGGCCAGGCAGCATCCGTGGAGAGAGAAACAGAGTTAACGTTTCAGGTCGAAGACCTTTCGTCAGAACTGGAAAAAAGACATAATGTTCCCGCCCGGGCTCGAACCGGGGACCTTTCGCGTGTAAAGCGAACGTGATAACCACTACACTGCGGGAACCGCTGTGCTCACGCTTTCAACATGCGGGAACTGACCAGTGAACTCCCTCTGTGCTGATTGGTTCACCTTAAACAGCATCACTCAATATAATGGCTGAGCTCATAAATATCGTCGCAGTACAGTCTGGTCAACGTAAGCCCCTCCTTTCTTATTCAACAGAGGAAGAAGAGACATGAACGGGAGTCAGACGCCACAACCTTTAATTAAAGGCACAAATACGAGTAACACATACTTCCAAATCGTTTCACTGAAAAATTCTTTCACTTGATGCAAAATCTGACTGCGTTGAATCTGAAAATGAGCACCGTGGGATATTTTGTTCACTACTGATTCTATTCTCTTTGAGCAGTGACGCAAAGGTTTCTGTAGTGTAGCGGTTATCACGTTCGCATCACACGCGAAAGGTACCCGGTTCGAGCCCGGGCGGAAACATTACGTTTGTCAGGTTTTTATTCTGTGCAGTGACCAGTCCTGTTAATTTTAACAAAATTTGTCCCAGATTTCTGCTTTCAGAAGCAATTAACATTTTAAACTAGATTCCTAAAATACAATGATTGCAATGAGATATGGTTAACAGTTCAGTAACAAGGGCAAAATGCGTTATTGAAGTGTCTTTCGCCTTTCTTTCATTCTGTAAATTGTGGTAATCGGTTATTTAATGCTGATTGCAAAAGATTCAATTGCAAGTTGAATAGTGGCCGGCAAAACGAACGCTCTTTTGGGATTTGAACCGCGGATTTCTTTAAAATTTAAACAAACACCGAAGCGAGAATCGGACCCCGAGAACGCCGGTGAGGAGCTAACCAATGTAAAACCATTTTGTGTGTGTGGCTATTTTTGATGATCAGAGCACTTGAGACCGAGACAGTGTCTTTGCCTTTTCGACCTGTCTTCTGAAGCGCCGCCAGGTCCCACTCCTACAGTTAATGAGCTGTTAGGACGTTAATGCATCCAGGTTGCAGCAGGCCACACCAGGCGCAGCAGAGGAGTCTCTGCATTAGTTCTGCGTGGAAACAGTATTTTTGCCCTTCTCTCTTCCTCTTCTCTATATCCCTGTGGTTTTTTTCTCTATTTCAGCCCCCGTCTCAGTTTCCTGAATCATAACATGGTGAGGACATTTTTAGAGACGCGCTTTTTTTTTACTTATTGAAAGGACACACAGACGGCCCGATTGAAACTGCAATTTGAATCCTGTCGCTGACCTTGTGTTTTCCTATTAATCTGTGTTGTTCTGCTTCCACATTCTCAATGAGAACGTTCCCAGCATCAATTTTGAAATAAAATAAGGCCCACCTCTTATGTCAGCGACACGCGAGGGGAGATTCCGTAAATCAGCGCCAACTTTCCCCATATCCTCCTTACAGTACCGCAACTAAAACGGTGTCCTATATGGGAAATATCATTGAGAATTACTTCACTCACTGTAACGCTGCCATTTGAATGGCTTAATTTGCCTGTCAATGCGTATTTTATTTATACTGAACCAAACATGCAAATTATTCCAGTTTTCATATTTACTAAACTTGAATGGAGAAAAGGCATTATACTTTGTCTACCCACATTCGAACCGTTGAGTTTTCGTGTGTTAGCGGAATGCGATAACCACTACACACCAGAAACCCTCCAGCACTCGGGTGCATTGCAGCGACTCCATTGGAACAGGAGGAGGCTATTCAGCCTCTCAAGCCTGTTGCGCCATTCAATTAGATCAGGGCTGGTCTGTATCTTCTCATCATCTACCCGCTTTGTTTCCGTAACCCTTAATACCCTTACCCAACAAAAATCTATCGACAGTAGCGGCAATCTTGAGCCTGAAACCAGCTGCACTCCCGGATCCAGACAGAAAAGGCTTCGGACTGACGGCCACCCTGCAGATTAATGAATTACATTTCTGAACTTCAAGGCTTCAGAGATACCAGGTTATAAAAGGGAACAAAAGATGAAATGGGCCTCACTATGGATCCGTTTTCTCTCACTCAAAGGTATCTGATTTGTGAAGTGAAATAAAGAACAATCAAAGAATAAGGGAGAAGCCGCTGGAGCCCTATTGACAGGAGAATAAACTAGCCATACATCTCTGACGTTTTTCAGGTCTAACGAAGGGTAATCGACTTGAAACGTTCACCCTGATTCTTTATCCACAAATACTGCCTGACCTCTAGAGAATTTCCAGCATTTTCCGTTTCTATTTCAGATTTACAGCATTTGCAGTAATTATCTCTTGTCATTTGGAATAACACCGCTGGTTGTTCATCCACAGAATGTTTAAACATAAATACGATAGCAAAATACTGCGGATGCTGGAAATCCAAAACAACAATAGAAAACGCTGGAAAAACTCAGCAGGCCAGGCAGCATCCGTGGAGAGAGAAACAGAGTTAACGTTTCAGGTCGAAGACCTTTCGTCAGAACTGGAAAAAAGACATAATGTTCCCGCCCGGGCTCGAACCGGGGACCTTTCGCGTGTAAAGCGAACGTGATAACCACTACACTACGGGAACCGCTGTGCTCACGCTTTCAACATGCGGGAACTGACCAGTGAACTCCCTCTGTGCTGATTGGTTCACCTTAAACAGCATCACTCAATATAATGGCTGAGCTCATAAATATCGTCGCAGTACAGTCTGGTCAACGTAAGCCCCTCCTTTCTTATTCAACAGAGGAAGAAGAGACATGAACGGGAGTCAGACGCCACAACCTTTAATTAAAGGCACAAATACGAGTAACACATACTTCCAAATCGTTTCACTGAAAAATTCTTTCACTTGATGCAAAATCTGACTGCGTTGAATCTGAAAATGAGCACCGTGGGATATTTTGTTCACTACTGATTCTATTCTCTTTGAGCAGTGACGCAAAGGTTTCTGTAGTGTAGCGGTTATCACGTTCGCTTCACACGCGAAAGGTACCCGGTTCGAGCCCGGGCGGAAACATTACGTTTGTCAGGTTTTTATTCTGTGCAGTGACCAGTCCTGTTAATTTTAACAAAATTTGTCACAGATTTCTGCTTTCAGAAGCAATTAACATTTTAAACTAGATTCCTAAAATACAATGACTGCAATGAGATATGGTTAACAGTTCAGTAACAAGGGCAAAATGCGTTATTGAAGTGTCTTTCGCCTTTCTTTCATTCTGTAAATTGTGGTAATCGGTTATTTAATGCTGATTGCAAAAGATTCAATTGCAAGTTGAATAGTGGCCGGCAAAACGAACACTCTTTTGGGTATTGAACCGCGGATTTCTTTAAAATTTAAACAAACACCGAAGCGAGAATCGGACCCCGAGAACGCCGGTGAGGAGCTAACCAATGTAAAACCATTTTGTGTGTGTGGCTATTTTTGATGATCAGAGCACTTGAGACCGAGACAGTGTCTTTGCCTTTTCGACCTGTCTTCTGAAGCGCCGCCAGGTCCCACTCCTACAGTTAATGAGCTGTTAGGACGTTAATGCATCCAGGTTGCAGCAGGCCACACCAGGCGCAGCAGAGGAGTCTCTGCATTAGTTCTGCGTGGAAACAGTATTTTTGCCCTTCTCTCTTCCTCTTCTCTATATCCCTGTGGTTTTTTTCTCTATTTCAGCCCCCGTCTCAGTTTCCTGAATCATAACATGGTGAGGACATTTTTAGAGACGCGCTTTTTTTTTACTTATTGAAAGGACACACAGACGGCCCGATTGAAACTGCAATTTGAATCCTGTCGCTGACCTTGTGTTTTCCTATTAATCTGTGTTGTTCTGCTTCCACATTCTCAATGAGAACGTTCCCAGCATCAATTTTGAAATAAAATAAGGCCCACCTCTTATGTCAGCGACACGCGAGGGGAGATTCCGTAAATCAGCGCCAACTTTCCCCATATCCTCCTTACAGTACCGCAACTAAAACGGTGTCCTATATGGGAAATATCATTGAGAATTACTTCACTCACTGTAACGCTGCCATTTGAATGGCTTAATTTGCCTGTCAATGCGTATTTTATTTATACTGAACCAAACATGCAAATTATTCCAGTTTTCATATTTACTAAACTTGAATGGAGAAAAGGCATTATACTTTGTCTACCCACATTCGAACCGTTGAGTTTTCGTGTGTTAGCGGAATGCGATAACCACTACACACCAGAAACCCTCCAGCACTCGGGTGCATTGCAGCGACTCCATTGGAACAGGAGGAGGCTATTCAGCCTCTCAAGCCTGTTGCGCCATTCAATTAGATCAGGGCTGGTCTGTATCTTCTCATCATCTACCCGCTTTGTTTCCGTAACCCTTAATACCCTTACCCAACAAAAATCTATCGACAGTAGCGGCAATCTTGAGCCTGAAACCAGCTGCACTCCCGGATCCAGACAGAAAAGGCTTCGGACTGACGGCCACCCTGCAGATTAATGAATTACATTTCTGAACTTCAAGGCTTCAGAGATACCAGGTTATAAAAGGGAACAAAAGATGAAATGGGCCTCACTATGGATCCGTTTTCTCTCACTCAAAGGTATCTGATTTGTGAAGTGAAATAAAGAACAATCAAAGAATAAGGGAGAAGCCGCTGGAGCCCTATTGACAGGAGAATAAACTAGCCATACATCTCTGACGTTTTTCAGGTCTAACGAAGGGTAATCGACTTGAAACGTTCACCCTGATTCTTTATCCACAAATACTGCCTGACCTCTAGAGAATTTCCAGCATTTTCCGTTTCTATTTCAGATTTACAGCATTTGCAGTAATTATCTCTTGTCATTTGGAATAACACCGCTGGTTGTTCATCCACAGAATGTTTAAACATAAATACGATAGCAAAATACTGCGGATGCTGGAAATCCAAAACAACAATAGAAAACGCTGGAAAAACTCAGCAGGCCAGGCAGCATCCGTGGAGAGAGAAACAGAGTTAACGTTTCAGGTCGAAGACCTTTCGTCAGAACTGGAAAAAAGACATAATGTTCCCGCCCGGGCTCGAACCGGGGACCTTTCGCGTGTAAAGCGAACGTGATAACCACTACACTACGGGAACCGCTGTGCTCACGCTTTCAACATGCGGGAACTGACCAGTGAACTCCCTCTGTGCTGATTGGTTCACCTTAAACAGCATCACTCAATATAATGGCTGAGCTCATAAATATCGTCGCAGTACAGTCTGGTCAACGTAAGCCCCTCCTTTCTTATTCAACAGAGGAAGAAGAGACATGAACGGGAGTCAGACGCCACAACCTTTAATTAAAGGCACAAATACGAGTAACACATACTTCCAAATCGTTTCACTGAAAAATTCTTTCACTTGATGCAAAATCTGACTGCGTTGAATCTGAAAATGAGCACCGTGGGATATTTTGTTCACTACTGATTCTATTCTCTTTGAGCAGTGACGCAAAGGTTTCTGTAGTGTAGCGGTTATCACGTTCGCTTCACACGCGAAAGGTACCCGGTTCGAGCCCGGGCGGAAACATTACGTTTGTCAGGTTTTTATTCTGTGCAGTGACCAGTCCTGTTAATTTTAACAAAATTTGTCCCAGATTTCTGCTTTCAGAAGCAATTAACATTTTAAACTAGATTCCTAAAATACAATGACTGCAATGAGATATGGTTAACAGTTCAGTAACAAGGGCAAAATGCGTTATTGAAGTGTCTTTCGCCTTTCTTTCATTCTGTAAATTGTGGTAATCGGTTATTTAATGCTGATTGCAAAAGATTCAATTGCAAGTTGAATAGTGGCCGGCAAAACGAACACTCTTTTGGGATTTGAACCGCGGATTTCTTTAAAATTTAAACAAACACCGAAGCGAGAATCGGACCCCGAGAACGCCGGTGAGGAGCTAACCAATGTAAAACCATTTTGTGTGTGTGGCTATTTTTGATGATCAGAGCACTTGAGACCGAGACAGTGTCTTTGCCTTTTCGACCTGTCTTCTGAAGCGCCGCCAGGTCCCACTCCTACAGTTAATGAGCTGTTAGGACGTTAATGCATCCAGGTTGCAGCAGGCCACACCAGGCGCAGCAGAGGAGTCTCTGCATTAGTTCTGCGTGGAAACAGTATTTTTGCCCTTCTCTCTTCCTCTTCTCTATATCCCTGTGGTTTTTTTCTCTATTTCAGCCCCCGTCTCAGTTTCCTGAATCATAACATGGTGAGGACATTTTTAGAGACGCGCTTTTTTTTTACTTATTGAAAGGACACACAGACGGCCCGATTGAAACTGCAATTTGAATCCTGTCGCTGACCTTGTGTTTTCCTATTAATCTGTGTTGTTCTGCTTCCACATTCTCAATGAGAACGTTCCCAGCATCAATTTTGAAATAAAATAAGGCCCACCTCTTATGTCAGCGACACGCGAGGGGAGATTCCGTAAATCAGCGCCAACTTTCCCCATATCCTCCTTACAGTACCGCAACTAAAACGGTGTCCTATATGGGAAATATCATTGAGAATTACTTCACTCACTGTAACGCTGCCATTTGAATGGCTTAATTTGCCTGTCAATGCGTATTTTATTTATACTGAACCAAACATGCAAATTATTCCAGTTTTCATATTTACTAAACTTGAATGGAGAAAAGGCATTATACTTTGTCTACCCACATTCGAACCGTTGAGTTTTCGTGTGTTAGCGGAATGCGATAACCACTACACACCAGAAACCCTCCAGCACTCGGGTGCATTGCAGCGACTCCATTGGAACAGGAGGAGGCTATTCAGCCTCTCAAGCCTGTTGCGCCATTCAATTAGATCAGGGCTGGTCTGTATCTTCTCATCATCTACCCGCTTTGTTTCCGTAACCCTTAATACCCTTACCCAACAAAAATCTATCGACAGTAGCGGCAATCTTGAGCCTGAAACCAGCTGCACTCCCGGATCCAGACAGAAAAGGCTTCGGACTGACGGCCACCCTGCAGATTAATGAATTACATTTCTGAACTTCAAGGCTTCAGAGATACCAGGTTATAAAAGGGAACAAAAGATGAAATGGGCCTCACTATGGATCCGTTTTCTCTCACTCAAAGGTATCTGATTTGTGAAGTGAAATAAAGAACAATCAAAGAATAAGGGAGAAGCCGCTGGAGCCCTATTGACAGGAGAATAAACTAGCCATACATCTCTGACGTTTTTCAGGTCTAACGAAGGGTAATCGACTTGAAACGTTCACCCTGATTCTTTATCCACAAATACTGCCTGACCTCTAGAGAATTTCCAGCATTTTCCGTTTCTATTTCAGATTTACAGCATTTGCAGTAATTATCTCTTGTCATTTGGAATAACACCGCTGGTTGTTCATCCACAGAATGTTTAAACATAAATACGATAGCAAAATACTGCGGATGCTGGAAATCCAAAACAACAATAGAAAACGCTGGAAAAACTCAGCAGGCCAGGCAGCATCCGTGGAGAGAGAAACAGAGTTAACGTTTCAGGTCGAAGACCTTTCGTCAGAACTGGAAAAAAGACATAATGTTCCCGCCCGGGCTCGAACCGGGGACCTTTCGCGTGTAAAGCGAACGTGATAACCACTACACTACGGGAACCGCTGTGCTCACGCTTTCAACATGCGGGAACTGACCAGTGAACTCCCTCTGTGCTGATTGGTTCACCTTAAACAGCATCACTCAATATAATGGCTGAGCTCATAAATATCGTCGCAGTACAGTCTGGTCAACGTAAGCCCCTCCTTTCTTATTCAACAGAGGAAGAAGAGACATGAACGGGAGTCAGACGCCACAACCTTTAATTAAAGGCACAAATACGAGTAACACATACTTCCAAATCGTTTCACTGAAAAATTCTTTCACTTGATGCAAAATCTGACTGCGTTGAATCTGAAAATGAGCACCGTGGGATATTTTGTTCACTACTGATTCTATTCTCTTTGAGCAGTGACGCAAAGGTTTCTGTAGTGTAGCGGTTATCACGTTCGGTTCACACGCGAAAGGTACCCGGTTCGAGCCCGGGCGGAAACATTACGTTTGTCAGGTTTTTATTCTGTGCAGTGACCAGTCCTGTTAATTTTAACAAAATTTGTCCCAGATTTCTGCTTTCAGAAGCAATTAACATTTTAAACTAGATTCCTAAAATACAATGATTGCAATGAGATATGGTTAACAGTTCAGTAACAAGGGCAAAATGCGTTATTGAAGTGTCTTTCGCCTTTCTTTCATTCTGTAAATTGTGGTAATCGGTTATTTAATGCTGATTGCAAAAGATTCAATTGCAAGTTGAATAGTGGCCGGCAAAACGAACACTCTTTTGGGATTTGAACCGCGGATTTCTTTAAAATTTAAACAAACACCGAAGCGAGAATCGGACCCCGAGAACGCCGGTGAGGAGCTAACCAATGTAAAACCAAGTTGTGTGTGTGGCTATTTTTGATGATCAGAGCACTTGAGACCGAGACAGTGTCTTTGCCTTTTCGACCTGTCTTCTGAAGCGCCGCCAGGTCCCACTCCTACAGTTAATGAGCTGTTAGGACGTTAATGCATCCAGGTTGCAGCAGGCCACACCAGGCGCAGCAGAGGAGTCTCTGCATTAGTTCTGCGTGGAAACAGTATTTTTGCCCTTCTCTCTTCCTCTTCTCTATATCCCTGTGGTTTTTTTCTCTATTTCAGCCCCCGTCTCAGTTTCCTGAATCATAACATGGTGAGGACATTTTTAGAGACGCGCTTTTTTTTTACTTATTGAAAGGACACACAGACGGCCCGATTGAAACTGCAATTTGAATCCTGTCGCTGACCTTGTGTTTTCCTATTAATCTGTGTTGTTCTGCTTCCACATTCTCAATGAGAACGTTCCCAGCATCAATTTTGAAATAAAATAAGGCCCACCTCTTATGTCAGCGACACGCGAGGGGAGATTCCGTAAATCAGCGCCAACTTTCCCCATATCCTCCTTACAGTACCGCAACTAAAACGGTGTCCTATATGGGAAATATCATTGAGAATTACTTCACTCACTGTAACGCTGCCATTTGAATGGCTTAATTTGCCTGTCAATGCGTATTTTATTTATACTGAACCAAACATGCAAATTATTCCAGTTTTCATATTTACTAAACTTGAATGGAGAAAAGGCATTATACTTTGTCTACCCACATTCGAACCGTTGAGTTTTCGTGTGTTAGCGGAATGCGATAACCACTACACACCAGAAACCCTCCAGCACTCGGGTGCATTGCAGCGACTCCATTGGAACAGGAGGAGGCTATTCAGCCTCTCAAGCCTGTTGCGCCATTCAATTAGATCAGGGCTGGTCTGTATCTTCTCATCATCTACCCGCTTTGTTTCCGTAACCCTTAATACCCTTACCCAACAAAAATCTATCGACAGTAGCGGCAATCTTGAGCCTGAAACCAGCTGCACTCCCGGATCCAGACAGAAAAGGCTTCGGACTGACGGCCACCCTGCAGATCAATGAATTACATTTCTGAACTTCAAGGCTTCAGAGATACCAGGTTATAAAAGGGAACAAAAGATGAAATGGGCCTCACTATGGATCCGTTTTCTCTCACTCAAAGGTATCTGATTTTTGAAGTGAAATAAAGAACAATCAAAGAATAAGGGAGAAGCCGCTGGAGCCCTATTGACAGGAGAATAAACTAGCCATACATCTCTGACGTTTTTCAGGTCTACGAAGGGTAATCGACTTGAAACGTTCACCCTGATTCTTTATCCACAAATACTGCCTGACCTCTAGAGAATTTCCAGCATTTTCCGTTTCTATTTCAGATTTACAGCATTTGCAGTAATTATCTCTTGTCATTTGGAATAACACCGCTGGTTGTTCATCCACAGAATGTTTAAACATAAATACATTAGCAAAATACTGCGGATGCTGGAAATCCAAAACAACAATAGAAAACGCTGGAAAAACTCAGCAGGCCAGGCAGCATCCGTGGAGAGAGAAACAGAGTTAACGTTTCAGGTCGAAGACCTTTCGTCAGAACTGGAAAAAAGACATAATGTTCCCGCCCGGGCTCGAACCGGGGACCTTTCGCGTGTAAAGCGAACGTGATAACCACTACACTACGGGAACCGCTGTGCTCACACTTTCAACATGCGGGAACTGACCAGTGAACTCCCTCTGTGCTGATTGGTTCACCTTAAACAGCATCACTCAATATAATGGCTGAGCTCATAAATATCGTCGCAGTACAGTCTGGTCAACATAAGCCCCTCCTTTCTTATTCAACAGAGGAAGAAGAGACATGAACGGGAGTCAGACGCCACAACCTTTAATTAAAGGCACAAATACGAGTAACACATACTTCCAAATCGTTTCACTGAAAAATTCTTTCACTTGATGCAAAATCTGACTGCGTTGAATCTGAAAATGAGCACCGTGGGATATTTTGTTCACTACTGATTCTATTCTCTTTGAGCAGTGACGCAAAGGTTTCTGTAGTGTAGCGGTTATCACGTTCGGTTCACACGCGAAAGGTACCCGGTTCGAGCCCGGGCGGAAACATTACGTTTGTCAGGTTTTTATTCTGTGCAGTGACCAGTCCTGTTAATTTTAACAAAATTTGTCACAGATTTCTGCTTTCAGAAGCAATTAACATTTTAAACTAGATTCCTAAAATACAATGACTGCAATGAGATATGGTTAACAGTTCAGTAACAAGGGCAAAATGCGTTATTGAAGTGTCTTTCGCCTTTCTTTCATTCTGTAAATTGTGGTAATCGGTTATTTAATGCTGATTGCAAAAGATTCAATTGCAAGTTGAATAGTGGCCGGCAAAACGAACACTCTTTTGGGATTTGAACCGCGGATTTCTTTAAAATTTAAACAAACACCGAAGCGAGAATCGGACCCCGAGAACGCCGGTGAGGAGCTAACCAATGTAAAACCATTTTGTGTGTGTGGCTATTTTTGATGATCAGAGCACTTGAGACCGAGACAGTGTCTTTGCCTTTTCGACCTGTCTTCTGAAGCGCCGCCAGGTCCCACTCCTACAGTTAATGAGCTGTTAGGACGTTAATGCATCCAGGTTGCAGCAGGCAACACCAGGCGCAGCAGAGGAGTCTCTGCATTAGTTCTGCGTGGAAACAGTATTTTTGCCCTTCTCTCTTCCTCTTCTCTATATCCCTGTGGTTTTTTTCTCTATTTCAGCCCCCGTCTCAGTTTCCTGAATCATAACATGGTGAGGACATTTTTAGAGACGCGCTTTTTTATTACTTATTGAAAGGACACACAGACGGCCCGATTGAAACTGCAATTTGAATCCTGTCGCTGACCTTGTGTTTTCCTATTAATCTGTGTTGTTCTGCTTCCACATTCTCAATGAGAACGTTCCCAGCATCAATTTTGAAATAAAATAAGGCCCACCTCTTATGTCAGCGACACGCGAGGGGAGATTCCGTAAATCAGCGCCAACTTTCCCCATATCCTCCTTACAGTACCGCAACTAAAACGGTGTCCTATATGGGAAATATCATTGAGAATTACTTCACTCACTGTAACGCTGCCATTTGAATGGCTTAATTTGCCTGTCAATGCGTATTTTATTTATACTGAACCAAACTTGCAAATTATTCCAGTTTTCATATTTACTAAACTTGAATGGAGAAAAGGCATTATACTTTGTCTACCCACATTCGAACCGTTGAGTTTTCGTGTGTTAGCGGAATGCGATAACCACTACACACCAGAAACCCTCCAGCACTCGGGTGCATTGCAGCGACTCCATTGGAACAGGAGGAGGCTATTCAGCCTCTCAAGCCTGTTGCGCCATTCAATTAGATCAGGGTTGGTCTGTATCTTCTCATCATCTACCCGCTTTGTTTCCGTAACCCTTAATACCCTTACCCAACAAAAATCTATCGACAGTAGCGGCAATCTTGAGCCTGAAACCAGCTGCACTCCCGGATCCAGACAGAAAAGGCTTCGGACTGACGGCCACCCTGCAGATCAATGAATTACATTTCTGAACTTCCATGCTTCAGAGATACCAGGTTATAAAAGGGAACAAAAGATGAAATGGGCCTCACTATGGATCCGTTTTCTCTCACTCAAAGGTATCTGATTTTTGAAGTGAAATAAAGAACAATCAAAGAATAAGGGAGAAGCCGCTGGAGCCCTATTGACAGGAGAATAAACTAGCCATACATCTCTGACGTTTTTCAGGTCTAACGAAGGGTAATCGACTTGAAACGTTCACCCTGATTATTTATCCACAAATACTGCCTGACCTCTAGAGAATTTCCAGCATTTTCCGTTTCTATTTCAGATTTACAGCATTTGCAGTAATTATCTCTTGTCATTTGGAATAACACCGCTGGTTGTTCATCCACAGAATGTTTAAACATAAATACGATAGCAAAATACTGCGGATGCTGGAAATCCAAAACAACAATAGAAAACGCTGGAAAAACTCAGCAGGCCAGGCAGCATCCGTGGAGAGAGAAACAGAGTTAACGTTTCAGGTCGAAGACCTTTCGTCAGAACTAGAAAAAAGACATAATGTTCCCGCCCGGGCTCGAACCGGGGACCTTTCACGTGTAAAGCGAACGTGATAACCACTACACTGCGGGAACCGCTGTGCTCACGCTTTCAACATGCGGGAACTGACCAGTGAACTCCCTCTGTGCTGATTGGTTCACCTTAAACAGCATCACTCAATATAATGGCTGAGCTCATAAATATCGTCGCAGTACAGTCTGGTCAACGTAAGCCCCTCCTTTCTTATTCAACAGAGGAAGAAAAGACATGAACGGGAGTCAGACGCCACAACCTTTAATTAAAGGCACAAATACGAGTAACACATACTTCCAAATCGTTTCACTGAAAAATTCTTTCACTTGATGCAAAATCTGACTGCGTTGAATCTGAAAATGAGCACCGTGGGATATTTTGTTCACTACTGATTCTATTCTCTTTGAGCAGTGACGCAAAGGTTTCTGTAGTGTAGCGGTTATCACGTTCGCATCACACGCGAAAGGTACCCGGTTCGAGCCCGGGCGGAAACATTACGTTTGTCAGGTTTTTTTTCTGTGCAGTGACCAGTCCTGTTAATTTTAACAAAATTTGTCCCAGATTTCTGCTTTCAGAAGCAATTAACATTTTAAACTAGATTCCTAAAATACAATGATTGCAATGAGATATGGTTAACAGTTCAGTAACAAGGGCAAAATGCGTTATTGAAGTGTCTTTCGCCTTTCTTTCATTCTGTAAATTGTGGTAATCGGTTATTTAATGCTGATTGCAAAAGATTCAATTGCAAGTTGAATAGTGGCCGGCAAAACGAACACTCTTTTGGGATTTGAACCGCGGATTTCTTTAAAATTTGAACAAACACCGAAGCGAGAATCGGACCCCGAGAACGCCGGTGAGGAGCTAACCAATGTAAAACCATTTTGTGTGTGTGGCTATTTTTGATGATCAGAGCACTTGAGACCGAGACAGTGTCTTTGCCTTTTCGACCTGTCTTCTGAAGCGCCGCCAGGTCCCACTCCTACAGTTAATGAGCTGTTAGGACGTTAATGCATCCAGGTTGCAGCAGGCCACACCAGGCGCAGCAGAGGAGTCTCTGCATTAGTTCTGCGTGGAAACAGTATTTTTGCCCTTCTCTCTTCCTCTTCTCTATATCCCTGTGGTTTTTTTCTCTATTTCAGCCCCCGTCTCAGTTTCCTGAATCATAACATGGTGAGGACATTTTTAGAGACGCGCTTTTTTTTTACTTATTGAAAGGACACACAGACGGCCCGATTGAAACTGCAATTTGAATCCTGTCGCTGACCTTGTGTTTTCCTATTAATCTGTGTTGTTCTGCTTCCACATTCTCAATGAGAACGTTCCCAGCATCAATTTTGAAATAAAATAAGGCCCACCTCTTATGTCAGCGACACGCGAGGGGAGATTCCGTAAATCAGCGCCAACTTTCCCCATATCCTCCTTACAGTACCGCAACTAAAACGGTGTCCTATATGGGAAATATCATTGAGAATTACTTCACTCACTGTAACGCTGCCATTTGAATGGCTTAATTTGCCTGTCAATGCGTATTTTATTTATACTGAACCAAACATGCAAATTATTCCAGTTTTCATATTTACTAAACTTGAATGGAGAAAAGGCATTATACTTTGTCTACCCACATTCGAACCGTTGAGTTTTCGTGTGTTAGCGGAATGCGATAACCACTACACACCAGAAACCCTCCAGCACTCGGGTGCATTGCAGCGACTCCATTGGAACAGGAGGAGGCTATTCAGCCTCTCAAGCCTGTTGCGCCATTCAATTAGATCAGGGCTGGTCTGTATCTTCTCATCATCTACCCGCTTTGTTTCCGTAACCCTTAATACCCTTACCCAACAAAAATCTATCGACAGTAGCGGCAATCTTGAGCCTGAAACCAGCTGCACTCCCGGATCCAGACAGAAAAGGCTTCGGACTGACGGCCACCCTGCAGATTAATGAATTACATTTCTGAACTTCAAGGCTTCAGAGATACCAGGTTATAAAAGGGAACAAAAGATGAAATGGGCCTCACTATGGATCCGTTTTCTCTCACTCAAAGGTATCTGATTTGTGAAGTGAAATAAAGAACAATCAAAGAATAAGGGAGAAGCCGCTGGAGCCCTATTGACAGGAGAATAAACTAGCCATACATCTCTGACGTTTTTCAGGTCTAACGAAGGGTAATCGACTTGAAACGTTCACCCTGATTCTTTATCCACAAATACTGCCTGACCTCTAGAGAATTTCCAGCATTTTCCGTTTCTATTTCAGATTTACAGCATTTGCAGTAATTATCTCTTGTCATTTGGAATAACACCGCTGGTTGTTCATCCACAGAATGTTTAAACATAAATACGATAGCAAAATACTGCGGATGCTGGAAATCCAAAACAACAATAGAAAACGCTGGAAAAACTCAGCAGGCCAGGCAGCATCCGTGGAGAGAGAAACAGAGTTAACGTTTCAGGTCGAAGACCTTTCGTCAGAACTGGAAAAAAGACATAATGTTCCCGCCCGGGCTCGAACCGGGGACCTTTCGCGTGTAAAGCGAACGTGATAACCACTACACTACGGGAACCGCTGTGCTCACGCTTTCAACATGCGGGAACTGACCAGTGAACTCCCTCTGTGCTGATTGGTTCACCGAAAACAGCATCACTCAATATAATGGCTGAGCTCATAAATATCGTCGCAGTACAGTCTGGTCAACGTAAGCCCCTCCTTTCTTATTCAACAGAGGAAGAAGAGACATGAACGGGAGTCAGACGCCACAACCTTTAATTAAAGGCACAAATACGAGTAACACATACTTCCAAATCGTTTCACTGAAAAATTCTTTCACTTGATGCAAAATCTGACTGCGTTGAATCTGAAAATGAGCACCGTGGGATATTTTGTTCACTACTGATTCTATTCTCTTTGAGCAGTGACGCAAAGGTTTCTGTAGTGTAGCGGTTATCACGTTCGCTTCACACGCGAAAGGTAACCGGTTCGAGCCCGGGCGGAAACATTACGTTTGTCAGGTTTTTATTCTGTGCAGTGACCAGTCCTGTTAATTTTAACAAAATTTGTCCCAGATTTCTGCTTTCAGAAGCAATTAACATTTTAAACTAGATTCCTAAAATACAATGATTGCAATGAGATATGGTTAACAGTTCAGTAACAAGGGCAAAATGCGTTATTGAAGTGTCTTTCGCCTTTCTTTCATTCTGTAAATTGTGGTAATCGGTTATTTAATGCTGATTGCAAAAGATTCAATTGCAAGTTGAATAGTGGCCGGCAAAACGAACACTCTTTTGGGATTTGAACCGCGGATTTCTTTAAAATTTAAACAAACACCGAAGCGAGAATCGGACCCCGAGAACGCCGGTGAGGAGCTAACCAATGTAAAACCATTTTGTGTGTGTGGCTATTTTTGATGATCAGAGCACTTGAGACCGAGACAGTGTCTTTGCCTTTTCGACCTGTCTTCTGAAGCGCCGCCAGGTCCCACTCCTACAGTTAATGAGCTGTTAGGACGTTAATGCATCCAGGTTGCAGCAGGCCACACCAGGCGCAGCAGAGGAGTCTCTGCATTAGTTCTGCGTGGAAACAGTATTTTTGCCCTTCTCTCTTCCTCTTCTCTATATCCCTGTGTTTTTTTTCTCTATTTCAGCCCCCGTCTCAGTTTCCTGAATCATAACATGGTGAGGACATTTTTAGAGACGCGCTTTTTTTTACTTATTGAAAGGACACACAGACGGCCCGATTGAAACTGCAATTTGAATCCTGTCGCTGACCTTGTGTTTTCCTATTAATCTGTGTTGTTCTGCTTCCACATTCTCAATGAGAACGTTCCCAGCATCAATTTTGAAATAAAATAAGGCCCACCTCTTATGTCAGCGACACGCGAGGGGAGATTCCGTAAATCAGCGCCAACTTTCCCCATATCCTCCTTACAGTACCGCAACTAAAACGGTGTCCTATATGGGAAATATCATTGAGAATTACTTCACTCACTGTAACGCTGCCATTTGAATGGCTTAATTTGCCTGTCAATGCGTATTTTATTTATACTGAACCAAACATGCAAATTATTCCAGTTTTCATATTTACTAAACTTGAATGGAGAAAAGGCATTATACTTTGTCTACCCACATTCGAACCGTTGAGTTTTCGTGTGTTAGCGGAATGCGATAACCACTACACACCAGAAACCCTCCAGCACTCGGGTGCATTGCAGCGACTCCATTGGAACAGGAGGAGGCTATTCAGCCTCTCAAGCCTGTTGCGCCATTCAATTAGATCAGGGCTGGTCTGTATCTTCTCATCATCTACCCGCTTTGTTTCCGTAACCCTTAATACCCTTACCCAACAAAAATCTATCGACAGTAGCGGCAATCTTGAGCCTGAAACCAGCTGCACTCCCGGATCCAGACAGAAAAGGCTTCGGACTGACGGCCACCCTGCAGATTAATGAATTACATTTCTGAACTTCAAGGCTTCAGAGATACCAGGTTATAAAAGGGAACAAAAGATGAAATGGGCCTCACTATGGATCCGTTTTCTCTCACTCAAAGGTATCTGATTTGTGAAGTGAAATAAAGAACAATCAAAGAATAAGGGAGAAGCCGCTGGAGCCCTATTGACAGGAGAATAAACTAGCCATACATCTCTGACGTTTTTCAGGTCTAACGAAGGGTAATCGACTTGAAACGTTCACCCTGATTCTTTATCCACAAATACTGCCTGACCTCTAGAGAATTTCCAGCATTTTCCGTTTCTATTTCAGATTTACAGCATTTGCAGTAATTATCTCTTGTCATTTGGAATAACACCGCTGGTTGTTCATCCACAGAATGTTTAAACATAAATACGATAGCAAAATACTGCGGATGCTGGAAATCCAAAACAACAATAGAAAACGCTGGAAAAACTCAGCAGGCCAGGCAGCATCCGTGGAGAGAGAAACAGAGTTAACGTTTCAGGTCGAAGACCTTTCGTCAGAACTGGAAAAAAGACATAATGTTCCCGCCCGGGCTCGAACCGGGGACCTTTCGCGTGTAAAGCGAACGTGATAACCACTACACTACGGGAACCGCTGTGCTCACACTTTCAACATGCGGGAACTGACCAGTGAACTCCCTCTGTGCTGATTGGTTCACCTTAAACAGCATCACTCAATATAATGGCTGAGCTCATAAATATCGTCGCAGTAAAGTCTGGTCAACATAAGCCCCTCCTTTCTTATTCAACAGAGGAAGAAGAGACATGAACGGGAGTCAGACGCCACAACCTTTAATTAAAGGCACAAATACGAGTAACACATACTTCCAAATCGTTTCACTGAAAAATTCTTTCACTTGATGCAAAATCTGACTGCGTTGAATCTGAAAATGAGCACCGTGGGATATTTTGTTCACTACTGATTCTATTCTCTTTGAGCAGTGACGCAAAGGTTTCTGTAGTGTAGCGGTTATCACGTTCGCTTCACACGCGAAAGGTACCCGGTTCGAGCCCGGGCGGAAACATGACGTTTGTCAGGTTTTTATTCTGTGCAGTGACCAGTCCTGTTAATTTTAACAAAATTTGTCACAGATTTCTGCTTTCAGAAGCAATTAACATTTTAAACTAGATTCCTAAAATACAATGACTGCAATGAGATATGGTTAACAGTTCAGTAACAAGGGCAAAATGCGTTATTGAAGTGTCTTTCGCCTTTCTTTCATTCTGTAAATTGTGGTAATCGGTTATTTAATGCTGATTGCAAAAGATTCAATTGCAAGTTGAATAGTGGCCGGCAAAACGAACACTCTTTTGGGATTTGAACCGCGGATTTCTTTAAAATTTAAACAAACACCGAAGCGAGAATCGGACCCCGAGAACGCCGGTGAGGAGCTAACCAATGTAAAACCATTTTGTGTGTGTGGCTATTTTTGATGATCAGAGCACTTGAGACCGAGACAGTGTCTTTGCCTTTTCGACCTGTCTTCTGAAGCGCCGCCAGGTCCCACTCCTACAGTTAATGAGCTGTTAGGACGTTAATGCATCCAGGTTGCAGCAGGCCACACCAGGCGCAGCAGAGGAGTCTCTGCATTAGTTCTGCGTGGAAACAGTATTTTTGCCCTTCTCTCTTCCTCTTCTCTATATCCCTGTGGTTTTTTTCTCTATTTCAGCCCCCGTCTCAGTTTCCTGAATCATAACATGGTGAGGACATTTTTAGAGACGCGCTTTTTTTTTACTTATTGAAAGGACACACAGACGGCCCGATTGAAACTGCAATTTGAATCCTGTCGCTGACCTTGTGTTTTCCTATTAATCTGTGTTGTTCTGCTTCCACATTCTCAATGAGAACGTTCCCAGCATCAATTTTGAAATAAAATAAGGCCCACCTCTTATGTCAGCGACACGCGAGGGGAGATTCCGTAAATCAGCGCCAACTTTCCCCATATCCTCCTTACAGTACCGCAACTAAAACGGTGTCCTATATGGGAAATATCATTGAGAATTACTTCACTCACTGTAACGCTGCCATTTGAATGGCTTAATTTGCCTGTCAATGCGTATTTTATTTATACTGAACCAAACATGCAAATTATTCCAGTTTTCATATTTACTAAACTTGAATGGAGAAAAGGCATTATACTTTGTCTACCCACATTCGAACCGTTGAGTTTTCGTGTGTTAGCGGAATGCGATAACCACTACACACCAGAAACCCTCCAGCACTCGGGTGCATTGCAGCGACTCCATTGGAACAGGAGGAGGCTATTCAGCCTCTCAAGCCTGTTGCGCCATTCAATTAGATCAGGGCTGGTCTGTATCTTCTCATCATCTACCCGCTTTGTTTCCGTAACCCTTAATACCCTTACCCAACAAAAATCTATCGACAGTAGCGGCAATCTTGAGCCTGAAACCAGCTGCACTCCCGGATCCAGACAGAAAAGGCTTCGGACTGACGGCCACCCTGCAGATTAATGAATTACATTTCTGAACTTCAAGGCTTCAGAGATACCAGGTTATAAAAGGGAACAAAAGATGAAATGGGCCTCACTATGGATCCGTTTTCTCTCACTCAAAGGTATCTGATTTGTGAAGTGAAATAAAGAACAATCAAAGAATAAGGGAGAAGCCGCTGGAGCCCTATTGACAGGAGAATAAACTAGCCATCCATCTCTGACGTTTTTCAGGTCTAACGAAGGGTAATCGACTTGAAACGTTCACCCTGATTCTTTATCCACAAATACTGCCTGACCTCTAGAGAATTTCCAGCATTTTCCGTTTCTATTTCAGATTTACAGCATTTGCAGTAATTATCTCTTGTCATTTGGAATAACACCGCTGGTTGTTCATCCACAGAATGTTTAAACATAAATACATTAGCAAAATACTGCGGATGCTGGAAATCCAAAACAACAATAGAAAACGCTGGAAAAACTCAGCAGGCCAGGCAGCATCCGTGGAGAGAGAAACAGAGTTAACGTTTCAGGTCGAAGACCTTTCGTCAGAACTGGAAAAAAGACATAATGTTCCCGCCCGGGCTCGAACCGGGGACCTTTCGCGTGTAAAGCGAACGTGATAACCACTACACTACGGGAACCGCTGTGCTCACACTTTCAACATGCGGGAACTGACCAGTGAACTCCCTCTGTGCTGATTGGTTCACCTTAAACAGCATCACTCAATATAATGGCTGAGCTCATAAATATCGTCGCAGTAAAGTCTGGTCAACATAAGCCCCTCCTTTCTTATTCAACAGAGGAAGAAGAGACATGAACGGGAGTCAGACGCCACAACCTTTAATTAAAGGCACAAATACGAGTAACACATACTTCCAAATCGTTTCACTGAAAAATTCTTTCACTTGATGCAAAATCTGACTGCGTTGAATCTGAAAATGAGCACCGTGGGATATTTTGTTCACTACTGATTCTATTCTCTTTGAGCAGTGACGCAAAGGTTTCTGTAGTGTAGCGGTTATCACGTTCGCTTCACACGCGAAAGGTACCCGGTTCGAGCCCGGGCGGAAACGTAACGTTTGTCAGGTTTTTATTCTGTGCAGTGACCAGTCCTGTTAATTTTAACAAAATTTGTCACAGATTTCTGCTTTCAGAAGCAATTAACATTTTAAACTGGATTCCTAAAATACAATGATTGCAATGAGATATGGTTAACAGTTCAGTAACAAGGGCAAAATGCGTTATTGAAGTGTCTTTCGCCTTTCTTTCATTCTGTAAATTGTGGTAATCGGTTATTTAATGCTGATTGCAAAAGATTCAATTGCAAGTTGAATAGTGGCCGGCAAAACGAACACTCTTTTGGGATTTGAACCGCGGATTTCTTTAAAATTTAAACAAACACCGAAGCGAGAATCGGACCCCGAGAACGCCGGTGAGGAGCTAACCAATGTAAAACCATTTTGTGTGTGTGGCTATTTTTGATGATCAGAGCACTTGAGACCGAGACAGTGTCTTTGCCTTTTCGACCTGTCTTCTGAAGCGCCGCCAGGTCCCACTCCTACAGTTAATGAGCTGTTAGGACGTTAATGCATCCAGGTTGCAGCAGGCCACACCAGGCGCAGCAGAGGAGTCTCTGCATTAGTTCTGCGTGGAAACAGTATTTTTACCCTTCTCTCTTCCTCTTCTCTATATCCCTGTGGTTTTTTTCTCTATTTCAGCCCCCGTCTCAGTTTCCTGAATCATAACATGGTGAGGACATTTTTAGAGACGCGCTTTTTTTTTACTTATTGAAAGGACACACAGACGGCCCGATTGAAACTGCAATTTGAATCCTGTCGCTGACCTTGTGTTTTCCTATTAATCTGTGTTGTTCTGCTTCCACATTCTCAATGAGAACGTTCCCAGCATCAATTTTGAAATAAAATAAGGCCCACCTCTTATGTCAGCGACACGCGAGGGGAGATTCCGTAAATCAGCGCCAACTTTCCCCATATCCTCCTTACAGTACCGCAACTAAAACGGTGTCCTATATGGGAAATATCATTGAGAATTACTTCACTCACTGTAACGCTGCCATTTGAATGGCTTAATTTGCCTGTCAATGCGTATTTTATTTATACTGAACCAAACATGCAAATTATTCCAGTTTTCATATTTACTAAACTTGAATGGAGAAAAGGCATTATACTTTGTCTACCCACATTCGAACCGTTGAGTTTTCGTGTGTTAGCGGAATGCGATAACCACTACACACCAGAAACCCTCCAGCACTCGGGTGCATTGCAGCGACTCCATTGGAACAGGAGGAGGCTATTCAGCCTCTCAAGCCTGTTGCGCCATTCAATTAGATCAGGGCTGGTCTGTATCTTCTCATCATCTACCCGCTTTGTTTCCGTAACCCTTAATACCCTTACCCAACAAAAATCTATCGACAGTAGCGGCAATCTTGAGCCTGAAACCAGCTGCACTCCCGGATCCAGACAGAAAAGGCTTCGGACTGACGGCCACCCTGCAGATTAATGAATTACATTTCTGAACTTCAAGGCTTCAGAGATACCAGGTTATAAAAGGGAACAAAAGATGAAATGGGCCTCACTATGGATCCGTTTTCTCTCACTCAAAGGTATCTGATTTGTGAAGTGAAATAAAGAACAATCAAAGAATAAGGGAGAAGCCGCTGGAGCCCTATTGACAGGAGAATAAACTAGCCTGTTTTTCAGGTCTAACGAAGGGTAATCGACTTGAAACGTTCACCCTGATTCTTTATCCACAAATACTGCCTGACCTCTAGAGAATTTCCAGCATTTTCCGTTTCTATTTCAGATTTACAGCATTTGCAGTAATTATCTCTTGTCATTTGGAATAACACCGCTGGTTGTTCATCCACAGAATGTTTAAACATAAATACATTAGCAAAATACTGCGGATGCTGGAAATCCAAAACAACAATAGAAAACGCTGGAAAAACTCAGCAGGCCAGGCAGCATCCGTGGAGAGAGAAACAGAGTTAACGTTTCAGGTCGAAGACCTTTCGTCAGAACTGGAAAAAAGACATAATGTTCCCGCCCGGGCTCGAACCGGGTACCTTTCGCGTGTAAAGCGAACGTGATAACCACTACACTACGGGAACCGCTGTGCTCACACTTTCAACATGCGGGAACTGACCAGTGAACTCCCTCTGTGCTGATTGGTTCACCTTAAACAGCATCACTCAATATAATGGCTGAGCTCATAAATATCGTCGCAGTACAGTCTGGTCAACGTAAGCCCCTCCTTTCTTATTCAACAGAGGAAGAAGAGACATGAACGGGAGTCAGACGCCACAACCTTTAATTAAAGGCACAAGTACGAGTAACACATACTTCCAAATCGTTTCACTGAAAAATTCTTTCACTTGATGCAAAATCTGACTGCGTTGAATCTGAAAATGAGCACCGTGCGATATTTTGTTCACTACTGATTCTATTCTCTTTGAGCAGTGACGCAAAGGTTTCTGTAGTGTAGCGGCTATCACGTTCGCGTGTAAAGCGAACGTGATAACCACTACACTACGGGAACCGCTGTGCTCACACTTTCAACATGCGGGAACTGACCAGTGAACTCCCTCTGTGCTGATTGGTTCACCTTAAACAGCATCACTCAATATAATGGCTGAGCTCATAAATATCGTCGCAGTACAGTCTGGTCAACGTAAGCCCCTCCTTTCTTATTCAACAGAGGAAGAAGAGACATGAACGGGAGTCAGACGCCACAACCTTTAATTAAAGGCACAAGTACGAGTAACACATACTTCCAAATCGTTTCACTGAAAAATTCTTTCACTTGATGCAAAATCTGACTGCGTTGAATCTGAAAATGAGCACCGTGCGATATTTTGTTCACTACTGATTCTATTCTCTTTGAGCAGTGACGCAAAGGTTTCTGTAGTGTAGCGGCTATCACGTTCGCATCACACGCGAAAGGTACCCGGTTCGAGCCCGGGCGGAAACATTACGTTTGTCAGGTTTTTATTCTGTGCAGTGACCAGTCCTGTTAATTTTAACAAAATTTGTCACAGATTTCTGCTTTCAGAAGCAATTAACATTTTAAACTAGATTCCTAAAATACAATGATTGCAATGAGATATGGTTAACAGTTCAGTAACAAGGGCAAAATGCGTTATTGAAGTGTCTTTCGCCGTTCTTTCATTCTGTAAATTGTGGTAATCGGTTATTTAATGCTGATTGCAAAAGATTCAATTGCAAGTTGAATAGTGGCCGGCAAAACGAACGCTCTTTTGGGATTTGAACCGCGGATTTCTTTAAAATTTAAACAAACACCGAAGCGAGAATCGGACCCCGAGAACGCAGGTGAGGAGCTAACCAATGTAAAACCATTTTGTGTGTGTGGCTATTTTTGATGATCAGAGCACTTTAGACCCAAACAGTGTCTTTGCCTTTTCGACCTGTCTTCTGAAGCGCCGCCAGGTCCCACTCCTACAGTTAATGAGCTGTTAGGACGTTAATGCATCCAGGTTGCAGCAGGCCACACCAGGCGCAGCAGAGGAGTCTCTGCATTAGTTCTGCGTGGAAACAGTATTTTTGCCCTTCTCTCTTCCTCTTCTCTATATCCCTGTGGTTTTTTTCTCTATTTCAGCCCCCGTCTTAGTTTCCTGAATCATAACATGGTGAGGACATTTTTAGAGACGCGCTTTTTTTTTACTTATTGAAAGGACACACAGACGGCCCGATTGAAACTGCAATTTGAATCCTGTCGCTGACCTTGTGTTTTCCTATTAATCTGTGTTGTTCTGCTTCCACATTCTCAATGAGAACGTTCCCAGCATCAATTTTGAAATAAAATAAGGCCCACCTCTTATGTCAGCGACACGCGAGGGGAGATTCCGTAAATCAGCGCCAACTTTCCCCATATCCTCCTTACAGTACCGCAACTAAAACGGTGTCCTATATGGGAAATATCATTGAGAATTACTTCACTCACTGTAACGCTGCCATTTGAATGGCTTAATTTGCCTGTCAATGCGTATTTTATTTATACTGAACCAAACATGCAAATTATTCCAGTTTTCATATTTACTAAACTTGAATGGAGAAAAGGCATTATACTTTGTCTACCCACATTCGAACCGTTGAGTTTTCGTGTGTTAGCGGAATGCGATAACCACTACACACCAGAAACCCTCCAGCACTCGGGTGCATTGCAGCGACTCCATTGGAACAGGAGGAGGCTATTCAGCCTCTCAAGCCTGTTGCGCCATTCAATTAGATCAGGGCTGGTCTGTATCTTCTCATCATCTACCCGCTTTGTTTCCGTAACCCTTAATACCCTTACCCAACAAAAATCTATCGACAGTAGCGGCAATCTTGAGCCTGAAACCAGCTGCACTCCCGGATCCAGACAGAAAAGGCTTCGGACTGACGGCCACCCTGCAGATTAATGAATTACATTTCTGAACTTCAAGGCTTCAGAGATACCAGGTTATAAAAGGGAACAAAAGATGAAATGGGCCTCACTATGGATCCGTTTTCTCTCACTCAAAGGTATCTGATTTGTGAAGTGAAATAAAGAACAATCAAAGAATAAGGGAGAAGCCGCTGGAGCCCTATTGACAGGAGAATAAACTAGCCATACATCTCTGACGTTTTTCAGGTCTAACGAAGGGTAATCGACTTGAAACATTCACCCTGATTCTTTATCCACAAATACTGCCTGACCTCTAGAGAATTTCCAGCATTTTCCGTTTCTATTTCAGATTTACAGCATTTGCAGTAATTATCTCTTGTCATTTGGAATAACACCGCTGGTTGTTCATCCACAGAATGTTTAAACATAAATACATTAGCAAAATACTGCGGATGCTGGAAATCCAAAACAACAATAGAAAACGCTGGAAAAACTCAGCAGGCCAGGCAGCATCCGTGGAGAGAGAAACAGAGTTAACGTTTCAGGTCGAAGACCTTTCGTCAGAACTGGAAAAAAAGACATAATGTTCCCGCCCGGGCTCGAACCGGGCACCTTTCGCGTGTAAAGCGAACGTGATAACCACTACACTACGGGAACCGCTGTGCTCACACTTTCAACATGCGGGAACTGACCAGTGAACTCCCTCTGTGCTGATTGGTTCACCTTAAACAGCATCACTCAATATAATGGCTGAGCTCATAAATATCGTCGCAGAACAGTCTGGTCAACGTAAGCCCCTCCTTTCTTATTCAACAGAGGAAGAAGAGACATGAACGGGAGTCAGACGCCACAACCTTTAATTAAAGGCACAAATACGAGTAACACATACTTCCAAATCGTTTCACTGAAAAATTCTTTCACTTGATGCAAAATCTGACTGCGTTGAATCTGAAAATGAGCACCGTGGGATATTTTGTTCACTACTGATTCTATTCTCTTTGAGCAGTGACGCAAAGGTTTCTGTCGTGTAGCGGTTATCACGTTCGCATCACACGCGAAAGGTACCCGGTTCGAGCCCGGGCGGAAACATTACGTTTGTCAGGTTTTTATTCTGTGCAGTGACCAGTCCTGTTAATTTTAACAAAATTTGTCCCAGATTTCTGCTTTCAGAAGCAATTAACATTTTAAACTAGATTCCTAAAATACAATGATTGCAATGAGATATGGTTGACAGTTCAGTAACAAGGGCAAAATGCGTTATTGAAGTGTCTTTCGCCTTTCTTTCATTCTGTAAATTGTGGTAATCGGTTATTTAATGCTGATTGCAAAAGATTCAATTGCAAGTTGAATAGTGGCCGGCAAAACGAACGCTCTTTTGGGATTTGAACCGCGGATTTCTTTAAAATTTAAACAAACACCGAAGCGAGAATCGGACCCCGAGAACGCCGGTGAGGAGCTAACCAATGTAAAACCATTTTGTGTGTGTGGCTATTTTTGATGATCAGAGCACTTGAGACCCAAACAGTGTCTTTGCCTTTTCGACCTGTCTTCTGAAGCGCCGCCAGGTCCCACTCCTACAGTTAATGAGCTGTTAGGACGTTAATGCATCCAGGTTGCAGCAGGCCACACCAGGCGCAGCAGAGGAGTCTCTGCATTAGTTCTGCGTGGAAACAGTATTTTTGCCCTTCTCTCTTCCTCTTCTCTATATCCCTGTGGTTTTTTTCTCTATTTCAGCCCCCGTCTCAGTTTCCTGAATCATAACATGGTGAGGACATTTTTAGAGACGCGCTTTTTTTTTACTTATTGAAAGGACACACAGACGGCCCGATTGAAACTGCAATTTGAATCCTGTCGCTGACCTTGTGTTTTCCTATTAATCTGTGTTGTTCTGCTTCCACATTCTCAATGAGAACGTTCCCAGCATCAATTTTGAAATAAAATAAGGCCCACCTCTTATGTCAGCGACACGCGAGGGGAGATTCCGTAAATCAGCGCCAACTTTCCCCATATCCTCCTTACAGTACCGCAACTAAAACGGTGTCCTATATGGGAAATATCATTGAGAATTACTTCACTCACTGTAACGCTGCCATTTGAATGGCTTAATTTGCCTGTCAATGCGTATTTTATTTATACTGATCCAAACATGCAAATTATTCCAGTTTTCATATTTACTAAACTTGAATGGAGAAAAGGCATTATACTTTGTCTACCCACATTCAAACCGTTGAGTTTTCGTGTGTTAGCGGAATGCGATAACCACTGCACACCAGAAACCCTCCAGCACTCGGGTGCATTGCAGCGACTCCATTGGAACAGGAGGAGGCTATTCAGCCTCTCAAGCCTGTTGCGCCATTCAATTAGATCAGGGTTGGTCTGTATCTTCTCATCATCTACCCGCTTTGTTTCCGTAACCCTTAATACCCTTACCCAACAAAAATCTATCGACAGTAGCGGCAATCTTGAGCCTGAAACCAGCTGCACTCCCGGATCCAGACAGAAAAGGCTTCGGACTGACGGCCACCCTGCAGATTAATGAATTACATTTCTGAACTTCAAGGCTTCAGAGATACCAGGTTATAAAAGGGAACAAAAGATGAAATGGGCCTCACTATGGATCCGTTTTCTCTCACTCAAAGGTATCTGATTTGTGAAGTGAAATAAAGAACAATCAAAGAATAAGGGAGAAGCCGCTGGAGCCCTATTGACAGGAGAATAAACTAGCCATACATCTCTGACGTTTTTCAGGTCTAACGAAGGGTAATCGACTTGAAACGTTCACCCTGATTCTTTATCCACAAATACTGCCTGACCTCTAGAGAATTTCCAGCATTTTCCGTTTCTATTTCAGATTTACAGCATTTGCAGTAATTATCTCTTGTCATTTGGAATAACACCGCTGGTTGTTCATCCACAGAATGTTTAAACATAAATACGATAGCAAAATACTGCGGATGCTGGAAATCCAAAACAACAATAGAAAACGCTGGAAAAACTCAGCAGGCCAGGCAGCATCCGTGGAGAGAGAAACAGAGTTAACGTTTCAGGTCGAAGACCTTTCGTCAGAACTGGAAAAAAGACATAATGTTCCCGCCCGGGCTCGAACCGGGGACCTTTCGCGTGTAAAGCGAACGTGATAACCACTACACTACGGGAACCGCTGTGCTCACACTTTCAACATGCGGGAACTGACCAGTGAACTCCCTCTGTGCTGATTGGTTCACCTTAAACAGCATCACTCAATATAATGGCTGAGCTCATAAATATCGTCGCAGTACAGTCTGGTCAACGTAAGCCCCTCCTTTCTTATTCAACAGAGGAAGAAGAGACATGAACGGGAGTCAGACGCCACAACCTTTAATTAAAGGCACAAATACGAGTAACACATACTTCCAAATCGTTTCACTGAAAAATTCTTTCACTTGATGCAAAATCTGACTGCGTTGAATCTGAAAATGAGCACCGTGGGATATTTTGTTCACTACTGATTCTATTCTCTTTGAGCAGTGACGCAAAGGTTTCTGTAGTGTAGCGGTTATCACGTTCGCTTCACACGCGAAAGGTACCCGGTTCGAGCCCGGGCGGAAACATTACGTTTGTCAGGTTTTTATTCTGTGCAGTGACCTGACCAGTCCTGTTAATTTTAACAAAATTTGTCCCAGATTTCTGCTTTCAGAAGCAATTAACATTTTAAACGAGATTCCTAAGATACAATGATTGCAATGAGATATGGCTAACAGTTCAGTAACAAGGGCAAAATGCGTTATTGAAGTGTCTTTCGCCTTTCTTTCATTCTGTAAATTGTGGTAATCGGTTATTTAATGCTGATTGCAAAAGATTCAATTGCAAGTTGAATAGTGGCCGGCAAAACGAACGCTCTTTTGGGATTTGAACCGCGGATTTCTTTAAAATTTAAACAAACACCGAAGCGAGAATCGGACCCCGAGAACGCCGGTTGAAACCTAGCCGAGTGAGGAGCTATCATTGTAAAACCATTTTGTTTGTGTGGCTATTCTTGATGATCAGAGCACTTGAGACCGAGACAGTGTCTTTGCCTTTTCGACCTGTCTTCTGAAGCGCCGCCCGGTCCCAACTCCTACAGTTAATGAGCTGTGGTTGAGATATTGGATGGGATAACAATTGATAAAGTTTACTGTAAAGGCTGGCTGTATTTAAGTCCATAAGTCACCAGGACCAGAAGAAATGCATCCTAGGACGCTGAGGGAAGTAAAGGTGGAAATTGTGAAGGTACTGGCCATAATCTTCCAATACACATTGGATACTGGGGTGGTGCCAGACGACTGGAGTATTGCAAATGTTACACCCTTTTTCAAAAAAGTGTATTAAGTTAAACCCAGCAACTACAGGTCAGTCAGCTTCACGTCGGTAGTGAGGAAGCTTTTAGAAAGGATAATCCTGGACAAAATGATCAGTCACTTGGACAAATGTGGAGTAATTAAGGTAAGTCTGCACGAATTATTTAAAGTCATATCGTCTTTTACCAACTTGATTGAATTTTTTGATGATGTGAAAGAGAGGGTTGATGAGGGAAATGCGGTTTCTATGGTGTACATGGACTTCCAAAAGGCATTTGATAGAGTGCCACATAACAGGCTTGCCAGCAAAGTTGACGCCTATGGAGTAAAAGGGACAGTGGCAGCATGGATGCGAAATTGGCTAAATGACAGGAAACAGAGAGTAGTGCTGAATGGTTGTGTTTCGAACTGGAGGATGGTATACAGTGGTGTTCCCCAGAGGTTGTAACTAAGACCACGGCCCTTCTTAATATATATTAATACGATAGCAAAATACTGCAGATGCTGGAAATCCGAAATAACAACAGAAAACGCTGGAAAAACTCAGCAGGCCAGGCAGCATCCGTGGAGAGAGAAAGAGAGTTGACGTTTCAGGTCGATGACCTTTCATCAGAACTGGGAAGAGCTGGAAATCAAATAGATTTAAGGCCAGGGTAAAGCTGGGAAAAGGGGGAGGGGATAAAGGACCAAAGGAGGAGATGAAGAGACATTAAGAGATATGCAAGGCTAGAGGTGGTGTTAATGTGACAGATTAAGGCTGAATGAAGTGTGAAATCTACTGGCAGAATGAAGGACAGCTGCCAGCTTCTAGGAGGAAAAAAAAAGGTGGGGGGGACAAATAAAAGGGTGGATAAAATAAAATATAAATGTGATTGGAGCTGAGGTTATGATCTAAAATTGTTGAACTCGATATTGAGTCCAGAGGGCTGTAGCGTGCCTAAACGAAAGATGAGGTGCTGTTCCTCGAGCTTACGCTGAGCTTCCGTGGAACAGTGTATTAGGCCGAGGACGGTGAGGTCAGAGTGGGAGTGAAGCGGTGAATTAAAGTGACAGGCCACCGGGAGCTCGGGGTCCCCCTTACGGACTGAACGGAGGTGTTCCGCAAAGCGGTCACCCAATCTGCGTTTGGTCTCCCCAATGTAGAGGAGTCCACATCGTGAGCAGCGAATACAGTATACTAAATTGCAGGAAGTACAAGTAAATCGCTGTTTCACCTGGAAGGGGTGTTTGGGGCCCTGGACAGTGGGAAGAGGGGAGGTATAAGGGCATGTGTTGCATCTCCTGCGCGTGCACGGGAAGGTGCCGGGCGAAGGGGAAGGGGTGCTGGGGGTGGTAGAGGAGTGGACTAGGGTGTCGCGGAGGGAGCGGTCCCTGCGGAATGCTGAAAGGGGAGGTGAGGGGAAGATGTGTTTGGTGGTGGGATCACGCTGGAGGTGGCGGAAATGGCGGAGGATGATCCGTTGAATGTGGAGGCTGGTGGGGTGAAAGGTGAGGACAAGGGGAACCCTATCGTGGTTCCGGGAGGGAGGGGCAGGGGTGAGGGCAGATGTGCGGGAGATAGAACGGACACGGTCGAGGGCCGTGTCGACCACGGTAGAGGGGAATCCTCGGTTGAGGAAAAAGGAAGACATGTCGGAAGCACTGGTATGGAAGGTGGCATCATCAGAGCAGATGCGGCGGAGACGGAGAAACTGGGAGAATGGAATAGAGTCCTTACAGGAGGCGGGGTGGGAGGAAGTGTAGTCCAGGTAGCTGTGGGAGTCGGTGGGCTTGTAGTGAATGTTAGTCAATAACCTATCCCCAGAGATGGAGATGGAGAAGTCGAGGAAGGGAAGAGAAGAGTCGGAGATGGACCATGTGAAGGTGAGGGAAGGGTGGAAATTGGAAGCATAGTGAATGAAATGTTCTAGTTCAGGGCGAGAGCAGGAGACGGCACCGATACAGTCATCAATGTACCGGAAAAAGAGGTGAGGGAGGGGACCCGAGTAGGACTGGAACAAAGAGTGTTCCACATATCCCACGAAAAGGCAGGCATAGCTAGGACCCATGCGGGTACCCATAGCAACACCTTTAATTTGGAGGAAATGGGTAGAGTCAAAGGAGAAGTTGTTCAATGTGAGAACAAGTTCAGCCAGGCGGAGGAGGGTGGTGGTGGATGGGGACTGGTTGGGCCTCTGTTCAAGGAAGAAGCGGAGCGCCCTCAGGCCATCCTGGTGGGGAATGGAGGTGTAGAGGGATTGTACGTCCATAGTGAAGAGGAGACGGTTGGGGCCGGGAAACTGGAAACTGTTAAAATGGCGGAGGGCATCGGAAGAGTCGCGGATGTAGGTGGGAAGAGACTGGACAAGGGGAGAAAAAATAGAGTCGAGATAGGAAGAGATAAGTTCCGTGGGGCAAGAACAGGCTGAAACGATGGGTCTACCGGGGCAGTCCTGTTTGTGGATCTTGGGAAGGAGGTAGAAGCGGGCTGTGCGGGGTTGGGGAACTATGAGGTTGGCGGCCGTGGGGGGAAGATCTCCAGAGGAGATGAGGTCAGTGACAGTCTTGGACACGGTGGCTTGATGTTCGGTAGTGGGGTCATGGTCCAGGTGGAGGTAGGAGGAGGTGTCAGAGAGTTGGCGTTCAACTTCCGCTAGGTAGAGGTCGGTTCGCCAAACAACAACAGCGCCACCCTTGTCAGCAGGTTTAATGACAATGTCAGGGTTGGATCGGAGAGAATGGAGTGCTGCAAGTTCAGAGGGAGGTAGGTTGGAGTGAGTGAGGGGAGCAGAGAAATTGAGCTGGCCGATGTCACGGCGGCAGTTAGCAATGAAAAGATCAAGAGAGGGTAAGAGGCCAGAGGGAGGGGTCCAGGTGGAACGAGAATTCTGAAAGCGGGAGAAAGGGTCAGCCGTGCGGGGGGAAGACTCCTGGCCAGAGAAGTGGGCACGGAGACGGAGGCGGCGGAAAAAGAGCTCAGCATCGTGCCGAGCTCGAAATTCATTGAGATGGGGGCGTAAGGGGATGAAGCTCAGGCCTTTGCTGAGGACTGATCGTTCGGAGTCAGAGAGGGGAAGGTCAGAGGGGATAGTGAAAACGCGGCAGGGGGTGAGATTGGGAGAAGGGGGGTTGTTTGGAGTTAATTGTCCAGGGCGCAATTTCAAAATTTGCAGATGATATAAAATTTGGGAGTGTAGTGAACAGTGAGGAGGATAGTGATAGTCTTCAAGAAGACATGGGCGGACATGTGGCAGATAAAGTTAAACGCAGAAAAGTGCGAAATGATACATTTTGGTAGGAAGAATGAGGAGAGGCAATATAAACTAAAGGATGGATTTCCAAAGTGGGTGCAGGAACAGAGAGACCTGGGGGTATATGTGCACAAATCGTTCAAGGTGGCCGGACAGGTTGAGAAAGCAGTTTAAAAAGCTTACGGAATGCTGGGCTTTATAAATAGAGGCATAGAGTACAAAAGCAAGGATGTTATGATGAACCTTTATAAAACACTGGTTCGTCCACAACTGCAGTAATCATGTTCCAGAAAATGTTATTCTGTTCAATAACCGGTCCTGTTAAATTTAACAAAAGTTGCCCCAGATTCCTGGTGTCATAAGCAACGAACATTTTAAACCAGACTCCTGAAATAAAATGGGCCTGGAAATTGCGATCGGAAGCTTGCCGCCGGGTAACGGCTCCGAATCGAAAAACAAATACGAATTACCTGGTGTCTCCGGAGCTTCGGACTCTTGCCGCCCTGAGCCTGCTGGCGCACGCCTGCATAAAGGCCCAAGGATCCCAGGGGCGCACACGGTTCGCCAGCATCCCTGGGATCACGTGGGCCAGAACAACCAATCAAAAAGGGGGATTCCGATGAGGCTCTTGGGGATTCCATTTATACACGGAATCCCCATAAGCATAATCGAAATCGCCACATAAATAACATTTCACACCACGGAAATAAAAATAAATGATCACTTGTTCAAACTTAATGAATTTAATTTTATGAAATATAAATTTGAACATTTTAAAAAGGCCAAAATTTACCTAAACTAAATTTAAATGTATGTATAAGTTTAAATAATTAAAAACAATTATTTTAACATTTA
The DNA here is from genome assembly GCA_030390025.1 of Squalus acanthias. Taxonomy (NCBI): domain Eukaryota; kingdom Metazoa; phylum Chordata; class Chondrichthyes; order Squaliformes; family Squalidae; genus Squalus; species Squalus acanthias. Next base: position 11,282,475 of record JASTWF010000029.1, on the reverse strand, counting down.
TTTTAACTGGTACACTGGTAAAAGAAGGCCTTACGCCTGCTATTACCAGGTGTAAGGGATTCCTGGTCATTCGCTGAACAGTAGTTAGCCCAACTCTGCACCAGCAAAAGTGATGTTGCAGCCGATGCGGTGGATCTGTCCAAGCGAAACTTGACATATCGCAAGTTCTGGGGTTTCGGGCGTGCGGAAACCTGGTACTTGCGAGGTCTTTGTGAAGGCTAACGAGAGCCTACGCTGTGCATTCGCTGTCGGAAGCAAAATAAAATCCGGGCCGTGGTGTAAAATGAGATATGCATTGCAGTTCATCACATAGAAAGCACAATATACGTTATTGAAGTATCTTTAGCATTTCATTCATTCTGTAAATTAAGATTATCGTTAATTAATGCTAATTAAAACATTTGTTCACATTAGATGCATGTAAGTAATTTTAACAAGTTAGTTTAAATTAATAAAAAAGTTTGCTCTAAAAATTATTTCCCTGACCGGGAATCGAACCGTGGCCGCGGCGGTGAGAGCGCCGAATCCTAACCACTAGACTACCAGGGAACACGGTCGCAAAAGGATACGACAAATGTAAATAGAATGGGTCAATCCTTACTGGATACAAATTTATCTTTGAATGTTTACATCTAAAAGCATTTCATGACTCTGCGGCTTACAAATCTATTTACATGTACCTGAAATATTTTGCCATTTATTGGGATGCATCTATCTTCATTCGAAATCTCATTAAAATGTTCCAACCTCTTCTGTTTCCCTCATACCGGCTGTACCACAGCCACAAATCAACCGTGATCTCACACGGTGCGCTGGCGTCTTCCAGTTCTATATATGTAGATAGAGAATTAATGACGAAAGGTCATCGGCCTAAAGATTGCACATACATATAAAAATATTTGTAAGCAGCAGAGACAGGAAATTCATTTACATGTAACATAAGACAGAAAATAATTGTATTTCTATTTCTATAGCATTCTGCACTCAACATCGAGTTCAACAATTTCAGACCATAACCTCTGCTCCTTATGTTTTCAGATGGCAGCTGTTGATGATTCTGCCACACCCATTTACACATCCTCTTGACCCATCTCTCCTTCCTTTACTTGTCCCATTACCATCTCCTTTTGCCTCGCACCTTCATCCCTTTTGTCATTTAATCTCTCCTGCCTTCCACCCTATCACAGACCTTCCCTTTCGTTGTTTCCTCCTCTCCCCCATTTGCTTAAAATCTGTTTCATCTCTAACTTATTCCAGTTCTGACGAAAGGTCATCGGCCTGAAATGTTAACTCTGTTTCTCTCTCCGCAGATGCTACCTGCCCTGCTGAGTGCTTCCAGCATTAGAGTTAGATATATTTCTTAAAGCGAAAGGTATCAAGGGATATGGGGAGAAAGCAGGTACAGGGTACTGAGTTTAGATGATCAGCCATGATCTCATCGAATGGCGGAGCAGGCTCGAGGGGCCGAATGGCCTACTCCATGTTCTATGTTTCTGTTTTTATGTCAGATTTCCAGCATCTGCAGTATTTCGCTATTGCATACTTGTATTTACTCCGATTACACTCACATGTATTGATAAATATTGCGACGGTGCAGTGCAACGTTTCCTAGTGGTAGGATTCAGCGTTCTCTTGGATTTGATTCCAGGTCAGGGGAGTAACAGTTTTTAATTCAAGACCTGATAAAATAATTACATGCATTTCATGTGGAAAAAAAGAATCATTGATTTAAACATCATAAATTAATTCATAAAGTTCTTTTGTAGAACTTCAATCATTTATTTAGCCCTGAGCATGTGATGAACCTTTATCCCTATCTCATTATATTTTAGGAGCCTTGGTTTAAAATGTTGAGTATTTATGACACGCACCGAGCATCTAATACATCGAATACAAGTTCTCATTGTTGTGAGTAAACAAATAAGATATTGATTATCCAGACTCATATGAGCTGTAAAAGAACAGTGACCCCGCCGTGAAATGAACACGCAGTTTTCTGATTTGGAGTCAGACGCGCTACCGTTGCGCCACGAGGTCGAGATGACTTTCTTGCCGTATTCAGGTTGATATATACACAAGTATCATAGCTGGTCGCTGGTGGTCGAATGACACTCATCCGCTTTCGATTCTCAATCAAAGAATTCATCCAGACATAAGATTTGGGAACAGTACATTGCATAAAGATAATTCAAGTCTGTGAGACGAGTAATAATTGCTTTAATCACCGTTAATAAACCCGCTACTTTCTGTTACAGATTTCGGTCACAGATTCTCTTTGCGGGACACTTGTTCCGGGTTTAATTTTACAAACTGGGTGAGTTCGTTGATCGCGGGGAGACAGGAGGAGCCTCAGCGGCCCCACTGTGAGGGTATGGACGAGAACACGTTCGAGGCGTGTGGCGGGATCAGTGACATTTTTTGTAAAGGGCAGCGGAGGAGAAGGACTGAGAGCTTTCAGTGTGGGACAGAAGCTGTTTAAAGTGAGGCAACACATTACCGATCAGCACAGAGGGAGTTCACTGAGTTATTTCCTCTCTGGTGATGCGACAGAGCCGGCGCTTTCCGCAGTGTAGCGGTTAGCACGTTCGAGCCGGGGTGAAAAATATATTTTTTAACTTACTGTGGTGAACAACCAGAGGTGAATGTATTCTCCTGTCATAAGGGCCACAGCGGCTTCTCCCTTATTCTTTAATTGCTCTTTATTTCACTTCACTGAATAGATAACTTTGAGTGAGAGAAAACTGATCCACAGTGAGGCCCATTTCATCTTGTTTTAAACACTGGAATCTCCGAATCCCTAAAGTTCAGAAATGTAATTCATTAATCTGTAGGGTGGCCGTCAGTCCGAAGCCTTTTGTGTCTGGATCCGGGAGTGCGGCTGGTTTCAGGCTCAAGGCTGCCGCTACTGTCGATATATTTTTGTTGGGTAAGGGTTTTAAGGGTTAAGGAAACAAGGCGGGTCGATGAAGTGAAGATACAGACCAGCCCTGATCTAATTGAATGGCGCAACAGGCTCGAGGGGCTGAATAGCCTCCTCCTGTTCCTATTGAGTCGCTGCAATGCAGCCGAGTGCTGGAGAGTTTCTGGTGTGTAGTGGTTATCGCATTCCGCTAATACACGAAAACTCAACGGTTCAAAAGTGGGTCGAGGCAATTTAATGCCTTTTCTCCATTCAAGATTACTAAATATGAAAACTGGAATAATTTACATGTTTGCTTAAGTACAAAATAAAACACGCACTGTCAGGCGACTTACGCCATTCAAATGGCAGCTTTACAGAGAGTGAAGTAATTCTCAATGATATTTCCCATCCTGACTGTTGAACGTTTTGTCAGACTAATACAGCAACTCAAACTAATACAACACCTCAAATTAATACAGCCCCTCAAACTAATACAGCACCTCAAACTAATACAGCACCTCAAACGAATACCGACGCTCAAACTAATACAGACCCTCAAACTAATACAGCCCCTCAAACTATTACAGCCCCTCAAACTAATGAAGCACCTGAAACTAATGCAGCACCTCAAACTAATACAGCCCCTCAGCCTAATACAGCCCCTCAAATTAATACAGCACCTCTAACTAATACAGCACCTCAAACTATTACAGCACCTCAAACTAATACAGCACCTCAAACTAATACAGCACCTCAAACTAATACAGCACCTCAAACTAATATAGCCCCTCAAACTCATACAGCCCCTCAAACTAATTCAGCCCCTCAAACTAATACACCCCTCAAACTAATACAGCCCCTCAAACTAATGAAGCACCTTAAACTAATACAGCACCTCAAACTAATACAGCCCCTCAAACTAATACAGCCCGTCAAACTAATACAGCACCTCAAACTAATACAGCACCTCAAACTATTACAGCACCTCAAACTAATACAGCACCTCAAACTAATATAGCACCTCAAACTAATACAGCAACTCAAACTAATACAGCACCTCAAACTAATACAGCACCTCAAACTAATACAGCCCCTCAAACTGATACAGCCCCTGAAAATAATAAAGCACCTCAAACTGATACACTCCCTCAAACTAATACAGCCACACAAACTAATGCAGCAACTCAAACTAATACGGCACCTCAAACTAATACAGCAACTCAAACTAATGCAGCACCTCAAACTAATAATGCAACTCAAACTAATACAACACCTTAAACCAATGCAGCAACTCAAACTAATGCAGCACCACAAACTAATACAGCAACTCAAACTAATGCAGCAACTCAAACTAATACAGCAATTCAAACTGATACAACACCTCAAACTAATACAGCAACTCAAACTAATACAGCACCTCAAACCAATCCATCACCTCAAACTAATACAACACCTCAAACTAATACAGAACCTCAAACTAATACAGCCCCTCAAACTAATACAGCCCCTCAAACTAATACAGCCCCTCAAACTGATACAGCCCCTCAAACTAATAAAGCATCTCAAACTAATACACCCCCTCAAACTAATACAGCCACACAGACTAATGCAGCAACTCAAACTAATACAGCACCTCAAACTAATACAGCCACTCAAACTAATGCAGCACCTCAAACTAATACAGCAACTCAAACTAATACAACAACTCAAACTAATACAACACCTCAAAGTAATACACCACCTCAAACTAATACAACACCTCAAACTAATACAGCACCTCAAACTAATACAGCCCCTCAAACTAATACAGCCCTAGAAAGTAATACAGCAACTCAAACTAATACAGCCCCTCAAACTAATACAGCACCTCAAACTAATACAGCCCCTCAAACTAATACAGACCCTCAAACTAATACAGCCCCTCAAACTAATACAGCACCTCAAACTAATACAGCCCCTCAAACTAATACAGCACCTCAAACTAATACAGCCCCTCAAACTAATAGAGCCCCTCAAACTAATACAGCCCCTCAAACTAATACACCCCTCAAACTAATACAGCCCATCAAACTAATGCAGCACCTCAAACTAATACAGCACCTCAAACTAATAGAGCCCCTCAAACTAATACACCCCTCAAACTAATACAGCCCCTCAAACTAATACAGCACCTCAAACTAATACAGCCCCTCAAACTAATACACCCCTCAAACTAATACAGCACCTCAAACTAATACAGCACCTCAAACTAATACAGCCCCTCAAACTAATACAGCACCTCAAACTAATACAGCCCCTCAAACTAATAGAGCCCCTCAAACTAATACAGCTCCTCAAACTAATACACCCCTCAAACTAATACAGCCCCTCAAACTAATGAAGCACCTCAAACTAATACAGCACCTCAAACTAATACAGCCCCTCAGCCTAATACAGCCCCTCAAATTAATACAGCACCTCAAACTAATACAGCACCTCAAACTAATACAGCCCCTCAAACTAATACACCCCTCAAACTAATACAGCCCCTCAAACTAATGAAGCACCTCAAACTAATACAGCCCCTCAAATTAATACAGCACCTCAAACTAATACAGCACCTCAAACTAATACAGCCCCTCAAACGAATACACCCCTCAAACTAATACAGCCCCTCAAACTAATGAAGCACCTCAAACTAATACAGCCCCTCAAATTAATACAGCACCTCTAACTAATACAGCACCTCAAACTATTACAGCACCTCAAACTAATACAGCACCTCAAACTAATACAGCACCTCTAACTAATACAGCACCTCAAACTATTACAGCACCTCAAACTAATACAGCACCTCAAACTAATACAGCACCTCAAACTAATACAGCACCTCAAACTAATACAGCCCCTCAAACTGATACAGCCCCTCAAAATAATAAAGCACCTCAAACTGATACACTCCCTCAAACTAATACTGCCACACAAACTAATGCAGCAACTCAAACTAATACGGCACCTCAAACTAATACAGCAACTCAAACTAATGCAGCACCTCAAACTAATAATGCAACTCAAACTAATACAACACCTTAAACCAATGCAGCAACTCAAACTAATGCAGCACCACAAACTAATACAGCAACTCAAACTAATGCAGCAACTCAAACTAATACAGAACCTCAAACTAATACAGCATCTCAAACTAATACAGCACCTCAAACTAATACAGCACCTCAAACTAATCCATCACCTCAAACTAATACAACACCTCAAACTAATACAGAACCTCAAACTAATAATGCAACTCAAACTAATACAACACCTTAAACCAATGCAGCAACTCAAACTAATGCAGCACCACAAACTAATACAGCAACTCAAACTAATGCAGCAACTCAAACTGATACAACACCTCAAACTAATACAGCAACTCAAACTAATACAGCACCTCAAACTAATCCATCACCTCAAACTAATACAACACCTCAAACTAATACAGAACCTCAAACTAATACAGCCCCTCAAACTAATACAGCCCCTCAAACTAATACAGCACCTCAAAATAATACAGCCCCTCCAACTAATACAGCACCTCAAACTAATACAGCCCCTCAAACTAATACAGCCCCTCAAACTAATAGAGCCACTCAAACTAATACAGCCCCTCAAACTAATACACCCCTCAAACTAATACAGCCCCTCAAACTAATACAGCCCCTCAAACTAATACAGCCCCTCAAACGAATACAGCCCCTCAAATAATGAAGCTCATCAAACTAATACAGCACCTCAAACTAATACAGCCCCACAACCTAATACAGCCCCTCAAACTAATGCAGCAACTCAAGCTATTACAGCACCTCAAACTTATACAGCACCTCAAACTAATACAGCACCACAAACTAATACAGCACCTCAAACTAATACAGCCCCACAACCTAATACAGCACCTCAAACTAATACAGCCCCACAACCTAATACAGCCCCTCAAACTAATGCAGCAACTCAAACTATTACAGCACCTCAAACTTATACAGCACCTCAAACTAATACAGCACCTCAAACTAATACAGCACCACAAACTAATACAGCACCTCAAACTAATGCAGCAACTCAAACTATTACAGCACCTCAAACTTATACAGCACCTCAAACTAATACAGCACCACAAACTAATACAGCACCTCAAACTTATACAGCACCTCAAACTTATACAGCACCTCAAACTAATACAGCACCTCAAACTAATACACCCCCTCAAACTAATACAGCACTTGAAACAAATACAGCATCTCAAACTAATATAGCCCCTCAAACTAATACAGCCCCTCAAACTAATACAGCCCCTCAAACTAATACAGCCCCTCAAACTAATACAGCCCCTCAAACTAATACAGCCCCTCAAACTAATACACCCCTCAAACTAATACAGCCCCTCAAACTAATGCAGCACCTCAAACTAATACAGCACATCAAACTAATACAGCCACTCAAACTAATACAGCCCCTCAAACTAATATAGCCCCTCAAACTAATACAGCCCTTCAAACTAATTCAGCCCCTCAAACTAATACACCCCTCAAACTATTACAGCCCTTCAAACTAAGCAAGCACCTTAAACCATTACAGCACCTCAAACTAATACAGCCCCTCAAACTAATACAGCACGTCAAACTAATACAGCACCTCAAATTAATACAGCACCTCAAACTATTACAGCACCTCAAACTAATACAGCCCCTCAAACTGATACAGCCCCTCAAACTAATAAAGCATCTCAAACTAATACACCCCCTCAAACTAATACAGCCACACAGACTAATGCAGCAACTCAAACTGATACAGCCCCTCAAACTAATAAAGCATCTCAAACTAATACACCCCCTCAAACTAATACAGCCACACAGACTAATGCAGCAACTCAAACTAATACAGCCACTCAAACTAATGCAGCACCTCAAACTAATACAGCAACTCAAACTAATACAACACCTCAAACTAATGCAGCAAGTCAAACTAATGCAGCACCTCAAACTAATACAGTAACTCAAACTAATGCAGCAACTCAAACTAATACAGCAACTCAAACTAATACAGCACCTCAAAGTAATACACCACCTCAAACTAATACAACACCTCAAACTAATACAGCACCTCAAACTAATACAGCCCCTCAAACTAATACAGCCCTAGAAACTAATACAGCAACTCAAACTAATGCAGCCCCTCAAACTAATACAGCACCTCAAACTAATACAGCCCCTCAAACTAATACAGACCCTCAAACTAATACAGCCCCTCAAACTAATACAGCACCTCAAACTAATACAGCCCCTCAAACTAATACAGACCCTCAAACTAATACAGCCCCTCAAACTAATACACCCCTCAAACTAATACAGCCCCTCAAACTAATGCAGCACCTCAAACTAATACAGCACCTCAAACTAATAGAGCCCCTTAAACTAATACAGCCCCTCAAACGAATACCGACCCTCAAACTAATACAGACCCTCAAACTAATACAGCCCCTCAAACTAATACACCCCTCAAACTATTACAGCCCCTCAAACTAATGAAGCACCTCAAACTAACACAGCACCTCAAACTAATACAGCTCCTCAGCCGAATACAGCCCCTCAAATTAATACAGCACCTCTAACTAATACAGCACCTCAAACTATTACAGCACCTCAAACTAATACAGCACCTCAAACTAATACAGCACCTCAAACTAATACAGCACCTCAAACTAATATAGCCCCTCAAACTCATACAGCCCCTCAAACTAATTCAGCCCCTCAAACTAATACACCCCTCAAACTAATACAGCCCCTCAAACTAATGAAGCACCTTAAACTAATACAGCACCTCAAACTAATACAGCCCCTCAAACTAATACAGCCCGTCAAACTAATAGAGCACCTCAAACTAATACAGCACCTCAAACTATTACAGCACCTCAAACTAATACAGCACCTCAAACTAATTCAGCACCTCAAACTAATACAGCCCCTCAAACTGATACAGCCCCTGAAAATAATAAAGCACCTCAAACTGATACACTCCCTGAAACTAATACAGCCACACAAACTAATGCAGCACCTCAAACTTATACAGCACCTCAAACTTATACAGCACCTCAAACTAATACAGCACCTCAAACTAATACACCCCCTCAAACTAATACAGCACTTGAAACAAATACAGCATCTCAAACTAATATAGCCCCTCAAACTAATACAGCCCCTCAAACTAATACAGCCCCTCAAACTAATACAGCCCCTCAAACTAATACAGCCCCTCAAACTAATACAGCCCCTCAAACTAATACACCCCTCAAACTAATACAGCCCCTCAAACTAATGCAGCACCTCAAACTAATACAGCACATCAAACTAATACAGCCACTCAAACTAATACAGCCCCTCAAACTAATATAGCCCCTCAAACTAATACAGCCCTTCAAACTAATTCAGCCCCTCAAACTAATACACCCCTCAAACTATTACAGCCCTTCAAACTAAGCAAGCACCTTAAACCATTACAGCACCTCAAACTAATACAGCCCCTCAAACTAATACAGCACGTCAAACTAATACAGCACCTCAAATTAATACAGCACCTCAAACTATTACAGCACCTCAAACTAATACAGCCCCTCAAACTGATACAGCCCCTCAAACTAATAAAGCATCTCAAACTAATACACCCCCTCAAACTAATACAGCCACACAGACTAATGCAGCAACTCAAACTGATACAGCCCCTCAAACTAATAAAGCATCTCAAACTAATACACCCCCTCAAACTAATACAGCCACACAGACTAATGCAGCAACTCAAACTAATACAGCCACTCAAACTAATGCAGCACCTCAAACTAATACAGCAACTCAAACTAATACAACACCTCAAACTAATGCAGCAAGTCAAACTAATGCAGCACCTCAAACTAATACAGTAACTCAAACTAATGCAGCAACTCAAACTAATACAGCAACTCAAACTAATACAGCACCTCAAAGTAATACACCACCTCAAACTAATACAACACCTCAAACTAATACAGCACCTCAAACTAATACAGCCCCTCAAACTAATACAGCCCTAGAAACTAATACAGCAACTCAAACTAATACAGCCCCTCAAACTAATACAGCACCTCAAACTAATACAGCCCCTCAAACAAATACAGACCCTCAAACTAATACAGCCCCTCAAACTAATACAGCACCTCAAACTAATACAGCCCCTCAAACTAATACAGACCCTCTAACTAATACAGCCCCTCAAACTAATACACCCCTCAAACTAATACAGCCCCTCAAACTAATGCAGCACCTCAAACTAATACAGCACCTCAAACTAATAGAGCCCCTTAAACTAATACAGCCCCTCAAACGAATACCGACCCTCAAACTAATACAGACCCTCAAACTAATACAGCCCCTCAAACTAATACACCCCTCAAACTATTACAGCCCCTCAAACTAATGAAGCACCTCAAACTAACACAGCACCTCAAACTAATACAGCTCCTCAGCCGAATACAGCCCCTCAAATTAATACAGCACCTCTAACTAATACAGCACCTCAAACTATTACAGCACCTCAAACTAATACAGCACCTCAAACTAATACAGCACCTCAAACTAATACAGCACCTCAAACTAATATAGCCCCTCAAACTCATACAGCCCCTCAAACTAATTCAGCCCCTCAAACTAATACACCCCTCAAACTAATACAGCCCCTCAAACTAATGAAGCACCTTAAACTAATACAGCACCTCAAACTAATACAGCCCCTCAAACTAATACAGCCCGTCAAACTAATACAGCACCTCAAACTAATACAGCACCTCAAACTATTACAGCACCTCAAACTAATACAGCACCTCAAACTAATACAGCACCTCAAACTAATACAGCCCCTCAAACTGATACAGCCCCTGAAAATAATAAAGCACCTCAAACTGATACACTCCCTGAAACTAATACAGCCACACAAACTAATGCAGCAACTCAAACTAATACGGCACCTCAAACTAATACAGCAACTCAAACTAATGCAGCACCTCAAACTAATAATGCAACTCAAACTAATACAACACCTTAAACCAATGCAGCAACTCAAACTAATGCAGCACCACAAACTAATACAGCAACTCAAACTAATGCAGCAACTCAAACTAATACAGCAACTCAAACTGATACAACACCTCAAATTAATACAGCAACTCAAACTAATACAACACCTCAAACTAATACAGCAACTCAAACTGATACAACACCTCAAACTAATCCATCACCTCAAACTAATACAACACCTCAAACTTATACAGAACCTCAAACTAATACAGCCCCTCAAACTAATACAGCCCCTCAAACTAATACAGCACCTCAAAATAATACAGCCCCTCCAACTAATACAGCAACGCAAACTAACACAGCACCTCAAACTAATATCACCTCAAACTAATACAACACCTCAAACTAATACAGCAACTCAAACTAATATAACACCTCAAACTAATACAGTCCCTCAAACTAATACAGCTACTCAAACTAATGCAGCACCTCAAACTAATACAACAACTCAAACTAATGCAGCACCTCAAACTAATACAGTCCCTCAAACTAATACAGCCCATCAAATTAAGACAGCCCCTCAAACTAATACAGCACCTCAAACTAATACAGCACCTCAAACTAATACAGCACCTCAAACTAATAAAGCACCTCAAACTAATACAGCCCCTCAAACTGATACAGCATCTCAAACTAATACAGCAACTCAAACTAATACAGCACCTCAAACTAATACAGCACCTCAAACTAATACAGCCCCTCAAACTAATACAGCCCATCAAACCAGTAAAGCACCCCAAACTAATACATCCCCTGAAACTAATACAGCCACTCAAACTAATACAACACCTCAAACTAATAAATCACCTCAAACTAAGAAAGCACATCAAACTAATACACCCCCTCAAACTAATACAGCCCCTCAAACTAATGCAGCACCTCAAACTAATACAGCACCTCAAACTAATACAACAACTCAAACTAATGCAGCAACTGAAACTAATACAGCATCTCAAACTGATACAGCAACGCCATCTAATACATCAACTCAAACTAATACACCAACTCAAACTAATACAATACCTCAAACTAACAAAGCACCTCAAACTAATACAACAAATCAAACTAATGCAGCACCTCAAACTAATACAGCAACTCAAACTAATGCAGCAACTCAAACTAACACAGCACCTCAAACTAACACAGCAACTCAAACTAATGCAGCACATCAAACTAATACAGGAACTCAAACTAATACAACACCTCAAACTAATGCAGCACCTCAAACTAATACAGCAACTCAAACTAATGCAGCAACTCAAACTAATACAGCAACTCAAACTGATACAACACCTCAAACTAATACAGCAACTCAAACAAATGCAGCCCCTCAAACTAATACAGCCCCTCAAACTAATACAGCCCCTCCAACTAATACAGACCCTCAAACTAATACAGCCCCTCAAACTAATACAGCCACTCAAACTAATACACCCCTCAAACTAATACAGCCCGTCAAACTAATGCAACACCTCAAACTAATACAGCCCCTCAAACTAATACAGCCCCTCAAACTAATACAGCCCCCCAACTAATACAGCCCCTCAAACTAATACACCCCCTCAAACTAATACAGCCCCTCAAACTAATTCAGTCCCTCAAACTATTACACCCCTCAAACTAATATAGCCCCTCAAACTAATGAAGCACCTTAAACTAATACAGCACCTCAAACTAATACAGCACCTCAAACTAATACAGCCCGTCAAACTAATACAGCACCTCAAACTAATACAGCACCTCAAACTATTACAGCACCTCAAACTAATACAGCACCTCAAACTAATACAGCCCCTCAAACTGATAAAGCCCCTCAAACTAATAAAGCACCTCAAACTAATACACCCCCTCAAACTAATACAGCCACACAAACTAATGCAGCAACTCAAACTAATACAGCAACTCAAACTAATACAGCACCTCAAAGTAATACAGCACCTCAAGCTAATACAACACCTCAAACTAATACAGGAACTCAAACTAATACAGCCCCTCAAACTAATACAGCACCTCAAACTAATACAGCCCCTCAAACTAATACAGCCCCTCAAACTAATAGAGCCCCTCAAACTAATACAGCCCCTCAAACTAATACACCCCTCAAACTAATACAGCCCCTCAAACTAATGCAGCACCTCAAACTAATACAGCACCTCAAACTAATAGAGCCCCTCAAACTAATACAGCCCCTCAAACGAATACAGACCCTCAAACTAATAGAGCCCCTCAAACTAATAGAGCCCCTCAAACTAATACAGCCCCTCAAACTATTACAGCACCTCAAATTAATACAGCACCTCAAACTAATACAGCACCTCAAACTAATACAGCACCTCAAACTAATAAAGCCCCTCAAACTTATACAGCCCCTCAAACTAATTCAGCCCCTCAAACTAATACACCCCTCAAACTAACACAGCCCCTCAAACTAATGAAGCACCTTAAACTAATACAGCAGCTCAAACTAATACAGCCCCTCAAACTAATACAGCCCGTCAAACTAATACAGCACCTCAAACTAATACAGCCCCTCAAACTATTACAGCACCTCAAACTAATACAGCACCTCAAACTAATACAGCACCTCAAACTATTACAGCACCTCAAACTAATACAGCCCCTCAAACAATGCAGCACCTCAAACTAATACAGCACCTCAAACTAATACAGCCCCTCAAACTAATACAGCCCCTCAAACTAATGAAGCACCTTAAACTAATACAGCCCCTCAAACTAATGAAGCACCTCAAACTAACACACCCCCTCAAACTAATACAGCCACACAAACTAAAGCAGCAACTCAAACTAATACTGCACCTCAAACTAATACAGCAACTCAAACTAATGCAGCACCTCAAACTATTACAGCAACTCAAACTAATAAAACACCTCAAACTAATGCAGCAACTCAAACTAATGCAGCACCACAAACTAATACAGCAACTCAAACTAATACAGCACCTCAAACTAATACAGCACCTCAAACTAATACAACACCTCAAACTAATACAGAACCTCAAACTAATACAGCCCCTCAAACTAATACAGTTCCTCATTCTAATACAGTAACTCAAACTAATACAGCCCCTCAAACTATTACAGCACGTCAAACTAATACAGCCCCTCAAACTAATACAGCCCCTCAAACTAATAGAGCCCCTCAAACTAATACAGCCCCTCAAACTAATACACCCCTCAAACTAATACAGCCCCTCAAACTAATACACCCCTCAAACTAATACAGCCCCTTAAACTAATACAGCCCCTCAAACTAATACAGCCCCTCAAACTAATACAGCCCCTGAAATAATGAAGCTCATCTAACTAATACAGCACCTCAAACTAATACAGCCCCGCAACCTAATACAGCCCCTCAAACTAATACAGCACCTCTAACTAATACAGCACCTCAAACTAATAATGCACCTCAAAATAATACAGCCTCTCAAACTAGTACAGCCCCTCAAAATAATAAAGCACCTCAAACTAATACAGCCCATCAAACTAGTAAAGCACATCAAACTAATATATCCCCTGAAACTAATACAGCCACTCAAACTAATACAACACCTCAAACTAATAAATCACCTCAAACTAAGAAAGCACATCAAACTAATACACCCCCTCAAACTAATACAGCCCCTCAAACTAATACAGCAACTCAAACTAATACAGCACCTGAAACTAATACAGCAACGCAAACTAACACGGCACCTCAAACTAATAACACCTCAAACTAATGCAGCACCTCAAACCATTACATCCACTCAAACTAATGCAGCTCATCAAACTAATGCAGCAACTCAAACTAATACAACAACTCAAACTAATACAGCACCTGAAACTAATACAGCAACGCAAACTAACACGGCACCTCAAACTAATAACACCTCAAACTAATGCAGCACCTCAAACCATTACATCCACTCAAACTAATGCAGCTCCTCAAACTAATGCAGCAACTCAAACTAATACAACAACTCAAACTAATACAGCACCTGAAACTAATACAGCAACGCAAACTAACACGGCACCTCAAACTAATAACACCTCAAACTAATGCAGCACCTCAAACCATTACATCCAATCAAACTAATACAGCACCTCAAACTAATACAGCAACTCAAACTAATGCAGCACCTCAAACTAATACAGCAGCTCAAACTAATACAACAACTCAAACTAATGCAGCACCTCAAACTAATACAGCAACTCAAAATAATGCAGCAATTCAAACTAATACAGCACCTCAAACTAACAAAGCAACTCAAACTAATGCAGCAACTCAAACTAATACAGCACATCAAACTATTGCAGCAACTGAAACTAATACAGCATCTCAAACTGATACAGCAACGCCATCTAATACAGCAACTCAAACTAATACAGCAACTCAAACTAATACAATACCTCAAACTAATAAAGCACCTCAAGCTAATACAACAAATCATACTAATGCAGCACCTCAAACTAATACAGCAACTCAAACTAATACAACAAATCACACTAATGCAGCAACTCAAACTAATACAGCACCTCAAACTAACACAGCAACTCAAACTAATGAAGCACATCAAACTAATACAGGAACTCAAACTAATACAACACTCAAACTAATGCAGCACCTCAAACTAATACAGCAACTCAAACTAATGCAGCAACTCAAACTAATACAGCAACTCAAACTGATACAACACCTCAAACTAATACAGCAACTCAAACTAATACAGCACCTCAAACAAATGCAGCCCCTCAAACTAATACAGCCCCTCAAACTAATACAGCCCCTCCAACTAATACAGACCCTCAAACTAATACAGCCCCTCAAACTAATACAGCCACTCAAACTAATACATCCCTCAAACTAATACAGCCCGTCAAACTAATGCAACACCTCAAACTAATACAGCCCCTCAATCTAATACAGCCCCTCAAACTAATACAGACCCCCAACTAATACAGCCCCTCAAACTAATATAGCCCCTCAAACTAATACAGCCCCTCAAACTAATTCAGCCCCTCAAACTAATACACCCCTCAAACTAATACAGCCCCTCAAACTAATGAAGCACCTTAAACTAATACAGCACCTCAAACTAATACAGCACCTCAAACTAATACAGCCCGTCAAACTAATACAGCACCTCAAACTAATACAGCACCTCAAACTATTACAGCACCTCAAACTAATACAGCACCTCAACTAATACAGCCCCTCAAACTATTACAGCCCCTCAAACTGATACAGCCCCTCAAACTAATAAAGCACCTCAAACTAATACACCCCCTCAAACTAATACAGCCACACAAACTAATGCAGCAACTCAAACTAATACAGCACCTCAAACTAATACAGCAACTCAAACTAATGCAGCACCTCAAACTAATACAGCAACTCAAACTAATACAACACCTCAAACTAATGCAGCAACTCAAACTAATGCAGCACTTCAAACTAATACAGCAACTCAAACTAATTCAGCAACTCAAACTAATAGAGCAACTCAAACTAATACAGCACCTCAAAGTAATACAGCACCTCAAACTAATACAACACCTCAAACTAATACAGTACCTCAAACTAATACAGCCCCTCAAGCTAATACTGCCCCTCAAACTAATACAGGAACGCAATCTAATACAGCCCCTCAAACTAATACAGCCCCTCAAACTAATAGCGCCCCTCAAACTAATACAGCCCCTCAAACTAATACACCCCTCAAACTAATACAGCCCCTCAAACTAATGCAGCACCTCAAACTAATACAGCACCTCAAACTAATAGAGCCCCTCTATCTAATACAGCCCCTCAAACGAATACAGACCCTCAAACTAATACAGCCCCTCAAACTAATACAGCAACTCAAACTAAAACAGCCCCTCAGCCTAATACAGCCCATCAAACTAATACAGCACCTCTAACTAATACAGCACCTCAAACTATTACAGCACCTCAAACTAATACAGCACCTCAAACTAATACAGCACCTCAAACTAATACAGCACCTCAAACTAATAAAGCCCCTCAAACTTATACAGCCCCTCAAACTAATTCAGCCCCTCAAACTAATACACCCCTCAAACTAACACAGCCCCTCAAACTGATGAAGCACCTTAAACTAATACAGCACCTCAAACTAATACAGCCCCTCAAACTAATGCAGCCCGTCAAACTAATACAGACCCTCAAACTATTACAGCACCTCAAACTAATACAGCACCTCAAATTAATACAGCACCTCAAACTAATACAGCACCTCAAACTAATACAGCACCTCAAATTAATACAGCACCTCAAACTATTACAGCACCTCAAACTAATACAGCATCTCAAACTAATACAGCACCTCAAACTAATACAGACCCTCAAACTAATAGAGCCCCTCAAACTAATGAAGCACCTTAAACTAATACAGCACCTCAAACTAACACACCCCCTCAAACTAATACAGCCACACAAACTAAAGCAGCAACTCAAACTAATACTGCACCTCAAACTAATACAGCAACTCAAACTAATGCAGCACCTCAAACTAATGCAGCAACTCAAACTAATGCAGCACCACAAACTAATACAGCAACTCAAACTAATACAGCACCTCAAACTAATACAGCACCTCTAACTAATACAACACCTCAAACTAATACAGAACCTCAAACTAATACAGCCCCTCAAACTAATACAGCCCCTCAATCTAATACAGCAACTCAAACTAATACAGCCCCTCAAACTAATACAGCACCTCAAACTAATACAGCCCCTCAAACTAATACAGCCCCTCAAACTAATAGAGCCCCTCAAACTAATACAGCCCCTCAAACTAATACACCCCTCAAACTAATACAGCCCCTCAAACTAATACAGCCCCTCAAACTAATACAGCCCCTCAAACTAATACAGCCCCTCAAACTAATACAGCCCCTCAAACTAATACAGCCCCTCAAATAATGAAGCTCATCAAACTAATACAGCACCTCAAACTAATACAGCCCCACAACCTAATACAGCCCCTCAAACTAATACAGCACCTCTAACTAATACAGCACCTCAAACTATTACAGCACCTCAAACTAATACAGCACCTCAAACTAATACAGCACCTCAAACTAATACAGCACCTCAAACTAATACAGCACCTCAAACTAATACAGCCCCTCAAACTAATAAAGCACCTCAAACTAATACAGCCACTCAAACTAATACAACACCTCAAACTAATAAATCACCTCAAACTAATACAGCCCCTCAACCGAATACAACACCTCAAACTAATACAGCACCTCAAACTAATACACCCCCTCAACCAATACTGCAACTCAAACTAATACAGCAGCTCAAACTAATACAGCAACGCAAACTAACACAGCACCTCAAACTAATATCATCTCAAACTAATACAACACCTCAAACTAATACAGCAACTCAAACTGATACAACACCTCAAACTAATACAGCAACTCAAACTAATACAACACCTCAAACTAATGCAGCAACTCAAACTAATACAACACCTCAAACTAATACAGCAACTCAAACTAATGCAGCACCACAAACTAATACAACACCTCAAACTAATTCAGCACCTCAAACTAATACAGCACCTCAAACTAATACAGACCCTCAAACTAATACAGCAACTCAAACTAATGCAGCACCTCAAACTAATAGAGTACCTCAAACTAATACAGCACCTCAAACTAATACAGCACCTCAAACTAATACAACACCTCAAACTAATACAACACCTCAAACTAATACAGCACCTCAAACTAATACAACACCTCAAACTAATGCAACACCTCAAACTAATACACCACAAATTAATACATCACCTCAAACTAATGCAGCACCTCAAACTAATACAACACCTCAAACTAATACAGCATCTCAAACTAATACAACACCACAAATTAATACATCACCTCAAACTAATACAACACCACAAACTAATGCAACACCTCAAACTAATGCAGCACCTCAAACTAATACAGCACCTCAAACTAATGCAGCACCTCAAACTAATACAGCTCCTCAAACTAATACAGCACCTCAATCTAATACACCTCAAACTAATACACTATGTCAAACGAATACAAAGCCTCAAACGTTCACAGCAACTCAAACTGATACAACAGCTGACGATGATACAGCCCCTCTAGCTAATACAGCACCTCAAGCGAATGCAGCACCTCAAGCTTTATTAAAAATAAAAAGTGTCAGAAGTGGGATTTGAACCCACGCTTCCAGAGGAGACTGCGATCTGAACGCAGCGCCTTAGGCCGCTCGGTCATCCTGACTATTGAACATTTGATCGGGCCACCTGTAGGTGATTTTAAACGAATACCTGTGTTCGTGTCTTGTCACCTTAATTATTTGAGGACATCAGGATCTTCTCTCCCTGACTCTGGGGAAACAGTGAGACAGACTTTCGAGCAAGCGTCTGGTTATTGTGAAACAGCAAAGAGAATATTCATTCCGGATTTATCCAAACAAAGTTGTGACCCCGACGTGATTTTAACAGGCAGCTAACGTTGCGCCACGAGGTCGACAACAACAAGCCGGGATGTTTGCATAAATAAATGTTCCTCAATAAAAGGCCTTTAAAATCCCCGCCCACTCCCACTCGGTGTCAGACAGCATCAGAAGCAGCGCTCTCCTGTCACTCACCGGATGTCTTTTGTTAAACTTTTATGTTGCTTTAACCGACAATTTTCTTTTGCACAACTAAAGAAATGCTAACTGAGGGAGAGTCGATACTTCAATCATTTGTTCTGTGCTTTGCATGTTAACTGTTACCCATATCTCATTTTACACAATGTACTTTAGGAGTCTGGGTTAAAATGTTCATTGCTGATGACAGCAGGAATCTGGGGCAACTTTTGTCAAATTGTACAGGACCGGCTATTTCTACCGTGCACAGAAAATAGAATCAGCAGTGAACATCAAATCCCATGGTGCTGACTTTCAGAGTCAACGCAGTCAGATTTGAAATCAAGTGAAAGAATTTTACAGTGAAAAGATTTGGAAGTAAGTGTTACTCGTATTTGTGTCTTTAATTAAAGTTTGTGGCGTCTGACTCCCGTTCATGTCTCTGAATAAGAAACGAGGGGCTTGACGTTGATCAGACTGCACTGCGCCTGATGTCTGTGAGCTCATCCTTCATATTGAGCGGTTTCTCGCCCTTTGATCGGCTGCAGTGTGGCGCTTATCACCTTCGCCTCACTCGCAATGGTACCCCGTGGATCAAGTTACTCTCACTAAAAGTTATCTATTTAGTGAAGTGAAATAAAGAGCAATTAAAGAATAAGGGAGCAGCCTCTGTAACCCTTTTGGCAGGTAAATAAAATAGCAACTGGTTGTTTATCCACAGCAAGTTTAAATATAAAGCTCTCAGCCCGGGCTCGAACCGGGGACCACCCGCGTATAAAACGAACGTGCTAACAACTAGAGTACAGGAACCACTGATAACAGCGCTCCAACAGAGGGGAGCTGAACAGTGAACTTTCTCTGTCCTGATTGGGAATGTATTGGTTCACCTTAAACAACATCACTTCTGTCCCACACTAACAGCTCTCAATCCTTCTCCTCCCGCTGCCCTTTACAATAATGTCACTGGCCCAGATATTCCGGGCGGAGGCCTCCCGTGGGCGGAGGGCTGCGATCTGGTAAAATCTGCGCCCTGACCTGAGGGCTCCCGGGAGGCGCAGTGTTCCGGTGCTGGGCCTGTTCAACTGCTGGTGCGCAGGGCCCACATATCCCAGAGGCGCAGGTTGTTCGCAGCCTCCCTGGGACCACGTGGGCCATGGGGAGCCAATCAGAGAAGGGAATCTCCCTTCATACATTTGACAGGAGGATCTGTCAAATCTATGAATGGAAATCACCCCCAAAACATAGTAACACTTCAAATAAATTTTAAAAAATCAAATTTTTCAAATGACTTGAAATTACATAAATTAACTACTTTAAACAAAAATTCGCCCCCCTCCCTATCACAGTAACCTCCTCCAGCCCTACAACCCTTGGAGATCTCTGCGCTCCTCCAACTCTGGCCTCAAGAGCATCCCCGATTTTAACCGCTCCACTATTGGTAATCGTGCCTTCTGTTGCCTGGGCTCTAAGCTCTGGAATTGCCTCCCTAAACCTCTCAACTCTCTTTCCTCCTTTAAGACGCTGCTTAACGCTATCTCTTTGAACAAGCTTTTGGTCACCTGTCCTAACATCTCCTTATGTGGCTCGGTGTCAATTTTGTCATCTTATAATACTCTTGTTCGTCGCCTTGGGATGTTTTCCTACTTTATAGGCGCGCTGTATTAATACAAGTTATAGTTGATGTTATGGGCCTTTCGTCTGTGTGATGCAATCGGCTAGCGTGTTCGGCTGTTCACCGAAAGGTTGGCGGTTCACTCAGGGAACTTTTCCGCTCGAGGATTCAGTGCCGCACAGATACAGGTTGTTAATGTGTCAATATCAGGCGCAGTGCAGTCTGGTCAAGGTCAAGCTCCTCCTTTTTTATTCAACAGAGGAAGAAGAGTCAGACGCCACGAACTTTAATTAATGGCGCAAATACTAGTAACACTTACTTGCAACTCTTTTATCTGTACTGGACCTATTTCTAGGGAATGAAGCCGGGCAAGTGGTAGAAGTGTCAGTAGGAGAGCATTTTGGTGACAGTGACCATAATTCGGTGAGATTTAAGGTAGTCATGGAAAAGGACAAAGATGGACCGGAAATAAAGGTTCTAAATTGGGGGAAGGCCGATTTTAATATGATAAGGCAGGATCTGACCGAAGTGCACAGGGATCAGCTACTTGTAGGAAAATCCACATCAGAGCAATGGGGGTGTTTCAGAAAGGAAATAGAGAGAGTACAATGGCAACATGTTCCCGTAAAGGTCAATGCTGGGACCAACAAACCCAGGGAACCCTGGATGTCAATGTATATACAAGAATGGATTAGGAAAAAAAGGGAGACTTTTGGCAGATACAAAGGACTAAAAACAGTGGAAGCCCTAGAGGAGTATAGAAAGTGCAGGGGGCTACTT
Organism: Squalus acanthias; assembly: GCA_030390025.1. NCBI lineage: Eukaryota > Metazoa > Chordata > Chondrichthyes > Squaliformes > Squalidae > Squalus > Squalus acanthias. Next base: position 11,260,399 of record JASTWF010000029.1, on the reverse strand, counting down.
AAAAAAGAAATTCGGAGTGCGAAGAGGGGTCCTGAAAAAACACTAGCGGGCAAAATAAAGGAAAATCCCAAGGTGTTTTATTAGTAGATTAAGGGCAAGAGGATAACCAGGGAAACAGTAGGGCCCAGTAGGGCCCATTAGGGACCAACGTGGCAATCTGTGTGTAGAGCCGGAAGATGTAGGTGAGGTTTTAAATGAATATTTTGCATCTGTGTTCACTATGGAGAAGGACGATGTCGGCATAGAAATCAGGCAGGGGGATTGAGATATACTTGAACAAATTAGTATTGAGAGGGAGGAGGTACTAACGGTTTTAGCGGGCTTAAAACTGCATAAATCCCCAGGCCCTCACGGGATGTATCCCAGGCTGCTGGGTGAGGCAAGGGAGGAGATTGCAGGGGCTCTGACACAAATTTTGAGAACCTCTCTGGACACAGGACAGGTGCCAGAGGAATGGAGAACCGCTAACGTAGTACCATTGTTCAAGTAGTTGGGATAAACCAGTGAATTAAGGCCAGCGAGCGTAACAGCAGTGGTAGGGAAATTATTGGAAAAACATCTGAGGGACAGAATAAGTCTCCACTTGGAGAGGCAGGGATTAATCAGAGATAGTCAGCATGGCTTTGTCAGGTGAGATCATGTCTGATCAATTTGATTGACTTTTTCCGAGGAGGTCACTAGCTGTGTGGATGAGGGTAGTGCAGTTGATGTAGTCTACATGGACTTCAGTAAGGCTTTTGAAAAAGTCCCTCATGGGAGACTGTTCAAGAAGGTAAGAGCCCATGGGGTCCCGGGCAATTTGGCATATTGGATCCAAAATTGGCTTAGTGGCAGGAGGCAGAGGGTGATGGTCGAAGTTTGTTTTTGTGACTGGAAGCCTGTGTCCAGTGGTGTACCGCAGGGATCGGTGCTGGGTCCTTTGCTGTTTGTAGTGTACATTAATGACTTGATATGAATGTAGGAAGAATGATCAGTAAGTTCGCAGATGACACGAAAATTGGTGGAGTGGTAAATAGCGAAGAGGGAAGCCTCAGGCTACAGGACGATATAGACGGGATGGTTAGTTGGGCAGAAAAGTGCCAACTGGAATTTAACCCTGAAAAGTGTGAGGTGATGTATTTTGGGAGAACTAACAAGGCAACGGAATACACTATGAATGGTAGGACCCTAGGAAGGACAGCGGATCAGAGGGACCTTGGTGTGCATGTACATAGATCCCTGGAGGCAGCAGGACAGGTTGATAAGGTTGTTAAAAAGGCATATGGGATACTTGCCTTCATTAGCCGAGGCATAGAATATAAGAGCAGGGAGGTTATGATGGAGCTGTACAAAACGCTAGTTAGGCCACAGCTGGAATAATGTGTGCAGTTATGGTCGCCACACTATCGGAGGGTTGTGATTGCATTGGAGAGGGTGCAGAGGAGATTCACCAGGATATTACCTGGGCTGGAGCGCTTCAGCTATGAAGAGAGACTGGACAGGCTGGGGTTGTGTTCCTTCGAGCGGAGAAGGCTGAGGGGGGACCTGATTGAGGTGTACACAATTATGAGGGGCACAGATAGGGTAGATAGAAAGGAACTTTTCCCCTTAGTAGAGGGGTCAATAACCAGGGGGCATTGTTTCAAAGTAAGGGGCAGGAGGTTTAGCGGAGATTTGTGGAAAAACCTTTTCAACCAGAGGGTGGTTGGAGTCTGGAACTCACTGCCTGAAAGGGTGGTAGAGGCAGGAATCCTCAGAGCATTCAAGAAGCATTTAGATGAAAACTTGAAACGCCATAGCGTACAATGTGCTGGAAAATGGGATTAGAATAGACAGGGCCTGATGGCCGGCCCAGACACGATCGACCGAAGGGCCTCATTCTGTGCTGTATAACTCTATGACTCTAATTTATTCTGTACAGTTACCAGTCCTATGAATTTTAGCAAAGGTTGCCCCAGATTTCTGCTTTCATAAGCAATGAACATTTTAAACCAGGTTCCTAAAATACAAATGGGTAACAGTTCATTACATACAAAGGGCAAAATGCGTTATTGAAGTGTGTTTCGCCTTTCTTTCATTCTGTAAATTATGGTAATCGGTTATTTAATGTTGATTGCAAAGATTCAACTGCAAGTTGAATAGTGGCCGGCAAAACGAGCGCTCGTTTGGGATTTGAACCGCTGACTTCTCGAAAATTTAAACATCCACTGAAGCGAGAATCGTATCCCGAAAACGCCGGTGAGGAGCTAACAATTGTAAAACCATTTTGTGTGTGTGGCTATTTTTGATGATCAGAGCACTTGAGACCGAGACAGTGTCTTTGCCTTTTCGACCTGTCTTCTGAAGCGCCGCCCGGTCCCACTCCTACAGTTAATGAGCTGTTAGGACGTTAATGCACCCAGGTTGCAGGAGGCTACACCAGGCGCAGCAGAGGAGTCTCTGCATTAGTTCTGCGTGGAAATAGTATTTTTCCCCTTCTCTCTTCCTCTTCTCTATATCCCTGTGCTTTTATTTCTCTATTTCTACCCCCGTCTCAGTTTCCTGAATCATAACATGGTGGGACATTTTTTGAGACGCGCATTTTTATTACTTATTGAAGGACACCCGGACGGACCGATTGAAACTGCAATTTGAATCCTGTCGCTGACCTTGTGTTTTCCTATTAATCTGTGTTGTTCTGCTTCCACATTCTCAATGAGAACGTTCCCAGCATCAATTTTGAAATAAAATAAGGCCCACCTCTTATGTTAGCGACACGCGAGGGGAGATTCCGTAAATCAGCGCCAACATTCCCCATATCCTCCTTACAGTACCGCAACTAAAACGGTGTCCTATATGGGAAATATAATTGAGAGTTACTTCACTCACTGTAACGCTGCCATTTGAATGGCTTAATTTGCCTGTCAATGCGTATTTTATTTATACTGAACCAAACATGCAAATTATTCCAGTTTTCATATTTACTAAACTTGAATGGAGAATAGGCATTAAATTGTGTCTACCCACATTCGAACCGTTGAGTTTTCGTGTGTTAGCAGAATGCGATAACCACTACACACCAGAAACCCTCCAGCACTCGGGTGCATTGCAGCGACTCCATAGGAACAGGAGCAGGCTATTCAGCCCCTCAAGCCTGTTGCGCCATTCAATTAGATCAGGGTTGATCTGTATCTTCTCATCATCTACCCGCTTTGTTTCCGTAACCCTTAATATCCTTACCCAACAAAAATCTATCGACAGTAGCGGCAATCTTTAGCCTGAAACCAGCTGCACTCCCGGATGCAGACAGAAAAAGCTTCGTACTGACGGCCACCCTGCAGATTAATGAATTACATTTCTGAACTTCAGGGCTTCAGAGTTACCAGGTTATAAAAGGGAACAAAAGATGAAATGGGCCTCACTGTGGATCAGTTTTCTCTCACTCAAAGGTATCTGATTTGTGAAGTGAAATAAAGAACAATCAAAGAATAAGGGAGAAGCCGCTGTAGCCCTATTGACAGGAGAATAAACTAGCCATACATCTCTGACGTTTCTCAGGACTAACGAAGGGTAATCGACTTGAAACGTTCACCCTGATTCTTTATCCACAAATACGGCCTGACCTCTAGAGAATTTCCAGCATTTTCCGTTTCTATTTCAGATTTACAGCATTTGAAGAAATTATCTCTTGTCATTTGGAATAACACCGCTGGTTGTTCATCCACAGCAAGTTTAAACATAAATACGATAGCAATATACTGCGGATGCTGGAAATCCAAAACAACAATAGAAAACGCTGGAAAAACTCAGCAGGCCAAGCAGCATCCGTGGAGAGTTAGCGTTTCAGGTCGAAGACCTTTCGTCAGAACTGCAGACAAGCCATAATGTTCCCGCCCGGGCTCGAACCGTGGACCTTTCGCGTGTAAAGCGAACGTGATAACCACTACACTACGGGAACCGCTGTGTTCATACTTTCAACATGCGGGAACTGACCAGTGAACTCCCTCTGTGCTGATTGGTTAACCTTGAACAGCATCACTCAATATAATGGCTGAGCGCATAAATATCAGGCGCAGTGCAGTCTGGTCAATGTCAACCCCTCCTTTCTTATTCAACAGAGGAAGAAGAGACATGAACGGGAGTCAGACGCCACAACCTTTAATTAAAGGCACAAATACGAGTAACACATACTTCCAAATATTTTCTCTGAAAAATTATTTCACTTGATGCAAAATCTGACTGCGTTGAATCTGAAAATGAGCAACGTGGGATATTTTGCTCACTACTGATTCTGTTCAATGTGAGTAGCGACGCAGAGGTTTCCGTACTGTAGCGGTTATCACGATCGCCCACGCACCCGAAAAGTCACCGGTTCGAGCCCGCGCGGAAACGTTACATTCGCCAGGTTTTTATTTTGTGCAGTGACCAGTCCTGTTAATTTTAACAAAATTTGTCCCAGATTTCTGCTTTCAGAAGCAATGAACATTTTAAACGAGATTCCTAAAATACAATGACTGCAATGAGATATGGTTAACAGTTCAGTAACAAGGGCAAAATGCGTTATTGAAGTGTCTTTCGCCTTTCTTTCATTCTGTAAATTGTGGTAATCGGTTATTTAATGCTGATTGCAAAAGATTCAATTGCAAGTTGAATAGTGGCCGGCAAAACGAGCGCTCGTTTGGGATTTGAACCGCGGATTTCTTTAAAATTTAAACAAACACCGAAGCGAGAATCGGACCCCGAGAACGCCGGTTCAAACCTAGCCGAGTGAGGAGCTATCATTGTAAAACCATTTTGTTTGTGTGGCTATTCTTGATGATCAGAGCACTTGAGACCGAGACAGTGTCTTTGCCTTTTCGACCTGTCTTCTGAAGCGCCGCCCGGTCCCACTCCTACAGTTAATGAGCTGTGGTTGAGATATTGGATGGGATTACAATTGATAAAGAGTACTGGAAAGGCTGGCTGTATTTAAGTCCATAAGTCACCAGGACCAGAAGAAATGCATCCTAGGACGCTGAGGGAAGTAAAGGTGGAAATTGTGAAGGTATTGGCCATAATCTTCCAATACACATTGGATACTGGGGTGGTGCCAGACGACTGGAGTATTGCAAATGTTACACCCTTTTTCAAAAAAGTGTATAAGGTTAAACCCAGCAACTACAGGCCAGTCAGCTTAACGTCGGTAGTGAGGAAGCTTTTAGAAAGGATAATCCTGGACAAAATGATCAGTCACTTGGACAAGTGTGGATTAATTAAGGTAAGTCTGCACGAATTATTTAAAGTCATATCGTCTTTTACCAACTTGACTGAATTTTTTGATGATGTGAAAGAGAGGGTTGATGAGGGAAATGCGGTTTCTATGGTGTACATGGACTTCCAAAAGGCATTTGATAGAGTGCCACATAACAGGCTTGCCAGCAAAGTTGACGCCCATGGAATAAAAAGGACAGTGGCAGCATGGATGCGAAATTGGCTAAATGACAGGAAACAGAGAGTAGTGCTGAACGGTTGTGTTTTGAACTGGAGGATAGTATACAGTGGTGTTCCCCAGAGTTTGGTACTAAGACCACGGCCCTTCTTATATATATTAATGTTTGGAGTTAGGTGTCCAGGGCACAATTTCAAAATTTGCAGATGATATAAAATTTGGAAGTGTAGTGAACAGTGAGGAGGACAGTGATAGTCTTCACGAGGACATGGGCGGACATGTGGCAGATGAAGTTAAACGCAGAAAAGTGCGAAGTGATACATTTTGGTAGCAAGAACGAGGAGAGGCAATATAAACTAAAGGATACATTTCCAAAGTGGGTGCTGGAACAGAGAGACCTGGGTGTATATCTGCACAAGTAGTTCAAGGTGGCAGGACAGGTTGAGAAAGCAGTTTAAAAAGCTTAAGGAATCCTGGGCTTTATAAATAGAGGCATAGAGTACAAAAGCAACGATGTTATGATGAACCTTTGTAAAACACAGGTTCGGCCACAACTGCAGTAATCATATTCCAGAAAATGTTATTCTGTTCAATAACCGGTCCTGTTAAATTTAACAAAAGTTGCCCCAGATTCCTGGTGTCATAAGCAACGAACATTTTAAACCAGACTCCTGGGCCTGGAAATTGCGATCGGAAGCTTGCCGCCGGGTAACGGCTCCAAATCGAAAAACAAATACGAATTACCTGGTGTCTCCGGAGCTTCGGACTCTTGCCGCCCTGGGCCGACTGGGGCACGCCTGCATAAAGGCCCAAGGATCCCAGGGGCGCACACGGGTCGCCAGCATCCCTGGGATCACGTGGGCCAGACCAATCAATCAAAAAGGGGGATTCCTATGAGGCTATTGGGGATTCCATTTATAGACGGAATCCCCATAAGCATAATCGAAATCTCCAAATAAATAACATTTCACACCACGGAAATAAAAATAAATGATCACTTGTTCAAACTTAGTGAATTTAATTTTATAAAATATAAATTTGAACATTTTGAAAAGGCCAAAATTTACCTAAACTAATTTTAAATGTATGTATATTTATAAATCATTATAAAAAAATATTTTAACATTTATTTTAACTCTTACACTGGTAAAAGAAGGCCTTACGCCGGCTACTTCCAGGTGTAAGTGTTTCCTGGGCATTCGCTGGGCAGCAGTTAGTCCAACTGTGCACCAGCAAAAGTCATGTTGTAGCAGATCCGGTGGATCTGTCCAAGCGAAACTTGACATATCGCAAGTTCTGGGTTTTCGGGCGTGCGGAATCCTGGAACTTGCGAGGTCGTTGTGAAGGCGTACGAGAGCCTACGCTGTGCATTCGCTGTCGGAAGCACCGTTAAACCCGGGCCATGGTGTAAAATGAGATATGCATAACAGTTCATCACATAGAAAGCACAATATACGTTATTGAAGTATCTTTAGCATTTCAATCATTCTGTAAATTATGATTATCGGTTAATTAATGCTAATTAAAACATTTGTTCACATTAGATGCATGTAAGTAATTTTAACAAGTTAGTTTAAATTAATAAAAAACTTTGTTAAAAAAATTATTTCCCTGACCGGGAATCGAACTCTGGCCGCGGCGGTGAGAGCGCCGAATCCGAACCACTGGATTACCAGAGAACACGTTCCGTAAAGAATGCGACAATTGTAAATAGAATGGGTCAATCCGTATTGAATACAAGTTCATCTTTGAATGTTTACATCTAAAAGCATTTCATGACTCTGCGGCTTACAAATCTATTTACATGTACCTGAAATATTTTGTCATTTATTGGGGTGCATCTATCTTCATTCGAAAGCTCATTAAAATGTTCCAACCTCTTCTGTTTCCCTCATACCGGCTGTACCACAGCCACAAATCAACTGTGATCTCACACGGTGCGCTGGCGTCTTCCAGTTCTATATATGTAGATAGAGAATTAATGACGAAAGGTCATCGGCCTAAAGATTGCACATACATATAAAAATATTTGTAAACAGCAGAGACATGAAATTCATTTACATGTAACATAAGTCAGAAAATAATTGTATTTCTATTTCTATAGCATTCTGGACTCAACATCGAGTTCAACAATTTCAGACCATAACCTCTGCTCCTATTTTTTCAGATGACAGCTGTTGATTATTCTGCCACTCCCATTTACCCCTCCTCTAGACCCATCTCCCCTACCTTTACTTGTCCCATTACCATCTCCTTTTGCCTCTCACCTTCATCCCTTTTGTCATTTAATCTCTCCTGCCTTCCACCCTATCACAGACCTTCCCTTTCTTTGTTTCCTCCTCTCCACCATTTGCTTAAAATCTGTTTCATCTCTAACTTATTCCAGTTCTGAAGAAAGGTCATCGACCTGAAACGCTAACTCTGTTTCTCTCTCCACAGATGCTGCCTGACCTGCTGAGTATTTCCAGCATTTTCTCTTTTTATGTCAGATTTCCAGCATCTGCAGTATTTCGCTATTGCGTACTTGTATTTACTCCGAATACACTCACATGTATTGATAAATATTGCGACGGTAGGATTCAGCGTTCTCTTGGCTTTGATTGCAGGTCAGGGGAGCAACAGTTTTTAATTCAAGACCTGTTAAAATAATTACATGCATTTCATGTGGAAAAAAGAATAATTGATTTAAACATCATAAATTAATTCATAAAGTTCTTTTGTAGAACTTCAATCATTTATTTAGCCCTGAGCATGTGATGAACCTTTATCCCTCTCTCATTGTATTTTAGGAGCCTTGGCTTAAAATGTTGAGTGTTTATGACTCGCACCGAGTCCCAGAATCGCCACTGTGAAAGTACGAAACTGCTCGAAGTAAACAACAGGGCTTGTGAAAAACAATTAATCTTTTGGCGTGTAGACTTTTCACAGAAATTGAACCAGCTTTGTGTGACAATATGAGCTGTGAGTTGGTGGCATGTTTCTACATCAAGTGAATGTTTGTGTTCTGAGTGCGGTCCATTGAATGTCCTACAGTCATAGAGTCATAACGGCACAGAAGGAGGCCATTCGAACCTTCGAGACCGGCCCGGCTCTCTGTCGAGCAATCCAGTCAGTGCCATTCCCCCGCTCTATCCCTGTAGCCCTGCAAGTTTATTTCCCTCAAGTGCCCATCCAGTCTCCCCTTGTGTGTCAGTTGTACATTTATTTTCTTGACTTTTATCATATGCATCAGGTTATGAATATATAAATATCTGTGTCTGAAAGTGAGATTCTTCTGAATGGATTTTGGGTGTATCAGGGAGCTGGTGATGAATAAATATGAGTGTATCTGTGTGTTATTTCTCAATGTATTTGTGTGCATCTGTGTTGTGTATAAATGTGTCTGCGTGGAATTTAAAAGTAAGACAGACATAAATAGCCAGAACATGCTTTTTGAATGACACAGATTCACCCAAATAAATGAATAAATAACACGGATGCATGTAAATATTGGATAAGTGCCTGAAGGAAATAAAATGTGCAGGGCTACGGGGAAAGGGTGGGGGAGTGGGACTAGCTGAAGTGCTCTTGCAGAGAGCCGGCACGGGCTCGACGGGCTGAATGGCCTGCTTCTGTGCTGCAACCATTCTCTGATTAAGAACATAAGAACATAAGAAATAGGAGCAGGAGTAGACCAATCGGCCCCTCGAGCCTGCTCCGCCATTCAATGAGATCATGGCTGATCTGATCCAACCTCAACTCTAAAGAACACAAGAAGTAGGAGCAGGACCAGGCCACTCGGCCCCTAGGCCCGCTCCGCCACCCACAGGGCCTTGACCGATCCGAACTCAAACTCATGTCCAATTTCCAGCCCGCTCCCCGTAACCCCTGATTCCCTTTACTTCTAGGAAACGGTCTATTTCTGTTTTAAATTTATTTAATGAAGTAGCTTCCACAGCTTCCTGGGGTAGCAAATTCCACAGACCCACTACCCTCTGAGTGAAAAAGTTTCTCCTCATCTCAGTTTTGAAAGAGCAGCCCCTTATTCTAAGATTATGTCCCCTATTTCTAGTTTCACCCATCATTGGGAACATCCTCACCGCGTCCACCCAATCAAGCCCCTTCACAATCTTATATGTTTCAATAAGATCGCCTCTCATTCTTCTGAACTCCAATGAGTAGAGTCCCAATCTGCTCAACCTCTCCTCGTATGTCCACCCCCTCATCCCCGGAATTAACCGAGTGAACCTTCTTTGTACTGCCTCGAGAGCAAGTATGTCTTTTCTTAAGTATGGACACCAAAACTGTATGCAGTACTCCAGGTGCGGTCTCACCAATACCCTATACAACTGCAGCAATACCTCCCTGTTTTTATATTCTATCCCCCTAGCAATAAAAGCCAGCATTCCATTGGCTCTTGGTAGGCAAACCCCGATGTGCTGGAATACTCCGTTGAGTTCGTTCCCACCCATCCTGGCCACCTTCCCTTGTGGAAATAGGTGGTGGTCTCCTCAGCCTCCCGCCTTCCGGTCCCATCCACCACGATGGGGGCCGTGTCCCCGGAGCATCCAAACACCACGACATCCTTGGTGCGGCCTCGATAGGCCAATCCACATCCGATTGCCGCGAGCAATACTAGGATTCGTTCCATCCTTCCTTGGTTCCTGTGATCAGATAGAATGAGGTAGCCAGCCTCGCAAGAGTCTCTGGCTTTTGTGAAGGGTGAGCGGGTCCCCTGACCTCGCCTCACGTAAGCTTCAATGTTCGCTGGATAAACTTTAACTAAACCTATCTCTAAAACTCCCATCATTTTACTTCCTTTTATTATTAAACAAAATTTAACTACCGACTTAAACCGATTTAAAACTATAACCTCATAACCTTATCTAAAACTATAAACTTATTCTTAACCTTGAACTATAAACTTATTACTGTACAGCACCGCCCGTTCCCAGGGCGGCCCCTTTAAATTCTGAAAAGGCTGCCGCGAGCTCTTCCCAACGGTGGGAGGGCATTGACCCCTCCCTTTGATCTGCCGCAGCCTGTTGCTGCTGCGCTGGGACTGGGCTCTTCCTGGGCTGCCTTAACCTTGAGTCTACGCCTTGGGACAGTCTGGGGACTTGACCATATCTTCCTGGGCTGGGGTATCCGGCCTGACCTATGGAGAGTTACCGGGGGCAGGAATCCCAGGACCGACGGACCGGGTTCCGAGACTTCCACCGTGGCAACCTGTGGTCCCGCCACAGTCGCTGGCTCCGCCTCCCCTGGCTCCGTCTCCCTGAACTCGGGACCTGCAGCTTGTGGCACCGCCCTACTCGGCCCAGCAGGCGGCCCTTCACTCGCAGTCCCTACCTCCCCCGAGGGCAGGACGTTCAAGGCGGGCGGCCCGGGCCCTGAGGCTTCCATCGCCACGCGCTGTAGTCCCACCACAGCGGCTGGCTCCGCCTCCCCTGGCTCCTCCCCCCTGCGTTCGGGACCTGTAGCTTCGGTTTCCACCCTGTGTGGATCTCTATCTGCAGCCCCTGTCCCCCCTATACCTGAATCGGGGGCGACCCTTTCGTCCTCCGATTCCAGCTCTTCCTCGTCACTACCTTCACTATCCTCATCTTCGTCGAGCTCCTCGAACTCTCCCTCATCTGACTCCCAACCCCACAAAAATGTCTCACAATTTTCCAGGATGTCCCCTTCACTGATGCAAGCTGCCTTGCCTGCCTTGCCTGCCTGTGTGCCCTGTGGTCCTACCTGGGGCTGCGAGTCCCCACTCGTAGGTTTTGCCCCTGTGGTTGGCCCTTGTGCACCTGGCTTGTACAGTTTGCACTGGTTTACGTGGAACCACTTAGTGCGCCGAGGTACCTTCACGGCGTATACCATGGGAGTCGCCTTATCTACAATGTTGTAGGGTCCCATATACAGTGGTTCCAGACTCCCTACTCTGGCGTAGTTTCTGACCATGACCTGGTCTCCTACTTCCCACTCCCGCGTCTTGCAGGGTTCCAGCAACAGGCGATTGCCCTGATGCTGCCTTCCCATGTTCCCAGCCGCCTGCTCATAAACCTGCTTCAGGCGCTCCAAGAGGGTCTGGGCGAACTTGTCCCTGCTTATCTCTTGGAGCTGACCCTCAGTGAGCACCGGCGCTAGCACATGGGTGGGGGTTCGCATGATCCTCCCAGTCATCACCTCGTGCGGGGAATACCCCGTACTTTTCGACTGACTGGCCCGGACCCCCATGAGGACAAGAGGCAGAACCTCCGCCCATTTTTGGGGCGAGTTCATAGTCTCTTTCCTCAATTTTTCCTTCAGGGTCCGGTTCATGCGTTCAACAATCCCAGATGACTGGGGATTGTGTGCTACGTGCCATTTCCCTTCAATGCCCAAAAGCATGAGGGTGTTCTGCATCACCTGGCCGGTGAAATGACTCCCTTGGTCTGACTCCACAAAACGGGGAAGTCCCCACCGCGAGAACACTTCCCGGACCAAGATTTTTGCAGTACCCAGTGCCGTAGCTGTTCGACATGGGAAGGCTTCCACCCATTTGGAAAACACATCCACCAAGACGAGGCAGTATTTATAGCCTCCCTGGGTGGTGGGCAGGGGCCCAATATAGTCGATCTGTATCGACTGCCATGGTCCCTCTACCCTTCTTACGTGCCCCATGGGCACTTTCCTTTTCTGGGGGTCTGGGTTGTTTGCAGCGCACACGAGACAGCTTGCACAAAACTCGCGGACCTGTTCCCTGAGCCCCGGCCACCATCCCGCTTGCTCTACCCGTTGCCAGGTAACCTCGGGCCCGGGGTGCCCTGCCTCCTTCCCTCGTGAGCCAACTGGAGGAATTCCCTCCTGTGCTGCTGCGGCACAACCCACTGCTCTTCGCGGAACAGCATGCCTTCCTTAACTGAGAGGGTTGCCGTACTGTACGGACCCTCTACCTGCTTCCCCTCAGCAAGGGTTTTGAGGACTGCTTTTAGGGCGGGATCCTGGTTCTGGACGGTCTTAAGGTCTAGGGGCAATGCTACCCTGGTGTTCCCGGGATTCCCGTCCCTGCCTTGGATCGCTGCCATGGGTCTGGGCCCGTAGGGGTCCCAGAAAATGCCGTTGCGGGCACCTTCCCTGGCTAGCGCATCCGCCTGCTGGTTGCCCTCCCCACGGGGCTCTGTGGAGGAGTGAGCCTTCACGTTATGGATGAAAATCTCCCCTTCCTCCCCTACTGCTGCTAGGATCTTTTCCAGCAAGGGCTTCACCGTTAAAGGTCGCCCGTCCGCGGAGGTGTATCCATGGCGGGACCAAATGGCCAAGTATTCCGTACACGAATTGCATGTGAACATACTGTCCGAGCAAATCGTGTATGGGGTTGGGAAAATCTCTGGGTGGGTAACGACGTACACCACTGCAGACAGCTCAGCCTGCTGCGCGCTCATGGTGCTGGGGAGCTTGATCGCCAGGGCAAGGTTTGCCGCAGGGTCATAAACTCCACACCCTGTGAGTCATTCGCCAGCGGACACTGTGCTGGAACCATCAACATAAATCTCGCGCCCAGTGGGATGTATCCCGGCCCGCAAACCTATGTTGACTTCCCACACCCCTTCCACCGAACACTGGTGGGCTGTACCGGGGTATACCAAATTGGCCGCAAGCCTGGGCTCGCAAAGACCTTTAACTCTAACATCCATCTGGGAAAGAAGAAGGGTCCAGCGCGCAATACGCACGCTGCTTACGGTCCCATCTTTAATCCTCCCATCTAGAAGCATCTTAGCTGGTGTGTGATGGGTGAGGAGAGTGATGGGAGAGAGCCCTGTGAAGATCGCTGATCTTTTCACAGCCCAATGCGTGGCTAAAAGGTGCCTTTCGCAGTCGGAGAAACTCCTCTCCACATCCGTTAACACCCTGGTCGAATAGACAACCGGCCTCAGCTTGCCGTGACGCTCTTGGAGCAGCACAGTGCTCAAGCTGTCCCCGCTGGCAGCTACTTCCAGGAAAAACTCCTTCCCCCCATCTATGGCCCCTAAAGCTGGCGCGGTCTGCAGATCCCTTTTTAACTTCTTGAAGGCTGCTTGGCAGCCCTCGTCCCAAGACCACTCCACTCCCTTATGGAGGAGTCGGAGCAGCGGCGCCACTGTGGCTGCATAGTCTTCGATAAAATCCCTGCAGTAACCGGTCAGTCCCAAAAAGGACCTCACACCCCTTATGGTGTGGGGAATCGGTAACTCTTGCACCGACTCCCTCCTAGCCTTATCTATGGCTCTTTCCCCAGCGCGAATGGTCAGCCCCAGGAATTTTACTTCCTGCTGACCGATACGTGCTTTCTTAGGGTTTACTTTAAAACCCTTTCTCGCTAGCAGCTCCAATAACTCGGCCAGCAGTGGTCCATGCTCCTCCCTTGAGTCCGTAAATAGGAGCAAATCATCCACGTACTGCACTATCTGATTGGGCTGACTAAACTCCTTTAAACTTCCTGCCATACACTGATGGAAAATACTGGGGCTGTTGTGGAAACCCTGTGGCAGACAGTTCCATGTGTACTGTTGTCCTTTGAAAGTAAAGGCAAACTTGTACTGGTCCTCTTGCCTCAGCGGGATGGACCAAAAACCGTTCGAGATATCCAGCACCGTGAACGTGGTCGCGGACGCTGGGATACTCCCTATTAGGTCAGCGACTGCTGCTTCCGTGGGCGCGCAGGTGGGAATGTTACTGTTAAGGACTCTGTAGTCCACCGTGGCCCTCCACGAATTATCCGGCTTCCTAACCGGCCATAATGGGGAGTTCACGTGTGTGGCTATCGGCCTCAACACGCCCTGCTGCACCAAGGAGGACATTGCTGTCTCCATGTCGGGTTCTGCTTCTTTGGGGAAGTTATACTGCTTTTGGGGCCGGGTCATGGGGTCCCCATCTACGCTGACCTCAAACCCGGTAACCCTCCCACAATCATGCTTGTGGGTTGCAAATGCGTGCATATTATCTGACACGTACGTTTGCATGTCCGTTGGGACATCCACGACCATAAGCCCGAGGTCGTAGCCTCCGGATGGCTTCATGGTACACAGGACCCCTGTTTCTTCCTCCCCCGGAATTACCACTACCTCGCCGTCTCCACCCTTAGCCCCCCAGAGACAGTGATTCCTGAGGTCCACGAGGATCCCGTGTCCCGATAGGAGATCGGACCCGAGGATACCTCTCCCACCCCCCTCATGCCATTTCATCAGTATGCACTTCCACGTGATGTGGAGTGCTCCTAAACGAATGGATAGTGGAAGGGAGAACGCGCCAGCCTGTTCTTTTCCCGTGAACACCGCTAATGTGAATGAGACCTTGGTAGATAGCGGTGAGTCAAAAGGGCTATCTGTATGAATCACGGTGCAAGAAGCTCCCGTGTCCAACAAATAACTACCCTTCTGTTGCTCTACCTCCATTTCCACCAAGGGTTGCTTCCACGCATCATAGCTGAGCGGACACAGGTAGACGGGCTGCGCGGGCTCTAGTCATTGGGTACTATTAGACGGGCCTGTGGCACCTGCGGGGCCGGTAGCAACCGCCACTTTTCCATGCGCACTCATGAGGTTACGCATGGCTCCCAACACTGTTTTGATCGCGTCGGGAGGGATGGGTGCACTAGCTTCCCTATCAGAGACAGGCGCCTGGGCTCGGGCTGCGGGATTTTTATCCCTGGAATCCTTCCAAGGGTTCCTGCAGTTCTTGCGCCAGTGCCCTGTCTTCCCACGCCCGTAACAAGCATTACTGGCCTACGGGGCGCGGTTACCCTCCTGATGTCACTCCTTTTGAGCCGGGGCTGCGGGTCGTGCCTCATGCACCTTTCCCTTAAGGGGACGTGCTCCCATACTTCTGGTATTACGGTACCCCACCGTGAGTCGATTTAGGACCGACTCTTCTGTAGTGGCGGGGTCAGTGGGATCAAACCACGCCTTTGCCTGCTCCCTGACGGCTGACAAACTGTTGGTTACTATACACCTGAGCCAATGAGTTAAACCGGTGTCTGCCACATCGGCGCGCTCTGGCGCACCTGGGCAGCTACGCTGGTATACTGGCCACAGCCTGTCGGCGAAAACCTTCGGGGGTTCTCCCTCCATCTGCACTGTCTGTCCCAGTCTAACAAACGGACCTTCATCGTCCGCTCCCAATACTTCTAGGACCTCATTTCTTAGTGCCCCATAGGTCTTAGTTCCCCTCTTGCTCTCGTCTGAGAGACACTGAAGGATCGAACTACCCAATGAGAATAACAGCATCTTTGCTGTTTCCCCATCGTCGCAGCCGTTAATGGCTGCGGTTTGCTCTATTTCCCTAAAATGTACGGAAGGGTCGTCTGACTCGGCCAGCTTCGGTACGTGACTGATCATAATCCTCAGCTGGTGTGAGCTGTGAGGCAACACAAGCTGGTTGAGGAGATGCCCCTCTGCCCCACCTGCTCCGTTCGGGCCCCTCTTGATACCCGTGACCGGACACAACGGTCCCGGTTCCACTTCTACCTCGGTGGGCTCTTTCGTTACTTCTACCACTTTCTCCCTTACCCAGGTTTCCGAATAGCTGGGTGGCGCGGAGGGCACAGTGGCTAATACTTCCTCTGCTTTGTTCGGTGGGAATTTCTGAAATTCCTCATCCACTAGCGGCTGGTGTGCTGACGGACTGATGAGGCACACCATGCCGTGCGCTTTGTTCACGGCCCTTTTAAGGTGCTCTATCTCCTTTTGGCAGACGCTGTGATCGGCCCCCTGAAATTTATCCTCGAGGGCCATCTTGTATGCCGCCCTAAGCCCTGTTAAGCTCTCTTCCTGGGCTTTTATTTGGGCAGCTTGGCGGGCACATCGTTCCTTTAGTCTGCCCTCACTTAACTTTGCCTCAGTGACCTGGCACTCGAGGTAATCTATTTTTGCTTTATGGTGGCTGGTGACTACCTGGCGTTCTTGATGCAACGCATTTAAATTCGTAATGAGCAACTGCCCCCCAGTGACCTTCTTGTCCATTTCCACCTCTAAACGCCTGATCCGAGCTGCTTGCGCTGTAATGACCTGGTCCGAAATTTGGACTTGTCTTTTATAGCACATCAGCCAGACCGCTTTCTCCACTGTCTTTTTGTGTTCCTTGCTATCTGTCCACCTCTCGGCTGCCTCTAGTGGACACTTATCCACTAGCACGTCACTTATCCATTTCTTAGTTAAATTTACTTTTCCGAACACATAATCTGCTATTCTCTCTTCCATGACATTTCGCCCTATCATACCAAAGTCTAACACATTACTCTCTCGCTGCCAGCATCCTGCCACGGTCGCCATTTTCTGTAAGGGTTTCTGACCCGTGTGGCTCTGTGCTCAGCCTGGGTGCTCGTGCGAGGTTAGGCCTTGTTGCCTGTTCTGGTCTCCAGCCAGTCTGGGAGCACTAGACACCTGTGAGTGGTTCGACCCACTCGCCCTTACGGTTCTGACACTGGACTTAGATGCGAGAGCAATAATGGAGAGAAAACTCAGGTAGACCCGGTTGAATGGTATGAAATGGAAAATCTTTATTGCATATTATTCAAGATTACGAAATGCATGTCATAAGCACAGATTAATGACAGTACAATCTTACACGCAGTTATGTAACTAATTTCAGGGAAACGAGGAACGAACGACACATCGTAAATGGGGGCACACATTACAGTTATCCTTAAAACTTAAACCCTCCCCTATCAATACCTGCTCTAAATTAGATTTGTAGGATCGAGACTCATGCTCACCACTCGTGATAACTCGGAGAATTCCGGAAACTCTGCTCGGATGTTTTTACCGCAGCACCTGATCACCCACGTGTTGATCAGGGGTCTCTGTACCCCACTTGTTTACTCGTTTCTGCTCCGGCTAGCAGGCTGGACCGTCTGCTGTCATGAAGATCTGTGTTGTCCTCGGAGTTCCGACTGTACTCAAAAAAGTGTCTTCCTGTGCCCTTGCACTGATGCGATAAAATTCGAAAAAAAGTCTTCCTGGGCAAGGAAAGTGTCTCTTCGACCTACAGGCGCGGTCGGGGCTTACTGACCGTGGCGATACGCATGGTCGTCTTCTTCTCTTCTCATCTCATCCCATCTCATCTCATCTCATCTCATCTCGGGCCTCCAATTCCAACACCGTGTACCGACTTCTCGGGATGGCGTGCACGTTTCAAGGCTTCACAGCCCAGTTCCACACAGATCTTCACGGCAAGCCACGAGGCTGATCCTGGCGGATCGTAAAGTTAAACAGTCTTTAAAAGCTGCAAGAGGCAGAGACACGTGGCAAGCGGCAAGGAGTCAAAAGGATAAGAGAAAGATGGACGGTTGCAGCTTACAGCTTATAGTGCGAACATTCTTCTTTTCCCGCCCAACCTTAATGTCTTTTCTTTTGTTAGGGTTTTGGCGCTCAAATTTCTTGTATAGGGTGATCTCCATGTTAATGGGTTTCGGGGATACTCGTAACTGTCTGAGTATCTGTTAATACTTTTCCAATGTGTAACCGGTCAGTATTCTCCCTGGAGGGGTTTTGGGGCTTCCAAATGTTTTCTGTAACTACCCGCAAACGGCTCTCTCATCGTAGAGTCATGGGGATTTTGCATATTAATATCTTTGGATGGGTTCTTGATCGCTTGGTACAATAGCTCTTATTCGCACCTGGGAGACCGATTTCAGTATTTATGTGTATACTGCAAACCCATACTGTCTCGTGTATTATCTCAAATGTGCTGAGTCTTGATCGATCTCGCACAAATGTTTATTGGAACGCCATCTTGTCTGCTTATCGAAAGGTCTAGAATGTTCTGCCACGAGGCGTGGCGGCCATTTTACAGGCTGCTTGTGTCCACTTTGAAAACCTGACAGCATTCTGCTGAAATAAAACTGTTTGAATGAAACTATGTGTTTTCTCCTTATTTATAAAATCGCCATATATTGCGAATTCTACAGCCTCCATCTCACGGGAGCAGAGTGTGGTCGCTGTGCAGCGGTTAGCGAGTCGGTGATGAGCTCGGGGTTGAGACGCGTCGCTTTCAATCTATGATATTTCACCAAGGGCCAGAGAAAAGAAACGCTGAATGGAACTGTCCCTGTGAGCGATGGATTGAAGAGAGCGGCGCTCCAAGCACAGCGGGAAAACACGCAGTGCAGTAAAAGAGTTCGCAACATTAAATGTCAGAGTTATTAATCCTGCAATAATTAGACATATAATGAACAACAGCATTTAGACAAATCCTTGCGAATTTTAACCGGAGAACTCAAATACTTTATATTTCCGAGTTCGATATACAAGTTGATCAAACCTTTATCGAATTCTAAAATATCTGTTCCAAGCTTTTTATATCTTTTCCTTATCTTCTACCTGACAATTTTCACGTTTAATAGTATTACTTAGCACAACTGCACAAATTCTGATGGAAGGTCATCGACCTGAAAGGTTAACTCTGTTTCTCTCTCCACAGACGCTGGCTGACCTGCTGAGTGTTTCCAGCATTTTCTCTTTTTATTACCCGACCTTGTTACCAGAGTATCACTTCCCTTATCTCCTAACCACACTCCTTCCTTACATGTAGCCTTGTCCGACAAAAAGGCTCCTTTCGCACAACGGGATGTTCTGCTTCAGACATTAATTGGAACTATAAGGGGAATCAGTGGATGTATCATATTTGGATTTCCAAAGGCATTCGATAAGGCACCACGTAAAAGATTGTTACACAAGATAAGGGCTCATGGGATTGAAGGTTATGTATTAGCATGGATAGAGGCTTGGTTGATGGACAGAAAACAGAGAGTAGGGATAAACGGGTCATTTTCAGATTGGCAGGCTGTAAGTAGTGTGGTGCCGCAAGGATCAGTGCGTGGGCCTCAGCTATTTACAATCTATATTAATGACTTAGATGAAGGGACAGAGTGTAATGTATTCAAGTTTTCTGATGATACAATGCTCGAAACATAGAATCTAGGAGCAGGAGTAGGCCATTCGGCCCGTCGAGCCTGCTCTGCCATGCAATACGATCATGGCTGACCATCCAAATCCAGTACCCTGTCCCTGCTTTAATCCCCACAGTACACACATCCCACCCTACCCCCGTAACCCCACATATTTAATTCCCCCGAACATATCCCATCCTATCCCCATAACCCCACATATTTAATCCCCCCTAACACTAAGGGTCAATTTATCATAGCCAAATCAACCTAACCCACACATTTTTGGACTGTGGGAGGAAACCGGAGCACCCAGAGAAAACCCACGCAGACACGGGGAGAATGCGCAAACTCCACACAGACAGTCACCCGAGGTCAGATTCGAACCCGGGTCTCTGGCGGTGTGAGGCACCAGTGCTAACCACTATGCCACCGTGTTGCTCTAGGTGGGAAAGTAAGCTGTGAGGAGGACACAAAGAGCCTACAACGGGATATAGACAGGTTAAGTGAGTGGGCAATAAGGTGGCAGTTGGAGTATAATGTGGTGAAATGTGAGGTTATTCACTTTGGTTTGAAGAATAGACAAACAGAATATTTTTTAATTTGTGCAAAGCTAGTAAATCTTTCATTCTGCAAAAGAAAGTTATCGGTTAAATAATGCTAATGAAAACAATTCTAATTTTTTCACTATAGCTGAATGTAGTCAATTTCATCAGGTTTTGGTTTAAAAACTGTGTTATAAAACTTACTTTCCTGACCAGGAATCGAACCCGTGTTGCGGAGGTGAAAGCAGTATTTTTTCTGAATCATTTAAAAGTGATCGCTATGAATAACGCAGCGTTAACTTAAAACCACGGTTACAATTCGTTTTGGTGTCTTCCGGAGCTTCGCACAGGTCCTGGGCCTGCAGGCGTAGGCCTGCTTAAAGGCGCACGGACGCACGCGGTTCACAAGCGTCCTTGGGATCACGTTGGCCAGGCCAACAAAGGGAGATACTTATGATGCTTTTGGGGCTTCCATTTATGGACGGAATCTCCATACGCATAATAGAAATCTCCAAATAAATAACATTTCACACCACGGAAATAAAAATAAATGGTCACATGTTCAAAATCAATGAATTTAATTAAGCATTCAATGGTCTCCTTCTGTGCCGTTATGACTCGTCCGTGCCCCACACAAAAGGGAGAGGGAAACAGAAGGAGAGCATTATTCTAACGAGGAACTGTTGCAGGAAGTTGTTATACAGTTCTTCATCTGCCAGTAAATCTGTAAAAATTATTGTCGTTGATTCTTTTCTGTTCAACTTTGCCAAGGAGCATTTCAAGGAGCTGGGCAGAGGTTTAAAATTGGGGATGTTAAAAAAACCTCCCCGTCGGGGAATTGAACCCCGGTCTCCAGCGTGACAAGCGGGTATAGTCACCACTATACTAACAAAGAAGTGGCAATTATGGAGGTTGTGAGAGCTAGAATCGACCTTTGATCAGAGTGAGAATGAGACAGAAGAGACAGACAGAGTGACAGGGACGAAAAGAGAGACAGAGACAAAGAGAGAGACGCAATAGTAACTTTCAAAAGAGAATTGGATAAATAATTGTAAAGGAGAAATTCGCAGGACTATGGAGAAAAAGCATGGGAGTGGGACTAATTGGAGAGCTCTTTCAAAGTGCCAGCGCAGACTCAATGGGACGCATGGCGTCCTTCTGTGCCCAATGAATTCCATGATTGTATGAATGAAAGCGGTGGCTGCAGGGTGGATGAGCAAACTGACAATGGCACCGAGGTACAGGAAGCCATTCAAGTGGGGGGAGTTAATAGGAATGTAGTGGTAATTGGGGACAGCATAGTCAGGGGGATAGATACAGTTCTCTGCGGCAAAGAGCGAGAGTCCAGAGGGCAGCGTTGCCTGCCCGTTGCCAGGGTCCGAGACATCTGCTCTGGGCTGCAGAGGAACTTGCAGTTGGAGGAGTGGGGGGGAAGTCACTGGTCGTGGTCCATGAAGGTACCAACGACATAGGTAGAACTAGGAAAGAGGTTATGCTGAGAGAGTATGAGCAGCTAGGGGCTAAATTAAAAAGCAGAACCTCAAGGGTAATAATGTCTGCATTTTTACCTGAGCCACGAGCAAATTGGCATAGGGTAAATAAAATTAGAGAGATGAATGCGTGGCTCAAAGACTGGTGTGGGAGAAATGGCTTTCAATTCTTGGGGCACTGGCACCAGTACTGGGGAAAGTGGGATCTGTATCGTTGGGACGGTCTTCACCTGAACCGTGCTGGGTCCAGTGCTCTGGCGAGTCGTATAACTAGGGCGGTAGAGAGGGCTTTAAACTAATTATTGGGGGCATGGGATCAAATTTGGGAAGATGTGGTAATTCAAAGATGAGAGACAAGGCAATAGAGAAAGGCATTAATATGGGAAATGATAAACAGACCGTGACAGGGAGGGATAGAGAGTACAAATCTAACAGTAAATCAACAGATAAGGCTAGAGGTTACAAAAATAATAAAAGGACAAAACTAAAGGATCTGCATCGGAATGCACGTAGCATTCGAAACAAAACAGCTGAACTGATAGTGCAACTAGAAATAAATAAATATGATCTGATAGCCATTGCAGAAACATGCCTGCAGCATGACATAGATTGGGACCTGAATATTGAAGGTGGAGGGGTGGCTCTGTTAATTAATGATGGTATTAGGACAATAGAGAGGGATGACCTAAGTTCAGGAAACCAGGATGTAGAAGCGGTTTGGGTAGAGATGAGAAATAATAAAGGCAAGAAGTCACTTGTGGGAGTGGTGTACAGGCCCCCTAACAGTACCCACATGGTAGGATGGAGTATAAAGGAAGAAATAATGGGATATTGTCAGAAGGGTACGGCAATAATCATTAGGGATTTTAATCTGCCTATAGACTGGAAAAATCAGATGGGCAAAGGTAGCATAGATGAGGAGTACATGGAATGTTTCGGGATAGTATCTTACAACAGCACGTTCTGGAGCCAACCAGAGAGCAGGCTATACTAGACCTGGTATTGTGCAACGAGATAGGATTAATTAATGACCTCATAGTGAAGGCGCCCCTGTTTAGCAGCGATCATAATATGATTGAATTTTACATTCAGTTTGAGAGAGAGAAGATTGGGTCCAAGACTCGTATTTTAAACTTAAATAAGAGCAATTATGAGGGCATGAAAGCAGAGTTAGCTAAAGTGAACTGGCAAATTAGGTTATGGGATAGGTCAAGAGAGTTGCAGTGGCAGACATTTAAGGGGATATTTCAAAATACACAGAATATATACATTCCAACAAGAAAGAAAAATTCCAAGGGGAGGACCCACCATCCGTGGTTAACTAAAAAAA
Source organism: Squalus acanthias (assembly GCA_030390025.1). NCBI lineage: Eukaryota > Metazoa > Chordata > Chondrichthyes > Squaliformes > Squalidae > Squalus > Squalus acanthias. The sequence continues at coordinate 11,237,775 of JASTWF010000029.1, read as the reverse complement.
TTAAAGATAGTATTCCAACTTAAAGAAAAAGCATATAATTGTGCAATGATGGGTGGCAGGTCAGAAGATCGGACAGAATATAAAAAAACAGCAAAGAATGACTAAAAGATTAATAAGGAGAGAAAAATTAGAGTACGAGAGAAAGCTAGCTAGAAATATAAAAACAGATAGTAAGAGAGTCTATAGATATTTAAAAAAGAAAAGAGTTAACAAAGTGAGCGTTGGTCCTATAAAAAGCGAGTCTGGGGAATTAATAATGGAAAATATGGAGTGGCAGTTGAATTGAACAGGTATTTTGCATCGGTCTTCACTATAGTGGATACAAGTAACATCCCAGAAATAGCTGTAAATCAGGAAATGGAAGGGAGGGAGGAACTCAAGAAAATTATAATCACCAGGGAAGTGGTACTGAGCAAATTGTTGGAGCTGTGGGATGAAAAGTCCTTGGGTCCTGATGGACTTCATCCTAAGGTCTTAAAAGAAGTGGCTACTGAGATAGTTGATGCGCTGGTTTTAATTTTCCAAAATTCCCTAGATTCGGGGAAGGTTCCATTAGATTGGAAAATAGCGAATGTAACTCCTTTATTCAAAAAGGAAGGGAGACAGAAAGCAAGAAACTACAAGCCAGTTAGCTTATCATCTGTCATAGGGAAGATGTTAGAAGTTATTATTAAAGACATTATAGCAGGGCACTTAGAAAAGTTCAAAGTAATCAGTCAAAGTCAACATGGTTTTGTGCAAGGGAAATCATGTATCACCAATTTATTGGAGTTCTTTGAGGAAGTAGCATGTGCTGTGGATAAAGGGGAACCGGTGGATGTACTGTACTTAGATTTCCAGAAGGCATTTGATACGGTGCCACATCAAAGGTTATTGTGGAAAATAAAAGTTCATGGTGCAGGGGGTAACAGATTGGCATGGATAGAAGATTGGCTAGCGAACAGGAAGCAGAGAGTAGGCATAAATGCGTTATTTTCTGATTGGCAAGATGTAACGAGTGGTGTGCCACAGGGATCAGTGCTGGGGCCTCAACTATTTACAGTTTATATAAATTACTTGGATGAAGGGTCAGGAGGTATGGTTGCTAAATTTACTGATGACACAAAGATAGGTAGGAAAGTAAATTGTGAAGAGTACATAAGGAGGCTTCAAAGGGATATAGATAGGTTAAGTGAGTGGGCAAAGATCTGGCAAATGGAGTGTAGTGTGGGAAAATGTGAAGTTGTCCATTTTGGCAAGAAGAATAAAAAAGAAGCATATTATCTAAATGGTGAGAGATTGCAAAGCTCTGAGATGCAGAAGCATCTGGGTGTCCTAATGCATGAATCGCAAAAGGTTATTATGCAGGTACAGCAAATAATTAGGAAAGCTAATCGAATGTTATCGTTTATTGCGAGGGGAATTGAATGCAAAAGTAGGGAGCTTATGCTTCAGTTATACAGGGCATTGGTGATACCACATCTAGAGTACTGTGTGCAGTATTGGTCTCCTTATTTAAGGAAGGATGTAAATGCATTGGAAGCAGTTCAGAGAAGGTTTACTCGACTAATACCTGGAATGGGCGGGTTGTCTTATGAGGAAAGGTCGGACAGGCTAGCCTTGTATCCGCTGGAGTTTAGAAGAGTAAGAGGTGACTTGATCGAAACATATAAGATCCTGAGGGGTCTGGACAGGGTGGATGTGGAGAGGATGTTTCCTCTTGTGGGAGAATCTAGAACTAGGGGTCACTGTTTAAAAATAAGGGGTCGCCCATTTAAGACAGAGATGAGGAGACATTTTTTCTCACAGAGGGTCGTGAGTCTTTGGAACTCTCTTCCTCAGAGGGCGGTGGAAGCAGAGTCTTTGAATATTTTTAAGGCAGAGTTAGATAGATTCTTGGTGAGAAAGGGGGTGAAAAGTTATCGGGGGTAGGCGGGAATGTGGAGTAATCGGATCAGCCATGATCTTATTGAATGGCGGAGCAGGCTCGAGGGGCCGAGTGGCCTACTCTTGCTCCTAATTCATATGTTTGTATGTTCACATGTTCGTAGTTCGCCCAACTCTGCACCAGCAAAAGTGATTTTGTAGCGGATGCGTGGACCTGTCCAAGCGAAACTTGACAGATCGCAAGTTCTGGGTTTTCGTGCGTGCGGAACGCTGGAACTTGTGGGGTCGTTCTGAAGGCTTCCAACAGCCTACACTGTGCATTCGCTGTCGGAAGCACCGTAAAATCCGGGCCATGGTGTAAAATAAAGTATTCATGACAGTCCATTCGATAGAAAGCACAAAATACGTTATTGAAGTATCTTTAGCATTTGTTTTATTCTGTACATTAATATTATAGGTTAATTAGTGCTAATTAAAACATTTTTTCACACTAGATGCATGTAAGTAATTTTAAAAAGCTAGTTTGTAATAGTAAAGAACTATGTTATATAAATCACTTCCCTGACCGGGAATCGAACCTGAGCTACGGCGGTGAGACAATACAAACGGGGAACACTGCAGCTGACTAAGGCGCGTAATTGTAAATAGAACGGGTCAAACTGTATTGGATACAAATTTATTTTTGATTGTTTACACGTAAAAACATTTCATGATTCTGCGGCTTTCAAATCTATTTACATGTATCTGAAATATTTAGTCATTTATTTTGCTGCATCTATCTTCATTCGAAATCTCATTTAAATGCTCCAACCTCTTCTATTTCCCTCATACCGGCTGTCCAACAGCCACAAATCAAATGTAGACTCACATGGTGCGCTAGCGGCTTCCAGTTCTATAGATGTATATAGAGAATTAATGATGAAATGTCATCGACTTTACGATTACACATACATGTAAAAATACTTGTGTCAGTTGTACATTTATTTTCTTTACTTCTTTCATATGCATCAGGTTATTAATATGTTTTAAAACTGTGATTGTTCTAAATAACATTTGGGTGTATCAGTGGGCTGGTGATGAATAAATGTGAGAGTATCCGTGAGTGTTATTTCTCAATGTATTTGTGTGTATCTGTGTCCTGTATAGATGTATTTGCGTGTAATTTAAAAGTAAGACAGAAATAAATAGCCAGAATATACTTTTTGAATGAGACAGATTCACCCCAATAAATGAATAAATAACACAGATACATGTAAATATTGGATAAGTACCTGAAGGGGAAAAAATGTGCAGGGCTACGGGGAAAGAGCGGGGGAGTGGGACTGGCTGAAGTGCTCTTTCAGAGAGCTGGCACGGGCTGGAGGGGGCGAATGGCCTCCTTCTGTGCTGTAACCATTCTCTGATTCTATGGTGTAGATCTGTAACTGGTTAAAGGCGACTACAGTGGCTCACCACCACCTAAGGGCAATAAATACTAGCCTTGCCAGCGAGACCCACATCCCAGGAACCAATATAAAAAAATACATCGAATACAAGTTCCATTGTTGTGAGTTAACAAATAAGATGTTAATTATCTCGACTCATATGAACTGTAAAAGAACCGTGCCTCCGACCTGATTTGAACACGAAGTTTTAAGTTTAGGAGTCAGACGCGCTATCGTTACGCCACGAAGTCCAGGCAGCCTTTTGCCCATATTATGCTTGAAAAATACAGAAATAACATAGCTGGTCCCTGGTGGTCGAATGACACTCACCCTCTTTCGATTCTCATTCAAGGAATTCATCTTGACAAAAGATTGAGGAACAGTTCATTGCATGCAAATAATTGAAGTCTGTGAGACGAGTAATAATTGCTTTAATCACCGTTAATAAACCCACTACTTTCTGTTACAGATTGAGGTTGCAGAATTTATTTGCGGGACACTTGTTCCGGGTTTAATTTTACAAACTGGATGAGATCGCTGATCGCGGGGAGGCAGGAAGGGTCTCAGCGACATCACTGTGAGGGTGTGGAAGAGAACACGTTAGGGGTGTGGGCGGGGGATCAGAGACAAGGGCAGCGGAGGTGAAGGACTGAGAGCTTTCAGTGTGGGGCAGAAGCTATTTAAAGTGAGGCAACGCATTGCCGATCAGCACAGAGGGAGTTCACTGACTCAGTTTCTCGCTGCTGCTGCTACAGAGCCGGCGATTTCCGCACTGTAGCGGTTAGCACGTTCGAGCCCGGGTGGAAACATATACTTTTAACTTGCTGTGGCGAACAACCAGAGGCGAGTTTATTCTCCTGTCAATAGGTCTACAGCGGCTTCTCCCTTATTATTTAATTGCTCTTTAATTCACTTCACTAAACAGATAACTTTGAGTGAGAGAAAACTGATTCACAGTGAGGCCCATTTCATCTTTTGTTCCCTTTTAAACACTGGAATCTCTGAAGCCCTGAAGTTCAGAAATGTAATTCATTAATCTGCAGGGTGGCCGTCAGTACGAAGCCTTTTCTGTCTGGATCCGGGAGTGCAGCTGGTTTCAGGCTCAAGTTTGCCGCTACTGCCGATAGATTTTTGTTGGGTAAGGATATTAAGGGTTACGGATATAAAGCGGGTAGATGATGAGAAGATACAGATCAACCCTGATCTAATTGAATGGCGCAACAGGCTCGAGGGGCTGAATAGATTCCACCTGTTCCTATGGAGTCGCTGCAATGCACCCGAGTGCTGGAGGGTTTCTGGTGTGTAGTGGTTATCGCATTCCGCTAACACACCGAAACTCAACGGTTCGAAAGTGGGTAGACACAATTTAATGCCTTTTCTCCATTCAAGTTTAGTAAATATGAGAACAGGAATAATTTGAATGTTTGGTTCAGTATAAATAAAATACGCATTGACAGGTGAATTAAACCATTCAAATGGCAGCGTTACAGCGAGAGAAGTAATTCTCAATGATATTTCCCATATAGGACACAGTTTTGTTTGCGGTACTGTAAGTAGGATTTGGGGAAAGTTGGCGCTGATGTAGGGAATCTACTCTCGCGTGTCGCTTACATAAGAGGTGGGCCTTATTTTATTTCAAAATTGAGGCTGGGAACTTTCTCATTGAGAATGTGGAAGCAGAACAACACAGATTAACAGAAAAACACAAGGTCAGCGACAGGATTCAAATTGCAGTTTCAATCGGTCCGTCTGGGTGTCCTTTCAATAAGTAATAAAAAAAGCGCGTCTCTAAAAATGTCCCCACCATGTTATGATTCAGAAACCTGAGACGGGGGTAGAAATAGAGAAATAAAAACACAGGGATATAGAGAAGAGGAAGAGAGAAGAGGGAAAATACTGTTTCCAAGCAGAACTAATGCAGAGACTCCTCTGCTGCGCCTGGTGTGGCCTGCTGCAGCCTGGATGCATTAACGTCCTAAAGGTTCAAATCCCAAAAGAGCGTTCGTTTTGCCGGCCACTATTCAACTTGCAGTTGAATCTTTGCAATCACCATTAAATAACCAATTACCATCATTTACAGAATGAAAGAAAGGCGAAACACACTTCAATAACGCAGTTTCAGTTGCTGTATTAAATTGAGGTGCTGTATTAGTTTGAGGTGTTGTATTAGTTTGAGGCGCTGTATTAGTTTGAGGTGTTGTAATTGTTTGAGGTGCTGCATTAGTTTGAGGTGCTATGTTAGTTTGTTGTGCTGCATTAGTTTGAGGTGGTGTATTAGTTTGAGGTGCTGTATTAGTTTGAGGTGCTATGTTAGCTTGTGGTGCTGCATTAGTTTGAGGTGCTGTATTAGTTTGAGTTGCTGTATTGGTTTCAGGTGCTGTATTAGTTTGAGGTGCTGTATTAGTTTGAGGTATTGTATTAGTTTGAATTGTTCTATTAGTTTGAGGTGCTGTATTAGTTTGAGGGTCTGTATTAGTTTGAGGTGTTGATTTAGTTTGAGGTGCTGTATTAGTTTGAGTTGCTGTATTAGTTTGAGGTGTTGTATTAGTTTGAGGTGCTGTATTAGTTTGAGTTGCTCAATTAGTTTGAGGTGTTGTATTAGTCTGAGTTGCTGTATTAGTTTGTGTTGTATTAGTTTGAGGTGCTGTATTAGTTTGAGGTGCTGTATTAGTTTGAGGTGTTGTATTAGTTTTAGGTGCTGTATTAGTGTGGGTTGCTGTATTAGTTTGAGGTGCTGCATTAGTTTGAGCTGCTGTATTAGTTTGAGTTGCTGTATTAGTTTGTGGTGCTGTATTAGTTTGAGGTGTTGTATTAGTTTGAGGTGTTGTATTAGTTTGCGGTGCTGTATTAGTTTGAGGTGTTGTATTAGTTTGAGGTGTTGTATTAGTTTGCGGTGCTGTATTAGTTTGAGGTGTTGTAATTGTTTGAGGTGCTGCATTAGTTTGAGGTGCTATGTTAGTTTGTTGTGCTGCATTAGTTTGAGGTGGTGTATTAGTTTGAGGTGCTGTATTAGTTTGAGGTGCTATGTTAGCTTGTGGTGCTGCATTAGTTTGAGGTGCTGTATTAGTTTGATGTGCTGTATTAGTTTGAGTTGCTGTATTGGTTTCAGGTGCTGTATTAGTTTGAGGTGCTGTATTAGTTTGAGGTATTGTATTAGTTTGAATTGTTCTATTAGTTTGAGGTGCTGTATTAGTTTGAGGGTCTGTATTAGTTTGAGGTGTTGATTTAGTTTGAGGTGCTGTATTAGTTTGAGTTGCTGTATTAGTTTGAGGTGTTGTATTAGTTTGAGGTGCTGTATTAGTTTGAGTTGCTCTATTAGTTTGAGGTGTTGTATTAGTCTGAGTTGCTGTATTAGTTTGTGTTGTATTAGTTTGAGGTGCTGTATTAGTTTGAGGTGCTGTATTAGTTTGAGGTGTTGTATTAGTTTTAGGTGCTGTATTAGTGTGGGTTGCTGTATTAGTTTGAGGTGCTGTATTAGTTTGAGGCGTTGTATTAGTTTGAGGTGCTGCATTAGTTTGAGCTGCTGTATTAGTTTGAGTTGCTGTATTAGTTTGTGGTGCTGTATTAGTTTGAGGTGTTGTATTAGTTTGAGGTGTTGTATTAGTTTGCGGTGCTGTATTAGTTTGAGGTGCTGTATTAGTTTCAGGTGCTGTATTAGTTTGATGTGCTGTATTAGTTTCATGTGCTATATTAGTTTGAGTTTCTGTATTAGTTTCAGGTGCTGTATTCGTTTCAGGTGCTGCATTAGTTTGATTTGCTGTATTAGGCTGACAAAACGTTCAACAATCAGGATGGGAAATATCATTGAGAATTACTTCACTCTCTGTAAAGCTGCCATTTGAATGGCATAATTCGACTGACAATGCGTGTTTTATTTGTACTTAAACAAACATGCAAATTATTCCAGTTTTCATATTTAGTAATCTTGAATGGAGAAAAGGCATTAAATTGTGTCTACCCACTTTCGAACCATTGAGTTTTCGTGTGTTAGCGGAATGCGATAACCACTACACACCAGAAACCCTCCAGCACTCGGGTGCATTGCAGCGACTGCATAGGAACAGGAGGAGGCTATTCAGCCCCTCGAGCCTGTTGCGCCAATCAATTAGATCAGGGTTGATCTGTATTTTCTCATCATCGACCCGCTTTGTTTCCGTAACCCATAATAACCTTACCCAACAAAAATCTATCGACAGTAGCGGCAATCTTGAGCCTGAAACCAGCTCCACTCCCGGATCCAGACTGAAAAGGCTTCGTACTGACGGCCACCCTGCAGATTAATGGATTAAATTTCTGAGCTTCAGGGCTTCAGAGATTCCAGTGTTTAAAACAAGATGAAATGGGCCTCACTGTGGATCAGATTTCTCTCACTCAACGTTATCTATTCAGTGAAGTGAAATAAAGAGCAATTAAAGAATAACGGAGACGCCGCTGTGGCCCTTATGACAGGAGAATACATTCACCTCTGGTTGTTCGCCACAGCAAGTTCAAAAATCTATTTTCCACCTCGGCTCGAACGTGCTAACCGCTACACTGCGGAAACCGCCGGCTCTGTAGCAGCAGCAGAGAGGAACTAACTCAGTGAACTCCCTCTGTGCTGATCGGTAATGTGTTGCCTCACTTTAAACAGCTTCTGTCCCACACTGAAAGCTCTCAGTCCTTCTCTTCCGCTGCCCTTTACAAAAAATGTCACTGATCCCCCCACACACCCCGAACGTGGTCTCTTCCACACCCACACAGTGGGGTCGCTGAGGCTCCTCCTGTCTCCCCGCGATTAGCGAACTCACCCAGTTTGTAAAATTGAACCCGGAACAAGTGTCCCGCAAAGAGAGTCTGTGACCGAAATCTGTAACAGAAAGTAGCGGGTTTATCAACGGTGATTAAAGCGATTATTACTCTTCTCAGAGACTTGAATTATCTTTATGCAATGAACTGTTCCCAAATCTTATGTCAAGATGAATTCCTTGATTGAGAATCGAAAGCGGATGAGAGTCATTCGACCACCAGCGACCAGCTATGATACTTGTGTATATATCAACCTGAATACGGCTAGACAGCTATCTCGACCTCGTGGCGCAACGGTAGCGCGTCCTACTCCAGATCAGAAGGCTGCGTGTTCAAATCATTTCGAGGTCAATGTTCCTTTACAGCTCATATGAGTCTGGATAATTAATATCTTATTTGTTAACTCACAAAAATTAGAACTTTTATTATATTTATTTTTTTATATTCCTTCCTGGGTCTGGCTGGTAAGGCCAGCATTTATTGCGCATCCCTAAGGTGGTGGTGAGCCACTGTAGTCGCCTTTCACGACTTACAGATCGACACCATAGAATAATGAACCAGTTTGGGTAGAGATAAGGAATAATAAGGTAGAAAAAATCACTGGTGGGCGTAGGATATAGGCCTCCTAATAGTTGCAACTCTGTTGGAAGAAGTATTAATCAGGAAATAGTTGGGGCATGTAATAAGGGAACAGCTTTAGTTATGGGGGATTTTAACTATCATATTAACTGGACAAATCAAATTGGGCAGGGCAGCCTTGAGGAAGAGTTTATTGAGTGTCTTAGGGATGGATTTCTTGAGCAGTATGTAACTGATCCTACAAGGGGGCAAGCAACCTTGGACCTGGTACTGTGTAATGAGTCTGGATTAATTAATAATGTCCTAGTTAAGGATCCCCTTGGAATGAGTGACCATAACATGGTTGAATTCCATATCCAATGAGAGGGTGAGAAGGTTGGTTCTCAAACAAGCATACTGAGCTTGAATAAAGGAGACTATGATGGCATGAGAGCAGAATTGATTAAAGTGGACTGGGAAAATAGATTAAAGGGTAAGACGGTACATCAGCAGTGGTGTTCATTCAAGGAGTTATTTTACAACTTTCAAAATAAATATATTCCACTGAGAAAAAAAGGGTGTAAAAGAAATGACAGCCATCCATGGCTAAGTAAAGAAATTAAAGAAAGTATCCAACTAAAAACAAGGACATACAAGGTAGCCAAAGTTAATGGGAGGATAGAAGATTGGGAAGTCTTCAAAAGACAACAAAAAGTAACTAAAGGATTGATTAAGAAAGGGAAAATAGACGATGAAAATAAATTAGCAAAAAATATAAAAACAGATAGCAAGAGTTTCTATAGTTATATAAAAAGAAAAAGGGTGGTTAAGGCAAACGTAGGTCCCTTAGAGGATGAGACCGGGAAATTAATGGTGGGAAACATGGAGATGGCAAAAATGCTGAACAAATATTTTTTTTCAGTCTTTTCGGTAGAGGACACTAAGAATATCTCAACACTGGACAAACAGTGGGGCTCTAGTGGGGGAGGAGCTAAATACGATTAAAATCACTAAGGAATTAGTACTCAGTAAAACAATGGGACTCAAGGCGGATAAATCCCCTGGACCTGATGGCTTACATCCTAGGGTCTTGAGGGAAGTGTCAATAGGAATTGTGGATGCTTTGGTAATAATTTTCCAAAACTCCCTGAACTCAGCAAAGGTCCCGGCAGATTGGAAAACTGCTAATGTAACACCCTTATTTAAAAAGGGTTGTAGGCAGAAGGCTGGAAATTATAGACCAGTTAGCCTAACATCTGTGGAGGGTAAAATTTTGGAGTCTATTATTAAGGAGACAGTAACGGAACATTTAGATAAACATAATTTAATAGGACAAAGTCAGCATGGCTTTATGAAGGGGAAGTCATGTCTGACAAATTTGCTCGAGTTCTTTGAGGATATAACGTACAGGGTGGATAAAGGGGAACCAGTGGATGTAGTGTATTTAGACTTCCAGAAGGCATTCGACAAGGTGCCACATAAAAGATTATTACTCAAGATAAAAAATCACTGGATTGGGGGTAATATTCTGGCATGGGTGGAGGATTGGTTATCTAACAGGAAGCAGAGAGTTGGGATAAATGGTTCATTCTCGGACTGGCAACCAGTAGCCAGTGGAGTTCCGCAGGGGTCGGTGCTGGGTCCCCAACTCTTTACAATCTATATTAACGATTTGGAGGAGGGGACCGAGTGTAACATATCAAAGTTTGCAGATGATAAAAAGATGGGAGGGAAAGTAGAGAGTGAGGAGGACATAAAAATCCTACAAGGGGATATAGACAGGCTGGTTGAGTGGGCAGAGATTTGGCAGATGCAATACAATATTGGAAAATGTGAGGTTATGCACTTTGGCAGGAAAAATCAGAGAGCAAGTTATTATCTTAATGGCGGGAAACTGGAAAGTACTGCAGTACAAAGGGATCTGGGGGTCTTGGTGCAAGAAATTCAAAAACTTAGTATGCAGGTGAGGCAGGTGATCAAGACTTCTTTACTGTGCCCCAAAGTAAGGATCATCGCACCCAGGATCAGCGTCACCGTCGGCAAGCGGATTTGTTTGACTTGTAGTGGGAATGTCCCATTGAGCCGATGGTGGTGGCTACGAAAGCTGAGCAAAAACATGAGGAACTCTTCGGTCGAGTGGGAACGACTGGGTAATAATCCCCATCGGACAATTATGGGGACAAACGGACAAGTGAGAGTCTGTTGGGACAAATGGTGGGAACCGGATGAGGGAATTTATGTATGTATGTGGGGGTCAAAGTACGTTTGCCCCAAAGGCATCTCCATATTTTTCATTAATCAATGGCAGGATAACGGACAGGGGCTGAGGTGGGATGCGAGCACCAGGGGGTGCGGGGCCCCATTCTCCCCGATCCCAGTAAATGCCACTGAACTCATTACGCGCCCACGCAAAGCCCCGCCCACGATTCCGGTGGTTCTAGCTAAGGAAGAAGGGTGCCCTAAAACCAGTAAGGGACCCGGGAATGGTTTGGTACTGGTCCCCACAGACCAGATACTATTTCAGGGGGTACATTACGCGGTGGCCTCGGTGATTTTAAATCTCACCGAGGTACGGTTACCAGAGTGGTGCCCCAAAAAGACGGAACAGTTATATCAGGTCCTGTTGACCAAGATGTTCAGACAATTTTACGAATTCGATTTCGCGGAAATTGATAAAACAAGTTTGTACACCGCACCACATGAAGTTTTTGATCAGGTGGGGAGGCAAAGAAGGGGTGTTGTGAACGACGCGTTCACTGCTTTCAACACAGGTACATCTGTGGTCAACGCTCTAGACAGCGTGGAGCTGCAGACCCAGATTAATGGCTTAAAAACGCAATTAAAAGACATTCTCACAGATGAAAATAAGGTGGTTGGGTCGGGTTTACACGAGGATCAAGCCATGACTCTCCATTTAAAAGAAATAATAGCTGAACTAGAGAAACACGCGAGAACGGTAAATGCCCTGATTAGGGAAGATCGGAATGCATCCTATCAAGCTGCGCAGAACGAGGTGTGCATGCTTTACGGGGCGTGGTTACTGGGCGAGAGCCGCAGTAATTTGGAGGATTTAAAACAAGGTTTGGTCCCGTCCTGGATAAGTAACAAACACCTGCGGGCGCTCCACCCTTTTCAGAACGCATTAAGCCCGTGCCAGCTCAGGCTAGCTTCAGAAGCATACCCAGTCCCCGTGGACTGCGGACGATCAAACCATACTATCATGGGTATAGTACTACGTATGCCGGTTTTGGGCGACACAGCAAAGCCCGCCCCGGTGTATCGGGTAGAGAACATTGGTGTCATTCAGGCGGGAGCCCACATTCGCTATGCAGCGGTTCCACCCTACGTCATCCGCTGGGAGCAAACGATGACAGGTACAGATCTCTCTGGTTGTCGTGGCAGGGGAGCACACATAATACTGTGTCCCCAGCACTTGAATGCCTTTTTAACACCACAGTGCGGGTTCAGAACGGCTGGCGCCAAGTCCATGAATTGCACCATGGAGGCAATGGCACAAGATCATGTGCCTCCACAGGTAGCATACATCGGGGGTGGAACATATTGTGTTACCACTGCAGCGCAACACTACCAGCATGGAAACCGTAGCCGGTGTCCGGTGAGTGACAGCAGTTTCTGTTTCAAACCCAGGGCGGAAGTTCAAGTAGCACAACAGCGAATTGTCCCAATCCCTGAACCATCCACGGTTCATCTCACCGTAAAAGAGAACTTCACCGACCTGCAGCGATTCGTCGCGCATTTCGGATACCTCATTCCCCCTCTCCCTGAACACCTCACCAAGCTTTTAAAACCCGTCGCGGTGTCACAAAAACATTTTTACACACTAGAGCAGAAAACTGTCGAAATAGGGACGGACATTCTGGACATAGTAATTCCACCGTGGTGGAATCTGTTCACCAACATTGAAGTGCCTTCATGGATTAGAATAGCCCCCCACATTTTAGTTGTATGCCAAGTGTTTATTGTGGTATACTTATTGGTCGTACATTGTAAGAGAGGCAAACGCCTCACCAAGAACGAAAACACGGGAGAGTGGCGAGAACGTTACGTGCGCGTGCACGATGAAAGCACCGTGTAATCGGAAAATGGCGTCACTCCCGTTTGCCACGTGCGCCTCGGAAGTGTTGTAATCGATCGTGATTTTTCAGAAACTGTAATTACGTTTGGAACTCGACATGTTTTAAGAGTTGGTTTTGATTATTTTGGTGATGGTGTTAGTGTTGAATATGATTGTTTGGTTTTGTTTTGTTTTTCTTTCCCTAAATAAAAAAATGTGAATATACAGGTGATACGAGAGGCATCGGCCTGGTTACGTCTGGAAGGAAAACAAGTGGTGTAAGTTTAAAGGCAAATAATGCCTGCGGTGTTATAAGAATGTAATTTTCCTGGGAAATAAGGACGACGCAAAGACCCTAGATAGTTTAAGTTATGGGGAATATTTTTTCTGGATCTGGAGAAATCGAGATAATATTGCTCACCACAGTATTTTTGATACGATAAGTGGAGTTATTCGCATCAACAGGAGGGACTGTAGAATTCGCAATATATCGCGATTTTATAAATAAGGAGAAAACACATAGTTTCGTTCAAACAGTTTTATTTCAGCAGAATGCTGTCAGGTTTTCAAAGTGGACACAAGCAGCCTGTAAAATGGCCGCCACGCCTCGTGGCAGAACATTCTAGACCTTTCGATAAGCAGACAAGATGGCGTTCCAATAAACATTTGTGCGAGATCGATCAAGACTCAGCACATTTGAGATAATACACGAGACAGTATGGGTTTGCAGTATACACATAAATACTGAAATCGGTCTCCCAGGTGCGAATAAGGGCTATTGTACCAAGTGATCAAGAACCCATCCAAAGACATTAATATGCAAAATCCCCACGACTCTACGATGAGAGAGCCGTTTGCGGGTAGTTACAGAAAACATTTGGAAGCCCCAAAACCCCTCCAGGGAGAATACTGACCGGTTACACATTGGAAAAGTATTAACAGATACTCAGACAGTTACGAGTATCCCCGAAACCCATTAATATGGAGATCACCCTATACAAGAAATTTGAGCGCCAAAACCCTAACAAAAGAAAAGACATTAAGGTTGGGCGGGAAAAGAAGAATGTTCGCACAATAACTGTAAGCTGCAACCGTCCATCTTTCTCTTATCCTTTCGACTCCTTGCCGCTTGCCTCGTGTCTCTGCCTCTTGCAGCTTTTAAAGACTGTTGAACTTTACGATCCGCCAGCATCAGCCTCGTGGCTGGCCGCGAAGATCTGTGTGGAACTGGGCTGTGAAGCCTTGAAACGTGCACGCCATCCCGAGAAGTCGGTACACGGTGTTGGAATTGGAGGCCCAAGATGAGATGAGATGAGATGAGATGAGAAGAGAAGAAGACGACCATATGTATCGCCACGGTCAGTAAGCCCCGACCGCGCCTGTAGGTCGAAGAGACACTTTCCTTGCCCAGGAAGACTATTTTTCGAATTTTATCGCATCAGGGAAACGAGGAACGAACGACGCATCGTAAATGGGGGCACACATTACAGTTATCCACAGGAAGACACTTTTTTGAGTATAGTCGGAACTCCGAGGACAACACAGATCTTCATGACAGCAGACGGTCCAGCCTGCTAGCCGGAGCAGAAACGAGTAAACAAGTGGGGTACAGAGACCCCTGATCAACACGTGGGTGATCAGGTGCTGTGGTAAAAACATCCGAGCAGAGTTTCCGGAATTCTCCGAGTTATCACGAGTGGTGAGCATGAGTCTCGATCCTACAAATCTAATTTAGAGCAGGTATTGATAGGGGAGGGTTTAAGTTTTAAGGATAACTGTAATGTGTGCCCCCATTTACGATGCGTCGTTCATTCCTCGTTTCCCTGAAATTAGTTACATAACTGCGTGTAAGATTGTACTGTCATTAATCTGTGCTTATGACATGTATTTCGTAATCTTGAATAATATGCAATAAAGATTTTCCATTTCGTACCATTCAACCGGGTCTACCTGAGTTTTCTCTCCATTATTGCTCTCGCATCTAAGTCCAGTGTCAGAACCGTAAGGGCGAGTGGGTCGAACCACTCACAGGTGTCTAGTGCTCCCAGACTGGCTGGAGACCAGAACAGGCAACAAGGCCTAACCTCGCATGAGCACCCAGGCTGAGCACAGAGCCACACGGGTCAGAAACCCTTACAAGGCCCAGGTGCTGTTACAAGCTCGAGTGCAGTTACAAGCAGAACTCATTCAAAGAAAGTCCAATCATTGAGGCGCCTGATTCTTTGCACCTTCCCAAAGAGTTTAGAATCATGTGGGGGGGGGGGGTGATTTGGGCATATCTTTCCCCACATTACTACACTTCAAAGGTACTTCAATGTTTGTAAAGCGCTTTGGGACGCCCTGAGTTCGTGAAAAGCTCTGTATCAATGTCGGTGTTTTTTTTGCAAAGGTTCGAACAGCAAGTTCAAAATTCGCGGGCAAAATGAGGGCTCGTCCGGGATTTGAACCCGGGACCTCTCGCAAATTTCAATCAATAACCCCGAAGCGAGAATCATACCCCTAGACCAACGAGCCAACTGATAGACATGAGTGGAGAAAAGAGGTAATCATTGTATAACCATGTTTTGTGTGTTGTTGTTCTTGATGAGCACAGCACGTGAGACCGAGTCATTGAATTTGCCTTTTCGACCTATCTTCTGAACCGCCGACCGGGCCCACACCTACAGTTAATGAGCTGTAGTTGAGATATTGGATGGGATAAAAATTGATAAAGAGGAGATAATGGAAAGGCTGGCTGTATTTAATTAGAAAAGTCACCAGGACCAGATGAAATGCATCCAAGGATGCTGAGGGAAGTAAAGGTGTAAATTACGGAGGGACTCGCCATAATCTTCCAATACTCATTGGATATGGGGTTGCGCCGGGTAACGCCTCCGAATCGAAAAACAAATACAAATTACCTGGTGTCTGCGGACTTCGGACTCTTGCCGCCCTGGCCCTGCTGGCGTACGTTTGCATAATGGCCCACGGATCCCAGGGGCGCACACGGTTCGCCAGCATCCATGGGATCACGTGGGCCAGACCAAACAAACAAAAAGGGGGATTCCTATGAGGCTAATTGATGGAACAGTTCATTGCATAAAGATAATTCAAATTCGTGAGACGAGTAATAATTGCTTTAATCAACGTTGATAAACCCGCTACTTTCTGTTACAGATTTCGGTCACAGACTCCCTTTGCGGGACACTTGTTCCGGGTTTCATTTTACAAACTGGGTGAGTTCGCTGATCGCAGGGAGACAGGAGGAGCCTCAGCGGCCCCACAGTGAGCATGTGGAATAGACCACGTTAGGGGTGTGTGGGGGCATCAGTGACATTTTTTGTAAAGGACAGCGGATGAGAAGGACTGAGAGCTTTCAGTGTGGGACAGAAGCTGTTTAAAGTGAGGCAACACATTGCCGATCAGCACAGAGGCAGCACAGAGGCAGTTCACTGACTCAGTACCTCTCTGCTGCTGGTATAAAGCCGGCGGTTTCCGCAGTGCAGCGGTTAGCACGTTCGAGCCCGGGTGGAAAATATATTTTTAAACTTGCTGTGGTGAACAAACAGAGGTGAATGTATTCTCCTGTCAAAAGGGCCACAGCGGCTTTTCCCTTATTCTTTAATTGCTCTTTATTTCACTTCACTGAATAGATAACTTTGAGTGAGAGAAAACTGATCCACAGTGAGGCCCATTTCATCTTTTGTTCCCTTTTAAACACTGGAATCTCCGAATCCCTGAAGTTCAGCAATGTAATCCATTAATCTGCAGGGTGGCCGTCAATAAGAAGCCTTTTCTGTCTGGATCCGGTAGAGGAGCTGGTTTAAGGCTCAAGGTTGCCGCTACTGTCGATAGATTTTTGTTGGGTAAGGGTATTAAGGGTTACGGAAACAAAACGGGTAGATGATGAGAAGATACTGATCAACCCTGATCTAATTGAATGGCGCAACAGGCTCGAGGGGCTGAATAGCCTCCTCCTGTTCCTATGGAGTCGCTGCAATGCACCCGAGTGCTGGAGGGTTTTCGGTGTGTAATGGTTATCGCATTCCGCTAACACACGAAAACGCAACGGTTGAAAAGTGGGGACAGGCAACTTAATGCCTTTTCCCCATTCAACTTTAGTAAATATGAAAACTGGAATAATTTGCATGTTTGTTTAGATACAAATAAAACACGCATTGTCAGGCGAATTATGCCATTCAAATGGCAGATTTACAGTGAGTGAAGTTATTCTCAATGATATTTCCCATCCAGACTGTTGATAGTTTTGTCAGCCTAATACAGCAGCTCAAACTAATACAGCAACTCAAACTAATGCAGCACCTCAAACTAATACAGCAACTCAAAATAATACAGCACCTGAAACTAATGCAGCACCTGAAACTAATACAGCACCTCAAACTAATACAACACCTCAAACTAATGCAGCACCTGAAACTAATACAGCACCTCAAACTAATACAACACCACACACTAATGCAGCACCTCAAACAAATACAACACCTCAAACTAATGCAGAACCTCAAACTAATACAACACCTCAAACTAAATCAACACCTCAAACTAATATAGCACCTGAAACCAAGACAGCACGTCAAACTAATACAACATTTCAAGATAATCCAGCCCCTCCAGCTAATCCAGCCCCTGCAGCGAATGCAGCATCTCAAACCTTATTAAAAATAAAGAATGTCAGAAGTGGGATTAGATACCGCATCTCTAGAGAAGACTGCAACCTGAACACAGCGCCTTAGACCGCGCAGCCATCTGACTATTTGCGTGTTCCCTGTAGATTGATTTTGAACGAATAACTGTGTTCGTGTCTTGTCACCTTAATTAATTGATGGCATCAGGCTCTTCTCTCCCTGACTCTGGGGAAACAGTGAGACAGACTTTCGAGCAAGAATAAATGGAGAACTAACAAGGCAACGGAATACACAATGAATTGTAGCACCCTAGGAAGGACAGCGGATCAGAGGGAACTTGGTGTGCATGTATATAGATCCCTGAAGGCAGCAGGACAGGTAGATAAGGTGGTAAAAAAGGCATATGGGATACTTGCCTTCATTAGACCAGGCATAGAATATAAGAGCAGGGAGGTTATGATGGAGCTGTACAAAACGCTAGTTAGGCCACAGCTGGAATACTGTGTGCAGTTCTGGTCGCCACACTATAGGAGGGATGTGATTGCATTGGAGAGGGTGCAGAGGAGATTCACCAGTATGTTACCTGGGCTGGAGCGCTTCAGCTATGAAGAGAGACTGGACAGGCTAGGGTGGCTTTCCTTAGAGCAGAGAAGGCTGAGGGGGGACCTGATTGAGGTGTACACAATTATGAGGTGCATAGATAGGGTAGATGCGAAGGAACGTTTCCCCTTAGTCGAGGGGTCAATAACCAGGGGGTATAGTTTCAAGGTAAGGGGCAGGAGGTTTAGTGGAGATTTGTGGAAAAACCTTTTCACCCAGAGGGTAGTTTGAATCTGGAACTCACAGCCTGAAAGGGTGGTAGAGGCAGGAATCCTCAGAGCATTCACGAAGCATTTAGATGAAAACTTGAAACGTCATAGCATACAATGCTACGGACCAAGTGCTGGAAAATGGGATTAGAATAGACAGGGCTTGATGGCTGGCCCAGACACGATGGGCCGAAGGGCCTCTTTCTGTGCTGTATAACTCTATGACTCTAATGTATTCTGTCCAGTGACCAGTCCTATGAATTTTAACAAAAGTTGCCCATGCTTTCATACGCAATGAACATTTTAAACCAGGTTTTTAAAATACAATGGGTAACAGTTCATTGCAGACAACGGGCAAAATGCGTTATTGAAGTGTGTTTCGACTTTCTTTCATTCTGTACTTTATGCTTATCGGTTATTTAATGTTGATTGCAAAAGATTCAACTGCAAGTTAAATAGTGGCCGGCAAAACGAGCGCTCGTTTGGGATTTCATCCGCGGACTTCTCGGAAATTTAATAACGACTGAAGCGAGAATCGTATCCCGAAAACGCCGGTGAGGAGCTAACCATTGTAAAACCATTTTGTGTGTGCGACTATTTTTGATGATCAGAGCACTTGAGACCGAGACAGTGTCTTTGCCTTTTCGATCTGTGTTCTGAAGCGCCGCCAGGTCCCACTCACAACAGTTAATGAGCTGTTAGGACATTAATGCATCCAGGCTGCAGGAGGCTACACCAGGCGCAGCAGAGGAGTCTCTGCATTAGTTCTGCGTGGAAACAGTATTTTTTCCCTTCTCTCTTCCTCTTCTCTATATCCCTGTGCTTTTATTTCTCTATTTCTACCCCGGTCTCAGTTTCCTGAATCATAACATGGTGAGGACATTTTTAGAGACGCGCTTTTTTATTACTTATTGAAAGGACACCCAGACGGACCGATTGAAACTGCAATTTGAATCCTGTCGCTGACCTTGTTTTTTCCGATTAATCTGTGTTGTTCTGCTTCCACATTCTCAATGAGAAAGCTCCCAGCCTCAATTTTGAAATAAAATAAGGCCCACCTCTTAAGTTAGCGACATAAGAGGGGAGATTTCCTAAATCAGCCCCAACTTTCCCCAAATCCTACTTACAGTACCGCAACCAAAACTGTGTCCTATATGGGAAATATCATTGAAAATTACTTCATCACTGTAACGCTGCCATTTGAATGGCTGAATTCACCTGTCCATGCGTATTTTATTTATACTGAACCAAACATGCAAATTATTCCAGTTTTCATATTTACTAAACTTGAATGGAGAAAAGGCATTAAACTGTGTCTACCCACATTCGAACCGTTGAGTTTTGGTGTGTTAGCGGAATGCGATAACCACGACACACCAGAAACCCTCCAGCACTCGGGTGCATTGCAGCGACTCCATAGGAACAGGAGGAGGCTATTCAGCCCCTCGAGCCTGTTGCGCCATTCAATTAGATGAGAGCTGGTCTGTATTTTCATTTCCTCTACCCGCTTTGTTTCCGTAACCCTTAATACCCTTACCCAACACAAATCTATTGGCAGTAGCGGCAATCTTGAGCCTTAAAACCGCTGCACTTACGGATCTGGACAGGAAAGGCTTCGTACTGACGGCCACCCTGCAGATTAATGAATTACATTTCTGAACTTCAGGGCTTCAGAGATTCCAGGGTTTAAAAGGGAACAAAAGATGAAATGGGCCTCACTTTGGATCAGTTTTCTCTCACTCAAATGTATCTGCTTTGTGAAGTTAAATAAAGAACAATCAAAGAATAAGGGAGAAGCCGCTGTAGCCTTATTGACAGGAGAATAAACTAGCCATACATCTCTGACGTTTCTCAGGTCTAACGAAGGGTAATCGACTTGAAACGTTCACCCTGATACTGTATCCACATATACTGCCTGAACTCTTGAGAATTTACAGCATTTTCTGTTTGAATTTCAGATTTACAGCATCTGCAGTATTTTTCAATTGTCAGTTGTTCGTTCACAGCAAGTTTAAACATAAATACGATAGCAAAATACTGCGGATGCTGGAAATCCAAAACAACAACAGAAAACGTTGGAAAAACTCAGCAGGCCAGGCAGCATCCGTGGAGAGAAAAACAGAGTTTAAGTTTCAGGTCGAAGACCTTTCGTCAGAACTGGAAATGAGCCATAATGTTCCCGCCCGGGCTCGAATCGGGGACTTTTCGCGTGTAAAGCGAGCGTGATAACCACTACACTACGGGAACCGCTGTGTGCATGCTTTCGATATGCGGGGACTGACCAGTGCACTCCCTCTGTGCTGATTGGTTCACCTTAAACAGCATCACTCAATATAATGACTGAGCTCATAAATATCAGGCGCAGTGCAGTCTGGCCAACGTCAGCCCCTCCTTTCTTATTCAACAGAGGAAGAAGAGACATGAACGGGAGTCAGACGCCACAACCTTTAATTAAAGGCACAAATACGAGTAACACATACTTCCAAATCGTTTCACTGAAAAATTCTTTCACTTGATGCAAAATCTGACTGCGTTGAATCTGAAAATGAGCACCGTGGGATATTTTGTTCACTGTTGATTCTATTCTCTGTAAGCAGTGCTGCAGAGGCTTCCGTAGTGTAGCGGTTATCTCGTTCGCTTCCCACGCGAAAAGTACCCGGTTCCAGCCCGGGCGGCAACATTATATTCCTCAGGTTTTTATTCTGTGCAGTGACCAGTCCTGTTAATTTTAACAAAATTTGTCCCAGATTTCTGCTTTCAGAAGCAATGAACATTTTAAACGAGATTCCTAAAATACAATGATTGCAATGAGATATGGTTAAAAGTTCAGTAACAAGGGCAACATGCGTTATTGAAGTGTCTTTCGCCTTTCTTTCATTTTGTAAATTGTGGTAATCGGTTATTTAATGCTGATTGCAAAAGATTCAATTGCAAGTTGAATAGTGGCCGGCAAAACGAGCGCTCGCTTGGGATTTGAACCGCGGATTTCTTTAAAATTTAAACAAACACCGAAGCGAGAATCGGACCCCGAGAACGCAGGTTCAAACCTAGCCGAGTGAGGAGCTATCATTGTAAAACCATTTTGTTTGTGTGGCTGTTCTTGATGATCAGAGCACTTGAGACCGAGACAGTGTCTTTGCCTTTTCGACCTGTCTTCTGAAGCGCCGCCCGGGCCCACTCCTACAGTTAATGAGCTGTGGTTGAGATATTGGCTGGGATAACAATTGATAAAGTTTACTGGAAAGGCTGGCTGTATTTAAGTCCATAAGTCACCAGGACCAGTAGAAATGCATCCGAGGACGCTGATGGAAGTAAAGGTGGAAATTGTGAAGGTACTGGACATAATCTTCCAATACACATTGGATACTGGGGTGGTGCCAGACGACTGAGGTATTGCAAATGTTACACCCTTTTTCAAAGAAGTGTATAAGGTTAAACCCAGCAACTACAGGTCAGTCAGCTTAACGTCGGTAGTGAGGAAGCTTTTAGAAAGGATAATCCTGGACAAAATGATCAGTCACGTGGACAAGTGTGGATTAATTAAGGTAAGTCTGCACGAATTATTTAAAGTCATATCGTCTTTTACCAACTTGATTGAATTTTTTGATGATGTGAAAGAGAGGGTTGGTGAGGGAAATGCGGTTTCTATGGTGTACATGGACTTCCAAAAGGCATTTGATAGAGTGCCACATAACAGGCTTGCCAGCAAAGTTGACGCCCATGGAATAAAAGGGACAGTGGCAGCATGGATGCGAAATTGACTAAAGGACAGGAAACAGAGTAGTAGTGCTGTAGCGGTTGTGTTTCGAACTGGAGGATGGTATACAGTGGTGTTCCCCAGAGGTTGGTACTAAGACCACGGCCCTTCTTAATATATATTGATGTTTGGAGTTAGGTGTCCAGGGCACAATTTCAAAATTTGCAGATGATATAAAATTTGGGAGTGCAGTGAACAGCGAGGAGGATAGTGATAGTCTTCAAGAGGACATGGGCGGATATGTGGCAGATAAAGTTAAACGCAGAAAAGTGAGAAGTGATACATTTTGGTAGGAAGAATGAGGAGAGGCAAAATAAACTAAAGGATACATTTCCAAACTGGGTGCAGGAACAGAAAGACCTGGGGGTATATGTGCACAAATCGTTCAAGGTGGCAGGACAGGTTGAGAAATCAGTTTAAAAAGCTTACGGAATGCTGGGCTTTATAAATAGAGGCATAGAGTACAAAAGCAAGGATGTTATGATGAACCTTTCTAAAACACTGGTTCGGCCACAACTGCCGTAATCATGTTCCAGAAAATGTTATTCTGTTCAATAACCGGTCCTGCTAAATTTAACAAAAGTTGCCTCAGGTTCCTGGTTTCATAAGCAACGAACATTTTAAACCAGACTCCTGAAATAAAATGGGCCTGAAAATTGCGATCGGAAGCTTGCCGCCGGGAAACGGCTCCGAATCGAAAAACGAATACGAATTACCTGGTGTCTCCGGAGCTTCGGACTCTTGCCGCCCCGGGCCTGCTGGCGCACGCCTGCATGAAGGCCCAAGGATCCCAGGGGCGCACACGGTGCGCCAGCATCCCTGGGATCACGTGGGCCAGACGAACCAATCAAAAAGGGGGATTCCTATGAGGCTATTGGGGATCCGTTTACATACGGAATCCCCATAAGCATAATCGAAATCTCCAAATAAATAACATTTCACACCACGGAAATAAAAATAAATGATCACTTGTTCAAACTTAATGAATTTAATTTTATGAAATATAAATTTGAACATTTTAAAAAGCCAAAATTTACCTAAACTAAATTTAAATGTATGTATAAGTTTAAATCATTAAAAAAAATTATTTTAACATTGATTTTAACTCGTACACTGGTAAAAGAAGGCCTTACGCCTGCTATTACCAGGTGTAAGGGTTTCCTGGGCATTCGCTGGGAAGTAGTTAGCCCAACTCTGCACCAGCAAAGTGATGTTGTAGCAGATGCGCTGGATCTGTCCAAGCGAAACTTGACATATCGCAAGTTCTGGGTTTTCGGGCGTGCGGAAACCTGGAACTTGCGAGGTCGTTGTGAAGGCTTACGAGAGCCTACGCTGTGCATTCGCTGTCGGAAGCAACATAAAATCCGGGCCATGGTGTAAATGAGATATGCATAGCAGTTCATCACATAGAAAGCACAATATACGTTATTGAAGTATCTTTAGCATTTCATTCGTTCTGTAAATTAAGATTATCGGTTAATTAATGCTAATTAAAACATTTGTTTACATTAGATGCATGTAAGTAATTTTAACAAGTTAGTTTAAATTAATAAAAAACTTTGTTCTAAAAGTTATTCCCCTGACCGGGAATCAAACCCGGGCTGCGGCAGTGAGAGCGCCGAATCCTAACCACCAGACTACCAAGGAACACGTTTGGAAAAGGATGCGACAATTGTAAATAGAATGGGTCAATCCGTATTGGATATAAATTCATCTTTGAATGTTTACATCTAAAAGCATTTCATGACTCTGCGGCTTACAAATCTATTTACAGGTACCTGAAATATTTTGTCATTTATTGGGGTGCATCTATCTTCATTCGAAAGCTCATTAAAATGTTCCAACCTCTTCTGTTTCCCTCATACCGGCTGTACCACAGCCACAAATCAACTGTGATCTCACACGGTGCGCTGGCGTCTTCCAGTTCTATATATGTAGATAGAGAATTAATGACGAAAGGTCATCGGCCTAAAGATTGCACAGACATATAAAAATATTTGTAAGAGACATGAAATTCATTTACATGTAACATAAGACAGAAAATACTTGTATTTCTATTTCTATAGCATTGTGCACTCAACATCGAGTTCAACAATTTCAGACCATAACCTCTGCTCCTATTTTTTCAGATGGCAGCTGTTGATGATTCTGCCATTCCCATTTACACCTCCTCTAGACCCATCTCTCCTACCTTTACTTGTCCCATTACCATCTCCTTTTGCCTCGCACCTTCATCCCTTTTGTCATTTAATCTCTCCTGCCTTCCACCCTATCACAGACCTTCCCTTTCGTTGTTTCCTCCTCTCCCCCATTTGCTTAAAATCTGTTTCATCTCTAACTTATTCCAGTTCTGACGAAAGGTCATCGACCTGAAACGTTAACTCTGTTTCTCTCTCCACACATGCTGCCTGACCTGCTGAGTATTTCCAGCATTTTCTGTTTTTATGTCAGATTTCCAGCATCTGCAGTATTTCGCTATTGCATACTTGTATTTACTCCGAATAGACTGACATGTATTGCTAAATATAGCGACGGTGCAGTGCAACGTTCCCTCGTGGGTAGGATTCAGCGTTCTCTTGGATTTGATTCCAGGTCAGGGGAGTAACAGTTTTTAATTCAAGACCTGATAAAATAATTACATGCATTTCATGTGGAAAAAAAGAATCATTGATTGAAACATCATAAATTAATTCATAAAGTTCTTTTGTAGAACTTCAATCATTTATTTAGCCCTGAGCATGTGATGAACCTTTATCCCTCTCTCATTGTATTTTAGGAACCTTGGTTTAAAATGTTGAGTGTTTATGACACGCACCGAGCCCCAGAAAAGCCACTGTGAAAGTAGGAAACTGCTCGAAGTACACAACAGGGCGGGCAGCTTGTGAAAAACAATTAATCTTTTGGCGTGTAGACTTTTCACAGAAATGTAACCAGATTCGTGTGACAATATGAGCTGTGAGTGTGTGTACATGGGTGGCATGTTTCTATATAAAGTGAGTGTTTGTGTTCTGAGTGCGGTGCATTGAATGTCCTAGAGTCATAGAGTCATAACGGCACAGAAGGAGGCCATTCGACCCTTCGAGTCCGGCCCGGCTCTCTGTAGAGCAATCCAGTCAGTGCCATTCCCCTGCTCTATCCCTGCAGCCCTGCAAGTTCATTTCCCTCAAGTGCCTATCCAGTCTCCCCTTGTGTGTCAATTGTACATTTATTTTCTTGAGTTTTATCATAGACATCAGGTTATGAATATATAAATATCTGTGTCTGAAAGTGAGATTCTTCTGAATGGATTTTGGGTGTATCAGGGCGCTGGTGATGAATAAATGTGAGTGTATCTGTGTGTTATTTCTCAATGTATTTGTGTGCATCTGTGTTGTGTATAAATGTGTTTGCGTGGAATTTAAAAGTAAGACAGACATAAATAGCCAGAACATGCTTTTTGAATGAGACAGGTTCACCCAAATAAATGAATAAATAACACAGATGCATGTAAATATTGGATAAGTGCCTGAAGGAAATAAAATGTGCTGGGCTACGGGGAAAGGGCGGGGGAGTGGGACTAGCTGAAGTGCTCTTGCAGAGAGCCGGCGCGGGCTGGACGGGCCGAATGTCCTCCTTCTGTGCTGCACCCATTCTCTGATTCGATGGTGTAGATCTGTTAGTGGTTAAAGGCGACTACATTGGCTCACCACCACCTTAGGGATGGGCAATAAATTCTGGCCTTGCCAGCCAGACATACATCCCAGGAACGAATGTATAAAAATACATCTAATACAAGTTCTCATTGTTGTGAGGTAACAAGTAAGATATTAATTATCCAGACTGATAGGAGCTGTAAAAGTTCAGTGAGCCCGACGTGATCTGAACACGCAGCCTTCTAATCCGGAATCAGACGCGCTACCGTTGCGCCATGAGTTCGACACATGTTTTCTCTCCGTATTCAGGTTGATATATACAGAAGTATCATAGCTGTTCCCTGGTGGTCGAATGACACTCACCCGCTTTCAATTCTCAATCAAGGAATTCATCTTGACAGAAGATTTGGGAACAGTTCATTGCATAAAGATAATTCAAGTTTGTGAGACGAGTAATAATTGCTTTAATCACCGTTGATAAACCCGATACTTTCTGATACAGATTTCGGTCACAGATTCTCTTTGCGGGACACTTGTTCCGGGTTTAATTTTACAAACTGGGTGAGTTCGCTTATCGCGGGGAGACAGGAGGAGCCTCAGCGGCCCCACTGTGAAGGTGTGGAAGAGAACAGGTTAGGGGTGTGTGGGGGGATCAGTGACATTTTTTGTAAAGGGCAGCGGAGGAGAAGGACTGAGAGCTTTCAGTGTGGGACAGAATCTGTTTAAAGTCAGGCAACACATTGCCGATCAGCACAGAGGCAGATCACTGAGTTGGTTCCTCTCTGCTGCTGCTACAGAGCCGGCGGTTTCCGCAGTGTAGCGGTTAGCACGTTCGAGCCGAGGTAGAAAATATATTTTTAAACTTGCTGTGGCGAACAACCAGAGGTGAATGTATTCTCCTGTCATAAGGGCCACAGCGGCTTCTCCCTTATTCTTTAATTGCTCTTTATTTCACTTCACTGTATCGATAACTTTGAGTGAGAGAAAACTGATCCACAGTGAGGCCCATTTCATCTTGTTTTAAACACTGGAATCTCCGAATCCCTGAAGTTCAGAAATGTAATTCATTAATCTGCAGGGTGGCAGTCAGTACGAAGCATTTTCTGTCTGGATCCGGGAGTGCGGCTGGTTTCAGGCTCAAGATTGCCGCTACTGTCGATAGATTTGTGTTGGGTAAGGGTATTAAGTGTTAAGGAAACAAAACGGGTAGATGATGAGAAGATACAGATCAAGCCTCATCTAATTGAATGGCGCAACAGGCTCGAGGTGCTGAATAGCCTGCTCCTGTTCCTATTGAGTCGCTGCAATGCACCCGAGTGCTGGAGGGTTTCTGGTGTGTAGCTGGTTATCGCATTCCGATAATACACGAAAACTCAATGGTTCGAAAGTGGGTCGAGGCAATTTAATGCCTTTTCTACATTCAAGATGGCTAAATATGAAAACTGGAATAATTTACATGTTTGCTTAAGTAGAAAATAAAACACGCATTGTCAGGCCAATTATGCCATTCAAATGGCAGCTTTACAGTGAGTGAAGTAAATCTCAATGATATTTCCCATCCTGACTGTTGAACGTTTTGTCAGACTAATACAGCACCTCCAACTAATACAGCACCTCCAACTAATACAGCACCTCCAACTAATACAGCACCTCCAACTAATACAGCACCTCCAACTAATACAGCACCTCCAACTAATACAGCACCTCCAACTAATACAGCACCTCCAACTAATACAGCACCTCCAACCAATACAGCACCTCCAACTAATACAGCACCTCCAACTAATACAGCACCTCCAACTAATACAGCACCTCCAACTAATACAGCACCTCCAATTAATACAGCACCTCCAACTAATACAGCACCTCCAACTAATACAGCACCTCCAACTAATACAGCACCTCCAACTAATACAGCACCTCCAACTAATACAGCACCTCCAACTAATACAGCACCTCCAACTAATACAGCACCTCCAACTAATACAGCACCTCCAACTAATACAGCACCTCCAACTAATACAGCACCTCCAACTAATACAGCACCTCCAACTAATACAGCACCTCCAACTAATACAGCACCTCCAACTAATACAGCACCTCCAACTAATACAGCACCTCCAACTAATACAGCACCTCCAACTAATACAGCACCTCCAACTAATACAGCACCTCCAACTAATACAGCACCTCCAACTAATACAGCCCCTCCAACTAATACAGCCCCTCAGACTAATACAGCCCCTCAAACTAATACAGCCCCTCCGACTAATACAGCACCTCCGACTAATACAGCACCTCCGACTAATACAGCACCTCCGACTAATACAGCACCTCCGACTAATACAGCACCTCCGACTAATACAGCACCTCCGACTAATACAGCACCTCCGACTAATACAGCACCTCCGACTAATACAGCACCTCCGACTAATACAGCACCTCCGACTAATACAGCACCTCCACCTAATACAGCACCTCCAACTAATACAGCACCTCCAACTAATACAGCACCTCCAACTAATACAGCACCTCCAACTAATACAGCACCTCCAACTAATACAGCACCTCCAACTAATACAGCACCTCCAACTAATACAGCACCTCCAACTAATACAGCACCTCCAACTAATACAGCACCTCCAACTAATACAGCACCTCCAACTAATACAGCACCTCCAACTAATACAGCCCCTCAAACTGACACAGCCCCTCAAACTAATAAAGCAACTCAAACTAATACAGCACCTCAAACTAATACAGCACCTCAAACGAATACAGCACCTCAAACTAATACAGCCCCTCAAACTAATACAGCTCCTTAAACTAATAAAGCACCTCAAACTAATACACCTCCTCAAACTAATACAGCCACTCAAACTAATACAACACCTCAAACTAATACAGCAACTCAAACTAATATAACACCTCAAACTAATACAGTCCCTCAAACTAATACAGCTACTCAAACTAATGCAGCACCTCAAACTAATACAACACCTCAAACTAATGCAGCAACTCAAACTGATACAACACCTCAAACTAATACAGCAACTCAAACTAATGCAGCACCTCAAACTAATACTGCCCCTCAAACTAATACAGCTCCTCAAATTAATATAGTCCCTCAAACTAATACTGCCCCTGAAACTAATTCAGCCCCTCAAACTAATACACCCCTCAAACTAATACAGCCCCTCAAACTAATGAAGCACCTTAAACTAATACAGCACCTCAAACTAATACAGCCGCTCAAACTAATACAGCCCGTCAAACTATTACAACCCCTCAAACTATTACAGCCCCTCAAACTAATACAGCACCTCAAACTAATGCAGCAACTCAAACTAATACAGCACCTCAAACTAATGCAGCACCTCAAACTAATACAAAATCTCAAACTAATACAGCACCTCAACCTAATACAACACCTCAAACTAATACAGCACCTCAAATTAATGCAGCACATCAAACTAATACTGCACCTCAAACTAATGCAGCACCTCAAACTAATACAACACCTCAAACGAATACAGCCTCTCAAACTAATGCAGCACCTCAAACTAATAGAGCGCCTCAAACTAATACAACACCTCAAACGAATGCAAAACCTCAAACTAATACAACACCTCAAACTAATACAAGACCTCAAACTAATGCAGAGAGACCTGGGGGTGTATGTGCACAAATCGTTCAAGTTGACCGGACAGGTTGAGAAAGCAGTTTAAAAAGCTTACGGAATGCTGGGCTTTATAAATAGAGGCATAGAGTACAAAAGCAAGGATGTTATGATGAACCTTTATAAAACACTGGTTCGGCCACAACTGCAGTAATCATGTTCCAGAAAATGTTATTCTGTTCAATAACCGGTCCTGTTAAATTTAACAAAAGTTGCCCCAGATTCCTGGTTTCATAAGCAACGAACATTTTAAACCAGACTCCTGAAATAAAATGGGCCTGGAAATTGCGATCGGAAGCTTGCCGCCGGGTAACGGCTCCGAATCGAAAAACAAATACGAATTACCTGGTGTCTCCGGAGCTTCGGACTCTTGCCGCCCTGAGCCTGCTGGCGCACGCCTGCATAAAGGCCCAAGGATCCCAGGGGCGCACACGGTTCGCCAGCATCCCTGGGATCACGTGGGCCAGACCAACCAATCAAAAAGGGGGATTCCG
The DNA here is from genome assembly GCA_030390025.1 of Squalus acanthias. Lineage (NCBI taxonomy): Eukaryota > Metazoa > Chordata > Chondrichthyes > Squaliformes > Squalidae > Squalus > Squalus acanthias. The sequence goes on along the minus strand of JASTWF010000029.1, from coordinate 11,208,071 downwards.
ATGAGGCTATTGGGGATTCCATTTATACATGGAATCCCCATAAGCATAATCGAAATCTCCAAATAAATAACATTTCACACCACGGAAATAAAAATAAATGATCACTTGTTCAAACTTAATGAATTTAATTTTATGAAATATAAATTTGAACATTTTAAAAAGGCCAAAATTTACCTAAGCTAAATTTAAATGTATGTATAAGTTTAAATCATTAAAAACAATTATTTTAACATTTATTTTAACTGGTACACTGGTAAAAGAAGGCCTTACGCCTGGTATTACCAGGTGTAAGGGATTCCTGGTCATTCGCTGAGCAGTAGTTAGCCCAACTCTGCACCAGCAAAAGTGATGTTGCAGCAGATGCGGTGGATCTGTCCAAGCGAAACTTGACATATCGCAAGTTCTGGGGTTTCGGGCGTGCGGAAACCTGGAACTTGCGAGGTCTTTGTGAAGGCGTACGAGAGCCTACGCTGTGCATTCGCTGTCGGAAGCAAAATAAAATCCGGGCCGTGGTGTAAAATGAGATATGCATAGCAGTTCATCACATAGAAAGCACTATATACGTTACTGAAGTATCTTTAGTATTTCATTCATTCTGTAAATTAAGATTATCGGTTAATTAATGCTAATTAAAACATTTGTTCACATTAGATGCATGTAAGTAATTTTAACAAGTTAGTTTAAATTAATAAAAAACTTTGTTCTAAAAGTTATTTCCCTGACCGGGAATCGAACCCGGGCCGCGGCGGTGAGAGCGCCGAATCCTAACCACTAGACTACCAGGGAACACGGTCAAAAAAGGATGCGACAAATGTAAATAGAATGGGTCAATCTTAATTGGATACAAATTTATCTTTGAATGTTTACATCTAAAAGCATTTCATGACTCTGCGGCTTACAAATCTATTTACATGTACCTGAAATATTTTGCCATTTATTGGGGTGCATCTATCTTCATTCGAAATCTCATTAAAATGTTCCAACCTCTTCTGTTTCCCTCATACCGGCTGTACCACAGCCACAAATCAACTGTGATCTCACACGGTGCGCTGGCGCCTTCCAGTTCTATATATGTAGATAGAGAATTAATGACGAAGGATCATCGGCCTAAAGATTGCACATACATATAAAAATATTTGTAAGCAGCAGAGACATGAAATTCATTTACATGTAACATAAGACAGAAAATAATTGTATTTCTATTTCTATAGCATTCTGCACTCAACATCGAGTTCAACAATTTCAGACCATAACCTGTGCTCCTTATGTTTTCAGGTGGCAGCTGTTGATGATTCTGCCACACCCATTTACACCTCCTCTTGACCCATCTCTCCTACCTTTACTTGTCCCATTACCATCTCCTTTTGCCTCGCACCTTCATCCCTTTTGTCATTTAATCTCTCCTGCCTTCCACCCTATCACAGACCTTCCCTTTCGTTGTTTCCTCCTCTCCCCCATATGCTTAAAATCTGTTTCATCTCTAACTTATTCCAGTTCTGACGAAAGGTCATCGACCTGAAACGTTAACTCTGTTTTTCTCTCCGCAGATGCTGCCTGCCCTGCTGAGTGCTTCCAGCATTAGAGTTAGATATATTTCTTAAAGCTAAAGGTATCAAGGGATATGGGGAGAAGGCAGGTACAGGGTACTGAGTTTAGATAATCAGCCATGATCTCATCGAATGGCGGAGCAGGCTCGAGGGGCCGAATGGCCTACTCCTGTTCTATGTTTCTGTTTTTATGTCAGATTTCCAGCATCTGCAGTATTTCGCTATTGCATACTTGTATTTACTCCGAATAGACTGACATGTATTGCTAAATATTGCGACGGTGCAGTGCAACGTTCCCTCGTGGGTTGGATTCAGCGTTCTCTTGGATTTGATTCCAGGTCAGGGGAGTAACAGTTTTTAATTCAAGACCTGATAAAATAATTACATGCATTTCAATGGAAAATAAGAATCATTGATTAAAACATCATAAATTAATTCATAAAGTTCTTTTGTAGAACTTTAATCATTTATTTAAAATGAGCATGTGATGAACCTTTATCCCTATCTCATTATATTTTAGGAGCCTTGGTTTAAAATGTTGAGTGTTTATGACACACACCGAGCATCTAACACATCGAATAAAAGTTCTCATTGTTGTGAGTCAACAAATAAGATATTAATTATCCAGACTCATATGAGCTGTAAAAGAGCAATGACCCCGACGTGATTTGAACACGCAGCCATGTGATATGAAGTCAGACGCGCTACCGTTGCGCCACGAGGTCGAGATAGCTGTCTAGCCGTATTCAGGTTGATATATACACAAGTATCATAGCTGGTCGCTGGTGGTCGAATGACACTCATCCGCTTTCGATTCTCAATCAAAGAATTCATCTGGACATAAGATTTGGGAACAGTACATTGCATAAAGATAATTCAAGTCTGTGAGACGATTAATAATTGTTTTAATCACCGTTGATAACCCCGCTACTTTCTGTTAGAGATTTCGGTCACAGACTCTCTTTGCGGGACACTTGTTCCGGGTTTAATTTTACAAACTGGGTGAGTTCGTTGATCGCGGGGAGACAGGAGGAGCCTCAGCGGCCCCACTGTGAGGGTATGGACGAGAACACGTTCGAGGCGTGTGGCGGGATCAGTGACATTTTTTGTAAAGGGCAGCGGAGGAGAAGGACTGAGAGCTTTCAGTGTGGGACAGAAGCTGTTTAAAGTGAGGCAACACATTACCGATCAGCACAGAGGGAGTTCACTGAGTTGGTTCCTCTCTGCTGCTGCTACAGAGCCGGCGGTTTCCGCAGTGCAGCGGTTAGAACGTTCGAGCCGGGGTGAAAAATATATTTTTAAACTTGCTGTAGTGAACAACCAGAGGTGAATGTATTCTCCTGTCATAAGGGCCACAGCGGCTTCTCCCTTATTCTTTAATTGCTCTTTATTTCACTTCACTGAATCGATAACTTTGAGTGAGAGAAAACTGATCCACAGTGAGGCCCATTTCATCTTGTTTTAAACACTGGAATCTCCGAATCCCTGAAGTTCAGAAATGTAAATCATTAATCTGCAGGGTGGCCGTCAGTACGAAGCCTTTTCTGTCTGGATCCGGGAGTGGAGCTGGTTTCAGGCTCAAGATTGCCGCTACTGTCGATAGATTTTTGTTGGGTAAGGGTATTAAGGGTTAAGGAAACAAGGCGGGTCGATGAAGTGAAGATACAGATCAAGCCTCATCTAATTGAATGGCGCAACAGGCTCGAGGTGCTGAATAGCCTGCTCCTGTTCCTATTGAGTCGCTGCAATGCACCCGAGTGCTGGAGGGTTTCTGGTGTGTCGCTGGTTATCGCATTCCGATAATACACGAAAACTCAATGGTTCGAAAGTGGGTCGAGGCAATTTAATGCCTTTTCTACATTCAAGATGGCTAAATATGAAAACTGGAATAATTTACATGTTTGCTTAAGTAGAAAATAAAACACGCATTGTCAGGCGAATTATGCCATTCAAATGGCAGCTTTACAGTGAGTGAAGTAAATCTCAATGATATTTCCCATCCTGACTGTTGAACGTTTTGTCAGACTAATACAGCACCTCCAACTAATACAGCACCTCCAACTAATACAGCACCTCCAACTAATACAGCACCTCCAACTAATACAGCACCTCCAACTAATACAGCACCTCCAACTAATACAGCACCTCCAACTAATACAGCACCTCCAACTAATACAGCACCTCCAACTAATACAGCACCTCCAACCAATACAGCACCTCCAACTAATACAGCACCTCCAACTAATACAGCACCTCCAACTAATACAGCACCTCCAACTAATACAGCACCTCCAACTAATACAGCACCTCCAACTAATACAGCACCTCCAACTAATACAGCACCTCCAACTAATACAGCACCTCCAACTAATACAGCACCTCCAACTAATACAGCACCTCCAACTAATACAGCACCTCCAACGAATACAGCACCTCCAACTAATACAGCACCTCCAACTAATACAGCACCTCCAACTAATACAGCACCTCCAACTAATACAGCACCTCCAACTAATACAGCACCTCCAACTAATACAGCACCTCCAACTAATACAGCACCTCCAACTAATACAGCACCTCCAACTAATACAGCACCTCCAACTAATACAGCACCTCCAACTAATACAGCACCTCCAACTAATACAGCACCTCCAACTAATACAGCACCTCCAACTAATACAGCACCTCCAACTAATACAGCCCCTCCAACTAATACAGCCCCTCAAACTAATACAGCCCCTCAAACTAATACAGCACCTCCGACTAATACAGCACCTCCGACTAATACAGCACCTCCGACTAATACAGCACCTCCGACTAATACAGCACCTCCGACTAATACAGCACCTCCGACTAATACAGCACCTCCGACTAATACAGCACCTCCGACTAATACAGCACCTCCGACTAATACAGCACCTCCGACTAATACAGCACCTCCGACTAATACAGCACCTCCGACTAATACAGCACCTCCGACTAATACAGCAGCTCCGACTAATACAGCACCTCCAACTAATACAGCACCTCCAACTAATACAGCACCTCCAACTAATACAGCACCTCCAACTAATACAGCACCTCCAACTAATACAGCACCTCCAACTAATACAGCACCTCCAACTAATACAGCACCTCCAACTAATACAGCACCTCCAACTAATACAGCACCTCCAACTAATACAGCACCTCCAACTAATACAGCACCTCCAACTAATACAGCACCTCCAACTAATACAGCCCCTCAAACTGACACAGCCCCTCAAACTAATAAAGCAACTCAAACTAATACAGCACCTCAAACTAATACAGCACCTCAAACTAATACAGCACCTCAAACTAATACAGCCCCTCAAACTAATACAGCTCCTTAAACTAATAAAGCACCTCAAACTAATACACCTCCTCAAACTAATACAGCCACTCAAACTAATACAACACCTCAAACTAATACAGCAACTCAAACTAATATAACACCTCAAACTAATACAGTCCCTCAAACTAATACAGCTACTCAAACTAATGCAGCACCTCAAACTAATACAACACCTCAAACTAATGCAGCAACTCAAACTGATACAACACCTCAAACTAATACAGCAACTCAAACTAATGCAGCACCTCAAACTAATACTGCCCCTCAAACTAATACAGCTCCTCAAATTAATATAGTCCCTCAAACTAATACTGCCCCTGAAACTAATTCAGCCCCTCAAACTAATACACCCCTCAAACTAATACAGCCCCTCAAACTAATGAAGCACCTTAAACTAATACAGCACCTCAAACTAATACAGCCGCTCAAACTAATACAGCCCGTCAAACTATTACAACCCCTCAAACTATTACAGCCCCTCAAACTAATACAGCACCTCAAACTAATGCAGCAACTCAAACTAATACAGCACCTCAAACTAATGCAGCACCTCAAACTAATACAAAATCTCAAACTAATACAGCACCTCAACCTAATACAACACCTCAAACTAATACAGCACCTCAAATTAATGCAGCACATCAAACTAATACTGCACCTCAAACTAATGCAGCACCTCAAACTAATACAACAGCTCAAACTAATACAGCCTCTCAAACTAATGCAGCACCTCAAACTAATAGAGCGCCTCAAACTAATACAACACCTCAAACGAATGCAAAACCTCAAACTAATACAACACCTCAAACTAATACAAGACCTCAAACTAATGCAGAGAGACCTGGGGGTGTATGTGCACAAATCGTTCAAGTTGACCGGACAGGTTGAGAAAGCAGTTTAAAAAGCTTACGGAATGCTGGGCTTTATAAATAGAGGCATAGAGTACAAAAGCAAGGATGTTATGATGAACCTTTATAAAACACTGGTTCGGCCACAACTGCAGTAATCATGTTCCAGAAAATGTTATTCTGTTCAATAACCGGTCCTGTTAAATTTAACAAAAGTTGCCCCAGATTCCTGGTTTCATAAGCAACGAACATTTTAAACCAGACTCCTGAAATAAAATGGGCCTGGAAATTGCGATCGGAAGCTTGCCGCCGGGTAACGGCTCCGAATCGAAAAACAAATACGAATTACCTGGTGTCTCCGGAGCTTCGGACTCTTGCCGCCCTGAGCCTGCTGGCGCACGCCTGCATGAAGGCCCAAGGATCCCAGGGGCGCACACGGTTCGCCAGCATCCCTGGGATCACGTGGGCCAGACCAACCAATCAAAAAGGGGGATTCCGATGAGGCTATTGGGGATTCCATTTATACATGGAATCCCCATAAGCATAATCGAAATCTCCAAATAAATAACATTTCACACCACGGAAATAAAAATAAATGATCACTTGTTCAAACTTAATGAATTTAATTTTATGAAATATAAATTTGAACATTTTAAAAAGGCCAAAATTTACCTAAACTAAATTTAAATGTATGTATAAGTTTAAATCATTAAAAACAATTATTTTAACATTTATTTTAACTGGTACACTGGTAAAAGAAGGCCTTACGCCTGGTATTACCAGGTGTAAGGGATTCCTGGTCATTCGCTGAGCAGTAGTTAGCCCAACTCTGCACCAGCAAAAGTGATGTTGCAGCAGATGCGGTGGATCTGTCCAAGCGAAACTTGACATATCGCAAGTTCTGGGGTTTCGGGCGTGCGGAAACCTGGAACTTGCGAGGTCTTTGTGAAGGCGTACGAGAGCCTACGCTGTGCATTCGCTGTCGGAAGCAAAATAAAATCCGGGCCGTGGTGTAAAATGAGATATGCATAGCAGTTCATCACATAGAAAGCACTATATACGTTACTGAAGTATCTTTAGTATTTCATTCATTCTGTAAATTAAGATTATCGGTTAATTAATGCTAATTAAAACATTTGTTCACATTAGATGCATGTAAGTAATTTTAACAAGTTAGTTTAAATTAATAAAAAACTTTGTTCTAAAAGTTATTTCCCTGACCGGGAATCGAACCCGGGCCGCGGCGGTGAGAGCGCCGAATCCTAACCACTAGACTACCAGGGAACACGGTCAAAAAAGGATGCGACAAATGTAAATAGAATGGGTCAATCTTAATTGGATACAAATTTATCTTTGAATGTTTACATCTAAAAGCATTTCATGACTCTGCGGCTTACAAATCTATTTACATGTACCTGAAATATTTTGCCATTTATTGGGGTGCATCTATCTTCATTCGAAATCTCATTAAAATGTTCCAACCTCTTCTGTTTCCCTCATACCGGCTGTACCACAGCCACAAATCAACTGTGATCTCACACGGTGCGCTGGCGCCTTCCAGTTCTATATATGTAGATAGAGAATTAATGACGAAGGATCATCGGCCTAAAGATTGCACATACATATAAAAATATTTGTAAGCAGCAGAGACATGAAATTCATTTACATGTAACATAAGACAGAAAATAATTGTATTTCTATTTCTATAGCATTCTGCACTCAACATCGAGTTCAACAATTTCAGACCATAACCTGTGCTCCTTATGTTTTCAGGTGGCAGCTGTTGATGATTCTGCCACACCCATTTACACCTCCTCTTGACCCATCTCTCCTACCTTTACTTGTCCCATTACCATCTCCTTTTGCCTCGCACCTTCATCCCTTTTGTCATTTAATCTCTCCTGCCTTCCACCCTATCACAGACCTTCCCTTTCGTTGTTTCCTCCTCTCCCCCATATGCTTAAAATCTGTTTCATCTCTAACTTATTCCAGTTCTGACGAAAGGTCATCGACCTGAAACGTTAACTCTGTTTCTCTCTCCGCAGATGCTGCCTGCCCTGCTGAGTGCTTCCAGCATTAGAGTTAGATATATTTCTTAAAGCTAAAGGTATCAAGGGATATGGGGAGAAGGCAGGTACAGGGTACTGAGTTTAGATAATCAGCCATGATCTCATCGAATGGCGGAGCAGGCTCGAGGGGCCGAATGGCCTACTCCTGTTCTATGTTTCTGTTTTTATGTCAGATTTCCAGCATCTGCAGTATTTCGCTATTGCATACTTGTATTTACTCCGAATAGACTGACATGTATTGCTAAATATTGCGACGGTGCAGTGCAACGTTCCCTCGTGGGTAGGATTCAGCGTTCTCTTGGATTTGATTCCAGGTCAGGGGAGTAACAGTTTTTAATTCAAGACCTGATAAAATAATTACATGCATTTCAATGGAAAATAAGAATCATTGATTAAAACATCATAAATTAATTCATAAAGTTCTTTTGTAGAACTTTAATCATTTATTTAAAATGAGCATGTGATGAACCTTTATCCCTATCTCATTATATTTTAGGAGCCTTGGTTTAAAATGTTGAGTGTTTATGACACACACCGAGCATCTAACACATCGAATAAAAGTTCTCATTGTTGTGAGTTAACAAATAAGATATTAATTATCCAGACTCATATGAGCTGTAAAAGAGCAATGACCCCGACGTGATTTGAACACGCAGCCATGTGATATGAAGTCAGACGCGCTACCGTTGCGCCACGAGGTCGAGATAGCTGTCTAGCCGTATTCAGGTTGATATATACACAAGTATCATAGCTGGTCGCTGGTGGTCGAATGACACTCATCCGCTTTCGATTCTCAATCAAAGAATTCATCTGGACATAAGATTTGGGAACAGTACATTGCATAAAGATAATTCAAGTCTGTGAGACGATTAATAATTGTTTTAATCACCGTTGATAACCCCGCTACTTTCTGTTAGAGATTTCGGTCACAGACTCTCTTTGCGGGACACTTGTTCCGGGTTTAATTTTACAAACTGGGTGAGTTCGTTGATCGCGGGGAGACAGGAGGAGCCTCAGCGGCCCCACTGTGAGGGTATGGACGAGAACACGTTCGAGGCGTGTGGCGGGATCAGTGACATTTTTTGTAAAGGGCAGCGGAGGAGAAGGACTGAGAGCTTTCAGTGTGGGACAGAAGCTGTTTAAAGTGAGGCAACACATTACCGATCAGCACAGAGGGAGTTCACTGAGTTGGTTCCTCTCTGCTGCTGCGACAGAGCCGGCGGTTTCCGCAGTGCAGCGGTTAGCACGTTCGAGCCGGGGTGAAAAATATATTTTTAAACTTGCTGTAGTGAACAACCAGAGGTGAATGTATTCTCCTGTCATAAGGGCCACAGCGGCTTCTCCCTTATTCTTTAATTGCTCTTTATTTCACTTCACTGAATCGATAACTTTGAGTGAGAGAAAACTGATCCACAGTGAGGCCCATTTCATCTTGTTTTAAACACTGGAATCTCCGAATCCCTGAAGTTCAGAAATGTAAATCATTAATCTGCAGGGTGGCCGTCAGTACGAAGCCTTTTCTGTCTGGATCCGGGAGTGGAGCTGGTTTCAGGCTCAAGATTGCCGCTACTGTCGATAGATTTTTGTTGGGTAAGGGTATTAAGGGTTAAGGAAACAAGGCGGGTCGATGAAGTGAAGATACAGATCAAGCCTCATCTAATTGAATGGCGCAACAGGCTCGAGGTGCTGAATAGCCTGCTCCTGTTCCTATTGAGTCGCTGCAATGCACCCGAGTGCTGGAGGGTTTCTGGTGTGTAGCTGGTTATCGCATTCCGCTAATACACGAAAACTCAATGGTTCGAAAGTGGGTCGAGGCAATTTAATGCCTTTTCTACATTCAAGATGGCTAAATATGAAAACTGGAATAATTTACATGTTTGCTTAAGTAGAAAATAAAACACGCATTGTCAGGCGAATTATGCCATTCAAATGGCAGCTTTACAGTGAGTGAAGTAAATCTCAATGATATTTCCCATCCTGACTGTTGAACGTTTTGTCAGACTAATACAGCACCTCCAACTAATACAGCACCTCCAACTAATACAGCACCTCCAACTAATACAGCACCTCCAACTAATACAGCACCTCCAACTAATACAGCACCTCCAACTAATACAGCACCTCCAACTAATACAGCACCTCCAACTAATACAGCACCTCCAACTAATACAGCACCTCCAACTAATACAGCACCTCCAACTAATACAGCACCTCCAACCAATACAGCACCTCCAACCAATACAGCACCTCCAACCAATACAGCACCTCCAACTAATACAGCACCTCCAACTAATACAGCACCTCCAACTAATACAGCACCTCCAACTAATACAGCACCTCCAACTAATACAGCACCTCCAACTAATACAGCACCTCCAACTAATACAGCACCTCCAACTAATACAGCACCTCCAACTAATACAGCACCTCCAACTAATACAGCACCTCCAACTAATACAGCACCTCCAACTAATACAGCACCTCCAACTAATACAGCACCTCCAACTAATACAGCACCTCCAACTAATACAGCACCACCAACTAATACAGCACCTCCAACTAATACAGCACCTCCAACTAATACAGCACCTCCAACTAATACAGCACCTCCAACTAATACAGCACCTCCAACTAATACAGCACCTCCAACTAATACAGCACCTCCAACTAAGAAATCACCTCAAACTAAGAAAGCACCTCAAACTAATACAGCCCCTCAAACTAATACAACACCTCAAACTAAGAAATCACCTCAAACTAATATAACACCTCAAACTAACACAGTCCCTCAAACTAATACAGCACCTCAAACTAATACAGCACCTCAAACTAATACAACAACTGAAACTAAAGCAGCACCTCAAACTCATACAGCAACTCAAACTGATACAACACCTCAAACTAATACAACACCTCAAACTAATACAGCACCTCAAACTAATACAGCACCTCAAACTAATACAGCCCCTCTAACTAATGCAGCACCTCAAACTAATGCAGCACCTCAAACCATTACAATCACTCAAACTGATACAGCACCTCAAACTAATGCAGCAACTCAAGCTAACACAGCACCTCAAACTAATACAGCAACTCAAACTAATACAGCTCCTCAAACTAATACAGCAACTCAAACTTTTCCAGCAACTCAAACTAATACAGCAACTCAAACTGATGCAACACCTCAAAATAATACAGCCCCTCAAACTAATACAGCACCTCAAACTAATACAGCCCCTCAAACTGATACAGCCCCTCAAACTAATACAGCCCCTCAAACTAATACAGCCCCTCAAACTAATACAGCCCCTCAAACTAATACAGCCCCTCAAACTAATACAGCCCCTCAAACTAATACAGCCCCTCAAACTAATACAGCCCCTCAAACTAATACAGCCCCTCAAACTAATACAGCCCCTCAAACTAATACAGCCCCTCAAACTAATACAGCCCCTCAAACTAATACAGCACCTCAAACTAATGCAGCACCTCAAACTATTACAGCTCCTCAAACTAATACAGCATCTCAAACTAATACAACACCACAAACTAATACAACACCTCAAACTAATGCAGCACCTCAAACTAATACAACACCTCAAACTAATACACTATGTCAAACGAATACAAAGCCTCAAACGATCACAGCAACTCAAACTGATGCAACAGCTCACGATGATACAGCCCCTCTTGCTAATACAGCACCTCAAGCGAATGCAGCACCTCAAGCTTTATTAAAAATAAAAAGTGTCTGCAGTGGGATTCGAACGCACGCCTCCAGAGGAGATTGTGACATGAACGCAGCGGCTTAGACCACTCTGCTATCCTAACTTTTGTGTATTTGGTTGGGCCACCTGTAGGTGATTTTAAACGAATACCTGTGTTCGTGTCTTGTCACCTTAATTATTTGAGGACATCAGGCTCTTCTCTCCCTGACTCTGGGGAAACAGTGAGACAGACTTTCGAGCAAGCGTCTGGTTATTGTGAAACAGCAAAGAGAATATTCATTCCGGATTTATCCAAACAAAGTTGTGACCCCGACGTGATTTTAAAACGCAGCTAACGTTGCGCCACGAGGTCGACAACAACAAGCCGGGATGTTTGTATATATAAACGTTCCTCAATAAAAGGCCTTTAAAATCCCCGCCCACTCCCACTCGGTGTCAGACAGCATCAGAAGCAGCGCTCACCTGTCACTCACCGGATGTCTTTTGTTAAACTTTTATGTTGCTTTAACCGACAATTTTCTTTTGCACAACTAAAGAAATGCTAACTGAGGGAGAGTCGATACTTCAATCATTTGTTCTGTGCTTTGCATGTTAACTGTTACCCATATCTCATTTTACACAATGTACTTTAGGAGTCTGGGTTAAAATGTTCATTGCTGATGACACCAGGAATCTGGGGCAACTTTTGTCAAATTGAACAGGACCGGCTATTTCTACCGTGCACAGAAAATAGAATCAGCAGTGAACATCAAATCCCATGGTGCTGACTTTCAGAGTCAACGCAGTCAGATTTGAAATCAAGTGAAAGAATTTTACAGTGAAAAGATTTGGAAGTAAGTGTTACTCGTATTTGTGTCTTTAATTAAAGTTTGTGGCGTCTGACTCCCGTTCATGTCTCTGAATAAGAAACGAGGGGCTTGACGTTGACCAGACTGCACTGCGCCTGATGTCTGTCAGCTCATCCTTCATATTGAGCGGATTCTCGCCCTTTGATCGGCTGCAGTGTGGCGCTTATCACCTTCGCCTCACTCGCAATGGTACCCGGTGGATCAAGTTACTCTCACTCAAAGTTATCTATTTAGTTAAGTGAAATAAAGAGCAATGAAAGAATAAGGGAGCAGCCTCTGTCACCCTTTTGGCAGGTAAATAAAATAGCAACTGGTTGTTTATCCACAGCAAGTTTAAATATAAAGCTCTCAGCCCGGGCTCGAACCGGGGACCACCCGCCTATAAAACGAACGTGCTAACAACTAGACTACAGGAACCGCTGATAACAGCGCTCCAACAGAGGGGAGCTGAACAGTGAACTTCCTCTGTCCTGATTGGGAATGTATTGGTTCACCTTAAACAACATCACTTCTGTCCCACGCTAACAGCTCTCAATCCTTCTCCTCCCGCTGCCCTTTACAATAATGTCACTGGCCCAGATATTCCGGGCGGAGGCCTCCCGCGGGCGGAGGGCTGCGATCTGGTAAAATCTGCGCCCTTACCTGAGGGCTCCCGGGAGGCGCAGTGTTCCGGTGCTGGGCCTGTTCAACTGCTGGTGCGCAGGGCCCACATATCCCAGAGGCGCAGGAAGTTCGCAGCCTCCCTGGGACCACGTGGGCCATGGGGAGTCAATCAGAGAAGGGAATCTCCTTTCATACATTTCACAGGAGGATCTGTCAAATCTATGAATGGAAATCACCCCCAAAACATAGTAACACTTCAAATAAATTTTAAAAAATCACATTTTTCAAATGACTTGAAATTACATAAATTAACTACTTTAAACAAAAATTCGCCCCCCTGCCTATCCCAGTAACCTCCTCCAGCCCTACAACCCTTGGAGATCTCTGCGCTCCTGCAACTCTGGCCTCAAGAGCATCCCCGATTTTAACCGCTACACTATTGGTAATCGTGCCTTCTGTTGCCTGGGCTCTAAGCTCTGGAATTGCCTCCCTAAACCTCTCAACTCTCTTTCCTCCTTTAAGACGCTACTTAACACTATCTCTTTGAACAAGCTTTTGGTCACCTGTCGTTATATCTCCTTATGTGGCTCGGTGTCAAATTTGTCATCTTATAATACTCTTGTTCGTCGCCTTGGGATGTTTTGCTACTTTATAGGCGCGCTGTATAAATACAAGTTATAGTTGATGTTATGGGCCTTTCGTCTCTGTGATGCAATCGGCTAGCGTGTTCGGCTGTTTACCGAAAGGTTGGCGGTTCACTCAGGGAACTTTTCCGCTCGAGGATTCAGTGCCGCACAGATCCAGGTTGTTAATGTGTCAATACCAGGCGCAGTGCAGTCTGGTCAAGGTCAAGCTCCTCCTTTTTTATTCAACAGAGGAAGAAGAGTCAGACGCCACGAACTTTAATTAATGGCACAAATACGAGTAACACTTATTTGCAACTCTTTTACCTGTACTGGACCTATTTCTAGGGAATGAAGCCGGGCAAGTGGTAGCAGTGTCAGTAGGAGAGCATTTTGGTGACAGTGACCATAATTCGGTGAGATTTAAGGTATTGATGTGGAGATGCCGGCGTTGGACTGGGGTGGACAAAAATGAGAAGTCGCACAACACCAGGTTATAGTCCAACAGATTTATTTAATTTTACAAGCTTTCGGAGCTGTCGTTCCTTCGTCAGGTAAGTTAGCAATGAGAGAATCTCCCAGAATTCACAATTTAAACCCAGACAAAATCTATTCACATTATTCGCTACAACAAAGAAGCGAATAATGTGAATAGATTTTGTCTGGGTTTAAATTGTGAATTCTGGGAGATTCTCTCATTGCTAACTCACCTGACGAAGGAGCGACAGCTCCGAAAGCTTGTAAAATTAAATAAATCTGTTGGACTATAACCTGGTGTTGTGCGACTTCTCAGATTTAAGGTAGTCATGGAAAAGGACAAAGACGGACCGGAAATAAAGGTTCTAAATTGGGGGAAGGCCGATTTTAATATGATAAGGCAGGATCTGACCGAAGTGCACAGGGATCAGCTACTTGTAAGAAAATCCACATCAGAGCAATGGGGGTGTTTCAGAAAGGAAATAGAGAGAGTACAACGGCAACATGTTCCCGTAAAGGTCAATGCTGGGACCAACAAACCCAGGGAACCCTGGATGTCAATGTATATACAAGAATAGATTAGGAAAAAAACGGAAACTTTTGGCAGATACAAAGGACTAAAAACAGTGGAAGCCCTAGAGGAGTATAGAAAGTGCAGGGGGCTACTTAAAAAAGAAATTTGGAGTGCGAAGAGGGGTCCTGAAAAAACACTAGCGGGCAAAATAAAGGAAAATCCCAAGGTGTTTTATTAGTATATTAAGAGCAAGAGGATAACCAGGGAAAGAGTAGGGCAGATTAGGGACCAAAGTGGCAATCTGTGTGTAGAGCCGGAAGATGTAGGTGAGGTTTTAAATGAATATTTTGCATCTGTGTTCACTATGGAGAAGGACGATGTAGGCATAGAAATCAGGCAGGGGGATTGAGATATACTTGAACAAATTAGTATTGAGAGGGAGGAGGTACTAACGGTTTTAGCGGGCTTAAAACTGCATAAATCCCCAGGCCCTCACGGGATGTATCCCAGGCTGCTGTGTGAGGCAAGGGAGGAGATTGCAGGGTCTCTGACACAAATTTTGAGAACCTCTCTGGACACAGGAGAGGTGCCAGAGGAATGGAGAACAGCTAACGTAGTACCATTGTTCAAGTAGGGTAGTAGGGATAAACCAGGGAATTAAGGCCAGCGAGCCTAACATCAGTGGTAGGGAAATTATTGGAAAAACATCTGAGGGACAGAATAAGTCTCCACTTGGAGAAGCAGGGATTAATCAGAGATAGTCAGCATGGCTTTGTCAGGTGAGATCATGTCTGATCAATTTGATTGACTTTTTCCGAGGAGGTCACTAGCTGTGTGGATGAGGGTAGTGCAGTTGATGTAGTCTACATGGACTTCAGTAAGGCTTTTGAAAAAGTCCCTCATGGGAGACTGTTCAAGAAGGTAAGAGCCCATGGGGTCCCGGGGAATTTGGCATATTGGATCCAAAATTGGCTTAGTGGCAGGAGGCAGAGGGTGATGGTCGAAGTTTGTTTTTGTGACTGGAAGTCTGTGTCCAGTGGTGTACCGCAGGGATCGGTGCTGGGTCCTTTGCTGTTTGTAGTGTACATTAATGACTTGATATGAATGTAGGAAGAATGATCAGTAAGTTCGCAGATGACACGAAAATTGGTGGAGTGGTAAATAGCGAAGAGGGGAGCCTCAGGCTACAGGACGATATAGACGGGATGGTTAGTTGGGCGAAAAGTGGCAACTGGAATTTAACCCTGAAAAGTGTGAGGTGATGTATTTTGGGAGAACTAACAAGGCAACGGAATACACTATGAATGGTAGGACCCTAGGAAGGACAGCGGATCAGAGGGACCTTGGTGTGCATGTACATAGATCCCTGGAGGCAGCAGGACAGGTTGATAAGGTTGTTAGAAAGGCATATGGGATACTTGCCTTCATTAGCCGAGGCATAGAATATAAGAGCAGGGAGGTTATGATGGAGCTGTACAAAACGCTAGTTAGGCCACAGCTGGAATAATGTGTGCAGTTCTGGTTGCCACACTATCGGAGGGATGTGATTGCATTGGAGAGGGTGCAGAGGAGATTCACCAGGATATTACCTGGGCTGGAGCGCTTCAGCTATGAAGATAGTCTGGACAGGCTGGGGTTGTGTTCCTTCGAGCGGAGAAGGCTGAGGGGGGACCTGATTGAGGTGTACACAATTATGAGGGGCACAGATAGGGTAGATAGAAAGGAACTTTTCCCCTTAGTAGAGGGGTCAATAACCAGGGGGCATTGTTTCAAGGTAAGGGGCAGGAGGTTGAGTGGAGATTTGTGGAAAAACCTTTTCAACCAGAGGGTGGTTGGAGTCTGGAACTCACTGCCTGAAAGGGTGGTAGAGGCAGGAATCCTCAGAGCATTCAAGAAGCATTTAGATGAAAACTTGAAACGCCATAGCGTACAATGTGCTGGAAAATGGGATTAGAATAGACAGGGCCTGATGGCCGGCCCAGACACAATCGACCGAAGGGCCTCATTCTGTGCTGTATAACTCCATGACTCTAATTTATTCTGTACAGTTACCAGTCCTATGAATTTTAGCAAAGGTTGCCCCAGATTTCTGCTTTCATAAGCAATGAACATTTTAAAGCAGGTTCCTAAAATACAAATGGTTAACAGTTCATTACATACAAAGGGCAAAATGCGTTATTGAAGTGTGTTTCGCCATTCTTTCATTCTGTAAATTGTGGTAATCGGTTATTTAATGGTGATTGCAAAGATTCAACTGCAAGTTGAATAGTGGCCGGCAAAACGAGCGCTCGTTTGGGATTTGAACCGTGGACTTCTCGGAAATTTAAACATCCACTGAAGCGAGAATCGTATCCCGAAATCGCCGGTGAGGAGCTAACCATTGTAAAACCATTTTGTGCGTGGCTATTCTTGATGATCAGAGCACTTGAGACCGAGACAGTGTCTTTGCCTTTTCGACCTGTCTTCTGAAGCGCCGCCCGGTCCCACTCCTACAGTGATAGGGGACTCAATTGTAAGGGGAATAGACAGGAGTTTCTGTGGCCGCAACCGAGATTCCAGGATGGTATGTTGCCTCCCTGGTGCAAGGGTCAAGGATGTCTCGGAGCGGCTGCAGAACATTCTGAAGAGGGAGGGTGAACAGCCAGCTGTCGTGGTGCATGTCGGTACCAACGATATAGGAAAAAAGCGGGAAGAGGTCCTACAAGCAGAATTTAGGGAGCTAGGAGCTAAATTAAAAAGTAGGACCTCGAAGGTAGTAATCTCTGGATTGCTACCAGGGCCACGTGCTAATCAGAATAGAGAGAACAGGATAGTGAGATTGAATACGTGGCTTGAGCAGTGGTGCAGGAGGGAGGGATTCAAATTCCTGAGGCTTTGGAACCAGTTCTGGGGGAAGTGGGACCTGTACAAAAGGGACGGTCTGCACTTGGGCAGGACTGGAACCGATGTCCTCGGGGTAATATTTGCTAAAGCAGTTCGGGAGGATTTAAACTAATATGGCAGGGGAATGGGAACCTATGTAGCGAAACAGGGGGAAGTAATATGCAGTCAGAAACAAATGTTAGAAGGGTGAGAAACAATAGGGGAAGGCCGAGTAAACTAAGGCAAGAAACACAAAGGGCCATACTAAATCATAAGTCTAAAAGGACAAAGGATGTTAATAAAACAAGCCTAAAGGCTCTGTGTCTTAATGCAAGGAGTATCCGTAATAAGGTGGATGAATTGACTGTGCAAATAGATGTTAACGGATACGATGTGATTGGGATTACAGAGACGTGGCTCCAGAACAATCAAGGCTGGGAACTGAACATCCAGGGGTATTCAACATTCAGAAAGGATAGAATAAAAGGAAAAGGGGGTGGGGTAGCATTGCTGGTTAAAGAGGAGATTAATGCAATAGCTAGGAAGGACATCAGCTTGGAGTATGTGGAATCAATATGGGTTGAGCTGCAGAACACCAAAGGGCAGAAAACGTTAGTGGGAGTTGTGTACAGACCTCCAAACAGCAGTAGTGAGGTGGGGGAGGGTATGAAACAGGAAATCAGAGGTGCGTGCAAAAAAGGCACGGCAGTTATCATGGGTGACTTTAATATGCATATAGATTGGGCTACTCAAACTGGAAGCAATACGGTGGAGGAGGATTTCCTGGAGTGTTTAAGGGATGGTTTCCTAAACCAATATGTTGAGGAACCAACTCGAGGGGAGGCCATCCTGGACTGGGTGTTGTGTAATGAGGAGGGACTAATCAGCAATCTTGTGGTACGAGGCCCCCTGGGGAAGAGTGACCATAGTATGGTGGAGTTCTTCATTAGGATGGAGAAGGAAACAGTTAAGTCAGAGACCATGGTCCAGAACTTAAATAAGGTCAACTTTGAGGGTATGAGGCGTGAATTGGCGAGGTTAAATTGGAAAGCGATATTTAAGGGGCTATCAGTGGAAGGGCAATGGCAGACATTTAGAGATCGCATGGATGAACTACAACAATTGTACATCCCGGTCTGGCGTAAAAATAAAAAAGGGAAGGTGGCTCAACCATGGCTAACAAGGGAAATCAGGGATAGTATTAAAACCAAGGAAGTTGCATACAAATTGGCCAGAAGTAGCAGCAAACCCGGGGACTGGGAGAACTTCAAAACTCAGCAGAGGAGGACGAAGGGTTTGATTAGGGCAGGGAAAATAAAATATGAAAGGAAGCTTGCAGAGAACATTAAAATGGACTGCAAAAGCTTCTATAAATATGTAAAAAGAAAGAGGTTAGTAAAAACAAACGTAGGTCCCCTGCAGTCGGAAACAGGGGAAGTCGTAATGGGGAACAAGGAAATGGCAGATCAATTGAACAAGTACTTTGGTTCGGTGTTTACTGTGGAGGACACACACAACCTGCCGGAAATAAAAGGGGTCAGAGGATCTGGTAAGAGGGAGGAGCTGAGGGAAATCCTTATTAGTCGGGAAAAGGTATTGGGGAAATTGATGGGACTGAAGGCTGAAAAATCCCCGGGGCCTGATGGTCTGCATCCCAGAGTACTTAAGGAGGTGGCCTTGGAAATAGTGGATGCATTGACGATCATTTTCCAACATTCCTTAGACTCTGGATCAGTTCCGATGGAGTGGATGGTGGCCAATGTAATCCCTCTTTTTAAAAAAGGAGGGAGGGAGAAAGCAGGGAATTATAGAACGGTCAGCCTGACATCGGTCATGGGTAAAATGATGGAAGCAATTATTAAAGATGTCATAACAGACCATTTGGAAAGTGGCGACATGAGAGGGCCAAGTCAGCATGGATTTGTGAAAGGGAAATCATGCTTGACAAATCTTCTGGAATTTTTTGAGGATGTTTCCAATAGGGTGGACAGGGGGGAACCAGTAGATGTGGTGTATTTGGACTTTCAGAAGGCCTTCGACAAGGTCCCACACAAGAGATTGGTGAGCAAAGTTAAAGCACATGGGATTGGGGGTAATGTGTTGACGTGGATTGAGAACTGGTTGGCACACAGGAAACAAAGAGTAGGAGTAAATGGATACTTTTCAGAATGGCAGGCAGTGACCAGCGGGGTACGACAGGGTTCGGTGCTGGGACCCCAGCTGTTTACATTATATATTAATGATTTGGACGAAGGGATTAAATGTAATATCTCCAAATTTGCGGATGACACTAAATTGGGAGGCAGTGTGAACAATGAGGAGGATGCTAGGAGGCTACAGAGTGACTTGGACAGGTTGGGTGAATGGGCAAATGTATGGCAGATGAAGTACAATGTGGATAAATGTGAGGTTATCCACTTTGGTGGTAAAAATAGAGAGGCGGACTATTACCTGAATGGTGGCAGATTAGGGAAAGGGGACGTGCAACGAGACCTGGGCGTCATGGTACATCAGTCACTGAAGGTGGGAATGCAAGTGCAGCAGGCAGTCAAGAAAGCAAACGGAATGATGGCCTTCATAGCAAGGGGATTTGAGTACAGGAGTAGGGAGGTGATGCTACAGTTGTACAGGGCCTTGATGAGGCCACACCTGGAGTATTGTGCGCAGTTTTGGTCTCCTATCTTAAGGAAGGACATTCTTGCTATTGAGGGAGTGCAGCGAAGGTTCACTAGATTGATTCCTGGGATGGCCGGACTGACATATCAAGAAAGATTGGGTCAACTGAACTTGTATCCTCTGGAGTTCAGAAGAATGAGGGGGGATCTTATAGAGACATTTAAAATCCTGACTGGTTTAGACAAATTAGATGCGGGCAGAATGTTCTCAATGGTAGGGAAAACTAGAACCAGGGGTCACAGTCTAAGGATTAAGGGGAAGCCATTTAGGACTGAGCTGAGGAGGAACTTCTTCACCCAGAGAGTGGTGAATCTATGGAATTCTCTTCCACAGAAGGTTGTTGAGGCCAGTTCGCTAAATATATTCAAAAGGGAGTTAGATATAACACTCACAACTAAGGGGATCAAGGGGTATGGCGAGAAAGCAGGAATGGGGTACTGAGGTAGCATGTTCAGCCATGAACGCATTGAATGGCGGTGCAGGCTCGAAGGACCGAATGGTCTACTCCTGTACCTATTTTCTATGTTTCTATGTTTGTACAGTTAATGAGCTGTTAGGACGTTAATGCACCCAGGTTGCAGGAGGCTACACCAGGCGCAGCAGAGGAGTCTCTGCATTAGTTCTGCGTGGAAACAGTATTTTTCCCCTTCTCTCTTCCTCTTCTCTATATCCCTGTGCTTTTATTTCTCTATTTCTACCCCCGTCTCAGTTTCCTGAATCATAACATGGTGGGACATATTTAGAGACGCGCATTTTTATTACTTATTGAAATGACACCCAGACGGACCGATTGAAACTGCAATTTGAATCCTGTCGCTGACCTTGTGTTTTCCTATTAATCTGTGTTGTTCTGCTTCCACATTCTCAATGAGAACGTTCCCAGCATCAATTTTGAAATAAAATAAGGCCCACCTCTTATGTTAGCGACACGCGAGGGGAGATTCCGTAAATCAGGGCCAACTTTCCCCATATCCTCCTTACAGTACCGCAACTAAAACGGTGTCCTATATGGGAAATATCATTGAGAATTACTTCACTCAATGTAACGCTGCCATTTGAATGGCTTAATTTGCCTGACAATGCGTATTTTATTTACACTGAACCAAACATGCAAATTATTCCAGTTTTCTTATTTACTAAACTTGAATGGAGAAAAGGCATTAAATTGTGCCTACCCACATTCGAACCGTTGAGTTTTCGTGTGTTAGCGGAATGCGATAACCACTACACACCAGAAACACTCCAGCACTCGGGTGCATTGCAGCGACTCCATAGGAGCAGGAGCAGGCTATTCAGCCCCTCAAGCCTGTTGCGCCATTCAATTAGATCAGGGTTGATCTGTATCTTCTCATCATCTACCCGCTTTGTTTCCGTAACCCTTAATATCCTTACCCACCAAAAATCTATCGACAGTAGCGGCAATCTTGAGCCTGAAACCAGCTGCACTCCCGGATGCAGACAGAAAAAGCTTCGTACTGACGGCCACCCTGCAGATTAATGAATTACATTTCTGAACTTCAGGGCTTCAGAGATACCAGGTTATAAAAAGGAACAAAAGATGAAATGGGCCTCACTGTGGATCAGTTTTCTCTCACTCAAAGGTATCTGTTTTGTGAAGTGAAATAAAGAACAATCAAAGAATAAGGGAGAAGCCGCTGTAGCCCTATTGACAGGAGAATAAACTAGCCATACATCTCAGACGTTTCTCAGGTCTAACGAAGGGTAATCGACTTGAAACGTTCACCCTGATTCTTTATCCACAAATACTGCCTGAAATCCAGGGAATTTCCAGCATTTTCCGTTTCTATTTCAGATTTACAGCATTTGAAGAAATTATCTCTTGTCATTTGGAATAACACCGCTGGTTGTTCATCCACAGCAATTTCAAACATCAATACGATAGCAATATACTGCGGATGCTGGAAATCCAAAACAACAATAGAAAACGCTGGAAAAACTCAGCAGGCCAGGCAGCATTCGTGGAGAGTTAACGTTTCAGGTCGAAGACTTTTCGTCAGAACTGGGGACCAGCCATAATGTCCCCGCCCGGGCTCGAACCGGGGAACCTTTCGCGTATAAAGCGAACTGTGATAACCACTACACTACGGGAACCGTTGTGTTCATATCTTCAACATGCGGGAACTGACCAGAGAACTCCCTCTGTGCTGATTGGTTAACCTTGAACAGCATCACTCAATATCATGGCTGAGCGCATAAATATCAGGCGCAGTGCAGTCTGGTCAATGTCAACCCCTCCTTTCTTATTCAACAGAGGAAGAAGAGACATGAACGGGAGTCAGACGCCACAACCTTTAATTAAAGGCACAAATACGAGTAACACATACTTCCAAATATTTTCTCTGAAAAATTATTTCACTTGATGCAAAATATGACTGCGTTGAATCTGAAAATGAGCACCGTGGGATATTTTGCTCACTGCTAATTCCATTCTATGTGAGTAGCGACGCAGAGGTTTCCGTAGTGTAACGGTTATCACGTTCGCCCACACACCCGAAAAATCCCCGGTTCGAGCCCGGGCGGAAACGTTACATTCGCCAGGTTTTTATTCTGTGCAGTGACCAGTCCTGTTAATTTTAACAAAATTTGTCCCAGATTTCTGCTTTCAGAAGCAATGAACATTTTAAACGAGATTCCTAAAATACAATGATTGCAATGAGATATGGTTAACAGTTCAGTAACAAGGACAAAATGCGTTATTGAAGTGTCTTTCGCCTTTCTTTCATTCTGTAAATTGTGGTAATCGGTTATTTAATGCTAATTGCAAAAGATTCAATTGCAAGTTGAATAGTGGCCGGCAAAACGAGCACTCGTTTGGGATTTGAACCGCGGATTTCTTTAAAATTTAAACAAACACCGAAGCGAGAATCGGACCCCGAGAACGCAGGTTCAAACCTAGCCGAGTGAGGAGCTATCATTGTAAAACCATTTTGTTTGTGTGGCTATTCTTGATGATCAGAGCACTTGAGACCGAGACAGTGTCTTTGCCTTTTCGACCTGTCTTCTGAAGCGCCGCCCGGTCCCACTCCTACAGTTAATGAGCTGTGGTTGAGATATTGGATGGGATAACAATTGATAAAGAGTACTGGAAAGGCTGGCTGTATTTAAGTCCATAAGTCACCAGGACCAGAAGAAATGCATCCTAGGACGCTGAGGGAAGTAAAGGTGGAAATTGTGAAGGTACTGGCCATAATCTTCCAATACACATTGGATACTAGGGTGGTGCCAGACGACTGGAGTATTGCAAATGTTACACCCATTTTCAGAAAAGTGTATAAGGTTAAACCGAGCAACTACAGGCCAGTCAGCTTAACGTCGGTGGTGAGGAAGCTTTTAGAAAGGATAATCCTGGACAAAATGATCAGTCACTTGGACAAGTGTGGATTAATTAAGGTAAGTCTGCACGAATTATTTAAAGTCATATCGTCTTTTACCAAATTGATTGAATTTTTTGATGATGTGAAAGAGAGGGTTGATGAGGGAAATGCGGTTTCTATGGTGTACATGGACTTCCAAAAGGCATTTGATAGAGTGCCACATAACAGGCTTGCCAGCAAAGTTGACGCCCATGGAATAAAAGGGACAGTGGCAGCATGGATGCGAAATTGGCTAAATGACAGGAAACAGAGAGTAGTGCTGAACGGTTGTGTTTTGAACTGGATGATAGTACACAGTGGTGTTCCCCAGAGGTTGGTACTAAGACCACGGCCCTTCTTATATATATTAATGTTTGGAGTTAGGTGTCCAGGGCGCAATTTCAAAATTTGCAGATGATATAAAATTTGGAAGTGTAGTGAACAGTGAGGAGGACAGTGATAGTCTTCAAGAGGACATGGGCGGACATGTGGCAGATGAAGTTAAACGCAGAAAAGTGCGTAGTGATACATTTTGGTAGCAAGAACGAGGAGAGGCAATATAAACTAAAGGATACATTTCCAAAGTGGGTACTGGAACAGAGAGACCTGGGGGTATATGTGCACAAGTCGTTCAAGGTGGCAGGACAGGTTGAGAAAGTAGTTTAAAAAGCTTACGGAATCCTGGGCTTTATAAATAGAGGCATAGAGTACAAAAGCAAGGATGTTATGATGAACCTTTATAAAACACTGGTTCGGCCACAACTGCCGTAATCATGTTCCAGAAAATTTTATTCTGTTCAATAACCGGTCCTGTTAAATTTAACAAAAGTTGCCCCAGATTCCTGGTGTCATAAGCAACGAACATTTTAAACCAGACTCCTGTGCCCGGAAATTGCGATCGGAAGCTTGCCGCCGGGTAACGGCTCCGATTCGAAAAACAAATACGAATTACCTGGTGTCTCCGGAGCTTCGGACTCTTGCCGCCCTGGGCCTACTGGGGCACGCCTGCATAAAGGCCCAAGGATCCCAGGGGCGCACACGGTTCGCCAGCATCCCTGGGATCACGTGGGCCAGACCAATCAATCAAAAAGGGGGATTCCTATTAGGCTATTGGGGATTCCATTTATATACGGAATCCCCATAAGCATAATCGAAATCTCCAAATAAATAACATTTCACACCACGGAAATAAAAATAAATGATCACTTGTTCAAACTTAGTGAATTTAATTTTATGAAATATAAATTTGAACATTTTAAAAAGGCCAAAATTTACCTAAACTAATTTTAAATGTATGTATATATATAAATCATTAAAAAAATATTTTAACATTTATTTTAACTCTTACACTGGTAAAAGAAGGCCTTACTCCGGCTATTTCCAGGTGTAAGGGTTTCCTGGGCATTCGCTGGGCAGCAGTTAGTCCAACTGTGCACCAGCAAAAGTGATGTTGTCGCAGATGCGGTGGATCTGTCCAAGCGAAACTTGACATATCGCAAGTTCTGGGTTTTCGGGCGTGCGGAATCCTGGAACTTGCGATGTCGTTGTGAAGGCGTACGAGAGCCTACACTGTGCATTCGCTGTCGGAAGCACCGTTAAACCCAGGCCATAGTGTAAAATGAGATATGCATAACAGTTCATCACATAGAAAGCACAATATACGTTATTGAAGTATCTTTAGCATTTCATTCATTCTGTAAATTAAGATTATCGGTTAATTAATGTTAATTAAAGCATTTGTTCACATTAGATGCATGTAAGTAATTTTAACAAGTTAGTTTAAATTAATAAAAAACTTTGTTATAAAAATTATTTCCCAGACCGGGAATCGAACCCATGCCGCGGCGGTGAGAGCGCCGAATCCTAACCACTAGACTACCAGAGAACACAGTCCATAAAGAATGCGACAATTGTAAATAGAATGGGTCAATCCGTATGGAATACAAGTTCATCTTTGAATGTTTACATCTAAAAGCATTTCATGACTCTGCGGCATACAAATCTATTTACATGTACCTGAAATATTTTGTCATTTATTGGGGTGCATCTATCTTCATTCGAAATCTCATTAAAATGTTCCAACCTCTTCTGTTTCCCTCATACCGGCTGTACCACAGCCACAAATCAACTGTGATCTCACACGGTGCGCTGGCGCCTTCTAGTTCTATATATGTAGATAGACAATTAATGACGAAAGGTCATCGGCCTAAAGATTGCACATACATATAAAAATATTTGTAAACAGCAGAGACATGAAATTCATTTACATGTAACATAAGTCAGAAAATAATTGTATTTCTATTTCTATAGCACTCTGGACTCAACATCGAGTTCAACAATTTCAGACCATAACCTCTGCTCCTATTTTTTCAGATGACAACTGTTGATTATTCTGCCACTCTCATTTACACCTCCTCTAGACCCATCTCTCCTACCTTTACTTGTCCCATTACCATCTCCTTTTGCCTCGCACCTTCATCCCTTTTGTCATTTAATCTCTCCTGCCTTCCACCCTATCACAGACCTTCCCTTTCGTTGTTTCCTCCTCTCCCCCATTTGCTTAAAATCTGTTTCATCTCTAACTTATTCCAGTTCTGAAGAAAGGTCATCGAACTGAAACGTTAACTCTGTTTCTCTCTCCACAGATGCTGCCTGACCTGCTGAGTATTTCCAGCATTTTCTGTTTTTATGTCAGATTTCCAGCATCTGCAGTATTTCGCTATTGCATACTTGTATTTACTCCGAATAGACTGACATGTATTGATAAATATTGCGACGGTGCAGTGCAACGTTCCCTAGTGGGTAGGATTCAGCGTTCTCTTGCATTTGATTCCAGGTCAGGGGAGTAACAGTTTTTAATTCAAGACCTGTTAAAATAATTACATGCATTTCATGTGGAAAAAAGAATCATTGATTTAAACATCATAAATTAATTCATAAAGTTCTTTTGTAGAACTTCAATCATTTATTTAGCCCTGAGCATGTGATGAACCTTTATCCCTCTCTCATTGTATTTTAGGAACCTTGGTTTAAAATGTTGAGTGTTTATGACTCGCACCGAGCCCCAGAATCGCCACTGTGAAAGTAGGAAACTGCTCGAAGTACACAACAGGGCTTGTGAAAAACAATTAATCTTTTGGCGTGTAGAGTTTTCACAGAAATTGAACCAGCTTTGTGTGACAATATGAGCTGTGAGTGGGTGGCATGTTTCTACATCAAGTGAATGTTTGTGTTCTGAGTGCGGTCCATTGAATGTCCTACAGTCATAGAGTCATAACGGCACAGAAGGAGGCCATTCGACCCTTCGAGTCCGGCCCGGCTCTCTGTAGAGCAATCCAGTCAGTGCCATTCCCCCGCTCTATCCCTGTAGCACTGCAAGTTTATTTCCCTCAAGTGCCCATCCAGTCTCCCCTTGTGTGTCAGTTGTACATTTATTTTCTTGACTTTTATCATATGCATCAGGTTATGAATATATAAATATCTGTGTCTGAAAGTGAGATTCTTCTGAATGGATTTTGGGTGTATCTGGGAGCTGGTGATGAATAAATGTGAGTATATCTGTGTGTTATTTCTCAATGTATTTGTGTGCATCTGTGTTGTGTATAAATGTGTTTGCGTGGAATTTAAAAGTAAGACAGACATAAATAGCCAGAACATGCTTTTTGAATGAGACAGATTCACCCAAATAAATGAATAAATAACACAGATGCATGTAAATATTGGATAAGTGCCTGAAGGAAATAAAATGTGCAGGGCTACGGGGAAAGGGCGGGGGAGTGGGACTAGCTGAAGTGCTCTTGCAGAGAGCCGGCACGGGCTCGACGGGCTGAATGGCCTCCTTCTGTGCTGTAACCATTCTCTGATTAAGAACATAAGAACATAAGAAATAGGAGCAGGAGTAGACCAATCGGCCCCTCGAGCCTGCTCCGCCATTCAATGAGATCATGGCTGATCTGATCCAACCTCAACTCTAAAGAACACAAGAAGTAGGAGCAGGAACAGGCCACTCGGCCCCTGGGCCCGCTCCGCCACCCACAGGGCCTTGACCGATCCGAACTCAAACTCATGTCCAATTTCCAGCCCGCTCCCCGTAACCCCTGATTCCCTTTACTTCTAGGAAACGGTCTATTTCTGTTTTAAATGTAATTATTGAAGTAGCTTCCAGAGCTTCCTGGGGTAGCAAATTCCACAGACCCACTACCCTCTGAGTGAAAAAGTTTCTCCTCATCTCAGTTTTGAAAGAGGAGCCCCTTATTCTAAGATTATGTCCCCTAGTTCTAGTTTCACCCATCATTGGGAACATCCTCACCGCGTCCACCCGATCAAGCCCCTTCACAATCTTATATGTTTCAATAAGATCGCCTCTCATTCTTCTGCACTCCAATGAGTAGAGTCCCAATCTACTCAACCTCTCCTCGTATGTCCACCCCCTCATCCCCGGAATTAACCGAGTGAACCTTCTTTGTACTGCCTCGAGAGCAAGTATGTCTTTTCTTAAGTATGGACACCAAAACTGTATGCAGTACTCCAGGTGCGGTCTCACCAATACCCTATACAACTGCAGCAATACCTCCCTGTTTTTATATTCTATCCCCCTAGCAATAAAAGCCAACATTCCATTGGCTTTCTTGATCACCTGCTGCACCTGCATACTAACTTTTTGATTTTCTTGCTCCAAGACCCCCAGATCCCTTTGTACTGCAGTACTTTCCAGTTTCTCGCCATTAAGATAATAACTTGCTCTGTGATTTTTCCTGCCAAAGTGCATAACCTCACATTTTCCAATATTGTATTGCATCTGCCAAATCTCTGCCCACTCACCCAGCCTGTCTATATCCCCTTGTAGGATTTTTATGTCCTCCTCACTCTCTACTTTCCCTCCCATCTTTGTATCATCTTCAAACTTTGATATGTTACACTCGGTTCCCTCCTCCAAATCGTTAATATAGATTGTAAAGAGTTGGGGACCCAGCACCAACCCCTGCGGAACACCACTGGCTACTGGTTGCCAGTCCGAGAATGAACCATTTATCCCAACTCTCTGCTTCCTGTTAGATAACCAATCCTCCACCCATGCCAGAATATTACCCCCAATCCAGTGATTTTTTATCTTGAGTAATAATCTTTTATGTGGCACCTTGTCGAATGCCTTCTGGAAGTCTAAATACAGTACATCCACTGGTTCCCCTTTATCCACCCTGTACGTTATATCCTCAAAGAACTCGAGCAAATTTGTCAGACATGACTTCCCCTTCATAAAGCCATGCTGACTTTGTCCTATTAAATTATGTTTATCTAAATGTTCCGTTACTGTCTCCTTAATAATAGACTCCAAAATTTTACCCTCCACAGATGTTAGGCTAACAGGTCTATAATTTCCAGCCTTCTGCCTACAACCCTTTTTAAATAAGGGTGTTACATTAGCAGTTTTCCAATCTGCCGGGACCTTTGCTGAGTTCAGGGAGTTTTGGAAAATTATTACCAAAGCATCCACAATTCCTACTGCCACTTCCCTCAAGACCCTAGGATGTAAGCCATCAGGTCCAGGGGATTTATCCGCCTTGAGTCCCATTATTTTACTGAGTACCAATTCCTTAGTGATTTTAATCGTATTTAGCTCCTCCCCCACTAGAGCCCCCTGTTTGTCCAGTGTTGGGATATTCTTAGTGTCCTCTACCGTAAAGACTGAAACAAAATATTTGTTCAGCATTTTTGCCATCTCCATGTTTCCCACCATTAATTTCCCGGTCTCATCCTCTAAGGGATCTACATTTGCCTTAACCACCCTTTTTCTTTTTATATAACTATAGAAACTCTTGCTATCTGTTTTTATATTTTTTGCTAATTTATTTTCATCGTCTATTTTCCCTTTCTTAATCAATCCTTTAGTTACTTTTTGTTGTCTTTTGAAGACTTCCCAATCTTCTATCCTCCCACTAACTTTGGCTACATTATATGTCCTTGTTTTTAGTTGGATACTTTCTTTAATTTCTTTACTTAGCCATGGATGGCTGTCATTTCTTTTACACCCTTTTTTCCTCAGTGGAATATATTTATTTTGAAAGTTGTAAAATAACTCCTTGAATGAACACCACTGCTCATGTACCGTCTTACCCTTTAATCTATTTTCCCAGTCCACTTTAATCAATTCTGCTCTCATGCCATCATAGTCTCCTTTTTTCAAGCTCAGTATGCTTGTTTGACAACTAACCTTCTCACCCTCTAATTGGATATGGAATTCAAACATGTTATGGTCACTCATTCCAAGGGGATCCTTAACTAGGACATTATTAATTAATCCAGACTCATTACACAGTACCAGGTCCAAGGTTGCTTGCCCCCTTGTAGGATCAGTTACATACTGCTCATGAAATCCATCCCTAAGACACTCAATAAACTCTTCCTCAAGGCTGCCCTGCCCAATTTGATTTGTCCAGTTAATATGATAGTTAAAATTCCCCATAATTAAAGCTGTTCCCCTATTACATGCCCCAACTATTTCCTGATTAATACTTCTTCCAACAGAGTTGCAACTATTAGGAGGCCTATATACTACGCCCACCAGTGTTTTTTTCTACCTTATTATTCCTTATCTCTTCCCAAACTGGTTCATTATTCTATGGTGTAGATCTGTAAGTCGTGAAAGGCTACTACAGTGGCTCACCACCACCTTAGGGATGCGCAATAAATGCTGGCCTTACCAGCCAGACCCAGGAAGGAATATAAAATAATAAATCTAATAAAAGTTCTCACTTTGTGAGTTAACAAATAAGATATTAATTATCCAGACTCATATGAGCTGTAAAGGAACATTGACCTCGACGTGATTTGAACACGCAGCCTTCTGATCTGGCGTCAGACGCGCTACCGTTGTGCCACGAGGTCGAGACAGCATTCAGCTCCTATTTAGGTTGATATATAGAGAAGTATCATAGCTGGTCCCTGGTGGTGGAATGACTCTCATCCGCTTTCGATTCTCAATCAAGGAATTCATCTTGACATAAGATTTGGGAACAGTTCATTGCATAAAGATAATTCCAGTCTGTGAGACGAGTAATAATTGCTTCAATCACCGTTGATAAACCCGCTACTTTCTGTTACAGATTTCGGTCACAGACTCTCTTTGCGGGACACATGTTCCGGGTTTAATTTTACAAACTGGGTGAGTTCGCTGATCGCGGGGAGACAGGAGGAGCCTCAGCGACCCCACTGTGAGGGTGTGGAAGAGACCACGTTCGGGGGGTGTGGGGGGATCAGTGACATTTTTTGTAAAGGGCAGCGGAGGAGAAGGACTGAGAGCTTTCAGTGTGGGACAGAAGCTGTTTAAAGTGAGGCAACACATTACCGATCAGCACAGAGGGAGTTCACTGAGTTAGTTCCTCTCTGCTGCTGCTACAAAGCCGACGGTTTCCGCAGTGTAGCGGTTAGCACGTTCGAGCCGATGTGGAATATAGATTTTTAAACTTGCTGTGGCGAACAACCAGAGGTGAATGTATTCTCCTGTCATAAGGGCCACAGCGGCGTCTCCGTTATTCTTTAATTGCTCTTTATTTCACTTCACTGAATAGACAACGTTGAGTGAGAGAAATCTGATCCACAGTGAGGCCCATTTCATCTTGTTTTAAACACTGGAATCTTTGAAGCCCTGTAGCTCAGAAATTTAATCCATTAATCTGCAGGGTGGCCGTCAGTACGAAGCCTTTTCAGTCTGGATCCGGGAGTGGAGCTGGTTTCAGGCTCAAGATTGCCGCTACTGTCGATAGATTTTTGTTGGGTAAGGGTATTAAGGGTTACGGAAACAAAGCGGGTCGATGATGAGAAAATACAGATCAACCCTGATCTAATTGATTGGCGCAACAGGCTCGAGGGGCTGAATAGCGTCCTCCTGTTCCGATGCAGTCGCTGCAATGCGCCCGAGTGCTGGAGGTTTTCTAGTGTGTAGTGTTTATCGCATTCCGCTAACACACGAAAACTCAAAGGTTCGAAAGTGGGTAGAAACAATTTAATGCCTTTTCTCCATTCAAGATTACTAAATATGAAAACTGGAATAATTTGCATGTTTGTTTAAGTACAAATAAAACACGCATTGTCAGTCGAATTATGCCATTCAAATGGCAGCTTTACAGAGAGTGAAGTAATTCTTAATGATATTTGCCATCCTGATTGTTGAACGTTTTGTCAGCCTAATACAGCAAATCAAACTAATGCAGCACCTGAAACGAATACAGCACCTGAAACTAATACAGAAACTCAAACTAATATAGCACCTGAAAATAATATAGCAGCTCAAACTAATACAGCAGCTCAAACTAATACAGCACCTCAAACTACTACAGCAACACAAACGAATACAGCACTTGAAACTAATACTGCAACTCAAACTAATGCAGCACCTCAAACTAATACAGCAACCCACACTAATACAGCACCTAAAACTAATACAACACCTCAAACTAACAGAGCAACTCAAATTAATACAGCACCTCAAACTAATACAGCACCTGAAACTAATACAGCAACTCAAACTAATACAGCACGTCAAACTAATACAGCACCTCAAACTAATTCAGCCACTCAAACTAATACAGCAACTCAAACTAATATAACACCTCAAACTAATACAGCAGCTCAAACCAATTCAGCACCTGAAACTAATGCAGCACAACAAACTAACATAGCACCTCAAACTAATACAGCACCTCAAACTAATACAGCACCTCAAACTAATGCAGCACAACAAACTAACATAGCACCTCACACTAATACAGCACCTAAAACTAATACAGCACCTCAAACTAATGCAGCACAACAAACTAACATAGCACCTCAAACTAATACAGCAACTCAAACTAATACAACACCTCAAACTAATACAGCAACTCAAACTAATACAACAACTCAAACTAATGCAGCACCACAAGCTAACATAGCACCTCAAACTAATACAGCACCTCAAACTAATACAGCACCTCAAACTAATGCAGCACAACAAACTAACATAGCACCTCAAACTAATACAGCAACTCAAATTAATATAACACCTCAAACTAATGCAGCATCTCAAACTAATACAGCACCTCAAACTAATACAGCACCTCAAACTAATACAACACCTCAAACTAATGCAGCACAACAAATTAACATAGTACCTCAAACTAATACAGCACCTCAAACTAATACAGCACCTCAAACTAATACAGCACCTCAAACTAATACAGCACCTCCAACTAATGCAGCACAACAAACTAACATAGCACCTAAAACTAATACAGCAACTCAAACTATTATATCACCTCAAACTAATGCAGCATCTCAAACTAATACAGCACCTCAAACTAATACAGCAACTCAAACTAATTCAACACCTCAAACTAATACGGCTCCTCAAACTAATACAACACCTCAAACTAATGCAGCACCTCAAACTAATACAACACCTCAAACAAATACAACACGTCAAACTAATACAGCGCCTCAAACTAATAGAGCAACTCAAATTAATACAGCACCTCAAACTAATACAACATCTCAAACTAATACAGCAACTCAAACTAATACAGCACCTCAAACTAATACAGACCCTGAAACTAATATAGCACCTCAAACTAATAGAACAATTCAAAC
Organism: Squalus acanthias; assembly: GCA_030390025.1. Lineage (NCBI taxonomy): Eukaryota > Metazoa > Chordata > Chondrichthyes > Squaliformes > Squalidae > Squalus > Squalus acanthias. The sequence continues at coordinate 11,174,902 of JASTWF010000029.1, read as the reverse complement.
TAATACAACACCTCAAACTAATACAGCACCTCAAACTAATACAGCACCTGCAACTAATACAGCAACTCAAACTAATACAGCACGTCAAACTAATGCAGCACCTCAAACTAATGCAGCACAACAAACTAACATAGCACCTCAAACTAATACAGCAACTCAAACTAATACAACACCTCAAACTAATACAGCAACTCAAACTAATACAACACCTCAAACTAATGCAGCACCACAAGCTAACATAGCACCTCAAACTAATACAGCACCTCAAACTAATACAGCACCTCAAACTAATGCAGCACAACAAACTAACATAGCACCTCAAACTAATACAGCAACTCAAACTAATACAACACCTCGAACTAATACAGCAACTCAAACTAATACAACACCTCAAACTAATGCAGCACCACAAGCTAACATAGCACCTCAAACTAATACAGCACCTCCAACCAATACAGCACCTCAAACTAATGCAGCACAACAAACTAACATAGCACCTCAAACTAATACAGCAACTCAAACTAATATAACACCTCAAACTAATACAGCAACTCAAATTAATAGAACACCTCAAACTAATGCAGCAACTCAAACTAATACAGCACCTCAAACTAATACAGCACCTCAAACTAATACAACACCTCAAACTAATGCAGCACAACAAACTAACATAGTACCTCAAACTAATACAGCACCTCAAACTAATACAACACCTCAAACTAATGCAGCACCTCAAACTAATACAACACCTCAAACAGATACAACACGTCAAACTAATACAGCGCCTCAAACTAATGCAGCACCTCAAACTAATACAACACCTCGAACTAATACAACACCTCAAACTAATACAGCGCCTCAAACTAATACAACACCTCAAACTAATACAGCGCCTCAAACTAATGCAGCACCTCAAACTAATACAACACCTCGAACTAATACAACACCTCAAACTAATACAGCGCCTCAAACTAATACAACACCTCAAACTAATACAGCGCCTCAAACTAATACAGCAACTCAAACTGCGTTATTGAAGTTTGTTTCGCCTTTCTTTCATTCTGTAAATGATGGTAATTGGTTATTTAATGGTGATTGCAAAGATTCAACTGCAAGTTGAATAGTGGCCGTCAAAACGAACGCTCTTTTGGGATTTGAACCTTTAGGACATTAATGCATCCAGGCTGCAGGAGGCCACACCAGGCGCAGCAGAGGAGTCTCTGCATTAGTTCTGCTTGGAAACAGTATTTTCCCCCTTCTCTCTTCCTCTTCTCCCTGTGTTTTTATTTCTCTATTTCTACCCCCGTCTCAGGTTTCTGAATCATAACATGGTGGGGACATTTTTAGAGAAGCGCTTTTTTTATTACTTATTGAAAGGACACCCAGACGGACCGATTGAAGCTGCAATTTGAATCCTGTCGCTGACCTTGTGTTTTTCTGTTAATCTGTGTTGTTCTGCTTCCTCATTCTCAATGAGAAAGTTCCCAGCCTCAATTTTGAAATAAAATAAGGCCCACCTCTTATGTAAGCGACACGCGAGGGGAGATTTCCTAAATCAGCGCCAACTTTCCCCAAATCCTACTTACAGTACCGCAAACAAAACTGTGTCCTATATGGGAAATATCATTGAGAATTACTTTAGTCGCTGTAACGCTGCCATTTGAATGGTTTAATTCACCTGTCAATGTGTATTTTATTTATACTGAACCAAACATTCAAATTATTCCAGTTCTCATATTTACTAAACTTGAATGGAGAAAAGGCATTAAATTGTGTCTATCCATTTTCGAACCGTTGAGTTTTCGTGTGTTAGCGGAATGCGATAACCACTACACACCAGAAACCCTCCAGCACTCGCGTGCATTGCAGCGACTCCATAGGAACAGGCGGAGGCTATTCAGCCCCTCGAGCCTGTTGCAACATTCAATTAGATCAGGGTTGATCTGTATCTTCTCATCATCTACCCGCTTTATATCCGTAACCCTTAATATCCTTACCCAACAAAAATCTATCGGCAGTAGCGGCAACCTTGAGCCTGAAAGCAGCTGCACTCCCGGATCCAGACAGAAAAGGCTTCGTCCTGACGGCCACCCTGCAGATTAATGAATTACATTTCTGAACTTCAGGGCTTCAGAGATTCCAGTGTTTCAAAGGGAACAAAAGATGAAATGGGCCTCACTGTGAATCAGTTTTCTCTCACTCAAAGTTATCTGTTTAGTGAAGTGAATTAAAGAGCAATTAAATAATAAGGGAGAAGTCGCTGTAGCCCTATTGACAGGAGAATAAACTCGCCTCTGGTTGTTCGCCACAGCAAGTTAAAAATATATGTTTCCACCCGGGCTCGCACGTGCTAACCGCTACACTGCGGAAATCGCCGGCTCTGTAGCAGCTGCAGCGAGAAACTGAGTCAGTGAACTCCCTCTGTGCTGATCGGCAATGCGTTGCCTCACTTTAAACAGCTTCTACCCCACACTGAAAGCTCTCAGTCCTTCACCTCCGCTGCCCTTGTCTCTGATCCCCCGCCCACACCCCTAACGTGTTCACTTCCACACCCTCACAGTGGTGTCACTGAGGCTCCTCCTGCCTCCCCGCGATCAGCGATCTCATCCAGTTTGTAAAATTAAACCCGGAACAAGTGTCCCGCAAAGAAATTCTGTAACCTCAATCTGTAACAGAAAGTAGTGGGTTTATTAACGGTGATTAAAGCAATTATTACTCGTCTCACAGACTTCAATTATTTGCATGCAATGAACTGTTCTTAAATCTTTTGTCAAGATGAATTCCTTGAATGAGAATCGAAAGAGGGTGAGTGTCATTCGACCACCAGGGACCAGCTGTGTTATTTCTGTATATATTAAGCTGAATATGGGCAAAAGGCTGCCTGGACTTCGTGGCGTAACGATAGCGCGTCTGACTCCTAAATTTAAAACTTCGTGTTCAAATCAGGTCGGAGGCACGGTTCTTTTACAGCTCATATGAGTCGAGATAATTAACATCTTATTTGTTAACTCACAACAATGGAACTTGTATTCGATGTATTTTTTTATATTGGTTCCTGGGATGTAGGTCTCGCTGGCAAGGCTAGTATTTATTGCCCTTAGGTGGTGGTGAGCCACTGTAGTCGCCTTTAACCATTACAGATCTACACCATAGAATCAGAGAATGGTTACAGCACAGAAGGAGGCCATTCGGCCCGTCCAGCCCGTGCCAGCTCTCTGCAAGAGCACTTCAGCCAGTCCCACTCCCCCGCCCTTTCCCCGTAGCCCTGCACATTTTTTCCCCTTCAGTTACTTACCCAATATTTACATGTATCTGTGTTATTTATTCATTTATTGGGGTGAATCTGTCTCATTCAAAAAGTATATTCTGGCTATTTATTTCTGTCTTACTTTTAAATTACACGCAAATACATCTATACAGGACACAGATACACACAAATACATTGAGAAATAACACTCACGGATACTCTCACATTTATTCATCACCAGCCCACTGATACACCCAAATGTTATTTAGAACAATCACAGTTTTAAAACATATTAATAACCTGATGCATATGAAAGAAGTAAAGAAAATAAATGTAAAACTGACACAAGGGAGTGCTTGCGTATCCCAGCGGCGTAGTGAATTCGTGCGAGCTGTGGGATCACGTGACTCAGTTAGAGCCAATGGCAGCACACCATCTTCCATTCATAAGATTCACAAAGGCGCTGTGAAATCTATGAATCTTACACCCCCCAAAATAACAGCTAAACCTCAATTAAATTAAAAAAAAAACCCATCACATTAATAAAATAAGTATAGTTAATTAAATTAACCATTTTAAATAAAAAATTAAATTTTTGAAAAAATTTAAAATCTTTTAAAAAGTTATAAAAATAAACTTACCTGTCTTTAAAGTCTCTAAAAAAGATATACCTGTTAGAAAAAATTCAAAAAAATACTTAATTCACTACTTACCTTCTTAAAAGTGGGTCTTGCTCCTCCTTTTTACATTTCTAAAATCTTCAGGACTTACCTGCGCGTCCAAAGCATGAAGTGCACAGCGTGCGCGCAGCCTGTAGCGCGCAGGCGATGCACCGAGGAACCGCCCCCTTTTCAAAGACCAATTGCCGGTTTTCAGCGCATGCGCAGGGCATGCAGAAAACCGGCAATTGGAGTGGGAATACGCGAGAGTACGCATCGCGTCGCGGTATCAATATCTGGGCCAATAGTTTTTTACTATTACAAACTAGCTTTTTAAAATTACTTACATGCATCTAGTGTGAAAAAATGTTTTAATTAGCTCTAATTAACCTATAATATTAATGTACTGAATAAAACAAATGGTAAAGATACTTCAAGAACGTATTTTGTGCTTCCTATCGAATGGACTGTCATGAATATTTTATTTTACACCATGGCCCGGATTTTACGGTGCTTCCGACAGCGAATGCACAGTGTAGGCTTTTGGAAGCCTTCAGAACGACCCCGCAAGTTCCAGCGTTCCGCACGCACGAAAACCCAGAACTTGCGATCTGTCAAATTTCGCTTGGACAGGTCCACGCATCCGCTACAAAATCACTTTTGCTGGTGCAGAGTTGGGCGAACTACGAACATGCGAACATACAAACATATGAATTAGGAGCAAGAGTAGGCCACTCGGCCCCTCGAGCCCGCTCCGCCATTCAATAAGATCATGGCTGATCCGATTACTCCACATTCCCGCCTACCCCCGATAACTTTTCACCCCCTTGCTCACCAAGAATCTATCTAACTCTGCCTTAAAAATATTCAAAGACTCTGCTTCCACCGCCCTCTGAGGAAGAGAGTTCCAAAGACTCACGACCCTCTGTGAGAAAAAATGTCTCCTCATCTCTGTCTTAAATGGGCGACCCCTTATTTTTGAACAGTGACCCCTAGTTCTAGATTCTCCCACAAGAGGAAACATCCTCTCCACATCCACCCTGTCCAGACCCCTCAGGATCTTATATGTTTCGATCAAGTCACCTCTTACTCTTCTAAACTCCAGCGGATACAAGGCTAGCCTGTCCGACCTTTCCTCATAAGACAACTCGCCCATTCCAGGTATTAGTCGAGTAAACCTTCTCTGAACTGCTTCCAATGCATTTACATCCTTCCTTAAATAAGGAGACCAATACTGCACACTGTACTCTAGATGTGGTATCACCAATGCCCTGTATAACTGAAGCATAAGCTCCCTACTTTTGCATTCAATTCCCCTCGCAATAAACGATAACATTCGATTAGCTTTCATAATTATTTGCTGTACCTGAATAATAACCTTTTGCGATTCATGCACTAGGACACCCAGATCCTTCTGCATCTCAGAGCTTTGCAATCTCTCACCATTTAGATAATATGCTTCTTTTTTATTCTTCTTGCCAAAATGGACAACTTCACATTTTCCCACACTACACTCCATTTGCCAGATCTTTGCCCACTCACTTAACCTATCTATATCCCTTTGAAGCCTACTTATGTACTCTTCACAATTTACTTTCCTACCTATCTTTGTGTCATCAGTAAATTTAGCAACCATACCTCCTGACCCTTCATCCAAGTAATTTATATAAACTGTAAATAGTTGAGGCCCCAGCACTGATCCCTGTGGCACACCACTCGTTACATCTTGCCAATCAGAAAATAACGCATTTATGCCTCCTCTCTGCTTCCTGTTAGCTAGCCAATCTTCTATCCATGCCAATCTGTTACCCCCTGCACCATGAGCATTTATTTTCCACAATAACCTTTGATGTGGCACCTTATCAAATGCCTTCTGGAAATCTAAGTACAGTACATCCACCGGTTCCCCTTTATCCACAGCACATGCTACTTCCTCAAAGAACTCCAATAAATTGGTGATACATGATTTCCCTTGCACAAAACCATGTTGACTCTGACTGATTACTTTGAACTTTTCTAAGTGCCCTGCTATAATGTCTTTAATAATAACTTCTAACATCTTCCCTATGACAGATGATAAGCTAACTGGCCTGTAGTTTCTTGCTTTCTGTCTCCCTTCCTTTTTGAATAAAGGAGTCACATTCGGTATTTTCCAATCTAATGGAACCTTCCCCGAATCTAGGGAATTTTGGAAAATTAAAACCAGCACATCAACTATCTCAGTAGCCACTTCTTTTAAGACCTTAGGATGAAGTCCATCAGGACCCAGGGACTTTTCATCCCACAGCTCCAACAATTTGCTCAGTACCACTTCCCTGGTGATTATAATTTTCTTGATTTCCTCCCTCCCTTCCATTTCCTGATTTACAGCTATTTCTGGGATGTTACTTGTATCCTCTATAGTGAAGACCGATGCAAAATACCTGTTCAATTCAACTGCCACTCCTTATTTTCCATTAAAATTCCCCAGACTCGCTTTTTATAGGACCAACGCTCACTTTGTTAACTCTTTTCTTTTTTAAATATCTATAGACTCTCTGACTATCTGTTTTTATATTTCTAGCTAGCTTTCTCTCGTACTCTAATTTTTCTCTCCTTATTAATCTTTTAGTCACTCTTTGCTGTTTTTTTATATTCTGTCCGATCTTCTGACCTGCCACCCATTTTTGCACAATTATATGCTTTTTGTTTAAGTTGGAATACTATCTTTAATTTTTTTAGTTAACCACGGATGGTGGGTCCTCCCCTTGGAATTTTTCTTTCTTGTTGGAATGTATATATTCTGTGTATTTTGAAATATCCCCTTAAATGTCTGCCACTGCAACTCTGTTGAACTATCCCGTAACCTAATTTGCCAGTTCACTTTAGCTAACTCTGCTTTCATGCCCTCATAATTGCTCTTATTTAAGTTTAAAATACGAGTTTTGGACCCAATCTTCTCTCTCTCAAACTGAATGTAAAATTCAATCATATTATGATCGCTGCTAAACAGGGGCGCCTTCACTATGACGTCATTAATTAATCCTATCTCGTTGCACAATACCAGGTCTAGTATAGCCTGCTCTCTGGTTGGCTCCACAACGTGCTGTTGTAAGATACTATCCCGAAACATTCCATGTACTCCTCATCTATGCTACCTTTGCCCATCTGATTTTTCCAGTCTATAGGCAGATTAAAATCCCCCATGATTATGGCCGTACCCTTCTGACAATATCCAATTATTTCTTCCTTTATACTCCATCCTACCATGTGGTTACTGTTAGGGGGCCTGTACACCACTCCCACAAGTGACTTCTTGCCTTTATTATTTCTCATCTCTACCCAAACCGCTTTTACATCCTGGTTTCCTGAACTTAGGTCATCCCTCTCTATTGTCCTAATACCATCATTAATTAACAGAGCCACCCCTCCACCTTCAATATTCAGGTCCCAATTTATGTCATGCTGCAGGCATGTTTCTGCAATGACTATCAGATCATATTTATTTATATCTAGTTGCGCTATCAGTTCAGCTGTTTTGTTTCGAATGCTACATGCATTCCGATGCAGATCCTTTAGTTTTGTACTTTTATTATTTTTGTAACCCCTAGCCTTATCAGTTGATTTACTGTTAGATTTGTACTCTCTATCCCTCCCTGTCACGGTCTGTTTATCATTTCCCATATTAATGCCTTTCTCTATTGCCTTGTCTCTCATCTTTGAATTACCACATCTTCCCAAATTTGATCCCATGCCCCCAATAATTAGTTTAAAGCCCTCTCTACCGCCCTAGTTATACGACTCGCCAGAGCACTGGTTCCAGCACGGTTCAGGTGAAGACCATCCCAACGATACAGATCCCACTTTCCCCAGTACTGTTGCCAGTGCCCCAAGAATTGAAAGCAATTTCTCCCACACCAGTCTTTGAGCCACGCATTCATCTCTCTAATTGTATTTACCCTATGCCAATTTGCTCGTGGCTCAGGTAAAAATGCATACATTATTACCCTTGAGGTTCTGCTGTTTAATTTAGCCCCTAGCTGCTCATACTCTCTCAGCAGAACCTCTTTCCTAGTTCTACCTATGTCGTTGGTACCTTCATGGACAACGACCAGTGACTTCCCCCACCACTCCTCCAACTGCAAGTTCCTCTCCAGCCCAGAGCAGATGTCTCGGACCCTGGCAACGGGCAGGCAACACTGCCCTCTGGACTCTCGCTCTTTGCCGCAGAGAACTATATCTATCCCCCTGACTATGCTGTCCCCAATTACCAATACATTACTATTAACTCCCCCCGCTTGAATGGCTTCCTGTACCTCGGTGCCATTGTCAGTTTGCTCATCCACCCTGCAGCCACCGCTTTCATTCATACAATCATGGAATTCATTGGGCACAGAAGGACGCCATGCGTCCCATTGAGTCTGCGCTGGCACTTTGAAAGAGCTCTCCAATTAGTCCCACTCCCATGCTTTTTCCCCATAGTCCTGCGAATTTCTCCTTTACAATTATTTATCCAATTCTCTTTTGAAATTTACTATTGCGTCTCTCTCTTTGTCTCTCTCTCTCCTTTTTAGTCCCTGTCACTCTGTCTGTCTCTTCTGTCTCATTCTCACTCTGATCAAAGGTCGATTCTAGCTCTCACAACCTCCATAATTGCCAGTTCCTCGTTAGTATACTGGTGAGTATCCCCGTCTGTCACGGGAGAGACCGGGGTTCAATTCCCCCACGGGGAGGTTTTTTTAACATCCCCAATTTTAAACCTCTGCCCAGCTCCTTGAAATTCTCCTTGGCAAAGTTGAACAGAAAAGAATCAACGACAATAATTTTTACAGATTTACTGGCAGATGAATAACTGTATAACAACTTCCTGCAACAGTTACTCGTTAGAATAATGCTCTCCTTCTGTTTCCCTCTCCCTTTTGTGTGGGGCACGGAGGAGTCATAACGGCACAGAAGGAAACCATTGTTTGCTGAATTAAATTCATTAATTTTTAACATGTGACCATTTATTTTTATTTTCGTGGTGTGAAATGTTATTTATTTGGAGATTTCTATTATGCGTATGGAGATTCCGTCCATAAATGGAAGCCCCAAAAGCATCATCGGTATCTCCCTTTGTTGGCCTGGCCAACGTGATCCCAAGGACGCTTGTGAACAGCGTGCGTCAGTGGGCCTTTAAGCAGGCCTACGCCTGCAGGCCCAGGACCCGTGTGAAGCTCCGGAAGACACCAAAACGAATTGTAACCGTGGTTTTAAGTTAACGCTGCGTTATTCATAGCGATCACTTTTAAATGATTCAGAAAAAACACTGCTTTCACCTCCGCAACACGGGTTCGATTCCTGGTCAGGAAAGTAAGTTTTATAACACAGTTTTTAAACCAAAACCTGATGAAATTGACTACATTCAGCTATAGTGAAAAAATTAGAATTGTTTTCATTGGCATTAATTAACCGATAACTTTCTTTTGCAGAATGAAAGATTTACTAGCTTTGCACAAATTAAAAAATATTCTGTTTGTCGATTCTTCCTACCAAAGTGAATAACCTCACATTTCCCACATTATACTCCAACTGCCACCTTATTGCCCACTCAGTTAACCTGTCTATATCCCGTTGTAGGCTCTTTGTGTCCTCCTCACAGCTTACTTTCCCACCTAGCATTGTATCATCAGAAAACTTGAATACATTACACTCTGTCCCTGCATCTAAGTCATTAATATAGATTGTAAATAGCTGAGGCCCACGCACTGATCCTTGCGACACCACACTACTTACAGCCTGCCAATCTGAAAATGACCCGTTTATCCCTACTCTCTGTTTTCTGTCCATTAACCAAGCCACTATCCATGCTAATACATAACCGTCAATCCCATGAGCCCTTATCTTGTGTAACAATCTTTTACGTGGTACCTTATCGAATGCCTTTGGAAATCCAAATATGATACATCCACTGGTTCCCCTTATAGTTCCAATTAAGCAGAACATCCCGTTGTGCGAAAGGAGCCTGTTTGTCGGACAAGGCTACATGTAAGGAAGGAGTGTGGTTAGGAGATAAGGGAAGTGATACTCTGGTAACAAGGTCGGGTAATAAAAAGAGAAAATGCTGGAAACACTCAGCAGGTCAGGCAGCGTCTGTGGAGAGAGAAACAGAGTTAACCTTTCAGGCCGATGACCTTCCATCAGAATTTGTGCAGTTGTGCTAAGTAATACTATTAAACGTGAAAATTGTCAGGTAGAAGATAAGGAAAAGATATAAAAAGTTTGGAACAGATATTTTAGAATTCGATAAAGGTTTGATCAACTTGTATATCGAACTCGGAAATATAAAGTATTTGAGTTCCCCGGTTAAAATTCGCAAGGATTTGTCTAAATGCTGCTGTTCATTATATGTCTAACTATTGCAGGATTAATAACTCTTACATTTAATGTTGCGACCTCTTTTACTGCACTGCGCGTTTTCCCGCTGTGCTTGGAGCGCCGCTCCCTTCAATCCATCGCTCACAGGGACTGTTCCATTCAGCGTTTCTTTTCTCTGGCCCTTGGTGAAATATCATAGATTGAAAGCGACGCGTCTCAACCCCGAGCTCATCACCGACTCGCTAACCGCTGCACAGCGACCACACTCTGCTCCCGTGAGATGGAGGCCCAGGTGCTGTTACAAGCTCGAGTGCAGTTACAAGCAGAACTCATTCAAAGAAAGTCCAATCATTGAGGCGCATGATTCTTTGCACCTTCCCAAAGAGTTTAGAATCATGTGGGGGGGTGGGGGTGATTTGGGCATATCTTTCCCCACATTACTACACTTCAAAGATACTTCAATGTTTGTAAAGCGCTTTGGTACGCCCTGAGTTCGTGAAAAGCTCTGTATCAATGTCGGTGTTTTTTTTGCAAAGGTTCGAACAGCAAGTTCAAAATTCGCGGGCAAAATGAGGGCTCGTCTGGGATTTGAACCCGGATCTCTCTCAAATTTCAATCAATAACCCCAAAGCGAGAGTCATACCCCTAGACCAACGAGCCAACTGATAGACATCAGTGGAGAAAAGACGTAATCATTGTAAAACCATGTATTGTGTGTTGTTGTTCTTGATAAAGACAGCACGAGATACCGAGTCAGTGACTTTGCCTTTTCGACCTATCTTCTGAACCGCCGACCGGGCCCACACCTACAGTTAATGAGCTGTAGTTGAGATATTGGATTGGATAAAAATTGATAAAGAGGAGGTACTGGAAAGGCTGGCTGTATTTAATTAGATAAGTCACCAGGACCAGATGAAATGCATCATAGGATGCTGAGCGAAGTAAAGGTGTAAATTACGGAGGGACTCGCCATAATCTTCCAATACTCATTGGATATGGGGTGGCGCCGGGTAACGCCTCCGAATCGATAAACAAATACGAATTACCTGGTGTCTGCGGAGCTTCGGACTCTTGCCGCCCTGGCCCTGCTGGCGTACGTCTGCATAATGGGCCACGGATCCCAGGGGCGCACACGGTTCGCCAGCATTCTTGGGATCACTTGGGCCAGACCAACCAAACAAAAAGGGGGATTCCTATGAGGCGAATGGGGATTCCATTGATGGAACAGTTCATTGCATAAAGATAATTCAAATTCGTGAGACGAGTAATAATTGCTTTAATCACCGTTGATAAACCCGCTACTTTCTGTTGCAGCTTTCGGTGACAGACTCCCTTTGCGGGACACTTGTTCCGGGTTTAATTTTACAAACTGGGTGAGTTCGCTGATCGCGCGGAGACAGGAGGAGCCTCAGCGGCCCCACTGTGAGCATGTGGAATAGACCACGTTAGGGGTGTGTGGGGGGATCAGTGACATTTTTTGTAAAGGACAGCGGATGAGAAGGACTGAGAGCTTTCAGTGTGGGACAGAAGCTGTTTAAAGTGAGGCAATACATTGCCGATCAGCACAGAGGCAGCACAGAGGCAGTTCACTGACTCAGTACCTCTCTGCTGCTGGTATAACGCCGGCGGTTTCCGCAGTGCAGCGGTTAGCACGTTCGAGCCGAGGTGGAAAATATATTTTTAAACTTGCTGTGGCGAACAATCAGAGGTGAATGTATTCTCCTGTCAAAAGGGCCACAGCGGCTTCTCCCTTATTCTTTAATTGCTCTTTATTTCACTTCACTGAATAGATAACTTTGAGTGAGAGAAAACTGATCCACAGTGAGGCCCATTTCATCTTTTGTTCCCTTTTAAACACTGGAATCTCCAAATCCCTGAAGTTCAGCAATGTAATCCATTAACTGCAGGGTGGCCGTCAATAAGAAGCCTTTTCTGTCTGGATCCGGTAGAGGAGCTGGTTTAAGGCTCAAGGTTGTCGCTACTGTCGATAGATTTTTGTTGGGTAAGGGTATTAAGGGTTACGGAAACAAAGCGGGTAGATGATGAGAAGATACAGATAAACCCTGATCTAATTGAATGGCGCAACAGGCTCGAGGGGCTGAAAAGACTCCTCCTGTTCCTATGGAGTCGCTGCAATGCACCCGAGTGCTGGAGGGTTTTCGGTGTGTCGTGGTTATCGCATTCCGCTAACACACGAAAACTCACCGGTTGAAAAGTGGGTAGAGGCAACTTAATGCCTTTTCCCCATTCAACTTTAGTAAATATGAAAACTGGAATAATTTGCATGTTTGTTTAGATACAAATAAAAGACGCATTGTCAGGCGAATTATGCCATTCTAATGGCAGATTTACAGTGAGTGAAATTATTCTCAACTATATATCCCATCCAGACTGTTGAAAGTTTCGTCAGCCTAATACAGCAGCTCAAACTAATACAGCACCTGAAACTAATGCAGCACCTCAAAGTAATACAGCAACTCAAAATAATACAGCACCTGAAACTAATGCAGCACCTGAAACTAATACAGCACCTCAAACTAATACAACACCTCAAACTAATGCAGCACCTGAAACTAATACAGCACCTCAAACTAATACAACACCACAAACTAATGCAGCACCTCAAACAAATACAACACCTCAAACTAATGCAGCACCAGAAACTAATACAACACCTCAAACTAAATCAACACCTCAAACTAATATAGCAGCTGAAACCAATACAGCACGTCAAACTAATACAACATTTCAAGATAATCCAGCCCCTCCAGCTAATCCAGCCCCTGTAGCTAATGCAACATCTCAAACCTTATTAAAAATAAAGAATGTCAGAAGGGGGATTAGAACCCACACCTCCAGAGAAGACTGCAACCTGAACACAGCGCCTTAGACCGCACAGCCATCGAGACTATTGGTGTGCTACCTGTAGATTGATTTTGAACGAATAACTGTGTTCGTGTCTTGTCACCTTAATTAATTGATGGCATCAGGCTCTTCTCTCCCTGACTCTGGGGAAACAGTGAGACAGACTTTCGAAGAAGAATAAATGGAGAACTAACAAGGCAACGAATACACAATGAATTGTAGCACCCTAGGAAGGACAGCGGATCAGAGGGAACTTGGTGTGCATGTATATAGATCCCTGAAGGCAGCAGGACAGGTAGATAAGGTGGTAAAAAAGGCATATGGGATACTCGCCTTCATTAGCCGAGGCATAGAATATAAGAGCAGGGAGGTTATGATGGAGCTGTACAAAACGCTAGTTAGGCCACAGCTGGAATACTGTGTGCAGTTCTGGTCGCCACACTATCGGAGGGATGTGTTTGCATTGGAGAGGGTGCAGAGGAGATTCACCAGTATGTTACCTGGGCTGGAGCGCTTCAGCTATGAAGAGAGACTGGACAGGCTAGGGTGGCTTTCCTTAGAGCAGAGAAGGCTGAGGGGGGACCTGATTGAGGTGTACACAATTATGAGGGGCATAGATAGGGTAGATGCGAAGGAACGTTTCCCCTTAGTAGAGGGGTCAATAACCAAGGGGTACAGTTTCAAGGTAAGGGGCAGGAGGTTTAGCGGAGATTTGTGGAAAAAACTTTTCACCCAGAGGGTAGTTGGAATCTGGAACTCACAGCCTGAAAGGGTGGTAGAGGCAGGAATCCTCAGAGCATTCAAGAAGCATTTAGATATAAACTTGAAACGTCATAGCATACAATGCTACGGACCAAGTGCTGGAAAATGGGATTAGAATAGACAGGGCTTGATGGCTGGCCCAGACACGATGGGCCGAAGGGCCTCTTTCTGTACTGTATAACTCTATGACTCTAATGTATTCTGTACAGTGACCAGTCCTATGAATTTTAACAAAAGTTGCCCCTGCTTTCATACGCAATGAACATTTTAAACCAGGTTTTTAAAATACAATGGGTAACAGTTCATTACAGACAACGGGCAAAATGCGTTATTGAAGTGTGTTTCGACTTTCTTTCATTCTGTACTTTATGCTTATCGGTTATATAATGTTGATTGCAAAAGATTCAACTGCAAGTTAAATAGTGGCCGGCAAAACGAGCGCTCGTTTGGGATTTCACCAGCGGACTTCTCCGAAATTTAATAACGACTGAAGCGAGAATCGTATCCCGAAAACGCCGGTGAGGAGCCAACCATTGTAAAACCATTTTGTGTGTGCGACTATTTTTGATGATCAGAGCACTTGAGACCGAGACAGTGTCTTTGCCTTTTCGACCTGTCTTCTGAAGCGCCGCCAGGTCCCACTCCTACAGTTAGGACATTAATGCACCAAGGCTGCAGGAGGCTACACCAGGCGCAGCAGAGGAGTCTCTGCAGTAGTTCTGCGTGGAAACAGTATTTTTTCCCTTCTCTCTTCCTCTTCTCTATATCCCTGTGCTTTTATTTCTCTATTTCTACCCCCGTCTCAGTTTCCTGAATCATAACATGGTGAGGACATTTTTAGAGACGCGCTTTTTTATTACTTATTGAAAGGACACCCAGACGGACCGATTGAAACTGCAATTTGAATCCTGTCGCTGACCTTGCTTTTTCCTATTAATCTGTGTTGTTCTGCTTCCACATTCTCAATGAGAAAGTTCCCAGCCTCAATTTTGAAATAAAATTAGGCCCACCTCTTAAGTTAGCGACATAAGAGGGGAAATTTCCTAAATCAGCCCCAACTTTCCCCAAATCCTACTTACAGTACCCCAACCAAAACTGTGTCCTTTATGGGAAATATCCCTGAAAATTACTTCATCACTGTAACGCTGCCATTTGAATGGCTGAATTCACCTGTCAATGCGTACTTTATTTATACTGAACCAAACATGCAAATTATTCCAGTTTTCATATTTACTAAACTTGAATGGAGAAAAGGCATTAAACTGTGTCTACTCACATTCGAACAGTTGAGTTTTGGTGTTTTAGCGGAATGTGATAACCACTACACACCAGAAACCCTCCAGCACTCGGGTGCATTGCAGCGACTCCATAGGAACAGGCGGAGGCTATTCAGCCCCTCGAGACTGTTGCGCCATTCAATAGATGAGGGCTGGTCTGTATTTTCATTTCTTCTACCCGCTTTGTTTCCGTAACCCTTAATACCCTTACCCAACACAAATCTATCGGCAGTAGCGGCAATCTTGAGCCTTAAAACCGCTGCACTTACGGATCCAGACAGGAAAGGCTTCGTACTGACGGCCACACTGCAGATTAATGAATTACATTTATGAACTTCAGGGCTTCAGAGATTCCAGGGTTTAAAAGGGAACAAAAGATGAAATGGGCCTCACTTTGGATCAGTTTTCTCTCACTCAAATGTATCTGCTTTGTGAAGTTAAATAAAGAACAATCAAAGAATAAGGGAGAAGCCGCTGTAGCCTAATTGACAGGAGAATAAACTAACCATACATCTCTGAGGTTTCTGAGGTCTAACGAAGGGTAATCGACTTGAAACGTTCACCCTGAAACTGTATCCACATATACTGCCTGAACTCTTGAGAATTTACAGCATTTTCTGTTTGAATTTCAGATTTACAGCATCTGCAGTAATTTTCATTGTCAGTTGTTCGTCCACAGCAAGTTTAAACATAAATACGATAGCAAAATACTGCGGATGCTGGAAATCCAAAACAACAACAGAAAACGTTGGAAAAACTCAGCAGGCCAGGCAGCATCCGTGGAGAGAGAAACAGAGTTAACGTTTCAGGTCGAAGACCTTTCGTCAGAACTGGAAAAAAGCCATAATGTTCCACGCCCGGGCTCGAATCGGGGACTTTTCGTGTATGAAGCGAGCGTGATAACCACTACACTACGGGAACCGCTGTGTGCATGCATTCGATATGCGGGAACTGACCAGTGCACTCCCTCTGTGCTGATTGGTTCACCTGAAACAGCATCACTCAATACAATGACTGAGCTCATAAATATCAGGCGCAGTGCAGTCTGGCCAACGTCAGCCCCTCCTTTCTTATTCAACAGAGGAAGAAGAGACTTGAACGGGAGTCAGACGCCACAACCTTTAATTAAAGGCACAAATACGAGTAACACATACTTCCAAATCGTTTCACTGAAAAATTCTTTCACTTGATGCAAAATCTGACTGCGTTGAATCTGAAAATGAGCACCGTGGGATATTTTGTTCACTGTTGATTCTATTCTCTGTAAACAGTGACGCAGAGGCTTCCGTAGTGTAGCGGTTATCTCGTTCGTTTCCCACGCGAAAAGTACCCGGTTCCAGCCCGGGCGGCAAGATTATATTCCTCAGGTTTTTATTCTGTGCAGTGACCAGTCCACTTAATTTTAACAAAATTTGTCCCAGATTTCTGCTTTCAGAAGCAATTAACATTTTAAACGAGATTCCTAAAATACAATGATTGCAATGAGATATGGTTAAACGTTCAGTAACAAGGGCAAAATGCGTTATTGAAGTGTCTTTCGCCTTTCTTTCATTTTGTAAATTGTGGTAATCGGTTATTTAATGCTGATTGCAAAAGATTCAATTGCAAGTTGAATAGTGGCCGGCAATACGAGCGCTCGTTTGGGATTTGAACCGCGGATATCTTTAAAATTTAAACAAACACCGAAGCGAGAATCGGACCCCGAGAACGCCGGTTCAAACCTAGCCGAGTGAGGAGCTATCATTGTAAAACCATTTTGTTTGTGTGGCTATTCTTGATGATCAGAGCACTTGAGACCGAGACAGTGTCTTTGACTTTTCGACCTGTCTTCTGCAGCGCCGCACGGTCCCACTCCTACAGTTAGTGAGCTGTGGTTGAGATATTGGATGGGATAACAATTGATAAAGCTTACTGGAAAGGCTGGCTGTATTTAAGTCCATAAGTCACCAGGACCAGAAGAAATGCATCCTAGGACGCTGAGGGAAGTAAAGGTGGAAATTGTGAAGGTACTGGCCATAATCTTCCAATACACATTGGATACTGGGGTGGTGCCAGACGACTGAGGTATTGCAAATGTTACACCCTTTTTCAAAGAAGTGTATCAGATTAAACCCAGCAACTACAGGTCAGTCAGCTTAACGTCGGTAGTGAGGAAGCTTTTAGAAAGGATAATCCTGGACAAAATGATCAGTCACGTGGACAAGCGTGGATTAATTAAGGTACGTCTGCACAAATTATTTAAAGTCATATCGTCTTTTACCAACTTGATTGAATTTTTTGATGATGTGAAAGAGAGGGTTGATGAGGGAAATGCGGTTTCTATGGTGTACATGGACTTCCAAAAGGCATTTGATAGAGTGCCACATAGCAGGCTTGCCAGCAAAGTTGACGCCTGTGGAATAAAAGGGACAGTGGCAGCATGGATGCGAAATTGACTAAAGGACAAGAAACAGAGAGTAGTGCGCTGTAACGATTGTGTTTCGAACTGGAGGATGGTATACAGTGGTGTTCCCCAGAGGTTGGTACTATAACCACGGCCCTTCTTAATATATATTGATGTTTGGAGTTAGGTGTCCAGGGCACAATTTCAAAATTTGCAGATGATATAAAATTTGGGAGTGCAGCGCACAGTGAGGAGGATAGTAATAGTCTTCAAGAGGACATGGGCGGACATGTGGCAGATGAAGTTAAACGCAGAAAAGTGCGAAGTGATACATTTTGGTAGGAAGAATGAGGAGAGGCAAAATAACTAAAGGATACATTTCCAAAGTGGGTGCAGGAACAGAGAGATCTGGGGGTATATGTGCACAAATCGTTCAAGGTGGCAGGACAGGTTGAGAAAGCAGTTTACAAAGCTTACGGAATCCTGGGCTTTATAAATAGAGGCATAGAGTACAAAAGCAAGGATGTTATGATGAACCTTTATAAAACACTGGTTCGGCCACAACTGCCGTAATCATGTTCCAGAAAATGTTATTCTGTTCAATAACCGGTCCTGTTAAATTTAAGCAAAGTTGCCTCAGATTCCTGGTGTCATAAGCAACGAACATTTTAAACCAGACTCCTGAAATAAAATGGGCCTGAAAATTGCGATCGGAAGCTTGCCGCCGGGTAACGGCTCCGAATCGAAAAACAAATACGAATTACCTGGTGTCTCCGGAGCTTCGGACTCTTGCCGCCCTGGGCCTGCTGGCGCACGCCTGCGTAAAAGCCCAAGGATCCCTGGGGCACACACGGTTCGCCAGCATCCCTGGGATCACGTGGGCCAGACCAACCAATCAAAAAGGGGGATTCCGATGAGGCTATTGGGGATTCCATTTATATACGGAATCCCCATAAGCATAATCGAAATCTCCAAATAAATAACATTTCACACCACGGAAATAAAAATAAATGATCACTTGTTCAAACTTAATGAATTTAATTTTATGAAATATAAATTTGAACATTTTAAAAAGGCCAAAATTTACCTAAACTAAATTTAAATGTATGTATAAGTTTAAATCATTAAAAAAAAATAACATTAATTTTAACTCGTACACTGGTAAAAGAAGGCCTTACGCCTGCTATTACCAGGTGTAAGGGTTTCCTGGGCATTCGCTGGGAAGTAGTTAGCCCAACTCTGAACCAGCAAAGTGATGTTGTAGCAGATGCGCTGGATCTGTCCAAGCGAAACTTGACATATCGCAAGTTCTGGGTTTTCGGGCGTGCGGAAACCTGGAACTTGCGAGGTCGTTGTGAAGGCGTACGAGAGCCTACGCTGTGCATTCGCTGTCGGAAGCAACATAAAATCCGGGCCATGGTGCAAAATGAGATATGCAAAGCAGTTCATCACACAGAAAGCACAATATACGTTATTGAAGTATCTTTAGCATTTCATTCACTCTGAAAATTAAGATTATCGGTTAATTAATGCTAATTAAAACATTTGTTTACATTAGATGCATGTAAGTAATTTTAACAAGTTAGTTTAAATTAATAAAAAACTTTGTTATAAAAATTACTTCCCTGACCGGGAATCGAACTCGGGCTGCGGTGGTGAGAGCGCCGAATCCTAACCACTAGACTACCAGGGAACATGTTCGACAAAGGATGCGACAATTGTAAATAAAGTTGGGTCAATCCGTATTGGATACAAATTCATCTTTGAATGTTTACATCTAAAAGCATTTCATGACTCTGCGGCTTACAAATCTATTTACATGTACCTGAAATATTTTGTCATTTATTGGGGTGCATCTATCTTCATTCGAAAGCTCATTAAAATGTTCCAACCTCTTCTGTTTCCCTCATACCGGCTGTACCACAGCCACAAATCAACTGTGATCTCACACGGTGCGCTGGCGTCTTCCAGTTCTATATATGTAGATAGAGAATTAATGACGAAAGGTCATCGGCCTAAAGATTGCACATACATATAAAAATATTTGTAAGAGACATGAAATTCATTTACATGTAACATAAGACAGAAAATACTTGTATTTCTATTTCTATACCATTCTGCACTCAACATCGAGTTCAACAATTTCAGACCATAACCTCTGCTCCTATTTTTTCAGGTGGCAGCTGTTGATGATTCTGCCATTCCCATTTACACCTCCTCTAGACCCATCTCTCCTACCTTTACTTGTCCCATTACCATCTGCTTTTGCCTCGCACCTTCATCCCTTTTGTCATTTAATCTCTCCTGCCTTCCATCCTATTACAGATCTTCCCTTTCGTTGTTTCCTCCTCTCCCCCATTTGCTTAAAATCTGTTTCATCTGTAACTTATTCCAGTTCTGACGAAAGGTAATCGACCTGAAACGTTAACTCTGTTTCTCTCTCCACATATGCTGCCTAACCTGCTGAGTATTTCCAGCATTTTCTGTTTTTATGTCAGATTTCCAGCATCTGCAGTATTTCGCTATTGCATACTTGTATTTACTCCGAATACACTCACATGTATTGATAAATATTACGACGGTGCAGTGCAACGTTCCCTAGTGGGTAGGATTTAGCGTTCTCTTGGATTTGATTCCAGGTCAGGGGAGTAACAGTTTTTAATTCAAGACTTGATAAAATAATTACATGCATTTAATGTGGAAAAAAAGAATCATTGATTTAAACATCATAAATTAATTCATAAAGTTCTTTTGTAGAATTTCAATCATTTATTTAGCCCTGAGCATGTGATGAACCTTTATCTCTCTCTCATTGTATTTTAGGAACCTTGGTTTAAAATGTTGAGTGTTTATGACACGCACCGAGCCCCAGAATCGCCACTGTGAAAGTAGGAAACTGCTCGAAGTACACAACAGGGCGGGCAGCTTGTGAAGAAAAATGAAACTTTTGGCGTGTAGACTTTTCACAGAAATGGAACCAGATTCGTGTGACAATATGAGCTGTGAGTGTGTGTACATGGGTGGCATGTTTCTATATAATGTGAGTTTTTTGTTCTGAGTGCGGTCCATTGAATGTCCTCGAGTCAGAGAGTCATAACGGCACAGAATGAGGCCATTCGACCCTTCGATTCCGGCCCGGCTCTCTGTAGAGCAATCCAGTCAGTCCCATTCCCCCGCTCTATCCCTGTAGCCCTGCAAGTTCATTTCCGTCGAGTGCCTATCCAGTCTCCCCTTGTGTGTCAGTTGTACATTTATTTTCCTGAGTTTTATCATAGACATCAGGTTATGAATATATAAATATCTGTGTCTGAATGTGAGATTCTTCTGAATGGATTTTGGGTGTATCAGGGCGCTGGTGTTGAATAAATGTGAGTGTATCTGTGTGTTATTTCTCAGTCTATTTGTGTGCATCTGTGTTGTGTATAAATGTGTTTGCGTGGAATTTAAAAGTAAGACAGACATAAATAGCCAGAACATGCTTTTTGAATGAGACAGGTTCACCCAAATAAATGAATAAATAACACAGATGCATGTAAATATTGGATAAGTGCCTGAAGGAATTAAAATGTGCTGGGCTACGGGGAAAGGGCGGGGGAGTGGGACCAGTTGAAGTGCTCTTGCAGAGAGCCGGCGCGGGCTGGACGGGCCGAAAGGCCTCCTTCTGTGCTGTACCCATTCTCTGATTCCATGGTGCAGAATTGTAAGTGGTTAAAGGCGACTACAGTGGCTCACCGCCACCTTAGGGATGGGCAATAAATTCTGGCCTTGCCAGCCAGACCTACATCCCAGGAACGAATATATAAAAATACATCTAATACAACTTCTCATTGTTGTGAGGTAACAAGTAAGATATTAATTATCCAGACTGATAGGAGCATGTTAATGATCAGTGACCCCGACGTGATTCGAACACGCAGCCTTCGGATCTGGCGTCAGACGCGCTACCGTTGCGCCACGAGGTCGACACAGCTCCCTCCCTGTATTCAGGTTGATATATGCAGAAGTATCATAGCTGGTCCCTGGTAGTCGAATGATACTCAACCGCTTTCGATTCTCAATCAAGGAATTCATCTTGACATAAGATTTGGGAAAAGTTCATTGCATAAAGATAATTCAAGTTTGTGAGACGAGTAATAATTGCTTTAATCACCGTTGATAAACCCGCTACTTTCTGATACAGATTTCGGTCACAGATTCTCTTTGCGGGACACTTGTTCCCGGTTTAATTTTACAAACTGGGTGAGTTCGCTTATCGCGGGGAGACAGGAGGAGCCTCAGCGGCCCCACTGTGAAGGTGTGGAAGAGAACACGTTAGGGGTGTGTGGGGGGATCAGTGACATTTTTTGTAAAGGGCAGCGGAGGAGAAGGACTGAGAGCTTTCAGTGTGGGACAGAAGCTGTTTAAAGTGAGGCAACACATTGCCGATCAGCACAGAGGGAGTTCACTGAGTTAGTTCCTCTCTGGTGATGCTACAGAGCCGGCGCTTTCCGCAGTGCAGCGGTTAGCACGTTCGAACCGAGGTGGAAAATATATTTTTAAACTTGCTGTGGCGAACAACCAGAGGCGAGTGTATTCTCCTGTCATAAGGGCCACAGCGGCTTCTCCCTTATTCTTTAATTGCTCTTTAGTTCACTTCACTGCATCGATAACTTTGAGTGAGAGAAAACTGATCCACAGTGAGGCCCATTTCATCTTGTTTTAAACACTGGAATCTCCGAATCCCTGAAGTTCAGAAATGTAATTCATTAATCTGCAGGGTGGCCGTCAGTCCGAAGCATTTTCTGTCTGGATCCGGGAGTGCGGCTGGTTTCAGGCTCAAGGTTGCCGCTACTGTCGATAGATTTTTGTTGGGTCAGGGTATTAAGTGTTTAGGAAACAAAGCGGGCAGATGATGAGAAGATACAGATCAAGCCTCATCTAATTGAATGGCGCAACAGGCTCGAGGTGCTGAATAGCCTGCTCCTGTTCCGATTGAGTCGCTGCAATGCACCCGAGTGCTGGAGGGTTTCTGGTGTCTAGTGCTTATCGCATTCCGCTAACACACGAAAACTCATGGTTCGAATGTGGGTGGAGGCAACTTAATGCCTTTTCTCCATTCAAGATTACTAAATATGAAAACTGGAATAATTTACATGTTTGTTTAAGTACAAATAAAACACGCATTGTCAGGCGAATTATGCCATTCAAATGGCAGATTTACAGTGAGTGAAGTAATTTTCAATGATATTTCCCATCCTGACTGTTGAACGTTTTGTCAGCCTAATACAGCAGCTCAAACTAATACAGCAACTCAAACTAATACAGCGCCTCAAACTAATAAAATCCCTCAAACTAAGACAGCACCTCAAACTAATACAACACCTCAAACTAATGCAGCACCTCAAACTAATGCAGCACCTCAAACTAATACAACAGCTCAAACTAATACAACACCTCAAACTAATCCAGCACATCAAATTAATACAGCACCTCAAAATAATACAACATCTCAAACGAATACAACTCAAACTAAAACAGCGCCTCAAACGAATACAACACCTCAAACTCATGCAAAACCTCAAACTAATACAACACCTCAAACTAATACAAGAACTCAAACTAATGCAGCACCTCAAACTAATACAGCACCTCAAACTAATACAGCACCTCAAACTAATGCAGCACCTCACAATAATGCAGCACTTCAAACTAATACAGCACCTCAAACTAATAAAGCACCTCAAACTAATGCAGCACCTGAAACTAATGCAGCACCTCAAACTAATACAACACCTCAAATTAATACAGCACCTCAAACTAATACAACACCTCAAACTAATGCAGCAACTCAAACTAATACAACACCTCAAATTAATACAGCACCTCAAACTAATACAACATCTCAAACTAATACAGCAACTCAAACTAATACAACACCTCAAACTAATGCAGCACCACAAACTAACACAACACCTCAAACTAATGCAGCACCTCAAACTAATACAGACCCTCAAACTAATACAACACCTCAAAGTAATATAGCACCTCAAACTAATACAACATCTCAAACTAATACAACATCTCAAACTAATACAGCAACTCAAACTAATACAACACCTCAAACTAATGCAGCACCACAAACTAACACAACACCTCAAACTAATGCAGCACCTCAAACTAATACAGACCCTCAAACTAATACAACACCTCAAAGTAATATAGCACCTCAAACTAATACAACATCTCAAACTAATACAACACCTCAAACTAATGCAGCACCTCAAACTAATACAGCACCTCAAACTAATATAGCGCCTCAAACTAATACAGCTCCTCAAACTAATACAACACCTCAAACTAATACAGCTCCTCAAACTAATACAACACCTCAAACTAATACAGCACCTCAAACTAATACAGCCCCTCAAACTAATCCAATACCTCAAACTAATGCAGAACCTCAAACTAATACAACACCTCAAATTAATACAACACCTCAAACTAATATAGCACCTCAAACTAATACAACTCCTCAAACTAATACAACGCCTCAAAATAATACAGCACCTCAAACTAATAAAATATCTCAAACTAATACAACACCTCAAACTAATACAGCTCCTCAAACTAATACAACACCTCAAACTAATACAGCACCTCAAACTAATACAGCCCCTCAAACTAATCCAATACCTCAAACTAATACAACACCTCAAAAAAATACAGCCCCTCAGACTAATACAGAACCTCAAATTAATGCAGCACCTCAAACTAATACAGCACCTAAATCTAATACAACACCTCAAACTAATACAGCACCTCAAAAAAATACAGCACCTCAAACTAATACAGAACCTCAAATTAATGCAGCACCTCAAACTAATACAGCCCCTCAAACTAATACAGGACCTCAAACTAAAGCAGCACCTCAAACTAATACAGCACCTCAAACGAATACAACACCTCAAACTAATACAGCAACTCAAACTAATACATCACATCAAACTAATACAACACCTCAAACTAATACAGCACTTCACACTAATACAGAACCTCAAACTAATACAACACCTCACACTAAAACGACACTTCAAACTAATAGACCTCAAAATAATAAACTACCTCAAACTAATGCAGCTCCTCAAACTAATGCAGCACCTCAAACTAATACAGCACCACAAACTAATACAGCACCTCAAACTAATGCAGCACCTCAAACTTATACAGCACCACAAACTAATAAAGCACCTGAAACTAATACAACACCTCAAACTAATACAGCACCTCAAATTAATACAACACCTCAAACTAATATAGCACCTCAAACTAATACAGCTCCTCAAACTAATACAACACCTCAAAGTAATACAGCACCTCAAACTAACAAAGCACCTCAAACTAATACAACGCCTCAAACTAATACAGCACCTCAAACTAGTACAGCACCTCTCAAACTAATACAGCAACTCAAACTAATACAACACCTCAAACTAATACAGCACCTCTCAAACTAATACAGCACCTCTAACTAATACAGCACCTCAAACAAATACAGCACCTCAAACAAATACAGCACCTCAAACTAATACAGCACCTCAAACTAATGCAGCACCTGAAACTAATGCAGCAACTCAAACTTATACAGCACCTCAAACTAATACAGCACCTCAAACTAATACAGCACCACAAACTAATACAGCACCTCAAACTAATACAACACGTCAAACTAATACAACACCTCACACTAACACAACACTTCAACTAACAGACCTCAAAATAATAAACTTCCTCAAACTAATACAGCACCACAAACTAATACAGCTCCTGAAACTAATACAACACCTCAAACTAATACAGCACCTCAAACTAACACAGCACCTCAAACTAATACAACGCCTCAAACTAATACAGCACCTCAAACTAATACAGCACCTCAAACTAATACAGCAAATCAAACTAATACAACACCTCAAACTAATACAGCACCTCAAACTAATGCAGCACCTCAAACTAATACAGCACCTCAAACTAATACAACATCTCAAACTAATACAGCACCTCAAACTAATATAGCACCTCAAAGTAATACAGCTCCTGAAACTAATACAACACCTCAAACTAATACAGCACCTCAAACGAACACAGCACCTCAAACTAATACAACGCCTCAAACTAATACAGCACCTCAAACTAATACAGCAAATCAAACTAATACAACACCTCAAACTAATACAGCACCTCAAACTAACACAACATCTTAAACTAATACAAAACCTCCAACGAATACAACAGCTCAAACTAATACCGCACCTCAAACTAATTCAGCACCTCTAACTAATACAGCACCTCAAACAAATACAGCACCTCAAACAAATACAGAACGTCAAACTAATACAGCACCTCAAACTAATGCAGCACCTCAAACTAATGCAGCGACTCAAACTTATACAGCACGTCAAACTAATACAGCACCTCAAACTAATACAGCAACTCAAAATAATACAACACCTCAATCTAATGCAGCACCTCAAAATAATACAACACCTCAAACTAATACACCTCAAAATAATAAAATACATCAAACTAATGCAGCACCTCAAACTAATGCAGCACCTCAAACTAATGCAGCACCTCAAACTAATACAGCACCTCAAACTAATACAGCACCTCTCAAACTAATACAGCACCTCAAACTAATGCAGCACCGCAAACTAATACAGCACCTCAAACTAATACAACATCTCAAACTAATACAAAACCTCAAACTAATACAACACCTCAAACTAATACAGCACCTCAAACTATTTCAGCATCTCTAACTAATACAGCACCTCAAACAAATACAGCACCTCAAACAAATACAGCACCTCAAACTAATACAGCACCTCAAACTAATGCAGCACCTCAAACTAATGCAGCAACTCAAACTTAAACAGCACGTCAAACTAATACAGCACCTCAAACTAATACAACACCTCAAACTAATACGGCACCTCAATCTAACACAGCGCCTCAAACTAATACAACACCTCAATCAAATACAGCACCTCAAATTAATGCAACACCTCAAACTAATACAACACCTCACACTAAAACAACACTTCAAACTAATAGACCTCAAAATAATAAACTACCTCAAACTAATGCAGCACCTCAAAATAATGCAGCTCCTCAAACTAATACAGCACCTCAAACTAATACAGCACCTCAAACTAATGCAGCACCTCAAATTAATACAGCACCTCAAACTAATACAGCACCTCAAACTAATACAGCACCTCAAACTAATGCAGCACTTGAAACTAATACAGCACCTCAAACTAATACAGCACCTGAAACTAATACAACACCTCAAACTAATACAGCACCTCAAATTAATACAACACCTCAAACTAATATAGCACCTCAAACTAATACAGCTCCTCAAACTAATACAACACCTCAAACTAATACAGCACCTCAAAATAATACAACACCTCAAACTAATACAGCACCTCTCAATCTAATACAGCACCTCAAACTAATGCAGCACCTCAAACTAATACAGCACCTCAAACTAATACAACATCTCAAACTAAAACAGCACCTCAAACTAATACAACGTCTCAAACTAATACAGAACCTCAAACTAATACAACACCTCAAACTAATACAACACCTCACACTAAAACAACACTTCAAACTAATAGACCTCAAAATAATAAACTACCTCAAACTAATGCAGCACCTCAAAATGATGCAGCTCCTCAAACTAATACAGCACCTCAAACTAAAACAGCACCTCAACATAATGCAGCTCCTCAAACTAAAACAGCACCTCAAACTAAAACAGAACCTCAAACTAATGCAGCACCTCAAACTAACACAGCACCACAAACTAATACAGCACCTCAAACTAATGCAGCACCTCAAACTAATACAGCACCACAAACTAATACAGCACCTGAAACTAATACAACACCTCAAACTAATATAGCACCTCAAATTAATACAACACCTCAAACTAATATAGCACCTCAAACTAATACAGCTCCTCAAACTAACACAACACTTCAAACTAATACAGCACCTCAAACTAACAAAGCACCTCAAACTAATACAACGCCTCAAACTAATACAGCACCTCAAACTAATACATCACCTCAAACTAATACAGCACCTCTCAAACTAATGCAGCAACTCAAACTTATACAGAACGTGAAACTATTACAGCACCACAAACTAACACAGCACCTCAAACTAATACAACACCTCAAACTAATACAACACCTCACACTAAAACAACACTTCAACTGATAGACCTCAAAATAATAAACTTCCTCAAATTAATACAACACCTCAAACTAATATAGCACCTCAAACTAATACAGCTCCTCAAACTAATACAGCACCTCAATCAAATACAGCACCTCAAATTAATACAACACCTCAAACTAATATAGCACCTCAAACTAATACAGCTCCTCAAACTAATACAGCACTTCAAACTAATACAACATCTCAAACTAATACAGAACCTCAAACTAATACAACACCTCAAACTAATACAACACCTCACACTAAAACGACACTTCAAACTAATAGACCTCAAAATAATAAACTACCTCAAACTAATGCAGCACCTCAAAATGATGCAGCTCCTCAAACTAATACAGCACCTCAAACTAATATAGCATCTCAAACTAATACAGCTCCTGAAACTAATACAACACCTCAAACTAATACAGCACCTAAAACGAACACAGCACCTCAAACTAATACAACGCCTCAAACTAATACAGCACCTCAAACTAATACAGCACCTCTCAAACTAATACAGCAAATCAAACTAATACAACACCTCAAACTAATACAGCACCTCAAACTAACACAACATCTCAAACTAATACAAAACCTCCAACTAATACAACAGCTCAAACTAATACCGCACCTCAAACTAATTCAGCACCTCTAACGAATACAGCACCTCAAACAAATACAGCACCTCAAACAAATACAGAACGTCAAACTAATACAGCACCTCAAACTAATGCAGCACCTCAAACTAATGCAGCGACTCAAACTTATACACCCCTCAAACTAATACAGCACCTCAAACTAATACAGCAACTCAAAATAATACAACACCTCAATCTAATGCAGCACCTCAAAATAATACAACACCTCAAACTAATACACCTCAAAATAATAAAATACATCAAACTAATGCAGCACCTCAAACTAATGCAGCACCTCAAACTAATACAGCACCTCAAATTAATACAGCACCTCAAACTAATACAGCACCTCAAACTAATACAGCACCTCAAACTAATGCAGCACCGCAAACTAATACAGCACCTCAAACTAATACAACATCTCAAACTAATACAAAACCTCAAACTAATACAGCACCTCAAACTATTTCAGCATCTCTAACTAATACAGCACCTCAAACAAATACAGCACCTCAAACAAATACAGCACCTCAAACTAATACAGCACCTCAAACTAATGCAGCACCTCAAACTAATGCAGCAACTCAAACTTATACAGCACGTCAAACTAATACAGCACCTCAAACTAATACAACACCTCAAACTAATACGGCACCTCAATCTAATACAGCGCCTCAAACTAATACAACACCTCAAACTAATACAGCACCTAAAATAATACAACACCTGAAACTAATAAAGCACCTCACACTAAAACAACACTTCAAACTAATAGACCTCAAAATAATAAACTACCTCAAACTAATGCAGCACCTCAAACTAATGCAGCACCTCAAACTAATACAGCACCTCAAACTAATACAGCACCTCAAATTAATACAACACCTCAAACTAATATAGCACCTCAAACTAATACAGCTCCTCAAACTAATACAACACCTCAAACTAATACAGCACCTCAAACTAACAAAGCACCTCAAACTAATACAACGCCTCAAACTAATACAGCACCTCAAACTAGTGCAGCACCTCTCAAACTAATACAGCAACTCAAACTAATACAACACCTCAAACTAATACAGCACCTCTCAAACTAATACAGCACCTCTAACTAATACAGCACCTCAAACAAATACAGCACCTCAAACTAATACAGCACCTCAAACTAATGCAGCACCTGAAACTAATACAGCACCTCAAACTAATACAGCACCTCAAACTAATACAACACCTCAAACTAATACAACACCTCACACTAAAACAACACTTCAACTAATAGACCTCAAAATAATAAACTACCTCAAACTAATGCAGCACCTCAAAATAATGCAGCTCCTCAAACTAAAACAGCACCTCAAACTAATGCAGCACCTCAAACTAATACAGCACCTCAAAATAATACAGCACCTGAAACTAATACAACACCTCAAACTAATACAGCACCTCAAATTAATACAACACCTCAAACTAATATAGCACCTCAAACTAATACAGCACCTCAAACTAACACAGCACCTCAAACTAATACAACGCCTCAAACTAATACAGCACCTCAAACTAATACAGCACCTCTCAAACTAATACAGCAAATCAAACTAATACAACACCTCAAACTAATACAGCACCTCTAACTAATACAGCACCTCAAACAAATACAGCACCTCAAACAAATACAGAACGTCAAACTAATACAGCACCTCAAACTAATGCAGCACCTCAAACTAATGCAGCAACTCAAACTTATACAGCACGTCAAACTAATACAGCACCTCAAACTAATACAACACCTCAAACTAACACAGCACCTCAATCTAATACAGCACTTCAAACTAATACAACAGCTCAAACTAATAGAGCACCTAAAATAAAACAACACCTCAAACTAATACAGCACCTCAAACTAATACAGCACCTCAAACTAATGCAGCACCTCAAACTAATGAAGCACTTCAAACTAATACTGTACCTCAAACTAATACAGCACCTGAAAGTAATACAACACCTCAAACTAATACAGCACCTCAAACTAACACAGCACCTCAAAATAATACAACACCTCAAACTAATGCAGCACCTCAAAATAATACAACACCTCAAACTAATACACCTGAAAATAATAAAATACCTCAAACTAATGCAGCACCTCAAACTAATGCAGCACCTCAAACTAATACAGCACCTCAAACTAATGCAGCACCGCAAACTAATACAGCACCTCAAACTAATACAACATCTCAAACTAATACAAAACCTCAAACTAATACAGCAAATCAAACTAATACAACACCTCAAACTAATACAGCACCTCAAACTAATTCAGCACCTCTAACTAATACAGCACCTCAAACAAATACAGCACCTCAAACAAATACAGAACGTCAAACTAATACAGCACCTCAAACTAATGCAGCACCTCAAACTAATGCAGCGACTCAAACTTATACAGCACGTCAAACTAATACAGCACCTCAAACTAATACAGCACCTCAAACAAATACAGCACCTCAAACAAATACAGCACCTCAAACTAATACAGCACCTCAAACTAATGCAGCACCTCAAACTAATGCAGCAACTCAAACTTATACAGCACGTCAAACTAATACAGCACCTCAAACTAATACAACACCTCAAAGTAATACAGCACCTCAATCTAATACAGCGCCTCAAACTAATACAACACCTCAAACTAATAAAGCACCTCAATCTAATACAGCACCTCAAATTAATGCAACACCTCAAACTTATACAACACCTCACACTAAAACAACACTTGAAACGAATAGACCTCAAAATAATAAACTACCTCAAACTAATGCAGCACCTCAAAATAATGCAGCTCCTCAAACTAATACAGCACCACAAACTAATACAGCACCTCAAACTAATGCAGCACTTCAAACTAATACAGCACCTCAAACTAATACAGCACCTGAAACTAATACAACACCTCAAACTAATACAGCACCTCAAATTAATACAACACCTCAAACTAATATAGCACCTCAAACTAATACAGCTCCTCAAACTAATACAACACCTCAAACTAATACAGTACCTCAAAATAATACAGCACCTCAAACTAATACAGCACCTCTCAATCTAATACAGCACCTCAAACTAATATAGCACCTCATCTAATACAGCACCTCAAACTAATACAACATCTCAAACTAATACAAAACCTCAAACTAATAGAGCACCCCAAAATAATACAACACCTCAAACTAATGCAGCACCTCAAAATAATACAACACCTCAAACTAATACACCTCAAAATAATAAAATACCTCAAACTAATGCAGCACCTCAAACTAATGCAGCACCTCAAACTAATGCAGCACCTCAAACTAATACAGCACCTCAAACTAATGCAGCACCTCAAACTAATACAGCACGTCAAACTAATGCAGCACCTCAATCTAATACAGCGCCTCAAAATAATACAACACCTCAAACTAATACAACACCTCACACTAAAACAACACTTCAAACTAATAGACCTCAAAATAATAAACTACCTCAAACTAATGCAGCACCTCAAAATAATGCAGCTCCTCAAACTAATACAGCACCTCAAACTAATACAGCAACTCAAACTAATGCAGCACCTCAAACTAATACAGCACCTCAAACTAATACAGCACCTCAAACTAATGCAGCACTTCAAACTAATACAGCACCTCAAACTAATACAGCAGCTGAAACTAATACAACACCTCAAACTAATACAGCACCTCAAATTAATACAACACCTCAAACTAATATAGCACCTCAACCTAATACAGCTCCTCAAACTAATACAACACCACAAACTAATACAGCACCTCAAACTAATACAACACCTCAAACTAATACAGCACCTCTCAATCTAATACAGCACCTCAAACTAATGCAGCACCTCAAACTAATACAGCACCTCAAACTAATACAACATCTCAAACTAATACAAAACCTCAAACTAATACAACACCTCAAACTAATACAGCATCTCAAACTAATTCAGCACCTCTAACTAATACAGCACCTCAAACAAATACAGCACCTCAAACAAATACAGCACCTCAAACTAATACAGCTCCTCAAACTAATGCAGCACCTCAAACTAATGCAGCAACTCAAACTTATACAGCACGTCAAACTAATACAGCACCTCAAACTAATACAACACCTCAAACTAATACAGCACCTCTATCTAATACAGCACCTCAAACTAATACAACACCTCAAACTAATAGAGCACCTAAAATAAAACAACACCTCAAACTAATACAGCACCTCAAACTAATACAGCACCTCAAACTAATGCAGCACCTCAAACTAATGCAGCACTTGAAACTAATACTGTACCTCAAACTAATACAGCACCTGAAAGTAATACAACACCTCAAACTAATACAGCACCTCAAACTAACACAGCACCTCAAACTAATACAACGCCTCAAACTAATACAGCACCTCAAACTAATACAGCACCCCTCAAACTAATACAGCAAATCAAACTAATACAACACCTCAAACTAATACAGCACCTCAAACTAATGCAGCAACTCAAACTAATACAGCTAATCAAACTAATACAACACCTCAAACTAATACAGCACCTCAAACTAATGCAGCACCTGAAACTAATAAAGCACCTCAAACTAATAAAACACCTCAAACTAATACAGCACCTCAAACTAATTCAGCACCTCTAACTAATACAGCACCTCAAACAAATACAGCACCTCAAACAAATACAGCACCTCAAACTAATACAGCACCTCAAACTAATGCAGCACCTCAAACTAATGCAGCAACTCAAACTTATACAGCACGCCAAACTAATATAGCACCTCAAACTAATACAACACCTCAAACTAATACAGCATCTCAATCTAATACAGCACCTCAAACTAATACAACACCTCAAACTAATACAGCAAATCAAACTAATACAACACGTCAAACTAATACAGCACCTCAAACTAATAAAGCACCTCAAACTAATACAACACCTCAAACTAATACAGCACCTCAAACTAATTCAGCACCTCTAACTAATACAGCACCTCAAACAAATACAGCACCTCAAACAAATACAGCATCTCAAACTAATACAGCTCCTCAACTAATGCAGCACCTCAAACTAATGCAGCAACTCAAACTTATACAGCACGTCAAACTAATACAGCACCTCAAACTAATACAACACCTCAAACTAATACAGCACCTCAATCTAATACAGCACCTCAAACTAATACAACACCTCAAACTAATAGAGCACCTAAAATAAAACAACACCTCAAACTAATACAGCACCTCAAACTAATACAGCACCTCAAACTAATGCAGCACCTCAAACTAATGCAGCACTTCAAACTAATACTGTACCTCAAACTAATACAGCACCTGAAAGTAATACAACACGTCAAACTAATACAGCACCTCAAACTAACACAGCACCTCAAACTAATACAACGCCTCAAACTAATACAGCACCTCAAACTAATACAGCACCTCTCAAACTAATACAGCAAATCAAACTAATACAGCACCTCAAACTAATACAGCACCTCAAACTAATGCAGCAACTCAAACGAATACAGCAACTCAAACTAATACAACACCTCAAACTAATACAGCACCTCAAACTAATGCAGCACCTCAAACTAATAAAGCACCTCAAACTAATACAACACCTCAAACAAATACAGCACCTCAAACAAATACAGCACCTCAAACTAATACAGCACCTCAAACTAATGCAGCACCTCAAACTAATGCAGCAACTCAAACTTATACAGCACGCGAAACTAATATATCACCTCAAACTAATACAACACCTCAAACTAATACAGCATCTCAATCTAATACAGCACCTCAAACTAATACAACACCTCAAACTAATACAGCACCTCAAACTAATACAACACCTCAAACTAATGCAGCACCTCAAAATAATACAACAGCTCAAACTAATACATCTCAAAATAATAAAATACCTCAAACTAATGCAGCACCTCAAACTAATGTAGCACTTCAAAAAAAAATGCAGCACCTCAAACTAATACAGCACCTCAAACTAATTCAGCACCTCATCTAATACACCTCAAAATAATAAACAACCTCAAAATAATACAGCACCTCAAAATAATGCAGCACCTCAAACTAATGCAGCACCTCAAACGAATTCAGCAGCTCAAACTAATACAGCACCTTAAACTAATACACCTAAAAATAATAAACTACCTCAAACTAAAACAGAACCTCAATCTAAATCAGCTCCTCAAGCTAATACAGTACCTCAAAATAATGTAGATCGTCAAACTAAAACAGCACCTCAACATAATGCAGAACATCAAACTAATGCAGCACCTCAAACAAATACAGCACCTCAAACTAATACAACCCCTCAAACTAATGCAACACCTCAAACTAATACAGCACCTCAAACTAATACAGCACCTCAAACTAATACAGCACCTCTCAAACTAATACAGGAAATCAAACTAATACAACACATCAAACTAATACAGCACCTCTCAAACTAATACAGTACCTGAAACAAATACAGCACCTCAAACAAATACAGCACCTCAAACTAATACAGCACCTCAAACTAATACAACACCTCAAATTAATACAGCACCTCTCAAACTAATACAGCAACTCAAACTATTACAAAACCTCAAACTAATACAGCACCTCTCAAACTAATACAGCCCCTCAAACTAATACAGCTCCTATCAAACTAATACAGCAACTCAAACTAATTCAACACCTCAAACTAATACAGCACCTCAAACAAATACAGCACCTCAAACTAATACAGCACCTCAAACTAATACAGCCCCTCAAACTAATACAGCACCTCAAACTAATACAATCCCTCAAACTAATACAGCTCCTCAAACTAATACAGCACCTCAAACTAATACAATCCATCAAACTAATACAGCACCTCAAACTAATACAACACCTCAAACTAATACAGCACCTCAAACTAATGCAGCACCTCAAACTAATACAGCCCCTCAAACTAATGCAGCAACTCAAACTAATACAGCACCTCAATCTAATACAACACCTCAAACTAATACAGCACCTCAATCTAATGCAGCACCTCAAACGAATGCAGCACCTCAAACTAATACAGCACATCAAACTAATATAGCACCTCAAACGAATACATTACCTCAAACTAATACTGCACATCAAACTGATGCAGCACCACAAACTATTACAGCCCCCCAAACTAATACAACACCTCAAACTAATACAGCAACTCAAACTAATACAGCACCTCAATCTAATACAGCAACTCAAACTAATACAGCACCTCAAACTAATACAGCACCTCAAACTAATACAGCACCTCAAACTAATACAACACCTCAAACTAATACAGCACCTCTCAAACTAATATAGCAACTCAAACTAACACAGCACCTCAAAGTAATTCAGCACCTCAAACTAATACAGCACCTCAAACTAATACAACACCTCAAACTAATACAAAACCTCAAACTAATACAGTACATCAAACTAATACAGCACCTCTCAAACTAATACAGCAACTCAAACTAATACAGCAACTCAAACTAATACAGCACCTCAAACTAATACAACACCTCAAACTAATACAACATCTCAAACTAATAAAGCAGCTCTCAAACTAATACAGCACATCAAACTAATACAAAACCTCAAACAAATACAGCACCTCAAACTAAAAGTACACCTCAAACTAATGCAGCACCTCAAAATAATGCAGCACCTCAACCTATTACAGCACCTCAATCTAATACAACACCTCAAAATAATACAACACCTCAAACTAATACAGCACCTCAAACTAATACACCTCAAACTAATACAGCACCTCAAACTAATACAACACCTCAAACGAAAACAACACCTCAAACTAATACAGCAACTCAAACTAATCCAACACCTCAAACTAATACAGCACCTCTCAAACTAATACAGCAACACAAACTAATACAGCACCTCAAACTAATACAACACCTCAAACTAATAAACCTCAAAATGATAAACTACCTCAAACTAATGCAGCACCTGAAACTTATGCAGCACCTCTTCTAATTTCGCACCTCAAACTAATACAGCACCTTAAACTAATGCAGCCCCTCAAACTAATACAGCACCTCAAACTAATGCAACACCTCAAACTAATACAACACCTCAAACTAATACAGCACCTGAAACTAATGCAGCACCACAAACTAATACAGCACCTCAATCTAATACAGCACCTCAAACTAATACAACTCCTCAAACCAATGCAGCACCTCAAACTAATACAGCACCTCAAACTACTGCAGCAACTCAAACTAATACAGCATTTCAAACTAATACAGCACGTCAAAATAATATAGCACCTCAAACGAATACAACACCTCAAACGAACACAGCACTTCAAACTAATGCAGCACCTCAAACTAATACAGCACCTCAAACTAAAGCAGTACCTCAAACTACTGCAGCAACTCAAACTAATACAGCATTTCAAACTAATACAGCACGTCAAAATAATATAGCACCTCAAACGAATACAACACCTCAAACGAACACAGCACTTCAAACTAATGCAGCACCTCAGACTAATACAACACCTCAAACTAATGCAGCACCTCAAACTAATGCAGCAACTCAAACTAATACAGCAGCTCAAACTAATACACCTCAAAATAATAAACTACCTCAAACTAAAACAGCACCTCAAACTAAAACAGCACCTCAAACTAATACAGCACCTCAAACTAATGTCGCTCCTCAAACTAAAACAGCACCTCAAACTCATACAGCACCTCAAACTAATACAGTACCTCAAACTAATGCAGCTCCAAAACTACTGCAGCACCTCGATGTAATACAGCACCTGAAACTAATAAACTACCTCAAACTAATGCAGCACCTCAAACTAATACAACTCCTTAAACTAATACACTATGTCAAAATAATACAAGGCCTCAAAAGATCACAGCAACTCAAACTAATACAACAGCTCAAGATGATACAGCCCCTCAAGCGAATCCAGCACCTCAAGCATAACAAAAAATGTCAGAAGTGGCATTTGAACCCAAGCCTCCAGAGAAAACTGCGATTTGAACGCAGCGCCTTAGACCGCTCGGCCATCCTGACTATTTTGCATTCATCGGGCCACCTGTATGTTGATTTGGAACGAATACCTGTGTTCGTGGCTTGTCACCTTAATTATTTGACGACATCAGGCTATTCTCTCCCTGACTCTGGGGAAACAGTGAGACAGACTTTCGAGCAAGCGTCTGGTTATTGTGAAACAGCAAAGAGAATATTCATTCTGGATTTATCGAAACAAAGTTGTGACCCCGACGTGATTTGAACATGCAGCTGATGTCGCGCCACGAGGTCGACAACAACAAGCGGTGATGTTTGTATATATAAACGTTCCTCAATAAAAGGCCTTTAAAATCCTCGCCCACTCCCACTCGGTGTCAGACAGCATCAGAAGCAGCGCTCACCTGTCACTCACCGGATGTTATTCTTTAAACTTTTATGTTGCTTTAACCGACTATTTTCTTTTGCACAACTAAAGAAATGCTAACGGAGGGAGAGTCGCTACTTCAATCATTTGTTCTGTGCTTTGCATGTTAACTGTTACCCATATCTCATTTTACACACTGTACTTTAGGAGTCTGGTTTAAAATGTTCATTGCTGATGACACCAGGAATCTGGGGCAAGTTTTGTCAAATTGAACAGGACCGGCTATTTCTACCGTGCACAGAAAATAGAATCAGCAGTGAACATCAAATCCCATGGTGCTGACTTTCAGATTCAACGCAGTCAGATTTGAACTCAATTGAAAGAATTTTACAGTGAAAAGATTTGGAAGTAAGTGTTACTCGTATTTGTGCCTTTAATTAAAGTTTGTGGCGTCTGACTCCCGTTCATGTCTCTGAATAAGAAAGTGCGAAGTGCGAAGAGGGGTCCTGAAAAAACACTAGCGGGCAAAATAAAGGAATATCCCAAGGTGTTTTATTAGTATATTAAGGGCAAGAGGATAACCAGGGAAAGAGTAGGGCCGTTCAAAGGACGAGAATCCGCTCAATATAAAGGATGAGCTCGCAGACATCAGGCGCAGTGCAGTCTGGTCAAGGTCAAGCTCCTCCTTTTTTATTCAACAGAGGAAGAAGAGTCAGACGCCACAAACTTTAATTAATGGCACAAATACGAGTAACACTTAGTGCAACTCTTTTAACTATTCTGGACCTATTTCTAGGGAATCAAGCCGGGCAAGTGGTAGAAGTGTCAGTAGGAGAGCATTTTGGTGACAGTGACCATAATTCGGTGAGATTTAAGGTAGTCATGGAAATGGACAAAGATGGACCGGAAATAAAGGTTCTAAATTGGGGGAAGTCCGATTTTAATATGATAAGGCAGGATCTGACCAATGTGCACAGGGATCAGCTACTTGTAGGAAAATCCACATCAGAGCAATGGGGGGTTTTCAGAAAGGAAATAGAGCGAGTACAACGGCAACATGCTGCCGTAAAGGTCAATGCTGGGACCAACAAACCCAGGGAACCCTGGATGTCAATGTATATACAAGAATGGATTAGGAAAAAAAGGGAGACTTTTGGCAGATACAAAGTACTAAAAACAGTGGAAGCCCAAGAGGAGTATAGAAAGTGCAGGGGGGTACTTAAAAAAGAAATTCGGAGTGCGAAGAGGGGTCCTGAAAAAACACTAGCGGGCAAAATAAAGGAAAATCCCAAGGTGTTTTATTAGTATATTAAGGGCAAGAGGATAACCAGGGAAAGAGTAGGGCCCATTAGCGATCAAAGTGGCAATCTGTGTCTAGAGCCGGAAGATATAGGTGAGGTTTTAAATGAATATTTTGCATCTGTGTTCACTATGGAGAAGGACGATGTAGGCATATAAATCAGGCAGGGGGATTGAGATATACTTGAACAAATTAGTATTGAGAGGGAGGAGATACTAACGGTTTTAGCGGTCTTAAAACTGCATAAATCCCCAGGCCCTCACGGGATGTATCCCAGGCTGCTGTGTGAGGCAAGGGAGGAGATTGCAGGGGCTCTGACAGAAATTTTCAGAACCTCTCTGGACACAGGAGAGGTCATGATGCGGAGATGCCGGTGTTGGACTGGGGTGGACAAAATTGAGAGGTCGCACAACACCAGGTTATAGTCCAACAGTTTTATTTGAAATCACAAGCTTTCGGAGCTATCGATTTGCTCCTTCCTCAGCTGAAGTAAATTAGATACAGAATCGCCAAAGCATATATAGATAGAAAACAAAGCATGTGTACTTTACAATTGCAGACCAATAAATTAAATCATCCTGACTATCTGCCGAGGTGTGATAAAGTTAATTAAGTCAGCCAGGAAGGTACCACATCAAAGACATAGCAAGATACAACTGAGACAATGAGGTGTAGTCGCAGGGGTTCTAACGTGTCAAAAGCTGCCGTCTGTATGTAAAACGAAAAGCTTTATCATTTTTTTACTTTTTTACTGGGAAAATTTTTACTTTTTTACTGGGAATCACATCTGTGAACAAGCTAACGACGACTCGAGTCCGGATCACGTCATGCATCGTGACATAAACCCAAGATCCCAAGAACCCAAGACCACAGGAGAGGTGCCAGAGGAATGGAGAACAGCTAACGTAGTAGGGTAGTAGGGATAAACCAGGGAATTAAGGCCAGCGAGCCTAACATCAGTGGTAGGGAAATTATTGGAAAAACATCTGAGGGATAGAATCAGTCTCCACTTGGAGAGGCAGGGATTAATCAGAGATAGTCATCATGGCTTTGTCATGGGAGATCATGTCTGATCAATTTGATTGACTTTTTCCGAGGAGGTGACTAGCTGTGTGGATGAGGGTAGTGCAGTTCATGTATTCCACATGGACTTCATTAAGGCTTTTGAAAAAGTCCCTCATGGGAGACTGTTCAAGAAGGTAAGAGCCCATGGGGTCCCGGGCAATTTGTGACTTAGATATGAATGTAGGAAGAATGATCAGTAAGTTCGCAGATGACACGAAAATTGGTGGAGTGGTAAATAGCGAGGAGGGAAGTCTCAGGCTACTGGACGATATAGACGGGATGGTTAGATGGGCAGAAAAGTGGCAACTGGAATTTAACAATGAAAAGTGTGAGGTGATGTATTTTGGGAGAACTAACAAGGCAACGGAATACACAATGAATGGTAGGACCCTAGGAAGGACAGCGGATCAGATGGACCTTGGTGTGCACGTACAAAGATCCCTGAAGGCAGCAGGACAGGTAGATAAGGTGGTTCAAAATGCATATGGGATACTTGCCTTCATTAGCCGAGGCATAGAATATAAGAGCAGGGAGGTTATGATGGAGCTGTACAAAACGCTAGTTAGGCCACAGCTGGAATACTGTGTGCAGTTCTGGTCGCCACACTTTTGGAGGGATGTGATTGCATTGGAGAGGGTGCAGAGGATATTCACCAGGATGTTACCTGGGCTGGAGCGCTGCAGCTATGAAGAGAGACTAGACAGGCTAGGGTAGCTTTCCTTAGATCAGAGAAGGCTGAGGGGGGACCTGATTGAGGTGTACACAATTATGAGGGGCATAGATAGGGTAGATAGAAAGGAACTTTTCCCCTTAGTAGAGGGGTCAATAACCAGGGGGCATAGTTTCAAGGTAAGGGGCAGGAGGTTTAGCGGGATTTGTGGAAAAACCTTTTCACCCAGAGGGTGGTTGAAGTCTGGAACTCACTGCCTGAAAGGGTGGTAGAGGCAGGAATCCTCAGAGCATT
This sequence comes from Squalus acanthias, assembly GCA_030390025.1. Taxonomy (NCBI): domain Eukaryota; kingdom Metazoa; phylum Chordata; class Chondrichthyes; order Squaliformes; family Squalidae; genus Squalus; species Squalus acanthias. The sequence continues at coordinate 11,133,656 of JASTWF010000029.1, read as the reverse complement.
CAAGAAGCATTTAGATGAGCACTTGAAACGCCATAGCACACAATGTGCTGGAAAATGAGATTAGAATAGACAGGGCTTGATGGCCGGCCCAGACACGATCGACCGAAGTGCCTCTTTCTGTGCTGTATAACTCTATGACTCTAATTTATTCCGTACAGTTACCAGTCCTATGAATTTTAGCAAATGTTGCCCCAGATTTCTGCTTTCATAAGCAATGAACATTTTAAACCAGGTTTCTAAAATACAAATGGGTAACAGTTCATTACATACAAAGGGCAAAATGCGTTATTGAAGTGTGTTTCGCCATTCTTTCATTCTGTAAATTATGGTAATCGGTTATTTAATGGTGATTGCAAAGATTCAACTGCAAGTTGAATAGTGGCCGGCAAAACGAGCGCTCGTTTGGGATTTGAACCGTGGACTTCTCGGAAATTTAAACATCCACTGAAGCGAGAATCGTATCCCGAAATCGCCGGTGAGGAGCTAACCATTGTAAAACCATTTTGTGTGTGGCTATTCTTGATGATCAGAGCACTTGAGACCGAGACAGTGTCTTTGCCTTTTCGACCTGTCTTCTGAAGCGCCGCCAGGTCCCACTCCTACAATTAATGAGCTGTTAGGACGTTAATGCACCCAGGCTGCAGGTGGCTACACCAGGCGCAGCAGAGGAGTCTCTGCATTAGTTCTGCGTTGAAACAGTATTTTTCCCCTTCTCTCTACCTCTCTACCTCTTCTCTGTGCTTTTATTTTTCTATTTCTACCCCCGTCTCAGTTTCCTGTATCATAACATGGTGGGGACATTTTTAGAGACGCGCTTTTTTATTACTTATTGAAAGGACACCCAGACGGACCGATTGAAACTGCAATTTGAATCCTGTCGCTGACCATGTGTTTTCCTATTAATCTGTGTTGTTCTGCTTCCACATTCTCAATGAGAACGTTCCCAGCATCAATTTTGAAATAAAATAAGACCCACCTCTTATGTTAGCGACACGCGAGGGGAGATTCCCTAAATCAGCGCCAATTTTCCCCAAATCCTACTTACAGTACCACAACTAAAACTGTGTCCTATATGGGAAATATCATTGAGAATTACTTCACTCACTGTAACGCTGCCATTTGAATGGCATAATTTGCCTGTCAATGCGTATTTTATTTATACTGAACCAAACATGCCATTTATTCCAGTTTTCATATTTACTAAACTTGAATGGAGAAAAGGCATTAAACTTTGTCTACCCACATTCGAACCGTTGAGTTTTCGTGTGTTAGCGGAATGCGATAACCACGACACACCAGAAACCCTCCAGCACTCGGGGGCATTGCAGCGACTCCATTGGAACAGGAGGAGGCTATTCAGCCCCTCAAGCCTTTTGCGCCATTCAATTAGATCAGGGCTGGCCTGTATCTTCTCATCATCTACCCGCTTTGTTTCCGTAACCCTTAATACCCTTACCCAACAAAAATCTATCGTCAGTAGCGGCAATCTTGATCCTGAAACCAGCTGCACTGCCGGATCCAGACAGAAAAGGCTTCGTACTGACGGCCACCCTGCAGATTAATGAATTACATTTCTGAACTTCAAGGCTTCAGAGATACCAGGTTATAAAAGGGAACAAAAGATGAAATGGGCCTCACTGTGGATCAGTTTTCTCTCACTCAAATGTATCTGATTTTTGAAGTGAAATAAAGAACAATCAAAGAATAAGGGAGAAGCCGCTGTAGCCTTATTGACAGGAGAATAAACTAGCCATACATCTCTGACGTTTCTGAGGTCTAACGAAGGGTAATCGACTTGAAACGTTCACCCTGATTCTTTATCCACAAATACTGCCTGACCTCTAGAGAATTTCCAGCATTTTACGTTTCTATTTCAGATTTACAGCATTTGCAGTAATTATCGCTTGTCATTTGGAATAACACCGCTGGTTGTTCATCCACAGAATGTTTAAACATAAATACGATAGCAAAATACTGCGGATGCTGGAAATCCAAAACAACAATAGAAAACGCTGGATAAACTCAGCAGGCCAGGCAGCATCCGTGGAGAGAGAAACAGAGTTAACGTTTCAGGTCGAAGACCTTTCGTCAGAACTGGAAAAAAGCCATAATGTTCCCGCCCGGGCTCGAACCGGGGACCTTTCGCGTGTAAAGCGAACGTGATAACCACTACACTACGGGAACCGCTGTGTGCACAGTTTTAACATGCGGGAACTGACCAGTTAACTTCCTCTGTGCTGATTGGTTCACCTGAAACAGCATCACTCAATATCATGGCTGAGCTCATAAATATCAGGCGCAGTGCAGTCTGGTCAACGTCAGCCCCTCCTTTCTTATTCAACAGAGGAAGAAGAGACATGAACGGGAGTCACACGCCACAACCTTTAATTAAAGGCACACATACGAGTAACACATACTTCCAAACCGTTTCACTGAAAAATTCTTTCACTTGATGCAAAATCTGACTGCGTTGAATCTGAAAATGAGCACCGTGGGATATTTTGTTCACTACTGATTCTATTCTCTGTAAGCAGTGACGCAGAGGTTTCCGTAGTGTAGCGGTTATCATGTTCGCCTCACACGCGATAAGTCTCCCTGTTCGAGCCGGGCAGAAACATTACAGTGATCAGGTTTTTATTCTGTGCAGTGACCAGTCCTGTTAATTTTAACAAAATTTGTCCAAAATTTCTGCTTTCAGAAGCAATGAACATTTTAACCGAGATTCCTAAAATACAATGATTGCAATGAGATATGGTTAACAGTTCAGTAACAAGGGCAAAATGCGTTATTGAAGTGTCTTTCGCCTTTCTTTCATCCTGTAAATTGTGGTAATCGGTTATTTAATGCTGATTGCAAAAGATTCAATTGCAAGTTGAATAGTGGCCGGCAAAACGAGCGCTCGTTTGGGATTTGAACCGCGGATTTCTTTAAAATTTAAACAAACACCGAAGCGAGAATCGGACCCCGAGAACGCCAGTTCAAACCTAGCCGAGTGAGGAGCTATCATTGTAAAACCATTTTGTTTGTGTGGCTATTCTTGATGATCAGAGCACTTGAGACCGAGACAGTGTCTTTGACTTTTCGACCTGTCTTCTGAAGCGCCGCCCGGTCCCACTCTTACTGTTAATGAGCTGTGGTTGAGATATTGGATGGGATAACAATTGATAAAGTGTACTGGAAAGGCTGGCTGTATTTAAGTCCAAAGTCACCAGGATCAGAAGAAATGCATCCTAGGACGCTGAGGGAAGTAAAGGTGGAAATTGTGAAGGTACTGGCCATAATCTTCCAATACACATTGATACTGGGGTGGTGCCAGACGACTGGAGTATTGCAAATGTTGCACCCTTTTTCAAAAAAGTGTATAAGGTTAAACCCAGCAACTACAGGCCAGTCAGCTTAACGTCGGTAGTGAGGAAGCTTTTAGAAAGGATAATCCTGGACAAAATGATCAGTTAATTAAGGTAAGTCTGCACGAATTATTGAAAGTCATATCGGGCCAAAAATTCATCCCGCGACGCGAGAGTACGCACTGCGTACTCTCGCGTATTCTCTCTCCAATTGCCGGTTTTCTGCATGCCCTGCGCATGCGCTGAAAACCGGCAATTGGTCTTTTGAAAAGGGGGCGGTTCCTCGGTGCATCGCGTGCGCGCTGCAGGCTGCGCGCACGCTGTGCACTTCATGCTTTGGACGCGCAGGTAAGTACGGAAGATTTTAGAAATGGAAAATGGAGGAGTAAGACCCACTTTTAACAAGGTAAGTAGTGAATTAAGTATTTTTTAAATTTTTTTTTAACAGGTATATCTTTTTTAGAGACTTTATAGACAGGTAAGTTTATTTTTATAACTTTTTAAAAGATTTTAAATTTTTTCAAAAATTTAATTTTTTATTTAAAATGGTTAATTTATTTAAGTATACTTATTTTATTAATGTTTTATTAATGTGATGGTTCTTTTTTTAATTTAATTGAGGTTTATCTGTTATTTTGGGGGGTGTAAGATTCATAGATTTCACTGCACGTGTGTGAAACTTATGAATGGAAGATGGTGTGCTGCCATTGGCTCTAACTGAGTCACGTGATCCCACAACTCGCACGAATTCACTGCGCCGGTGGGATACGCAAGCACTGCCAGGCTGATGTCTGGAACATGAAGTTCGTGCGAGCTGGATCTGAAAAAGCACAAGCGGAGTGAGAGATCACGGGGAAGCCTTACCCCCGCGGGAACAGAGCGAGATCAATTTCTGCGCCATGGTCTTTTACCAACTTGATTGAATTTTTTGATGATGTGAAAGAGAGGGTTGATGAGGGAAATGCGGTTTCTATGGTGTACATGGACTTCCAAAAGGCATTTGCTAGAGTGCAACATAACAGGCTTGCCAGCAAAGTTGACGCCCATGGAATAAAATGGACAGTGGCAGCATGGATGCGAAATTGGCTAAATGACAGAAAATCAGAGAGTAGTGCTGAACGGTTGTGTTTCGAACTGGAGGATGGTATACAGTGGTGTTCCCCAGAGGTTGGTACTAAGACCACGGCCCTTCTTAATATATGTTAAAGTTTGGAGTTAGGTGTCCAGGGCACAATTTCAAAATCTGCAGATGATATAAAACTTGGAAGTATAGTGAACAGTGAGGACGATAGTGATAGTCTTCAAGAGGACATGGGCGGACATGTGGCAGATGAAGTTAAACGCTGAAAAGTGCGAAGTGATACATTTTGGTAGGAAGAATGAGGAGGGGCAATATAAACTAAAGGATACATTTCCAAAGTGGGTGCAGGAACAGAGAGACCTGGGGGTATATGTGCACAAGTAGTTCAAGGTGGCAGGACAGGTTGAGAAAACAGTTTAAAAAGCTTACGGAATCCTGGTCAATCCGTATTGGTTACAATTGCATCTTTGAATGTTTGCATCTAAAAGCATTTCATGACTCTGCGGCTTACAAATCTATTTACATGTACCTGAAATATTTTGTCATTTATTGGGGTGCATCTATCTTCATTCGAAAGCTCATTAAAATGTTCCAACCTCTTCTGTTTCCCTCATACCGGCTGTACCACAGCCACAAATCAACTTTGATCTCACACGGTGCGCTGACGTCTTCCAGTTCTATATATGTAGATAGAGAATTAATGACGAAAGATCACCGGCCTAAAGATTGCACATACATATAAAAATATTTGTAAGCAGCAGAGACAGGAAATTCATTTACATGTAACATAAGACAGAAAATACCTGTATTTCTATTTCTATAGCTTTCTGCACTCAACATCGAGTTCAACAATTTCAGACCATAACCTCTGCTCCTATTTTTTCAGGTGGCAGCTGTTGATGATTCTGCAATCCCCATTTGCACCTCCTCTTGACCCATCTCTCCTACCTTTACTTGTCCCATTAACATCACCTTTTGCCTCGCACCTTCATCCCTTCTGTCATTTAATCTCTCCTGCCTTCCACCCTATCACAGACATTCCCTTTCGTTGTTTCCTCCTCTCCCCAATTTTCTTAAAATCTGTTTCATCTCTAACTTATTCCAGTTCTGACGAAAGGTCATCGACCTAAAACGTTAACTCTGTTTCTCTCTCCACAGATGCTGCCTGACCTGCTGAGTATTTCCAGCATTTTCAGTTTTTTGTCAGATTTCCAGCATCTGCAGTATTTCGCTATTGCGTACTTGTATTTACTCCGAATACACTCACATGTATTGATAAATATTGCGACGGTGCAGTGCAGCGTTCCCTAGTGGGTAGGATTCAGCGTTCTCTCGGATTTGATTCCAGGTCAGGGGAGTAACCGTTTTTAATTCAAGACCTGATAAAATAATTACATGCATTTAATGTGGTAAAAAGAATAATTGATTTAAACATCATAAATTAATTCATAAATTTCTTTTGTAGAACGTCAATCATTTATTTAGCCCTGAGCATGTGATGAACCTTTATCCCTCTCTCATTGTATTTTAGGAACCTTGGTTTAAAATGTTGAGTGTTTATGACACGCACCGCGCCCCAGAATCGCCACTGTGAAAGTAGGAAACTGCTCGAAGTGCACAACAGGGCGGGCAGATTGTGAAAAAAAATGAAACTTTTGGCGTGTAGACTTTTCACAGAAATGGAACCAGATTCGTGTGACAATATGAGCTGTGAGTGTGTGTACATGGGTGGCATGTTTCTATATAAAGTGAGTGTTTGTGTTCTGAGTGCGGTCCATTGAATGTCCTGGAGTCATAGATTCCTATCGGCACAGAAGGAGGCCATTCGACCCTTCTAGTCCGGCCCGGCTCTGTGTAATGCAATCCAGTCAGTGCCATTCCCCCGCTCTATCCCTGTAGCCCTGCAAGTTCATTTCCCTCAAGTGCCTATCCTGTCTCCCCTTGTGTGTCAGTTGTTCATTTATTTTCTTGATTTTTATCATACACATCAGGTTATGAATATATAAATATCTGTGCCTGAAAGTGAGATTCTTCTGAATGGATTTTGGGTGTATCAGGGCGCTGGTGATGAATAAATGTGAGTGCATCTGTGTGTTATTTCTCAATGTATTTGTGTGCACCTGTGTTGTGTGTAAATGTGTTTGCGTGGAATTTAAAAGTAAGACAGACATAAATAGCCAGAACATGCTTTTTGAATGAGACAGGTTCACCCAAATAAATGAATAAATAACACAGATGCATGTAAATATTGGATAAGTGCCTGAAGGAAATAAAATGTTCAGGGCTACGGGGAAAGGGCGGGGGAGTGGGACTAGCTGAAGTCCTCTTGAAGGGAGCCGGCGCGGGCTGGACGAGCCGAATGGCTTCCTTCTGTGCTGTAACCATTCTCGGATTCTATGGTATAGATCTGTAAGTGGTTAATGGCGACTACAGTGGCTCACCACCACCTTAGGGATGGGCAATAAATTCTGGCCTTGCCAGCCAGAACTGCATCCCAGGAACGAATAAAGAAAAATACATCTAATACAAGTTCTCATTGTTGTGAGATAACAAGTAAGATATTAATTATCCAGACTGATATGAGCTGTAAAGGATCTGTGACTCCGACGTGATTTGAACACACAGACTTTCGGATCTGGAGTCAGACGCGCTAATATTGCGCCACGAGGTCGACACAAAGTTTTTGCCCTATTCAGGTTTATATATACAGAATTATCATAGCTGGTCCCTGGTGGTCGAATGGCATTCACCCGCTTTCGATTCTCAATCAAGGAATTCATCTTGACATAAGATTTGGGAACAGTACATTGCATAAAGATAATTCAAGTTTGTGAGACGAGTAATAATTGCTTTAATCACCGTTGATAAACCTGCTACTTTCTGATGCAAATTTCGGTCATAGATTCTCTTTGCGGGACATTTGTTCCGGGTTTAATTTTACAAACTGGGTGAGTTCGCTGATCGCGGGGTGACAGGAGGAGCCTCAGCGGGCCCACTGTGAGGGTGTGGAAGAGAACACGTTCGGGGTGTGTGGGGGGAATCAGTGACATTTTTTGTAAAGGGCAGCGGAGGAGAAGGACTGAGAGCTTTCAGTGTGGGACAGAAGCTGTTTAAAGTGAGGCAACACATTACCGATCAGCACAGAGGGAGTTCACTGCGTTAGTACCTCTGTACTGCTGCGACAGAGCCGGCGGTTTCCGCAGTATAGCGGTTAGCACTTTCGAGCCCGGGTGGAAAATATATTTTTAAACTGGCTGTGGCGAACAACCAGAGGCGAGTTTATTCTCCTGTCAAAAGGGCCACAGCGGCTTCTCCTTTATTCTTTAATTGCTCTTTATTTCACTTCACTGAGTAGATAACTTTGAGTGAGAGAAAACTGATCCACAGTAAGGCCCATTTCTTCTTTTGTTCCAATTTAAACCTTGGAATCTCCAAATCCCTGAAGTTCAGCAATGTAATGCATTAATCTGCAGGGTGGCCGTCAATAAGAAGCCTTTCCTGTCTGGATCCGGTAGAGGAGCTGGTTTAAGATTCAAGGTTGCCGCTACTGTCGATAGATTTTTGTTGGTTATGTGTATTAAGGGTATCGGAAACAATTTTGGTAGATGATGAGAAGATACAGATCAACCCTGATCTCATTGAATGGCGCAACAGGCTCGAGGGGCTGAATAGCCTCCACCTGTTCCTATGGAGTCGCTGCAATGCACCCGAGTGCTGGAGGGTTTCTGGTGTGTATTGGTTATCGCATTCCGCTAACACACGAAAACTCAAAGTGGGTAGATACAATTTAATGCCTTTTCTACATTCAAGTTTAGTAAATATGAAAACTGGAATAATTTGCATGTTTGTTTAAGTACAAATAAAACACGCATTGTCAGGCGAATTATGCCATTCAAATGGCAGATTTACAGTGAGTGAAGTTATTCTCAATGATATTTCCCATCTTAACGGTTGAACGTTTTGTCAGCCAAATACAGCAGCTCAAACTAATGCAGCACCTCAAACTAATACAACCCCTCAAACTAATTCAGCACCTCAAACTAATACAGCACCTCAAACTAATACAACACCTCAAACTAATGCAGCACCTCAAACTAATACAACACCTCAAACTAATGCAGCACCTCAAACTAATACAACACCTTAAACTAATGCAGCACCTCAAACTAATGCAGCACCTAAAACTAATACAGCACCTGAAACTTATACAACACCTCAAACTAATATAGCACCTGAAACCAATACAGCACGTCAAACTAATTCAACATTTCAAGGTAATCCAGCCCCTCCATCTGATCCAGCCCCTCGAGTAATGCAGCAGCTCAAAGCTAATTAAAAATAAAGAATGTCAGAAGTGGGATTCGACCCCGCGCCTCCATAAGAAACTGCGATCTGAACGCAGCGCCTTCGACCGCTCGGCCATCCTGATTGTTGTCAGCTGACCTGTAGATTGATTTTGAACGAATACCTGTGTTCGTGGCTTGTCACTTTAATTAATTGACGGTATCAGGCTCTTCTCTCCCTGACTCTGGGGAAACAGTGAGACAGACTTTCGAGCAAGCGTCTGGTTATTGTGAAGCAGCAAAGAGAATATTCATTCCGGATTTATCCAAAAAAAGTTGTGACCCCGACATGATTTGAACACGCAGGTAACGTTGCGCCACGAGGTTGACAACAACAAGCCGGGATGTTAGTATATATAAACATTCCTCAATAAAAGGCCTTTAAAATCCCCGCCCACTCCCACTCGGTGTCAGACAGCATCAGAAGCAGCGCTCACCTGTCACTCACCGGATGTCTTTTGTTAAACTTTTATGTTGCTTCAAAGGACAATTTTATTTTGCACAACTAAAGAAATGCTAACTGAGGGAGAGTCGATTCTTCAATCATTTGTTCTGTGCTTTGCATGTTAACTGTTACCCATATCTCATTTTACACACTGTACTGTAGGAGTCTGGTTTAAAATGTTCATTGCTGATGACACCAGGAATCTGGGGCAACTTTTGTCAAATTGAACAGGACCGATTATTTCTACCGTGCACGGAAAATAGAATCAGCAGTGAACATCAAATCCCATGGTGCTGACTTTCAGATTCAACGCAGTCAGATTTGAAATCAAGTGAAAGAATTTTACAGTGAAAAGATTTGGAAGTAAGTGTTACTCGTATTTGTGCCTTTAATTTAAGTTTGTGGCGTCTGACTCCCGTTCGTGTCTCTGAATAAGAAAGAAGGGGCTTGACGTTGACCAGACTGCACTGCGCCTGATATCTGTGGGCTCATCCTTTTTATTGAGCGGTTTCTCGCCCTTTGATCGGCTGTAGTGTGGCGGTTATCACCTTCGCCTCACTCGCAATGGTCCCCGGTGGATCAGGTTACTCTCACTCAAAGTTATCTATTTAGTGAAGTGAACTAAAGAGCAATTAAAGAATAAGGGAGCAGCCACTGTAACCCTTTTGGCAGGTGAATAAAATAGCAACTGGTTGTTTATCCACAGCAAGTTTAAATATAAAGTTCTCAGCCCGGGCTCGAACCGGGGACCACCCGCGTGTAAAGGAGGACCTGTCAAATCTATGAATGGAAATCACCCCCAAAACATAGTAAAACTTCAAATAATTAAAAAAAAATCACATTTTTAAAATGACTTCAAATTACATAAATTAGCTATTTTAAACAAAAGTTTTAAGTTTTGAAAAAAATAATTAAAGTTTTTAACGGGGCTAAAAATGAACTGACCTTTCTTTAAAGTATTTTTAAATGATAAATCAGTGGAAATTAAAAAAAAGTCTTTTTTCAACTCTTATCCTGGTAAAAGCAGGCCTTACGCCTGCTTTTACCAGGCGCAAGAATTGCAAGTGTTTTCTGCGGGCTGAGGGTCTCCAAAAAGCGGAACTCTCCACCCGCAGAGACCCTTCTCCCGGGCAGCCGGAGGATCTGTCAGGAGCTTTCTTGAAGATCGAAAATGCCGGTCTGCAGCGCATGCGCAGTGCATGCCTGAAACCGGCATTTCCAATGTCCCTACGGGTGGGTACACAACGCGTACCCACCCGAAGGGATCGGAATATCCGGCCTGATTCCCCCACACACATCCAACGTGTGAGCTTCCACATCCTCACAGTGGGGCCATTGAGGCTCCTCCTGTCTCCCCGAGATCAGCGAACTCACCCAGTTTGCAAAATGAATCTCGGATCACGTGGGCCAGCGAAGAAAAAGAGTGTAACCTCAGTCTGCAATAGAAAGTAGTGGGGTTATTAACGCAATTATTAATCGTCTCACAGACTTAAATTATTTTTATGCACTGAACTGTTCCCCAATCTCCTGTAAAGATAAATTCCTTGATCGATAATCGAAGTCGCGATATAGTGCCGAATCCTAATCACTCCACCACCGGGGAACAGCTGTGATTTGAAAACAGAAAATGCTGGAAATACTCAGCAGGTCAGGCAGCATCTGTGGAGCGAGAAACAGAGTTAACGTTTCGTTCTACCCTATGTAAACCTGAGATCATCCAAAACTCTGCGGCCCGTGTCCTAACTCGCACCAAATCCCGTTCACCCTTTACCCCTGTGCTAGCTGACCTACATTGGCTCCCGGTCCCGCAACCCATCGATTTTAAAACTCTCATCCTTGTTTTCAAAGCCCTCCATGGCCTCGCCCCCCTCCCTATCCCAGTAATCTCCTCCAGCCCGACAACCCTTCAAGATCTCTGCGCTCCTCCAACTCTGGCCTCAAGAGCATCCCCGATTTTAACTGCTCCACTATTGGTTATCGTGCCTTCTGTTGCCTGGGCCCTAAGCTCCGGAATTCCCTCCCTAAAACTCTCACCTCTCTTTCCTCCTTTAAGACGCTGCTTAACACCTACCTCTTTGACCAAGCTTTACTTATATCTCCTTATGTTGTTCGGTGGCAAATTTGTCATCTTATAATACTCTTGTGCATCGCCTTGGGATGTTTTACTACTTTATAGGCGTGCTGTATAAATACAAGTTATAGTTGGTGTTATGGTCCTTTCTTCTCTGTGACGCAATCGGCTAGCGCTTTTGGCTGTTCAGTGAAAGGTTGGCGGTTCACTCAGGGAATTTCCCCCCCCCGAGGATTCAGTGCCGCACAGATCCAGGCTGTTTATGGGCCGAAAATTGATCCCGGGACGCGAGAGTACGCACTGCGTACTCTCGCGTATTCCCACACCAATTGCCGGTTTTCTGCATGCCCTGCGCATGCGCTGAAAACCGGGAATTGCTCTTCTGAAAAGGGGGCGGGTCCTCGGTGCATCGCGTGCGCGCGACAGGCTGCGCGTACGCTGTGCACTTCATGCTTTGGACGCGCAGGTCAGTACTGAAGATTTTAGAAATGTAAAAAGGAGGAGTAAGACCCGCTTTTAAGAAGGTAAGTAGTGAATTAAGTATTTTTTTGAATTTTTTTTAACAGGTATATCTTTTTTAGAGACTTTAAAGACAGGTAAGTTTATTTTTATAACTTTTTAAAAGATTTTAAATTTTTTCAAAAATTTAATTTTTTATTTAAAATGGTTAATTTAATTAACTATACTTATTTTATTAATGTGATGGGTATTTTTTTTATTTAATTGTGGTTTAGCTGTTATTTTGGGGGGGTGTAAGATTCATAGATTTGACAGCCTGTTGTGAAACTTATGAATGGAAGATGGTGTGCTGCCATTGGCTCTAACTGAGTCACGTGATCCCACAGCTCGCACGAATTCACGACGCCGCTGGGATACGCAAGCACTGCCCAGCTGATCTCTAGAACATGAAGTTCGTGCGAGCTGGATCTGAAAAAGCACAAGCGAGGTGAGAGATCGCGGGAAAGCCTTACCCCCGCGGGAACAGAGCGAGATCAATTTCTGGGCCATAATATGTCTAATTATTGCAGGATTAATAACTCTGACATCTAATGTGCAAATCCTTTTACTGCACTGCGCGTTTCCCCCCTGTGCTTGGAGCGCCGCTCTCTTCAATCCATCGCTCACACGGACAGTTCCATTCAGCGTTTCTTTTCTCTGGCCCTTGGTGAAATATCATAGATTGAAACGACGCGTCTCAACCCCGAGCTCATCACCGACTCGCTAACCGCTGCACAGCGACCACACTCTGCTCCCGTGAGATGGAGGCCCAGGTGCTGTTACAAGCTCGAGTGCAGTTACAAGCAGAACCCATTCAAAGAAAGTCCAATCATTGAGGCGCCTGATTCTTTGCACCTACCCAGAGAGTTTAGAATCATGTGGGGGGGATTTGGGCATATCTATCCCCACATTGCTGCACTTCAAAGGTACTTCAATGGTTGGAAAGCGCTTTGGGACGTCCTGAGTTCGTGAAAAGCTCTGTATCAATGCCGGTGTTTATTTTGCAAAGGTTCGAACAGCAAGTTCAAAATTCGCGGACAAAATGAGGGCTCGTCCGGGATCTCTCGCAAATTTCAATCAATATACCCCGAAGCGAGAATCATACCCCTAGACCAACGAGCCAACTGATAGACGTCAGTGGAGAAAAGAGGTAAGCATTGTATAACCAGTTTTTATGTGTGGTTTATCTTGATGAGCACAGCACTTGAGACCGAGTCAGTGACTTTGCCTTTTCGACCTGTCTTCTGAACCGCCTCCCGTGCCCACACCGACAGTTAATGAGCTGTAGTTGAGATATTGGATTGGATAAAAAATGATAAAGAGGAGGTACTGGAAAGGCTGGCTGTGTTTAAGTCGATAAGTCACCAGGACCAGATGAAATGCATGCTAGGATGCTGAGGGAAGTAAAGGTGTAAATTACGGAGGTACTCGCCATAATCTTCCAATACTCATTGGATATGGGGTGGCGCCGGGTAACGCCTCCAAATCGAAAAACAAATACGAATTACCTGGTGTCTCCGGAGCTTCGGACTCTTGCCGCTCTGGCCCTGCTGGCGTACGCCTGCATAAAGACCCACGGATCCCAGGGACGCACACGGTTCGCCAGCATCCGTGGGATCACGTGGGCAAGGCCAACCATTCAAAAAGGGGGATTCCTATGAGGCTAACGGGGATTCCATTTATGGAACAGTTCATTGCATAAAGATAATTCAAATTTGTGAGACGAGTAATAATTGCTTTAATCACCGTTGATAAACCCGCTACTTCCTGTTACAGATTTCGGTCACAGACTCTGTTTGCGGGACACTTGTTCCGGGTTTAATTTTACAAACTGGGTGAGTTCACTGATCGCGGGGAGACAGGAGGAGCCTCAGCGGCCCCACTGTGAGGGTGTGGAACAGAACACGTTAGGGGTGTGTGGGGGAATCAGTGAATTTTTTTGTAAAAGACAGCGGATGAGAAGGACTGCACCCGAGTGCTGGAGGGTTTCCGGTGTGTAGTTGGTTATCGCATTCCGCTAATACACGAAAACTCAACGCTTGAAAAGTGGGTAGACACAATTTAAGGCCTTTTCTCCATTCAAGTTTAGTAAATATGAAAACTGGAATAATTTGCATGTTTGTTTCAGTGCAAATAAAACACGCATTATCAGGCGAATTATGCCATTCAAATGGCAGATTTACAGTGAGTGAAGCAATTCTCAATGATATTTCCCATCCTGACTGTTGAACGTTTTGTCAGCCTATTACAGCACCTCAAACTAATGCAGCACCTCAAACAAATAGAACACCTCAAACTAATGCAGCATCTCAAACTAATACAACACCTCAAACTAATACAACACCTCAAACTAATATAGCACCTGAAAGCAATACAGCACGTCAAACGAATACAACATTTCAAGATAAGCCAGCCCCTCTCGCTAATCCAGCCCCTCCAGCGAATGCAGCAGCTCAAACCTTATTAAAAATAAAGATTGTCGGAAGTAGGATTCGAACCCACGCCTGCAGAGGAGACTACGATCTAAACCCAGCGCCTTGGACCGCGCGGCCACCCTGCCTGTTAGCGGGATACTTGCACTTGATTTTGAACGAATACCTGTGTCCGTGCCTTGTCATCTTAATTAATTGAGGGCATCAGGCTCTTCTCTCCCTGGCTCTGGGGAAACAGTGAGACAGACTTTCGTAAGCAAGCATAAATGGAGAACTAACAAGGCAACGGAATACACAATGAATTGTAGGACCCTAGGAAGGACAGCGGATCAGAGGGAACTTGGTGTGCATGTACATAGATCCCTGAAGGCAGCAGGACAGGTAGATAAGATGGTTAAAAAGGCATATGGGATACTTGCCTTCATTAGCCGAGGCATAGAATATAAGAGCAGGGAGGTTATGATGGAGCTGTACAAAACGCTAGTTAGGCCACAGCTGGAATACTGTGTGCCGTTCTGGTCGCCACACTATAGGAGGGATGTGATTGCATTGGAGAGGGTGCAGAGGAGATTCACCAGGATGTTAACGGGCTGGAGTGCTTCAGCTATGAAGAGAGACTGGACAGGCTAGGGTGGCTTTCCTTAGAGCAGAGAAGGCTGAGGGGGGACCTGATTGAGGTGTACAAAATTATGAGGGGCATCGATAGGGTAGATAGAATGGAACTTTTCCCCTTAGTAGAGGGGTCAATAACCAGGGGGCATAGTTTGAATGTAAGGTGCAGGAGGTTTAGCGGAGATTTGTGGAAAATCCTTTTCACCCAGAGGTAGTTGGAATCTGGAACTCACAGCCTGAAAGGGTGGTAGAGGCAGGAATCCTCAGAGCATTCAAGAAGCATTTAGATGAAAACTTGAAACGCCATAGCATACAATGCTACGGACCAAGTGCTAGAAAATGGGTATAGAATAGACAGGGCTTGATGGCCGGCCCAGAAACGATGGACCGAAGGGCCTCTTTCTGTGCTGTATAACTCTATGACTCTAATTTATTCTGTACAGTGACCAGTCCTATGAATTTTAAGAAAAGTTGCCCAAAATTTCTGCTTTCATAAGCAATGAACATTTTAAACCAGGTTTTTAAAATACAAATCGGTAACAGTTCATTACATACAAAGGGCAAAATGCGTTATTGAAGTGTGTTTCGACTTTCTTTCATTCTGTAATTTATGCTTATCGGTTATTTAATGTTGATTGCAAAGATTCAACTGCAAGTTAAATAGTGGCCGGCAAAACGAGCGCTCGTTTGGGATTTCATCTGCGGAGTTCTCGGAAATTTAATAACGACTGAAGCGAGAATCGTATCCCGAAAACGCCGGTGAGGAGCTAACAATTGTAAAAGCATTTTGTGTGTATGACTATTTTTGATGATCAGAGCACTTGAGACCGAGACAGTGTCTTTGCCTTTTCGACCTGTCTTCTGAAGCGCCGCCCGGTGCCACTCTTACTGTTAATGAGCTGTTAGGACGTTAATGCATCCAGGCTGCAGGAGGCGACACCAAGCGCAGCAGAGGAGTCTCTGCATTAGTTCTGCGTGGAAACAGTATTTTTCCCCTTCTCACTTCCTCTTCTCTATATCCCTGTGCTTTTATTTCTCTATTTCTACCGCCGTCTCAGTTTCCTGAATCATAACATGGTGGGGACATTTTTAGAGATGCGCTTTTTTATTACTTATTGAAAGGATACCCAGACGGATCGATTGAAACTACAATTTGAATCCTGTCGCTGACCTTGTTTTTTCCTATTAATCTGTGTTTTTCTGCTTCCACATTATCAAGGAGAAAGTTCCCAGCCTCAATTTTGAAATAAAATAAGGCCCACCTCTTAAGTTAGCGACACGAGAGGGGAGATTTCCTAAATGAGCCCCAACTTTCCCCAAATCCTCCTTACAGTACCACAACCAAAACTGTGTCCTATATGGGAAATATCATTGAAAATTACTTCACTCTCTGCAACGCTGCCATTTGAATGGCTAAATTCACCTGTCAATGCGTATTTTATTTATACTGAACCAAACATGCAAATTATTCCAGTTTTCATATTTACTAAACTTGAATGGAGAAAAGGCATTAAATTGTGTCTACCCACATTCGAACCGTTGAGTTTTCGTGTGTTAGCGGAATGATATAACCACTACACACCAGAAAACCTCCAGCAGTCGGGTGCATTGCAGCGACTCCATAGGAACAGGCGGAGGCTATTCAGCCCCTCGAGCCTGTTGCGCCATTCAATTAGATGAGGGCTGGTTTGTATCTTCATTTCTTCTACCCGCTTTGTTTCCGTAACAACTTAATACCCTTACCCAACACAAATGTATCGGCAGTAGCGGGAATCATGAGCCTTAAAACCGCTGCACTTACGGATCCAGATAGGAAAGGCTTCGTACTGACGGCCACCCTGCAGATTAATGAATTACATTTCTGAACTTCAGGGCTTCAGAGATTCCAGGGTTTAAAAGGGAACAAAAGATGATATGGGCCTCACTGTGGATCAGTTTTCACTCACTCAAATGTATCTGCTTTGTGAAGTGAAGAAAAGCACAATCAAAGAATAAAGGTGAAGCCGCTGATGCCTTATGGACAGGAGAATAAACGAGCCATACATCTCTGAAGTTTCTCAGGTCTAACGAAGGTTAATCCACTTGAAACGTTCACCCTGATTCTGTATCCACATATACTGACTGACCTCTTGAGAATTTACAGAATTTTCCGTTTCTATTTCAGATTTACAGCATTTGCAGTAATTATCTGTTGTCATTTGGCATAACACCGCTGGTTGTTCATCCACAGCAAGTTTAAACATAAATACGATAGCAAAATACTGCGGATGCTGGAAATCCTAAACAACAACAGAAAACGCTGGAAAAACTCAGCAGGCCAGGCAGCATCCGTGGAGAGAGAAACAGAGTTAACGTTTCAGGTCGAAGACCTTTCGTCAGAACTGGAAAAAAGCCATAATGTTCCCGCCCGGGCTCGAACCGGTGACTTTTCGCGTGTAAAGCGAACGTGATAACCACTACACTACGGGAACCGCTGTATTCATACTTTCAACATGCGGGAACTGACAAGTGAACTCCCTCTGTGCTGATTGGTTCACCTTCAACAGCATCACTCAATATAATGGCTGAGCTCATAAATATCAAGCGCAGTGCAGTCTGGTC
Source organism: Squalus acanthias (assembly GCA_030390025.1). Lineage (NCBI taxonomy): Eukaryota > Metazoa > Chordata > Chondrichthyes > Squaliformes > Squalidae > Squalus > Squalus acanthias. The sequence continues at coordinate 11,116,226 of JASTWF010000029.1, read as the reverse complement.
AATGTCAACCCCTCCTTTCTTATTCAACAGAGGAAGAAGAGACATGAACGGGAGTCAGACGCCACAACCTTTAATTAAAGGCACAAATACGAGTAACACATACTTCCAAATATTTTCTCTGAAAAATTCTTTCACTTGAGGCAAAATCTGACTGCGTTGAATCTGAAAATGAGCACCGTGGGATATTTTGTTCAGTACTGATTCTGTTCTCTGGGCGCAGTACTACAGAGGTTTCCGTAGTGTAGAAGTTATCTCGTTCGCCCCACAGGCGAAAAGTCCCCGGTTCGAGCCCGGGCGGGCACATCACATGTGCCAGGTTTTTATTCTGTGCAGTGACCAGTCCTGTTAATTTTAACAACATTTGTCCCAGATTTCTGCTTTCAGAAGCAATGAACATTTTAAACGAGATTCCTAAAATACAATGATTGCAATGAGATATGGTTAACAGTTCAGTAACAAGGACAAAATGCGTCATTGCAGTGTCTTTCGCCTTTCTTTCATTCTGTAAATTGTGGTAATCGGTTATTTAATGCTGATTGCAAAAGATTCAATTGCAAGTTGAATAGTGGCCGGCAAAACGAGCGCTCGTTTGGGATTTGAACCGCGGATTTCTTCAAAATTTAAACAAACATCGAAGCGAGAATCGGACCCCGAGAACGCCGGTTCAAACCTAGCCGAGTGAGGAGCTATCATTGTAAAACCATTTTGTTTATGTGGCTATTCTTGATGATCAGAGCACTTGAGACCGATGCCTTTTCGAACAGTCTTCTGAAGCGCCGCCCGGTCCCACTCCTACAGTTAATGAGCTGTGGTTGAGATATTGGATGGGATAACAATTCATAAAGAGTACTGGAAAGGCCGGCTGTATTTAAGTCCATAAGTCACCAGGACCAGAAGAAATGCATCCTAGGACACTGAGGGAAGTAAAGGTGGAAATTGTGAAGGTACTGGCCATAATCTTCCAATACACATTGGATACTGGGGTGGTGCCAGACGACTGGAGTATTGCAAATGTTACACCCTTTTTCAAAAAAGTGTATAAGGTTAAACCCAGCAATTACAGGTCAGTCAGCTTAACGTCGGTAGTGAGGAAGCTTTTAGAAAGGATAATCATGGACAAAATGATCAGTCACTTGGACAAGTGTGGATTAATTAAGGTAAGACTGCACGAATTATTTAAAGTCATATCGTCTTTTACCAACTTGATTTAATTTTTTGATGATGTGACAGAGAGGGTTGAATAGGGAAATGCGGTTTCTATGGTGTACATGGACTTCCAAAAGGCATTTGATAGAGTGCCACATAACAGGGTTGCCAGCAAAGTTGACGCCCATGGAATGAAAGGGACAGTGGCAGCATGGATGCGAAATTCGCTAAATGACAGGAAAGAGAGAGTAGTGCTGAGCGGTTGCATTTCGAACTGGAGGATAGTATACAGTGGTGTTCCCCAGAGGTTGGTACTAAGGCCACGGCCCATCTTATATATATTAATGTTTGGAGTGAGATGTCCAGGGCACAATTTAAAATTTTGCAGATGATATAACATTTGGTAGTGTAGTGATCAGTGAGGAGGATAGTGATCGTCTTCAAGAGGACATGGGCGTACATGTGGCAGATGAAGTTAAACGCAGAAAAGTGCGAAGTGATACATTTTGGTAGGAAGAACGAGGAGAGGCAATATAAACTAAAGGATACAGTTCCAAAGTGGGTGCAGGAAAAGAGAGACCTGAGGGTATATGTTCAAAAGTAGTTCAAGGTGGCAGGACAGGTTGAGAAAGCAGTTTAAAAAGCTTACGGAATCCTGGGCTTTATAAATAGAGGCATAGAGTACAAAAGCAAGGATGTTATGATGAAAATTTATAAAACACTGGTTCGGCCATAACTGCAGTAATCATGTTCCAGAAAATTTTATTCTGTTCAATAACCGGTCCTGTTAAATTTAACAAAAGTTGACCCAGATTCCTGGTGTCATAAGCAACGAACATTTTAAACCAGACTCCTGGGCCTGGAAATTGCGATCGGAAGCTTGCCGCCAGGTAACGGCTCCGAATCGAAAAACAAATACGAATTACCTGGTGTCTCCGGAGCTTCGGTCTCTTGCCGCCCTGGGCCTACTGGGGCACGCCTGCATAAAGGCCCAAGGATCCCAGGGGCGCACACGGTTCGCCAGTATCCCTGGGATCACGTGGGCCAGACCAATCAATCAAAAAGAGGGATTCCTATGAGGCTATTGGGGATTCCATTTATATACGGAATCCCCATAAGCATAATCGAAATCTCCAAATAAATAAAATTTCACACCACGGAAATAAAAATAAATGATCTGTTGTTCAAACGCAATGAATTTAATTTTATGAAATATAAATTTGAACATGTTAAAAAAGACCAAAATTTACCAAAACTAATTTTAAATGTATGTATATGTATAAATCATTAAAAAAAATATTTTAACATTTATTTTAACTCTTACACTGGTAAAAGAAGGCCTTACGCCGGCTATTTCCAGGTGTAAGGGTTTCCTGGACATTCGCTGGGCAGTATTTAGCCCAACTCTGCACCAGCAAAAGTGATGTTGTAGCAGATGCGGTGGATCTGTTCAAGCGAAACTTGACATATCGCAAGTTCTGGGTTTTCGGGCGTGCGGAAAACTGGAACTTGCGAGGTCGTTGTGAAGGCGTACGAGAGCCTACGCTGTTCATTCACTGTCGGAAGCACCGTGAAACCCGGGCCATGGTGTAAAATGAGATATGCATAACAGTCCATCACATAGAAAGCACAATATACGTTATTGAAGTATCTTTAGCATTTCATTCATTCTGTAAATTAAGATTATCGGTTAATTAATGCTAATTAAAACATTTGTTCACATTAGATGCATGTAAGTAATTTTAACAAGTTATTTTAAATTAATAAAAAACTTTGTTATAAAAATCATTCCCCGGACCGGGAATCGAACCCGGGCCGAGGCAGTGAGAGCGCCGAATCCAAACCACGAGACGACCAGGGAAAACGTTCCGTGAAGAATGCGACAATTGTAAATAGAATGGGTCAATCCGTATTGAATACAAGTTCATCTTTGAATGTTTACATCTAAAAGCATTTCATGACTCTGCGGTTTACAAATCTATTTACATGTACCTGAAATATTTTGTCATTTATTGGGGTGCATCTATCTTCATTCGAAATCTCATTAAAATGTTCCAACCTCTTCTGTTTCATTCATACCGGCTGTACCACAGCCACAAATCAACTGTGATCTCAGACGGTGCGCTGGCGCCTTCCAGTTATATATATGTAGATAGAGAATTAATGACAAAAGGTCATCGGCCTAAAGATTGCACATACATATAACCGAATTTGTAAGAAGCAGAGACAGGAAATTCATTTACTTGTAACATAAGTCAGAAAATTATTGTATTTCTATTTCTATAACATTCTGGACTCAACATCGAGTTCAACAATTTCAGACCATAACCTCTGCTCCTATTTTTTCAGATGGCAGCTGTTGATTATTCTGCCACTCCCATTTACACCTCCTCTAGACCCATCTCCCCTACCTTTACTTGTCCCGTTACCGTCTCTTTTTGCCTCGCACCTTCATCCCTTTTGTCATTTAATCTCTCCTGCCTTCCACCCTATCACAGACCTTCCCTTTCGTGGTTTCCTCCTCTCCCCCATTTGCTTAAAATCTGTTTCATCTCTAACTTATTCCAGTTCTGAAGAAAGGTCATCGACCTGAAACGTTAACTCTGTTTCTCTCTCCACATATGCTGCCTGACCTGCTGAGTATTTCCAGCATTTTCTGTTTTTATGTCAGATTTCCAGCATCTGCAGTATTTCGCTATTGCATACTTGTATTTACTCCGAATACACTCACATGTATTGATAAATATTGCGACGGTGCAGTGCAACGTTCCCTAGTGGGTAGGATTCAGCGTTCTCTTGGATTTGATTCCAGGTCAGGGGAGTAACAGTTTTAATTCAAGACTTGATCAAATAATTACATGCATTTCATGTGCAAAAAAGAATAATTGATTTAAACATCATAAATTAATTCATAAAGTCCTTTTGTAGAACTTCAATCATTTATTTAGCCCTGAGCATGTGATGAACCTTTATCCCTCTCTCATTGTATTTTAGGAACCTTGGTTTAAAATGTTGAGTGTTTATGACTCGCACCGAGCCCCAGAATCGCCACTGTGAAAGTAGGAAACTGCTCGAAGTACACAACAGGGCGGACAGCTTGTAAAAAACAATTAATCTTTTGGCGTGTAGACTTTTCACAGAAATGGAACCAGCTTCGTGTGACAATGGTCCAAAAATTAGTGAGGGACCCTTCGTGCGAGGGTAAGGCTTCCCCGCGGTCTCTCACTGCGCGCCGGCTTTTTCATTCCCAGCTCGCACGAACTTGATGTTCTGGACAGCAGCTGTTCAGGGCTTCCGTATCCCACAGGCGCAGTTAATTCGTGCGAGCTGTGGGATCACGTGACTCAGTTAGAGCCAATGGCAGCACACCATCTTTCATTCATAGCTTTCACAACAAGTGCTGTGAAGGCTATGAATCAATACCACCCCAAAAGAACAGCTAAACCTCAATTAAATTAAAAAAAAACCCATCACATTAATAAAATCAGTATAGTTAAATAAATTAAACATTTTAAACAAAAAATTAAATTTCTGAAAAAATTTAAAATCTTTTAAAAAGTTATAAAAATAAACTTACCTTTCTTTAACGTCTCTAAAAAAGATATACCTGTTGAAAAAAGTTCAAAATATTACTTAATTAACTACTTACCTTGTTAAAAGAGGCTCTTACGCCTCCTATCATTATGTGCAAAATCTTCCATACTTACCTGCGCGTTCAAAACACTGAGTGCACTGCGTGCTCGCAACCTGTAGCGCGCACGCGGTTCACTAAGGAACCGCCCCCTTCTAAATCACCAAGTGCCGGATTTCAGCGCATGCGCAGTGCATGCAGAAAACCGGCAATTGGAGACAGAATACGCGAGAGTACACAGTGCCTACTCTCGCGTAGCAACACTAATTTTTGGGCCAATATGAGCTGTGAGTGGGTGGCATGTTTCTACATCAAGTGAATGTGTGTGTTCTGAGTGCGGTCCATTGAATGTCCTGGAGTCATAGCGTCATAACGGCACAGAAGGAGGCCATTCGACCCTTCGAGCCCGGCCCGGCTCTCTGTAGAGCAATCCAGTCAGTGCCATTCCCACGCTCTATCCCTGTAGCCCTGCAGGTTTATTTCCCTCAAGTGCCCATCCAGTCTCCCCTTGTGTGTTAGTTGTACATTTATTTTCTTGACTTTTATCATATGCATCAGGTTATGAATATATAAATATCTGTGTCTGAAAGTGAGAATCTTCTGAATGGATTTTGGTGTGTCAGGGCGCTGGTGATGAATAAATGTGAGTGTATCTGTGTGTTATTTCTCAATGTATTTGTCTGCATCTGTGTTGTGTATAAATGTGTTTGCGTGGAATTTAAAAGTAAGACAGACATAAATAGCCAGAACATGCTTTTTGAATGAGACAGATTCACCCAAATAAATGAATAAATAACACCGATGCATGTAAATATTGGGTAAGTGCCTGAAGGAAATAAAATGTGCTGGGCTACGGGGAAAGGGCGGGGGAGTGCGACTAGCTGAAGTGCTCTTGCAGAGAGCCGGCACGGGCTCGACGGGATGAATGGCCTCCTTCTGTGCTGTAACCTTTCTCCGATTCTATTGTGTAGTTCTGTAAGTCGTGAAAGGCGACTACAGTGGCTCACCACCACCTTAGGGATGCGCAATAAATGCAGGCCTTACCAGCCAGACCCAGGAACGAATATAAAAAAATACATCTAATAAAAGTTCTCATTGCTGTGAGTTAACAAATAAGATATTAATTATCCAGACTCATATGAGCTGTAAAAGAACAGTGTCCTCGACGTGATTTGAAAACGCAGCATTCTGATATGGAGTCAGACGCGCTACCTTTGCGCCACGAGGTTGCGACAGCTTTCTGCCCGTATTCAGGTTGATATATAGAGAAGTATCATAGCTGGTCCCTGGTGGTCGAATGACACTCATCCGCTTTCGATTCTCAATCAAGGAATTCATCTTGACATAAGATTTGGGAACAGTACATTGCATAAAGATAATTCCAGTCTGTGAGACGAGTAATAATTGCTTTAATCACCGTTAATAAACCCGCTATCTTCTGTGACAGATTTCGGTTACAGACTCTCTTTGCGGGACACTTGTTCCGGGTTTAATTTTACAAACTGGGTGAGTACGCTGATCCCGGGGAGACAGGAGGAGCCTCAGCGGCCCCACTGTGAGGGTGTGGAAGAGAACACGTTCGGGGTGTGTGGGGGGATCAGTGACATTTTTTGTAAAGGGCAGCGGAGGAGAAGGACTGAGAGCTTTCAGTGTGGGACAGAAGCTGTTTAAAGTGAGGCAACACATTACCGATCAGAGGCAGTTCACTGACACAGTTTTTCTCTGCTGCTGCTACAGAGCCGGCGGTTTCCGCAGAGTAGCGGTTAGCACGTTCGAGCCCGGGTGGGAAATACATTTTTAAACTTGCTGTGGCGAACAACCAGAGGTGATTGTATTCTCCTGTCATAAGGGCCACAGCGGCTTCTCCCTTATTCTTTAATTGCTCTTTATTTCACTTCACTGAATAGATAACTTTGTGTGAGAGAAATCTGATCCACAGTGAGGCCCATTTCATCTTGTTTTAAACACTGGAATCTCTGAAGCCCTGAAGTTCAGAAATTTAAACCATTAGTCTGCAGGGTGGCCGTCAGTACGAAGCCTTTTCATTCTGGATCCGGGAGTGGAGCTGGTTTCAGGCTCAAGATTGCCGCTACTGTCGATAGATTTTTGTAGGGTAAGGGTATTAAGTGTTACGGAAACAAACCGGGTCGATGAAGTGAAGATACAGATCAACCCTGATCTAATTGATTGGTGCAACAGGCTCGAGGGGCTGAATAGCCTCCTCCTGTTGCTCTGCAGTCGCTGCAATGCAACCGAGTGCTGGAGGTTTTCTGGTGTGTAGTGGTTATCGCATTCCGCTAACACACGAATACTCAATGGTTCGAAAGTGGGTAGACACAATTTAATGCCTTTTCTCCATTCAAGATTAATAATTATGAAAACTGGAATAATTTACATGTTTGTTTAAGTATAAATAAAAAACGCATTGTCAGGCGAATTATGTCATTCAAATGGCAGCTTTACAGAGAGTGAAGTAATTCTCAATGATATTTCCCATCCTGACTGTTGAACCTTTTGTCAGCCTAATACAGCAAATCAAACTAATGCAGCACCTGAAACTAATACAGTACCTGAAACTAATACAGAAACTCAAACTAATAGAGCACCTGGAACTAATACAGCACATCAAACTAATACAGCACCTGAAACTAATACAGCACCTCAAACTAATACAGCACCTCAAACTAATGCAGCACCTCAAACTAATACAGCACCTCAAACTAATACAACACCTCAAACTAATACAGCACCTCAAACTAATACAGCAGCTCAAACTAATACAGCACCTCAAACTAATGCAGCACCACAAGCTAACATAGCACCTCAAACTAATGCAGCACCTCAAACTAATACAGCAGCTCAAACTAATACAGCCCCTCAAACTAATACAACACCTCAAACTAATGCAGCACCTCAAACTAATACAGCACCTCAAACTAATACAACACCTCAAACTAATACAGCACCTCAAACTAATACAGCAGCTCAAACTAATACAGCACCTCAAACTAATGCAGCACCACAAGCTAACATAGCACCTCAAACTAATGCAGCACCTCAAACTAATACAGCAGCTCAAACTAATACAGCAGCTCAAACTAATACAGCCCCTCAAACTAATACAACACCTCAAACTAATACAGCCCCTCAAACTAATACAGCACCTCAAACTAATGCAGCACCTCAAACTAATACAGCAGCTCAAACTAATACAGCAGCTCAAACTAATACAGCACCTCAAACTAATACAGCCCCTCAAACTAATACAGCAGCTCAAACTAATACAGCACCTCAAACTAATACAGCACCTCAAACTAATACAGCACCTCAAACTAATGCAGCACCTCAAACTAATACAGCAGCTCAAACTAATGCAGCACCTCAAACTAATACAGCAGCTCAAACTAATACAGCACCTCAAACTAATGCAGCACCTCAAACTAATGCAGCACCTCAAACTAATGCAGCACCTCAAACTAATACAACACCTCAAACTAATGCAGCACCTCAAACTAATACAACACCTCAAACTAATGCAACACCTCAAACTAATACAGCGCCTCAAACTAATGCAGCACCTCAAACTAATACAACACCTCGAACTAATACAACACCTCAAACTAATGCAGCACTTCAAACTAATACAACACCTCAAACTAATACAACACTTAAACTAATACAGTGCCTCAAACTAATACAACACCTCAAACTAATACAGCAACTGAAACTAATCCAGCAGATGAAACGAATACAGCACCTCAAACTAATACAGCACCTCAAACTAATACTTCACCTCAAACTAATGCAGCACCTCAAACTGATGCAGCACCTCAAACTAATACACCTCAAAATAATACACGTCAAACTAATACAACACCTCAAAATAATACACTATGTCAAAATAATACGACACCTGAAGCTAATACACTATGTCAAAATAATACAATGCCTGAAACAAACACAGCAACTCAAACTAATACAACACTTCAAATTAATGCAACATCTCAAGAGAATACAGCCCCTCTTGCCAAGACAGCAGCTTAACCGAATGCAGCACCTCAACCCTAATTAAAAATAAAGAATGTCAGGAGTGGGATTCGAACAAGCGCCTCCAGAGGAGACTGCGACTTGAACACAGCGCCTTCGACCGCACCGCACCGCACCGCCCCCTGACAGTTGAAGGTTTTGTCGGGCCACCGGTAGGTTGATTTTGAACTTATACCTGTGTTCGTGGCTTGTCACCTTAATTAATTGAGGGCATCTGGCTCTTCTCTCCCTGACTCTGGGGAAACAGTGAGAAAGACTTTCGAGCAAGCGTCTGGTTATTGTGAAACAGCAAAGTGAATATTCATTCCGGATTTATCCAAAAAAAGTTGTGACCCCGACATGTTTAGAACACGCAGCTAACGTTGCGCCACGAGGTCGACAACAACTGCACTCCAGCCTCCTTTAGTTATACTGCTGAGATTTGAATAAGAAAGTTCTCTGGCAGTTACAGAACCAGATTGGACCAGTTAATTAATTAATTACTCTCACCTGCTCCACTGCCCAGCGAATGCCCTCAAAACCCTTCCACCTGGTAATAGCAGGCAAAAGGCCTTCTTTTATATTTGTAAAGGTTAAAATCAAAGTTAAAATTATTTTTTACGTGATATTAACATACACATACATTTAAAATTTGTTTAGGTAAATTTTGGCACGTTTTAAAATGTGTAAATTTATATTTCAAAAAATTCAATTTTTATTTTAAATCATAGATTCATAGAATCATAGAATTCATAAGACACAGAAGGAGGCCATGCGGGCCCTTGAGTCTGCGCTGGCACTTTGAAAGTGCTCTCCAATTAGTCCCACTCCCCTGCTTTTTCCCCATAGTCCTGCGAATTTCTCCTTTACAATTATTTATCCAATTCTCTTTTGAAAGTTACTGTTGCGTCTCTCTCTTTGTCTCTGTCTCTCTCGCCGTCCCTTTCTCTCTGTCTGTCTCTTCTGTCTCTTTCTCACTCTGATCAAAGGTCGATTCTAGCTCTGAGAAGGATAGCGCTTGCCAGTTCTTCGTTAGTATAGTGGTGAGTATTCCCGCCTGCCACGCGGGAGACCGGGAATCAATTCCCCGACGGAGAGGTTTTTTTAACATCCCCAATTTTAAACCTCTGCCCAGCTCCTTGAAATGCTCCTTGGCAAAGTTGAACAGAAAAGAATCAACTACAATAATTTTTAAAGATTTACTGGCAGATAAAGAACTGTATAACAACTTCCTGCAACAGTTCCTCGTTAGAATAATGATCTCCTTCTGTTTCCCTCTCCCTTTTGTGTGGGGCACGGAGGAGTCATAACGGCACAGATGGAGACCATTGAATGCTTAATTAAATTCATTAATTTTGAAAACGTGACTTTTTATTTCCGTGGTGTGAAATGTTATTTATTTGGAGATTTCTATTATGCTTATGGAGATTCCGTCCATAAATGGAAGCCCCAAAAGCAACATCGGAATCTCCCTTTGTGATTAGCTGGCCTGGCCAAGGTGATCCCAGTGACGCTTGTGAACCGCGTGCGTCCGTGGGCCTTTAAGCAGGCCTACGCCTGCAGGCCCAGGACCTGTGCGAAGCTCCGGAGACACCAAAACTAATTGTAACCGTGATTTTAAATTAACGCTGCGTTATTCATAGCGATCACTTTTAAATGATTCAGTAAAACCACTGCTTTCACCTCCGCAACAGGGATTCGATTCCTGGTCAGGAAAGTAAGTTTTATAACACAGTTTTTAAACCAAAACCTGATGAAATTGACTACATTCAGCTAATGTGACAAAATTAGAATTGTTTAATTAGCATTAATTAACCGATAACTTTCTTTTGCAGAATGAAAGATTTACTAGCTTTGCACCAAATACAAAATATTCTGTTTGTCTATTCTTCCCACCTCACATTTCGCCACGTTATACTCCAACTGCCACCTTATTGCCCACTCACTTAACCTGTCTATATCCCATTGTAGGCTCTTTCTGTCCTCCTCACAGCTTACTTTCCCACCTAGCTTTGTATCATCAGAAAACTTGAATACATTACACTCTGTCCCTTCATCTAAGTCAATAATATAGATTGTAAATAGCTGAAGACCACACACTGATCCTTGCGGCACCACACTACTTACAGTCTGCCAATCTGAAAATGACCCGTTTATCCCTACTCTCTGTTTTCTGTCCATTAACCAAGCCTCTATCCATGCTAATACATAACCTTCAATCCCATGAGCCCTTATCTTGTGTAACAACCTTTTACGTGGTGCCTTATCGAATGCCTTTGGAAATCCAAATATGATACATCCACTGGTTCCCCTTATAGTTCCAATTAATGCCTGAAGCAAAACATCCCGTTGTGCGAAAGGAGCCTGTTTGTCGGACAAGGCTACATGTAAGGAAGGAGTGTGGTTCGGAGATAAGGGAAGTGATACTCTTGTAACAAGGTCGGGTAATAAAAAAGAGAAAATGCTGGAAACACTCAGCAGGTCAGGCAGCGTCTGTGGAGAGAGAAACAGAGTTAACCTTTCAGGTCGATGACCTTCCATCACAATCTGAGCAGTTCTGCTAAGTAATACTATTAAAGGTGAAAATTGTCAGGTGGAAGAGGTAAGGAAAAAATATAAAAAGTTTGGAACAGATATTTTAGAATTCGATAAAGGTTTGATCAACTTGTATATCGAACTCGGAAATATAAAGTATTTGAGTTCTCCGGTTAAAAATCGCAAGGATTTGTCTAAATGCTGTTGTTCATTATATGTCTAATTATTGCAGGATTAATAACTCTGACATTTAATGTTGCGAACTCTTTTACTGCACTGCGCGTTTTCCCGCTGTGCTTGGAGCGCCGCTCTCTTCAATCCATCGCTCACAGGGACAGTTCCATTCAGCGTTTCTTTTCTCTGGCCCTTGGTGAAATTTCATAGATTGATAAGCGACGCGTCTCAACCCCGAGCTCGTCACCGACTCGCTAACCGCTGCACAGCGACCACACTCTGCTCCCGTGAGATGGAGGCCCAGGTGCTGTTACAAACTCGAGTGCAGTTACAAGCAGAACTCATTCAAAGAAAGTCCAATCATTGAGGCGCCTGATTCTTTGCACCTTCCCAAAGAGTTTAGATTCATGTGGGGGTGATTTGGGCATATCTTTCCCCACATTACTGCACTTCAAAGGTAGTTCAATGGTTGTAATGCGCTATGGGATGTATTGAGTTCGTGAAAAGCTCTGTATCAATGTCGGTGTTTTTTTGCAAATGTTCGAACAGCAAGTTCAAAAATCGCGGGCAAAATGAAAACTCGTTCGGGATTTGAACCCGAGCCTTCTACAGAAGTATTCAATTAATAACCCCGCAGCGAGGATCCTACTTCTAGACCAAAGAGCCAACTAACAGACGCTAGTTGAGATAAGAGGTAAGCATTGTAAAACCATTTTTTGTGTGTGGTTGTTCTTGAGAAGCAGAGCACTTGAGACCGAGTCAGTGACTTTGCCTTTTCGACCTATCTTCTGAACCGCCGCCCGGGCCCACACTTGCAGTTAATGAGCTGTAGTTGAGATATTGGATAGGATAAAAATTGATAAAGAGGAGGTACTGGAAAGGCAGGCTGTATTTAAGTCGATAAGTCACCAGGACCAGATGAAATGCATCCTAGTATGCTGAGGGAAGTAAAGGTGGAAATTACGGAGTTACTCGCCATAATCTTCCAATACTCATTGGATATGGGGTGGCGCCGGGTAACGCCTCCGAATCGAAAAACAAATACGAATTACCTGTTCCCTCCGGAGCTTCGGACTCTTGCCGCTCTAGGCCTGCTGGCGTACGCCTGCATAAAGGCCCACGGATCCCAGGGGCGCACACGGATTCGCCAGCATCCCTGGGATCACGTGGGCCAAGCCAACCAATCAAAAAGGGGGATTCCTATGAGGCGATTGGGGATTCCATTTATGTGCGGAATCTCCATAAGCATAATCGAAATCTCCACTTAAATAACATTTCACACCATGGAAATAAAAATAAATGATAATTTGTTCAAACTTAATGAATTTAATTAAACATATGAAATATAATTTAATTTTATGAAATATAACTATGAACATTTTAAACTGGGCCAAAATGTACCTAAACTAATTTTAAATGTATGTATATGTTTATACCATTAAAAAAAAATTATGTTAACATTGATTTCAACCCTTACACTGGTAAAAGAAGGCCTTACGCCTGCTATTACCAGGTGTAAGGGTTTCCTGGGCATTCGCTGGGCAGTAGTTAGCCCAACTGTGCACCAGCAAAAGTGATGTTGCAGGAGTTGCGGTGGATCTGTCCAAGCGAAACTTGACATATCGCAAGTTCTGGGTTTTCGGGCGTGAGGTAACCTGGAACTTGCGGGGTCGTTGTGAAGGCGTACGAGAGCCTACGCTGTGCATTCGCTGTCGGAAGCAACATAAAATGCGTGCCATGTTGTAAAATGAGATATGCATAGCAGTTTATCACATAGAAAGCACAATATACGTTATTGAAGTATCTTTAGCATTTCATTCATTCTGTAAATTAAGATTATCGGTTAATTAATGCTAATTAAAACATTTGTTCACAGAAGATGCATGTAAGTAATTTTAACAAGATAGTGTAAATTAATAAAAAACTTTGTTATAAAAATTATTTTCCTGACCGGGAATCGAACCCGGGCCGCGGCGGTGAGAGCGCCGAATACTAACCACTCGACGACCAGGGAACACGTTCGGCGAAGGATGCGACAAATGTAAATAGAATGGGTCAATCTGTATTGGATACAAATTCACCTTTGAATGTTTACATCTAAAAGCATTTCATGAATCTGCGGCTTACAAATCTATTTACATGCACCTGAAATATTTTGTCATTTATTGGGGTGCATCTATCTTCATTCGAAATCTCATTAAAATGTTCCAACCTCTTCTGTTTCCCTCATACCAGCTGTACCACATCCACAATCAACTGTGATCTCACACGGTGCGCTGGCTTCTTCCAGTTCTATATATGTAGATAGAGAATTAATATCGAAAGGTCATCGGTCTAAAGATTGCACAGACATATAAAAATATTTGTAAACAGCAGAGACATGAAATTCATTTACATGTAACATAAGACAGAAAATAATTGTATTTCTATTTCTATAGCATTCTGCACTCAACATCGAGTTCAACAATTTCAGACCATAACCTCTGCTCCTATTTTTTCAGATGGCAGCTGTTGATGATTCTGCCACTCCCATTTACACCTCCTCTAGACCCATCTCTCCTACCTTTACTTGTCCCATTACCGTGTGCTTTTGCCTCGCACCTTCATCCCTTTTGTCATTTAATCTCTCCTGCCTTCCACCCTATCACAGACCTTCCCTTTCGTTGTTTCCTCCTCTCCCCATTTGCTTAAAATCTGTTTCATCTGTAACTTATTCCAGTTCTGACGAAAGGTCATCGACCTGAAACGTTAACTCTGTTTCTCTCTCCACAGATGCTGCCTGACCTGCTGAGTATTTCCAGCATTTTCTGTTTTTATGTCAGATATCCAGCATCTGCAGTATTTCGCTATTGCATACTTGTATTTACTCCGAATACACTCAAATGTATTGATAAATATTGCGACGGTGCAGTGCAACGTTCCCTAGTGGGTAGGATTCAGCGTTCTCTTGGATTTGATTCCAGGTAGGGGAGTAACAGTTTTTAATTCAAGACTTGATAAAATAATTACATGCATTTAATGTGGAAAAAAAGAATCATTGATTTAAACATCATAAATTAATTCATAAAGTTCTTTTGTTGAACTTCAATCATTTATTTAGCCCTGAGCATGTGATGAACCTTTATCCCTCTCTCATTGTATTTTAGGAACCTTGGTTTAAAATGTTGAGTGTTTATGACACGCACCGAGCCCCAGAGTCGGCACTGTGAAAGTAGGAAACTGCTCGAAGTACACAACAGGGCGGGCAGCTTGTAAAAAACAATGAAACTTTTGGCGTGTAGACTTTTCACAGAAATGGAACCAGATTCGTGTGACAATATGAGCTGTGAGTGTGTGTACATGGGTGGCATGTTTCTATATAAAGTGAGTGTTTGTGTTCTGAGTGCGGTCTATTGAATTTCCTAGAGTCATAGAGTCATAACGGCACAGAAGGAGGCCATTCGACCCATCGCGACCGGCCCGGCTCTCTGTAGAGCAATCCAGTCAGTCTCATTCCCCCGCTCTATCCCTGTAGCCCTGAAAGTTCATTTCCCTCAAGTGCCTATCCAGTCTCCCCTTGTGTGTCAGTTGTACATTTATTTTCGTGACTTTTATATTATACATCAGGTTATGAATTTATAAATATCTGTGTCTGAAAGTGAGATTCTTCTGAATGGATTTTGGGTGTATCAGGGCGCTGGTGATGAATAAATGTGAGTGTATCTGTGAGTTATTTCTCAATGTATTTGTGTGCATCTGTGTTGTGTATAAATGTGTTTGCGTGGAATTTAAAAGTAAGACAGACATAAATAGCCAGAACATGCTTTTTGAATGAGACAGGATCACCCAAATAAATGAATAAATAACACAGATGAATGTAAATATTGGATAAGTGCCTGAAGGAAATAAAATGTGCAGGGCTACGGGGGAAAGGGCGGGCGAAAGGGACTAGCTGAAGTGCTCTTGCAGAGAGCCGGCGCAGGCTGGACGGGCCGAATGGCCTCCTTCTGTGCTGTAACCATTCTCTGATTCTATGGTGTAGAATTGTAAGTGATTAAAGGCGACTACAGTGGCTCACCACCACCTTAGGGATGGGCAATAAATTCTGGCCTTGCCAGCCAGACCTACATCCCAAGAACGAATATATAAAAATACATCTAATACAAGTTCTCATTGTTGTGAGTTAACAAATAAGATATTAATTATCCAGACTGATATTAGCTGTAAAAGTTCAGTGACCACGACGCCTTCTGATCTGGAGTCAGACGCGCTACTGTTGCGCCACGAGGTCGACACAGCTCCTTGCCCGTATTCATGGTTGATATATAGAGAAAAATGAGAAGTCGCACAACACCAGGTTATAGTCCAACAGATTTATTTAATTTTACCAGCTTTCGGAGCAGTTCGCTCCTTCGTCAGGTAAGTTAGCAGTGAGAGAATCTCCCAGAATTCACAATTTAAACACAGACAAAATCTATTCAAAAAGCGCCTTAGACCGCTCGGCCATCCTCACAAATGAAAGCTTGGTTGGGCCACCTGTAGGTTGATTTTGAACGAATACCTGTGTTCGTGTCTTGTCACCTTAATTAATTGAGGGCATCTGGCTCTTCTCTCCCTGACATGGGGAAACAATGAGACAGACTTTCGAACAAGCGTGTGATTATTGTGAAACGGCAAAGAGAATATTCATTCCGGATTTTTGAACGAATACCTGTGTTCGTGTCTTGTCACCTTAATTAATTGAGGGCATCTGGCTCTTCTCTCCCTGACATGGGGAAACAATGAGACAGACTTTCGAACAAGCGTGTGATTATTGTGAAACAGCAAAGAGAATATTCATTCCGGATTTTTGAACGAATACCTGTGTTCGTGTCTTGTCACCTTAATTAATTGAGGGCATCTGGCTCTTCTCTCCCTGACATGGGGAAACAATGAGACAGACTTTTGAACAAGCGTGTGATTATTGTGAAACAGCAAAGAGAATATTCATTCCGGATTTATCCAAAAATATTTGTGACCCCGTCGTGATTTGAACAAGCAGCTAACGTTGCGCCACGAGGTCGACAGCAACAAGCGGGGATGTTTGTATATATATAAACGTTCCTCAATAAAAGGCCTTTAAAATCCCCGCCCACTCCCACTCGGTGTCAGACAGCATCAGAAGCAGCGCTCACCTGTCACTCACCGGATGTCTTTTGTTAAACTTTTATGCTGCTTTAACCGACAATTTTCTTTTGCACAACTAAAGAAATGCTAACTGAGGGAGAGTCGATTCTTCAATCATTTGGTCTGTGCTTTGCATGTTAACTGTTACCCATATCTCATTTGACACACTGTACTGTAGGAGTCTGGTTTAAAATGTTCATTGCCGACGACACCAGGAATCTGGGGCAACTTTTGTCAAATTGAACAGGACCGGTTATTTCTACCGTGCACAGAAAATAGAATCAGCAGTGAACAAGAAATCCCATTGTGCTGACTTTCAGATTCAACTCAGTCAGATTTGCAATCAAGTGAAAGAATTTTACAGTGAAAAGATTTGGAAGTAAGTGTTACTCGTATTTGTGCCTTTAATTAAAGTTTGTGGCGTCTGACTCCCGTTCGCGTCTCTGAATAAGAAAGGAGGGGCTTGACGTTGACCAGACTGCACTGCGCCTGATGTCTGTGAGCTCATCCTTTATATTGAGCGGTTTCTCGCCCTTTGATCGGCTGTAGCGTGGCGGTTATCACCCTCGCCTCACTCGCAATGGTCCCCGGTGGATCAGGTTACTCTTACTCAAAGTTATCTATTTAGTGAAGTGAAATAAAGAGCAATTAAAGAATAAGGGAGCAGCCACTGTAACCCTTTCGGCAGGTGAATAAAATAGCATCTGCTTGTTTATCCACAGCAAGTTTAAATATAAAGCTCAGAGACCGGGCTCGAACCCTTGACTTTTCGCGTGTAAAGCGAACGGGATAACCACTATACGACAGGAACCGCTGGCAGCAAAGCTTCAACAGAGGGAAGCTGATCAGTGAACTCCATCTGTCCTGATTGGGAATGTATTGGTTCACATTAAACTGCCTCACTTCTGTCCCACACTAACAGCTCTCAATCCTGCTCTTCCCGCTGCCCTTTACAATGATGATGTGGAGATGCCGGTGTTGGACTGGGGTGGACAAATGTGAGAAGTCGCCCAACACCAGGTTATAGTCCAACAGGTTTATTTGAAATCACAAGCTTTCGGAGCGCTTCTCCTTCGTCAGTTGAAGTGACGGTATACGTATAGGCACAGCATATATAGTCAGAGAACACAGCCAGATGATTACAGATAATCTTTACAACTGCCCTTTATCACACCTCGGCAGGGAGATAATCACGGCAATCAAAGGTGTGGATGGTGTCCAAACAGGTCAGTCAGCAAAACATTACATCAAAGACAATGTGGCAGATGCTGGGGTCTGGATGGAAAACAAAAAACTTTTTTTGCTGGAAATCACAGCAGGTCTGACCGCATCTGTGTAGAGAGAACAAGCCAACGACGACTCGAGTCTGGATGACTCTACGTCAGGTGGGGTTACATGTAGCGTGACATGAACCCAAGATCCCGGTTGAGGCCGTCCTCATTGGTGCGGAGCTTGGCTATCAGTTTCTGCTAGACGATTTTGCAGTGTCGTGTGTCTCGAAGCCCGCCTTGGAGAACGCTTACCCGAAATTCGGAGGCTGAATGTCCTTGACTGCTGAAGTGTTCCCAACTGGGAGGTAACACTCCTGCCTGGCGATTGTTGCGCGGTGTCCGTTCATACGTTGTCACAGTGTCTGCATGGTCTCGCCAATGTACCATGCTCCGGGGCATCCTTTCCTGCAACGTATGAGGTAGACAACGTTGGCCGAGTCACATGAGTATGTACCATGTACCTGGTGGGTGGTGTCCTCACGTGTGATGATAGTATCTGTGTTGATGATTTGGCATGTCTTGCAGAGGTTGCCGTGGCAGGATTTTGTGGTGTCGTGGACGCTGTTCTCCTGAAAGCTGGGTAATTTGCTGTGAACGATGGTCTGTTTGAGGTTAGGCGGCTGTTTGAAGGCGAGTAGTGGAGGCGTTGGGATGACCTTAGCGAGATGTCTTCTTCATCATCGATGACATGTTGAAGGCTGCGAAGAACATGGCGTAGTTTCACCACTCCGGGGAAGTACTGGACGACGTAGGGTACTCTGTTGGTTGTGTCCCGTGTTCATCTTCTGAGGAGGTCTATGCGATTTTTCGCTGTGGCTCGTCGGAACAGTCGATTGACGACTCGAGCGTCATATCCCGTTCTTATGAGGGTGTCTTTCAGCGTCTGTAGGTGTCCATCGCGTTCCTCCTAGTCTGAGCAGATCCTGTTTATTCGCAGGGCTTGTCCATAGGGGATGGCTTCTTTAACGTGGTTAGGGTGGAAGCTGGAGAAGTGGAGCATCGTGAGGTTGTCCGTGGGCTTGCGGTAGAGTGAAGTGCTGAGGTGTCCGTCTTTGATGGAGATTCGTGTGTCCAAGAATGAAACTGATTCTGAGGAGTAGTCCATGGTGAGTTTGATGGTGGGATGGAACTTCTGGATGTTATCGTGTAGTCTTTTCAGTGATTCTTTGCCGTGGGTCCATAGGAAGAAAATGTCGTCGATGTATCTGGTGTATAGCGTTGGTTGTAGGTCCTGTGCAGCGAAGAAGTCTTGCTCGAACTTGTGCATGAAAATGTAGGCGTATTGGGGTGCGAATTTGGTCCCCATGGCTGTTCCGTATGTTTGGGTAAAAAACAGGTTGTCGATGGTGAAGACATTGTGGTCAAGGATGAAGCGGATGAGTTGTAGGTTGGCGTCTGGAAATTGGCTGTTGTTGGTGTTGAGTACTGAGGCTGTTGCAGCGATCGCGTCATCGTGGGGGATATTGGTGTAGAGTGCCGAGACGTCCATCGTGGCGAGGAGTGTTCCTGGTTCAACTGGTCCGTGGTTGCTGAGTTTCTGTAAGAAGTCTGTAGTGTCGCGACAGAAGCTGGGGGTTCCCTGTACGATGGGTTTCAGGATGTCCTCGACCTATCCAGAGAGTTTCTCACACAGGGTTCCGTTGCCTGATATGATAGGACGTCCGGGTGTGTTGGCTTTGTGTATCTTTGGGAAGCAGTAGAAGTCTCCCACGCGGGGAGTACGTGGGATGAGAGCACGTAGGATGCTTTGAAGGTCTGGATCGAAGGTCTTGATCAGTCTATTGAGTTGGCGGGTGTGTTCTTTGGTCGGATCTGCGGGTAACTGTCTGTAGTGTTCCTAGTTGTCCAGTTGTCGGCATGCTTCTTTGCAATAGTCCATTCTGCTCTGTATGACGATGGCTCCTCCTTTGTCCGCTGATTTGATGATGATGTTGCGGTTGGTCTTGAGAGCGTGGATGGCGTTGTGTTGTGCTCGGGTGACATTCTGGACTGTCTTGTGAGTGCGGCTGATGAATCTGGCGTTGATGCATCTCCTGATAGCTTGAGCATATATGTCAAGCTTAGGGCAGCGACCCTCCAGAGGGGTCCAATTTGACTCTTTCTTCTTTGGTTGCTGCACTGCGGGTCCCTCTGTCTGCTGTTCCGGATCATTGATTGTCTCATTGGGTTCGCTGCTGACATCTTGGGATTCGTGGAAGAATTCCCGGAGCCTCATTCTCCTGATGAATTCCTCTGTGTCTGCCGTGAGACCGATGGGGTCCATTTTGGTGGTGGGGCAGAAAACGAGCCCTCGGCTGAGAACTTTGATTTCGTCTGGTTGAAGGGTGTGGTCGGACAAGTTGACGATGGACTTCCCTGTGGTACCGGGGGAGGCTTGGTTGCTGCTGATGGTGATGCCGAGTTTCTCAAGCTTCCTGTTCTTGGTGTGCATGTAGGCAGCGTAGTTCCGTTGCCTCGTCTGTTTGGCGGTGTCTCGTAGCTGGTCTGCTGTGTCCTGAGCACAGGCTGAGAACAAGGACTCTATCTTGGTTTCGAGGTTGCGGCATCTGCTGTAGAGCTGGTGTACGAGATGGTTGAGGAGTGTGCGAGAGGTACGACGGCAGAGTCTCTCAGCGTAGTCTGTGTTGTATGTCGACTTGAGTGGGTTCCTGATCTTGTAGACCTTTCGGGATCTTGTCTGCTTTCTTGCATCTCTGTAGAAACTTGATGTCTGTATCGATATGCGCGATTGTCTTGGAGATCCTCTCCACTTTGAGCCGGCAGTTTCTGGTGTCGATAGTAGCCATGATGTGGAGATGCCGGTGTTGTGACTGGGGTGGACAAATGTGAGAAGTCGCACAACACCAGTTTATAGTCCAACAGGTTTATTTGAAATCACAAGCTTTCGGAGCGCTGCTCCTTCGTCAGGTGAAGTGAAGAGATAAATATAGGCAGAGCATATATAGTCAGAGAACACAGCCAGATGATTACAGTTAATCTTTCCAACTGCCGTTTATCTCACTTTACAATAATGTCACTGGCCCAGATATTCCGGGCGGAGGCCTCCCGCGGGCGGAGGGCTGCGATCTGGAAAATCTGCACCCTTACCTGAGGGCTCCCGGGAGGCGCAGATTTCCGGTGCTGGGCCTCTCCAAACTGCCGGTGCGCGGTGCACACGTATCCCAGAGGCGCAGGAAGTTCGCAGCGTCACTGGGACCACGTGGGCCATGGGGAGCCAATCAGAGAAGGGAATCGCCCTTCATACATTTGACAGGAGGACCTGTCAAATCTATGAATGGAAATCACCCCCAAAACATAGTAAAACTTGAAATAAATTTTAAAAAATCACATTTTTAAAATGACTTGAAATTACATAAATTAACTGTTTTTAAACAAAAATTTTAATTTTTGAAAAAAATAATTAAAGTTTTTAACGGGGCTAAAAATGAACTTACCTTTCTTTAAAGTATTTTTAAATGATAAATCAGTGCAAATTTTTAAAAAACTTTTTTCAGCTCTTATCCTGGTAAAAGCAGGCCTTCGGCCTGCTTTTACCAGGCGCAAGAATTGTAACTGTGTTCTGCGGGCGGAGGGTCTCCAAAAAGCGGTACTCTCCATCCGCAGAGGCCCTTCTCCCGGGCAGCCGGAGGATCTGTCAAGAGCTTTCTTGAAAATCGGAAATGCCGGTTTCCAGCGCATGCGCAGTGCATGCCTGAAACCGGCATTTCCAATGTCCCTACAGGTGAGTACACAGCGCATACCCACCCGAAGGGATGGGAATATCCGGCCCACGGATTCCCCCACACTCTCCCATCGTATGAGCTTCCACATCCTCACAGTAGGGGCCATTGAGGTTCCCCCTGTCTCCCCGAGATCATCGAACTCACCCAGTTTGTCAAATTAAACCCGGATCAAGTGTCCCTCAAAGGGCCAGAGAAGTAAAGGAGTCTAACCTCAGTCTGCAATAGAAAGTAGTGGGGTTATTAACGCAATTATTAATCGTCTCTCAGCCTTCAATTATTTTTGCAATAATTATGCACTGAACTGTTCCCCAATCTCTTGTAAAGATGAATTTCTTGATCGATAATCGAAGTCGCGATATAGTGCCGAATCCTAATCACTCCACCACCGGGAAACAGCTGTGATTTGAAAACAGAAAATGCTGGAAATGCTCAGCAGGTCAGGCAGCATCTGTGGAGAGAGAAACAGAGATAACGTTTCGTTCTACCCTACGTACACTTGAGATCATCCAAAACTCTGCCGCGCATGTCCTAACTCGCACTAAATCCCGTTCACCCATTACCCCTGTGCTCGCTGACCTACATTGGCTCCTGGTCCCGCAACCCATCGATTTTAAAACTCTCATCTTTGTTTTCAAAGCCCTCCATGGCCTCACCCCCCTCCCTATCCCCGTAATCTCCTCCAGCCCTACAACCCTTCCAGATCTCTGAACTCCTCCAGCTCTGGCCTCAAGAGTATCCCCGATTTTAACTGCTCCACTATTAGCGGCTGTGCCTTCTGTTGCCTGGGCCCTAAGCTCTGGAATTCCCTCCCTAAACCTCTCTACTCGCTTTCCTCCTTTAAGGCGCTGCTTAACACTACCTCTTTTACCAAGCTTTTGGTCACCTGTCCGTATATCTCCTTATTTTTCACCTTATAATACTCTGTTCATCGCCTTGGGATGTTTTGCTACTTTATATGCACGCTGCATAAAAACAAGTTATAGTTGGTGTTATGGGCCTTTCGTCTCTGTGACGCAATCGGCTAGCGCGTTCGGCTGTTCACCGAAATGTTGGCGGTTCATCAGGGAATTTTTCCGCCCGAGGATTCAGTGCCGCACAGATCCAGCTTGTTAATGTGTCAATATCAGGCGCAGTGCAGTCTGGTCATGGTCAAGCTCCTCCGTTTTTATGCAAGAGAGGAAGAATAGTCAGACGCCACAAAATTTAATTAATGGCACAAATACGAGTAACACTTAATTGCAACTCTTTTAACTGTACTGGACCTATTTCTAGGGAATGAAGCCGGGCAAGTGGTAGATGTGTCAGTAGGAAAGGATTTTGGTGACAGTGACCATAATTCGGTGAGATTTAAGATAGTCATGGAAAAGGACAAAGATGGACCGGAAATAAAGGTTCTAAATTGGGGGAAGGCCGATTTTAACATGATAAGGCAGGATCTGACCAAAGTGGACAGGGATCAGCTCCTGGTAGGAAAATCCACATCAGAGCAATGGGGATCTTTCAGAAAGGAAATAGAGAGAGTACAACGGCAAAATGTTCCCGTAAAGGTCAATGCTGGGACCAACAAACCCAGGGAATCCTGGATGTCAATGTATATACAAGAATGGATTCGGAAAAAAAGGGAGACTTTTGGCAGATACAAAGGACTAAAAACAGTGGAAGCCCTAGAGGAGTATAGAAAGTGCAGGGGGGTACTTAAAAAAGAAATTCAAAGTGCGAAGAGGGGGCCTGAAAAAACACTGGTGGGCAAAATAAAGGAAAATCCCAAGGTGTTTTATTAGTATATTAAGGGCAATAGGATAACCAGGGAAAGAGTAGGGCCCATTAGGGAACAAAGTGACAATCTGTGTGTCGAGCCAGAAGATGTAGGTGGGATTTTAAATTAATATTTTGCATCTGTGTTCATTATGGAGAAGGACGATGTAGCATAGAAATCAGGCAGGGCGATTGAGATATACTGGAACAAATTAATATTGAGAGGGAGGAGGTAGTAACGGTTTTAGCGGGATTAAAACTGCAAAAATCCCCAGGCCCTCACGGGATGTATCCCAGGTTGCTGTGTGAGGCAAGGGAGGAGATTGCAGGGGCTCTGACACAAATTTTCAGAACCTCTCTGGATACAGGGGAGGTGCCAGAGGAATGGAGAACAGCTAACGTTGTACCATTGTTCAAGTAGGGTAGTAGGGATAAACCAGGGAATTAAGGTCAGTGAGTCTAACATAAGTGGTAGGGAAATTATTGGAAACACTTCTGAGGGATAGAATCAGTCTCCACTTGGAGAGCCAGGGATTAATCAGGGATAGTCAGCATGGCTTTGTCAGGGGAGATCATGTCTGATCAATTTGATTGAATTTTTCGCGGAGGTGACTAGCTGTGTGGATGAGGGTAGTGCAGTTGATGTAGTCTACATGGACTTCAGAAGGCTTTTGACAAAGTCCCTCATGGGAGACTGGTCAAGAAGGTAAGAGCCCTGGGGTCCCGGGCAATTTGGCATATTGGATCCAAAATTGGCTCAGTGGCAGGAGGCAGACGGTGGTGGTCGAAGTTTGTTTTTGTGACTGAAAGCCTGTGTCCAGTGGTGTAACACAGGGATCAGTGCTGGGTCCTTTGCTGTTTGTAGTGTACATTAATGACTTAGATATGAATCTAGGAAGAATGATCAGTAAGTTCGCAGATGACACGAAAATTGGTGGAGTGGTAAATAGCGAGGAGGGAAGCAACAGGCTACAGGACGATATAGACGGGATGGTTAGATGGGCAGAAAAGTGGCAACTGGAATTTAACCCTGAAAAGTGTGAGGTGATGTATTTTGGGAAAACTAACAAGGCAACGGAATGCACAATGAATGGTAGGACCCTAGGAAGAACAGCGGATCAGAGGGACCTTGGTGTGCATGTAAATAGATCCCTGAAGACAGCAGGACAGGTAGATAAGGTGGTTGAAAAGGCATATGTGATACTTGGCTTCATTAGCCGAGGCATGGAATATAAGAGCAGGGAGGTTATGATGGAGCTGTACAAAACGCTAGTTAGGCCACAGCTGGAATACCGTGTGCAGTTCTGGTCGCCACACTATTGGAGGGATGTGATTGCATTGGAGAGGGTGCAGAGGAGATTCACCAGGATGTTACCTGGGCTGGAGCGCTTCAGCTATGAAGAGAGACTGGACAGGCTAGAGTGGCTTTCCTTAGAGCAGAGAAGGCTGAGGGGGGACCTGACTGAGGTGTACAAAATTATGAGGGGAATAGATAGGGTAGATAGAAAGGAACTTTTTCCCCTTAGTAGAGAGGTCAATCACCAGGGGGCATAGTTTCAAGGTAAGGGGCAGGAGGTTTAGCGGGGATTTGTGGAAAAACCTTTTCACCCAGAGGTTAGTTGGAATATGGAACTCACTGCCTGAAAGGGTGGTAGAGGCAGGAACCCTCACAAAATTCAAGAAGCATTTAGACGAAAACTTGAAACGCCATAGCATACAAGGCTACGGACCAAGTGTTGGAAAATCGGATTAGAATAG
The DNA here is from genome assembly GCA_030390025.1 of Squalus acanthias. NCBI lineage: Eukaryota > Metazoa > Chordata > Chondrichthyes > Squaliformes > Squalidae > Squalus > Squalus acanthias. Next base: position 11,091,063 of record JASTWF010000029.1, on the reverse strand, counting down.
ACAGGGCTTGATGGCCGTCCCAGACACGATGGACTGAAGGGCCTCTTTCTGTGCTGTATAACTCTATGACTCTAATTTATTCTGTGTAGTGACCAGTCCTATGAATTTTAACAAATGTTGCCCCAGATTTCTGCTTTCATAAGCAATTAACATTTTAAACCAAATTCCTAAAATACAAATGGGTAACATTTCATTACATACATAGGGCAAACTGCGTTATTGAAGTGTGTTTCGACTTTCTTTCATTCTGTAATTTATGCTTATCGGACATTTAATGTTGATTGCAAAAGATTGCACTGCAAGTTGAATAGTGGCCGGCAAAACGAGCGCTCGTTTGGGATTTGGATCGCTGACTTCTCGGAAATTTAAACAAACACCGAAGCGAGAATCGGACCCCGAGAACGCCGGTTCAAACCTAGCCGAGTGAGTAGCTAATAATTGTAAAACCATTTTGTTTCTGTGGCTATTCTTGATGATCAGAGCACTTGAGACCGAGACAGTGTCTTTGCCTTGTCGACCTGTCTTCTGAAGCGCCGCCCGGTCCCACACCTACAGTTTATGAGCTGTTAGGACGTTAATGCATCCGGGCTGCAGGAGGCGACACTAGGCGCAGCAGAGGAGTCTCTGCATTCGTTCTGCGTGGAAACAGTATTTTTCCCCTTCTCTCTTCCTCTTCTCTATATCCCTGTGCTTTTATTTCTCTATTTTTACCCCCGTCTCAGTTTCCTGAATCATAACATGGTGGGGATATTTTTTGAGACGCTCTTTTTTATTACTTATTGAAAGGACACCCAGACGGCCCGATTGAAACTGCAATTTGAATCCTGTCGCTGACCTTGTTTTTTCCTGTTAATCTGTGTTGTTCTGCTGCCACATTCTCAATGAGAAAGTTCCCAGCCTCAATTTTGAAATGAAATAAGGCCCACCTCTTAAGTTAGCGACACACGAGGGGAGATTCCCTAAATCAGCCCCAACTTTCCCCAAATCCTACTTACAGTACCGCAAACAAAACTGTGACCTATATGGGAAATATCATTGAGAATTACTTCACTCACTGTAACGCTGCCATTTGAATGGCTTAATTCCCCTGTCAATGCGTATTTTATTTATACTGAACCAAACATTCAAATTATTCCAGTTTTCATATTTACTAAACTTGAATGGAGAAAAGGCATTAAATTGTGTCTACCCACATTCGAAGTGTTGAGTTTTCGTGTGTTGGCGGAATGCGATAAACACTACACGCCAGAAACCCTCCAGCACTCGGGTGCATTGCAGCGACTCCATAGAAAAAACCGGAGGCTATTCAGCCCCTCGAGCCTGTTGCGCCATTCAATGAGATCAGGGTTGATCTGAATCTTCACTTCATCTACCCGCTTTGTTTCCGTAACCCTTAATACCCTTACCCAACAAAAATCTATCGACAGTAGCGGCAATCTTGAGACTTAAAACCGCTGCACTTACGGATTCAGACAGAAAAGGCTTCGTACTGACGGCCACCCTGCAGATTAATGAATTACATTTCTGAACTTCAGGGCTTCAGAGATTCCAGGGTTTAAAAGTGAACAAAAGATGAAATGGGCCTCACTGTGGATCAGTTTTCTCTCACTCAAATATATCTGATTTGTGAAGTGAAATAAACAACAATCAAAGAATAAGGGAGAAGCCGCTGCAGCCCTATTGACAGGAGAATAAACTAGCCATACATCTCTGAGGTTTTCCAGTTCTAACCAAGGGTAATCGAATTGAAACGGTTACTCTGTTTCTTTAACCACAGATACTATTGAGAATTTCAAGCATTTTCCGTTTCTATTTCAGATTTACAGAATTTGCAGTAATTTTCATTTGTCATTTGGTATAAACCCGCTGGTTGTTCGTCCACAGCAAGTTTAAACATAAATACGGTAGCAAAATACAGCGGATGCTGGAAATCCAAAACAACAACAGAGAGCGGTGGAAAAACGCAGCAGGCCAGGCAGCATCCGTGGAGAGATAAACAGAGTTAACGTTTCATGTCGAAGACCTTTCGTCAGAACTGGAAAAAAACGTAATGTTCCCGCGCGGGCTCGAACCGGGACATTTCGCGTGTAAAGCGAACGTGATAACCACTACACTATGGGAACCACTGTGTGAATAACTTCAACATGCGGGAACTGACCAGTGAACTTCCTCTGTGCTGATTGGTTCACCTTAAACAGCATCACTTAATGGCCCAGAAATTGATCTCGCTCTGTTCCCGCGTGGGTAAGCCTTCCCCGCGATGTCTCACCTCGCTTATGCTTTTTCTGATCCAGCTCGCACGAAATTGATGTTCCAGACATCAGCTGTGCTGGGCTTGCGTATCCCAGCGGCGTAGTTAATTCGTGCGAGCTGTGGGATCACGTGACTCAGTTAGAGCCAATGGCAGCACACCATCTTCCATTCATAAGTCTCACAGCATAGCTGTGAGACTTATGAATCTTACACCCCCCCAAAATAACAGCTAAACCTCAATTAAATTTTAAAAAAAAACCATCACATTAATAAAATAAGTATAGTTAATTAAATTAACCATTTTAAATAAAAAATTACATTTTTGAAAAAATTTAAAATCTTTTAAAAAGTTATAAAAATAAACTTACCTGTCTTTAAAGTCTATAAAAAAGATATACCTGTAAAAAAAAATTCAAAAAAATACTTAATTCACTACTTACCTTCTTAAAAGCGGGTCTTACTCCTCCTTTTTACATTTCCAAAATCTTCCCTACTTACCTGCGCGTCCAAAGCATGAAGTGCACAGCGTGCGCGCAGCCTGTAGCGCGCACGCGATGCACTCAAGCCACGCCCCCTTTTCGGAAGAGCAATTGCCGGTTTTCAGCGCATGCGCAGGGCATGCAGAAAACCGGCAATTGGAGTGGGAATACGCGAGAGTATGCAGTGCGTACTCTCGCGTCCCGGGATCAATTTTCGGCCCAATATAAAGGCTCAGCTCATAAATATCAGGCGCAGTGCAGTCTGGTCAACGTCAGCCCCTCGTTTCTTATTCAACAGAGGAAGAAGAGACATGAACGGGAGTCAGACGCCACAACCTTTAATTAAAGGCACAAATACGTGTAACACATACTTCCAAATCGTTTCACTGAAAAATTCTTTCACTTGATGTAAAATTTGACTGCCTTGAATCTGAAAATGAGCACCGTGGGATATTTTGTTCACTACTGATTCTATTCTCTGTGAGCAAAGACGGAGCGGTTTCCATAGTGTGGCGGTTATCAGGTTCGATTTACACGCGAAAAATACCCTGCTTGAATCTGGGCGGAAACATTAGATTCGCCAGGTTTTTATTCTGTGCAGTGACCAGTCCTGTCAATTTTAACAAAATTTGCCCCAGATTTCTGCTTTCATAAGCAATGAACATTTTAAACGAGATTCCTAAAATACAATGATTGCAATGAGATGTGGTTAACAGTTCAGTAACAAAGTCAAAATACGTTATTTAAGTGTGTTTCGCCTTTCTATCATTCTGTAAATTATGGTAATCGGTTATTTAATGCTGATTGCAAAGATTCAATTGCAAGTTGAATCGTGGCCGGTGAAAGAAGCGCTCGTTTGGGATTTGAACCGCGGAATTCTCGGAAATTAATGTTTGGAGTTAGGTGTCCAGGGCACAATTTCAAGAATTGCTGATGATATAAAACTTGGAAGTATAGTGAACAGTGAGGAGGGTAGTGATAGACTTCAAGAGGACATGGACAGGCTGGTGGATTGGGCGGACATGTGGCAGATGAAGTTAAACGCAGCAAAGTGCGAAGTGATACATTTTGGTCGGAAGAATGAGGAGAGGCAAAATAAACTAAAGCATACATTTCCAAAGTGGGTGCAGGAACAGAGAGACCTGGGGGTACATGTTCACAAATTGTTCAAGGTGGCAGGACAGATTGAGAAAGCAGTTAAAAAAGCTTACGGAATCCAAGGCTTTATAAATAGAGGCATAGAGTACAAAAGCAAGGATGTTATGATGAACCTTTATAAAACACTGATTCGGCCACAACTGCAGTAATCATGGCCCGAAAATTAAACCTAATACGCGAGAGTACGCACTGTGTCCTCTCGCGTATTACATCCCGAATTGCCGGTTTCCTGCATGCACTGCGCATGCGCGGGAAACCGGCACTTCGTGAATTGCAAAGGGGGCGGTTCCTAAGTGAACCGCGTGCGCGCTACAGGCTGTGCACACGCAGTGCACTCCTTTTTTCAGCTTTGAACGCACAGGTAAGTGGTGAAGATTTTACACATAAAGAAAGCAGGCGTAGGACCTCCTTTTAACAAGGTAAGTAGTTAATTAAGTTTTATTTTAAATTTTTTTCAACAGGTTTATCTTTTTTAGAGACTTTAAAGAAAGGTAAGTTTATTTTTATAACTTTTAAAAAGATTTTAAATTTTTTCAAAAATTTAATTTTTTGTTTAAAGTTGTTAATTTATTTAACTATACTTATTTTAGTAATGTGCTGGCTTTTTAAATTTAATTGAGGTTTAGCTGTTCTTTTGGCGGTTTGTAGTATTCATAGCTTTGACAGCTCTTGCCGTCAAAACTATGAATGAAAGATGGTGTGCTGCCATTGGCTCTAACTGAATCACGTGATCCCAGAGCTCGCACGAACGAATTGCGCCTCTGGGATACCCACACACTGCGCGGTTGCAACAAGAAGAGGCTCTGAAACTAAAGTTCGTGTGGGCCCCAAGCAAAAAGGTAGGCGCGAGTGTGATATCGCGGGGAATCCTTACCCCCGCGGGAACCATCCATGTTTAATTTCTGGGCCATAGTTCCAGAAAATTTTATTCTGTGCAATAACCGATTGAAAAAAAGCTGCCCCAGATTCCTGGTGACATAAGCAATGAATATTTTAAACCAGACTCCTGAAATACAATGGGCCTGGAATTTGCGATCGGAAGCTTGCCGCCGGCTTATGCCTCCGAATCGAAAAACAAATACGAATTATCTGCTGTCTCCGGAGCTTCGGACTCTTTTTGCCCTGGTCCTGCTGGCGCACGTCTGCATAAAGGCCCACGGATCCCAGGGGCGCACACGGTTCGCCAGCATTGCTGGGATCATGTGACCCAGGCCAACCAATCAAAAAGGGGGATTCCAATGAGGGTAAACGGAATTCCATTTATCTACGGAATCCCCATAAGCATAATGGAAATCTCCAAATAAATAACATTTCACACCACGGAAATAAAAATAAATGATCACTTGTTCAAACTTAATGAATTTAATTTTATGAAATATAAATTTGAACATTTTAAAAAGGCCAAAATTTACCTAAACTAATTTTAAATGTATGTATATGTATAAATCATTTAAAAAAAATATTTTAACTTTTATTTTCACGCGTACACTGGTAAAAGAAGGCCTTACGCCTGCTATTACCAGGTGTAAGGGTTTCCTGGGCATTCGCTGGGCAGTAGTTAGCCCAACTCTGCAGCAGCAAAAGTGATGTTGTAGCAGATGCGGTGGATCTGTCCAAGCGAAACTTGACATATCGCAAGTTCTGGGTTTTCGGGCGTGGGGAAACCTGGAACTTGCGAGGTCGTTGTGAAGGCATACGAGAGCCTACGCTGTGCATTCCCTGTCGGAAGCACCGTAAAATCCGGACCATGGTGGAAAATGAGATATGCATAACAGTCTATCGCATAGAAAGCACAAACTACGTTATTACATAGATATAGAAAACATAGAAGATTGGAGCAGGAGTAGGCCATTCAGCCCCTCGAGCCTGCTCCGCCATTCAATGAGATCATGGCTGATCATCCAAATTCAGTACCCTGTCCCTGCCTTCTCTCCATATCCCTCGATCCCTTCAGTTTAAGAAATATATCTAACTCCTTCTTGAATATATTTAATGAATTGGCATCTATTGCCTTCTGTGGTAGAGAATTCCACAGGTTCACCAATCTCTGGGTGAAGAAATTCCTCATCATCTCAGTCCTAAATGGCTTACCCATTATCCTTAGACTGTGACCCCTGGTTCTGGACTCCCCGGCCATCGGGAACATCCTTCCTGCATCTAGTCTGTCTAGTCCTGTTAGAATTTTATAAGTTTGACTGAGATCCCCTCTCATTCGTCTAAACTCCAGTGAGTATAAGCCCAATCGATCCAATCTCTCCTCATACGCCATTTCTGCCATCCCGTGTATCAGCCTGGTGAATCTTCGCTGCACTCCCTCCATGGCAAGAACATCCTTCCTCAGATAAGGCGACCAAAACTGCACACAATACTGAAGATGTGGTCTCACCAAGGCCCTGTACAACTGCAGCAAGACATCCTTGTTCCTGTACTCGAACCCTTTCGCTACGAAGGCCAACATACCGTTTGCCTTCTTAACCGCCTGCTGCACCTGCATGCTTACGTTCAGCGATTGGTGCACAAGGACACCCAGGTCTCGTTGCACTTCCCCTTCTCCCAATCTATTGCCATTCAGATAATAATCTGCCTTCCTGTTTTTGACACCAAAGTGGATAACCTCGCATTTATCCACCTTATATTGCATCTGCCATGCTTCTGCCCAATCACCCAACCTGTCCAAATCATACTGGAGTTTCTCGGCATCCTCCTCACGGCACACACTCCCACCCAGCTTTGTGTCGTCTGCAAACTTGGAGATATTACATCCAAATCAATCGTCCAGATCATTAATATATATTGCGAACAGCTGGGGTCCTAGGACTGATCCCTGCGGTACCCCACTAGTCACCGCCTGCCATTCGTAAAAAGACCCATTTTTTTTCCAACTCTTTGCTTTCTGTCTGCCAACCAGTTCTCTATCCAAGTCAATACCTTGCCCCCAATCCCATGTGCCTTAACTTTACACGCTAATCTCTTATGCGGGACCTTATCGAAAGCCTTCTGAAAGTCCAAATACACCACATCCACTGGTTCTCCCTTATCCATTTTACCAGTTACATCCTCAAAAAATTCCAGTAGATTAGTCAAGCACGATTTGCCTTTTGTAAATCCATGTTGACTTTGTCCGATCCTGTCACTGTTTTCCAAGTGCTCTGCTATTACATCTTTTATAATGGACTCTAGCTCTTTCCCCACAACCGATGTCAGGCTTACTGGTCTATAATTCCCCGTTTTCTCTCTACCAACTTTTTTGAATAGTGGGGTAACATCAGCTACCCTACAATCCATGGGTACTGTTCCAGAGTTTATAGAATTTTGGAAGATGACCAGCAATGCATCTACTATTTCTAGGGCCACTTCCTTAAGTACCCTAGGATATAGATTATCAGGCCCTGGGGATTTATCGGCCTTCAATCCCGTCAATTTCCCTAACACTATTTCCCTACAAATACTGATTTCTTTCAGTTCCTCCTTCTCATTGGACCCTATATTCCCCGACATCTCTGGGAGGTTATTTGTGTCCTCCTTTGTGAAGACAGAACCAAAGTATGTATTTAATTGGTCTGCAATTTCTTTGTTCCCCATTAGAAATTCCCCTGATTCTGACTGCAAGGGACCTACGCTTGAATTCACCAATCTTTTTCTCTTCACATATCAATAGCATTTCATTCATTCTGTAAATTAAGAATATCGATTAATTAATGCTAATTAAAACATTTGTTCACATTAGATGCATGTAAGTAATTTTAACAAGTTAGTTTAAATTAATAAATAACTTTGTTATAAAAATCATTTCCCTGACCGGGAATCGAACCCGGGCCGTGGCGGTGAGAGCGCCGAATCCTAACCACTAGATTACCAGGGAACACAGCTGTCTAACGATGTGATAATTATATATAGAATGGGTCAATCCGTATTGGATACAAATTCATCTTTGAATGTTTACATCTAAAAGCATTTCATGACTCTGCGGCTTACAAATCTATTTACATGCACCTGAAATATTTTGTCATTTATTGGGGTGCATTTAGCTTCATTCGAAATCTCAATAAAATGTTCCAACCTCTTCTGTTTCCCTCATACCGGTTGTACCACAGCCACAAATCAACTGTGATCTCAAACGGTGCGCTGGCGTCTTCCAGTTCTATATATGTAGATAGAGAATTAATGACGAAAGATCATGGGCCTAAAGATTGCACATACATATAAAAATATTTGTAAGCAGCAGAGACATGAAATTCATTTACATGTAACATAAGTCAGAAAATACTTGTATTTCTATTTCGATAGCATTCTGGACTCAACATCGAGTTCCAAAATTTCAGACCATAACCTCTGCTCCTATTTTTTCAGATGGCAGCTGTTGATGATTCTGCCATGCCCATTTACACCTCCTCTAGACCCATCTCTCCTAACTTTTCTTGTCCCATTACCATCTCCTTTTGCCTCGCACCTTCATCCCTTTTGTCATTTAATCTCTCCTGCCTTCCACCCTTTCACAGACATTCCCTTTCCTTGTTTCCTCTCCTCCCCCATTTGCATAAAATCTGTTTCATCTCTAACTTATTCCAGTTCTGAAGAAAGGTCATCGACCTGAAACGTTAACTCTGTTTCTCTCTCCACAGATGCAGCCTGTCCTGCTGAGTATTTCCAGCATTTTCTGTTTTTATTTCAGATTTCCAGCATCTGCAGTATTTCGCTATTGCATACTTGTATTTAACCGAATACACTCACATGTATTGGTAAATATAGCGACGGAACAGTGCAACGTTCCCTAATGAGTAGGATTCAGCGTTCTCTTGGATTTGATTCCAGGTCAGGGGAGTAACAGTTTTTAATTCAAGACCTGATCAAATAATTACATGCATTTCATGTGAAAAAAAGAATCATTGATTTAAACATCATAAATTAATTCATAAACTTCTTTTGTTGAACTTCAATCATTTATTTAGCCCTGAGCATGTGATGAACCTTTATCCCTCTCTCATTGTATTTTAGGAACCTTGGTTTAAAATGTTGAGTGTTTATGACTCGCACCGAGCCCCAGAATCGCCACTGTGAAAGTAGGAAACTGCTCGAAGTACACAACAGGGCCGGCAGCGTGTGAAAAACAATTAATCTTTTGGCGTGTAGACTTTTCACAGAAATGGAACCAGCTTCGTGTGACAATATGAGCTGTGAGTGGTTGGCATGTTTCTACATCAAGTGAATGTTTGTGTTCTGAGTGCGGTCCATTGAATGTCCTAGAGTCATAGAGTCATAACGGCACAGAAGGAGGCCATTCGACCCTTCGAGTCCGGCCCGGCTCTCTGTAGAGCAATCCAGTCAGTGCCATTCCCCCGCTCTATCCCTGTAGCCCTGCAAGTTTATTTCCCTCAAGTACCCATCCAGTCTCCCCTTGTGTGTCAGTTGTACATTTATTTTCTTGACTTTTATCATATGCATCAGGTTATGAATATATAAATATCTGTGTCTAAAAGTGAGTTTCTTCTAAATGTATTTTGGGTGTATTAGGGCGCTGGTGATAAATAAATGTGATTGTATCTGTGTGTTATTTCTCAATGTATTTGTGTGCATCTGTGTTGTGTATAAATGTGTTTGCATGGAATTTAAAAGTAAGACAGACATAAATAGCCAGAACATGCTTTTTGAATGAGACAGATTCACCCAAATAAATGAATAAATAACACAGATGCATGTAAATATTGGATAAGTGCCTGAAGGAAATAAAATGTGCAGGGCTACGGGGAAAGGGTGGGGGAGTGTGACTAGCTGAAGTGCTCTTGCAGAGAGCTGGCGCGGGTTGGACGGGCTGAATGGCCACCTTCTGTGCTGTAACCATTCTCTGATTCTATGGTGCTGATCTGTAAGTCGTGAAAGGCGACTACAGTGGCTCACCACCACCTTAGGGATGGGCAATAAATGCTGGCCTTACCAACCAGACCCAGGAACGAATATAAAAAAATACATCTGATAAAAGTTCTCATTGTTGTGAGTTAACAAATAAGAGATTAATTATCCAGACACATATGAGTTGTAAAAGAGCAGTGACCTCGAACACGCAGCTTTCAGATCGGGAATCCTACGCGCTACCGTTGCGCCACGATGTCGAGACAAAGTTGTGCCTGTATTCAGGTTGGTATATAGAGTAGTATCATAGCTGATCACTGGTGGTCGAATGATACTCATCCGCTTTCGATTCTCAATCAAGGAATTCATCTTGACATAAGATTTGGGAACAGTACATTGCATAAAGATAATTCAAGTCTGTGACACGAGTCATAATTGCTTTAATCACCGTTAATAAACCCGCTGCTTTCTGATACAGATTTCGGTCACAGACTCTCTTTGCGGGGCACTTGTTCCGGGTGTAATTTTACAAACTGGGTGAGTTCGCTGATCGCGGGGAGACAGGAGGAGCCTGAGCGGCCCCATTGTGAGAGTGTGGAAGAGAACACGTTCGGGGTGTGTGGGGGGATCAGTGACATTTTTTGGAAAGGGCAGCGGAGGAGAAGGACTGAGAGCTTTCAATGTGGGAAAGAAGCTGTTTAAAGTGAGGCAACACATTGCCGATGAGCACAGAGGGAGTTCACTGAGTCAGTTCCTCTCTGCTGCTGCGACAGAGCCGGCGGTTTCCGCAGTGTAGCGGTTAGCACGTTCGAGCCCGGGTGGAAAATGTATTTTTAAACTTGCTGTGTTGAACAACCAGACGTGAATGTATTCTCCTGTCATAAGGGCCACAGCGGCTTCTCCCTTATTCTTCAATTGCTCTTTATTTCACTTCACTGAATAGATAACTTTGAGTGAGAGAAATCTGATCCACAGTGAGGCCCATTTCATCTTTTGTTCCCTTTTAAATCCTGGAATATCTGAAGCCCTGAAGTTCAGAAATGTAATTCATTAATCTGCAGGGTGGCCGTCAGTAAGAAGCCTTTTCTGCCTGGATTCGGGAGTGCAGCTGGTTTAAGCCTCAAGATTGCCGCTACTGTCGATAGATTTTTGTTGGGTAAGGATATTAAGGGTTACGGAAACAAAGCGGGTAGATGAAGTGAAGATACAGATCAACCCTGATCTAATTGATTGGCGCAACAGGCTCGAGGTGCTGAATAGCCTGCTCCTGTTCCTATGGAGTCGCTGCAATGCACCCGAGTGCTGGAGGGTTTCTGGTGTGTAGTGGTTATCGCATTCCGCGAACACACGAAAACTCAACGGTTGAAAAGTGGGTAGAGGCAACTTAATGCCTTATCTCCATTGAAGTTTAGTAAATATGAAAACTGGAATAATTTGCATGTTTGTTTAAGTACAATTAAAACACGCATTGTCAGGCGAATTATGCCATTCAAATGGCAGCTTTACAGTGAGTGAAGTAATTCTCAATGATATTTCCTATCCTGACTTTTGAACGTTTTGTCAGCCTAATACAGCAACTCAAATTGATGCAGCACCTCAAACAATACAGCACCTCAAACTAATCCAACACCTCAAACTAATACAGCACCTTAAACTAATACAGCTTCTCAAAGTAATGCAGCACCTCAAACTAATGCAGCACCTCAAACTAATACAACACCTCAAACTAATGCAGCACCTCAAACTAATGCAGCACCTGAAAGTAATACAATACCTCAAACTAAGTCAGCACCTCAAACTAATACACTATGTCAAAATAATACAACACCTCAAAAAAATACACTAGTCAAAATAATACAATGCCTTAAACGAACACAGCAACTCAAACTAATACAACACTTCAAACTAGTACAACATCTCAAGAGAATACAGCCCCTCTGGCCAATACAGCACCTTAACCGAATGCAGCACCTCAACCCTAATTAAAAATAAAGAATGTCAGAAGTGGGATTCGAACCCACGTCTCGAGACTGCGACCTGAACGCAGCGCCTTAGACCGATCGGCCATCTTGACAGTTGAAGGCTCGGTGGGGCCACCTGTAGGTTGATTTTGAACGAATACCTGTGTTCGTGTCTTGTCACCTTAATTAACTGAGGGCATCAGGCTCTTGTCTCCCTTACTCTCGGGAAACAGTGAGACAGACTTTCGATCAAGCGTCTGGTTATTGTGAAACAGCAAAGAGAATATTCATTCCGGATTTATCCAAACAAAGTTGTGACCCCGACATCATTTGAACACGCAGCAGACGTTGCGCCACGAGGTCGACAACAACAAGCCGGGATGTTTGTATGTATAAACATTCCTCAATAAAAGGCCTTTAAATTCCCCGCCCACTCACACTCGGTGTCAGACAGCATCAGAAGCAGCGCCCACCTATCACTCACCTGATGTCTTTTGTTAAACTTTTATGTTGCTTTAACCGACAATTTTCTTTTGCACAACTAAAGAAATGCTAACTGATGGAGACAAAAATGAGAAGTCGCACAACACCAGGTTATAGTCCAACAGTTTTATTTGAAATTACGAGCTTTCGGAACTCTGCTCCTTCGTCAGGTAACCGATTTGTATTCCCTCACTGTACCTGACGAAGGAGCAGAGTTCCGAAATCTCGTAATTTCAAATAAAACTGTTGGACTATAACCTGGTGTTGTGCGACTGCTCATTTTTGTCCACCCCAGTCCAACACCGGCATCTCAGCATCATAACTGAGGGAGAGTCGATACTTCAATCATTTGTTCTGTGCTTTGCATGTTAACTGTTACCCATATCTCATTTTACACACTGTACTGTAGGAGTCTGGTTTAAAATGTTCATTGCTGATGACACCAGGAATCTGGGGCAACTTTTGTCAAATTGAACAGGACCGGTTATTTGTACCATGCACAGAAAATAGAATCAGCAGTGAATATCAAATCCCATGGTGCTGACTTTCAGATTCAACTCAGTCAGATTTGCAATCAAGTGAAAGAATTTTACAGTGACATTTTTTGGAAGTAAGTGTTACTCGTATTTGTGCCTTTAATTAAAGTGTGTGACGTCTGACTCCAGTTCGTGACTCTGAATTAGAAAGAAGGGGCTTGACGTTGACCAGACTGCACTGCTCCTGATATCTGTGAGCTCATCCTTTTTATTGAGTGGTTTCTCGCCCTTTGATCGGCTGTAGTGTGGCGGTTATCACCTTCGCCTCACTCGCAATGGTCCCCGGTGGATCAGGTTACTCTCACTCAAAGCGAATGCACAGTGTAGGCTGTTGGAAGTTGCAGCGTTCCGCACACACGAAAACCTAGAACTTGCGATCTGTCAAATTTCACTTGGACAGGTCCACGCACTGCTACAAAATCACTTTTGCTGGTGAAGAGTTGGGCTAACTACGAACAACCGAACATACAAACATACGAATTATGATGCAGGAGTAGGCCACTCGGCCCTTCGAGCCTGCTCCGCCATTCAATAAGATCATGGCTGATCCGATTATTCCACATTCCCGCCTACCCCGATATATTTTCACCCCCTTGCTCACCAAGAATCCATCTACCTCTGCCTTAAAAATATCCAAAGACTCTGCTTCCACCGCCCTCTGAGGAAGAGATTTCCAAAGACTCAGGACCCTCTGTGAGAAAAAATTTCTCCTCATCTCTGTCTTAAATGGGCGACCCCTTATTTTTAAACAGTGACCCCTAGATCTAGATTCTCCCACAAGAGGAAACATCCTCTCCACATCCATTTTGTCCAGACCCCTCAGGATCTTATATGTTTCAATCAAGTCACCTCTTACTCTTCTAAACTCCAGCGGATACAAGCCTAGCCTTCCCGACCTTTCCTCATAAGACAACCCGCCCATTCCATGTATTAGTCTAGTAAACCTTCTCTGAACTGCTTCCAACGCATTTACATCCTTCCTTAAATAAGGAGACCAATACTGTACACAGTACTCCAGACGTGGTCTCACCAATGCCCTGTATAACTGAAGCATAACCTCCCAACTTTTGTATTCAATTCCCCTCGCAATAAACAATAACATTCTATTAGCTTTCCTAATTATTTGCTGTACCTGCACCGCAATCTTTTGCGATTCATGCACTAGGACACCCAGATCCTTCTGCATCTCAGAGCTCTACAATCTCTCACCATATAGTTAATATGCTTCTTTTTTATTCTTCCTGCCAAAATGGACAAGTTCGCATTTTCCCACATTATACTCCATTTGCCAGATCTTTGCCCTATCACTTAACCTATCTATATCCCTTTGTAGCCTCCTTATGTCCTCTTCACAATTTACTTTCTTACCTATCTTTGATTCATCAGCAAATTTAGCAACCATACCTTCGGTCCATTCATCCAAGTCATTTATATAAATTGTAAAACGTTGAGGCCCCAGCACTGATCCCTGTGGCACACCACTCGTTACATCTTGCCAATCAGAAAATGACCCATTTATGCCTACTCTCTGTTTCCTATTAGCTAGCCAATCGTCTATCCATGCCAATATGTTACCCCCTACAGTGTGAGCTTTTATTTTCCGCAATAACCTTTGATGTGGCACCTTATCAAATGCTTTCTGGAATTCTAAGTACAGTACATCCACCGGTTCCCCTTTATCCACAGCACATGTTACTTCCTCAAAGAACTCCAATAAATTGGTTATACATGATTAACCCTTGCACAAAACCATGTTGACTCTGACTGATTACCTTGAACTTTTCTAAGTGCCCTGCTCTAATGTCTTTAATAATGACTTCCAATTTCTTCCCTATGACAGATGATAAGCTAACTGGCCTGTAGTTTCCTGCTTTCTGTCTCCCTCCCTTTTTGAATAAAGGAGTTACATTCGTTATTTTCCAATCTAATGGAACCTTCTCCGAATCTAGGGAATTTTGGAAAATTAAAATCTGCGCATCAACTATCTCACCAGCCACTACTTTTAAGTCCATAGGATGTAGTCCATCAGGACCCGGGGACTTGTCAACCCGCAGCTCCAACAATTTGCTCAGTACCACTTCCCTGGTGATTGTAATTTTCTTGAGATCCTCCCTCCCTTCCATTTCCTGATTTACAGCTATTTCTGGGATGTAACTTGTATCCTCTATTGTGAAGACCGATGCAAAATACCTGTTCAATTCAACTGCCATCTCCTTATTTTCCATTATTAATTCGACAGACTCACCTTTTATAGGACCAACGGTCACTTTGTTAACTCTTCTTTTTTAAATATCTACACAATAGCTTACTATCTATTTCATATTTCTATCGAGCTTTCTCTCGTACTCTAATTCTTCGCTCTCTTTTAATCTTTTAGTCATTCTTTGCTGTTTTTTTATATTCTGTCCAATCTTCTGTACTGCCACCCATATTTGCACAATCATGTGCTTTTTCTTTAAGTTTAATACTATCTTCAACTTTTTTAGTGAACCACGGATGGTGGGTCCTCCCCTTGGAATTTTTGTTTCCTGTTGGAACGTATATATTCTGTGTATTTTGAAATATCCCCTTAAATGTCTGACACTGCAACTCTATTGACCTATCCCTTAACCTAATTTACCAGTTCACTTTAGCTAGCTCTGCTTTCATGCCCTCATAATTGCCCTTATTTATGTTTAAAATACTAGTCTTGGACCCACTCTTCTCTCTCTCAAACTGAATGTAAAATTAAATCATATTATGATCGCTGCTACCTAAGCGCGCCTTCACCATGAGGTCATTAATTAATCCTATCTCGTTGCACAATACCAGTTCTAGTATAGCCTATTCTCTGGTTGGCTCCAGAACGTGCTGTTGTAAGAATCTATCCCGAAAACATTCCATGAACTCGTCATCTATGCTACCTTTGCCCATCTGATTTTTCCAGTCTATATGCAGATTAAAATCCCCCATGATTATTGCCGTACCCTTCTGACAATATCCAATTATTTCTTCCTTTATACTCCATCCTACCATGTGGTTACTGTTAGGGGGCCTGTACAGCACTCCCATAAGTGACTTCTTGCCTTTATTATTTCTCATCTCTACCCAAACCGCTTCTACATCCTGGTTTCCTGAACTTAGCTCATCCCTCTCTATTGTCCTAATACCATCATTAATTAACAGAGCCACCCCTCCACCTTTTCCCACCTTCCTGTCCTTCCTAAATGTCATGTACCCTTCAATATTCATGTCCCAATCTATGTCTTGCCGCAGGCATGTTTCTGCAATGGCTATCAGATCATATTTATTTATTTCTATTTGCGCTATCAGTTCAGCTGTTTTGTTTCGAATGCTATGTGCATTCCGATGCAGAGCCTTTAGTTTTGTCCTTTTATTATTTTTGTAACCTCTAGCCTTATCTGTTGATTTACTCTTAGCTTTCTACTCTCTATCCCTCCCTGTCACGGTCTGTTTATCATTTCCCATATTAATGCCTTACTCTATTGCCTTGTCTCTCATCTTTGAATTACCACATCTTCCCAAATTTGATCCCATGCCCCCAATAATTAGTTTAAAGCCCTCTCAACCGCCCTAGTTATACGACTCGCCAGAGCACTGGTCCCAGCACGGTTCAGGTGAAGAGAGTCTCAACGATACAGATCCCACTTTCCCCAGTACTGGTGCCCCAAGAATTGAAAGCCATTTCTCCCACACCAGTCTTTGAGCCACGCATTAATCTCTCTAATTGTATTTTCCCTATGCCAATTTGCTCGTGGCTCAGGTAATAATGCAGACATTATTAACCTTGAGTTTCTGTTTTTTAATTTAGCCCCTAGCTGCTCATACTCTCTCAGCAGAACCTCTTTCCTAGTTCTACCTATTTCGTTGGTACCTACATCGACCACGACCAGTGGCTCCTCCCCCTCCCACTGCAAGTTCCTCTCCAGCCCGGAGCAGATGTCTCGAACCCTGGCAACGGGCAGGCAACACAGCCGTCTGGACTCTCGCTCTTGGCCGCAGAGAACTGTATCTATCCCCCTGACTATGCTGTCCCCAATTACCACTACATTCCTATTAACTCCCCCCGCTTCAATGGCTTCCTGTACCTCGGTGCCGTTGTCAGTTTGCTCATCCACCCTGCAGCCACCGCTTTCATCCATTCAGGCCGCAAGAAGCTCAAACCTGTTGGACAATTGCAAGTGCTGGCGTTCCTCCACCTCCTGGGTCCCCATACCTGCCTCATTCGCAGTCACATCCTCCTGTCCATGACCACTGACCAAATTAGAAGTCCCTATCCTAAGGGCTGTGACTGCCTCCTGGAATAAAGTGTCCAGGTAACTTTCCCCCTCCCTGATGCATCGCAGTGTCCGCAACTCAGCCTCCAGCTCATCAACTCTGAGCCGAAGCTCCTCAAGCCGCAGACACTTACCGCACACAGTTCGTCCTGGATCACACTGGCGTCCAGGAGCGCCCACATACTGTAGTCTCAACACAACACCTGCCCTGCCATCTTTATTGTGTCTTAATTAAATTATAATTAATAAACACGACTACACCTAATAATATTTATTATTGCTAGTAAACTAGTAATAATGAAACCTTACAAGTACTAATAAATTACCTGGGCTTTATAAGATAAGGGAAGTGAGCAAAATACTCACCAACCAATCACTTACCCGTTTCCCTGTGATGTCACCTTTTATTTTTCTCCAAATGCATTTGCCGGGTGTCACAGAGCCAAACTCCCGCTGGTTCTCTGTCCCCTCTTGTACAACTTTTTAACTCCTGCTCTGCTGGAAGCAGACAAAGATAGAAAAAGAAAGGACCACCTCCCTCCCCGAACTCCCTCACTCACCAAACTCACAACTTTACACTCTGTACCGAGCTGCATGCCGTGAGAAACTGCACTCTAGCCTCCCTGATTTATACTGCTGAGATTTAAATAAGAGAGCTCTCTGGCAGTTACAGAACCAGATTAGACCAGTTAATTAATTAATTACTCTCACATGCTCCACTGCCCAGCGAATGCCCACGAAACCCTTACACCTGGTAGTAGCAGGCATAAGGCCTTCTTTTACATTCGTAAATGTTAAAATCAATGTTAAAATTATTTTTTTAAGTGATATTAACATACACATACATTTAAAATTTGTTTAGGTAAATTTTGGCACGTTTTCAAATGTTTAAATCTATATTTCAAAAAATTCAATTTTTATTTAAAATCATAGATTCATACAATCATAGAATTCATTGGGCACAGAAGGAGGCTATGCGGCCCAATGAGTCTGCGCTGGCACTTTGAAAGAGCTCTCCAATTAGTCCCACTCCCATGCTTTTTCCCCATAGTCCTGCGAATTTCTCCTTTACAATTATTTATCCAATTCTTTTTTGAAAATTACTATTGCGTCTCTCTCTTTGTCTCTGTCTCTCTTTTCGTCCCTGTCTCTCTGTCTGTCTCTTCTGTCTCATTCTCACTCTGATCAAACGTCTATTCTAGCTCTTACAACCTCTGTAATTGCCAGTTCCTCGTTAGTATAGTGGTGAGTATCCCCGCCTGTCACGCGGGGGACCGGGGTCCAATTCCACGACTGGGACATTTTTTTTACATCCCCAATTTTAAACCTCTGCCCAGCTCCTTGAAATGCTCCTTGGCAAAGTTGAACAGAAAAGAATCAACTACAATAATTTTTACAGATTTACTGGCAGATGAAGTACTGTATAACAACTTCCTGCAGCAGTTCCACGTTAGAATAATGCTCTCCTTCTGTTTCCCTCTCCCTTTTGTGTGGGGCACGGAGGAGTCATAACGGCACAGAAGGAGACCATTGAATGCTTAATTAAATTCATTAATTTTGAACATGTGACCATTTATTTTTATTTCCGTGGTGTGAAATGTTATTTATTTGGAGATTTCTATTATGCGTATGGGGATTCCGTCCATAAATGGAAGCCCCAAAAGCATCATAGGTTTCTCCCTTTGTTGGCCTGGCCAACGTGATCCCAAGGACGCTTGTGAACCTCGTGCGTCCGTGGGCCTTTAAGCAGGCCTACGCCTGCAGGCCCAGGACCTGTGCGAAGCTCCGGAAGACACCAAAACGAATTGTAACCGTGGTTTTAAGTTAACGCTGCGTTATTCATAGCGATCACTTTTAAATGATTCAGAAAAAACACTGCTTTCACCTCCGCAACACTGGTTCGATTCCTGCTCAGGAAAGTAAGTTTTATAACACAGTTTTTAAACCAAAACCTGATGAAATTGACTACATTCAGCTATAGTGAAAAAATTAGAATTGTTTTCATTAGCATTAATTAACCGATAACTTTCTTTGGCAAAATGAAAGATTTACTAGCTTTGCACAAATTAAAAAATATTCTGTTTGTCGATTCTTCCAACCAAAGTGAATAACCTCACATTTCACCACATTATACTCCAACTGCCACCTTATTGCCCACTCACTTAACCTGTCTATATCCCGTTGTAGGCTCTTTGTGTCCTCCTCACAGCTTACTTTCCCACCTAGCATTGTATAATAAAAAACTTGAATAAATTACACTCTGTCCCTTCATCTAAGTCATTAATATAGATTGTAAATAGCTGAGGCCCACGCACTGATCCTTGCGGCACCACACTACTTACAGACTGCCAATCTGAAAATGACCCGTTTATCCCTACTCTCTGTTTTCTATCCATTAACCAAGCCTCTATCCATGATAATACATAACCGTCAATCCCATGAGCCCTTATCTTGTGTAAAAATCTTTTACGTGGTGCCTTATCGAATGCCTTTGGAAATCCAAATATGATACATCCACTGCTTCCCCTTATAGTTCCAATTAATGTCTGAAGCAGAACATCCCGTTGTGCGAAAGGAGCCTGTTTGTCGGACAAGTCTACATGTAAGGAAGGAGTGTGGTTAGGAGATAAGGGAAGTGATACTCTGGGAACAAGGTCGGGTAATAAAAAGAGAAAATGCTGGAAACACTCAGCAGGTCAGGCAGCGTCTGTGGAGAGAGAAACAGAGTTAACCTTTCAGGTCGATGACCTTCCATCAGAATTTGTGCAGTTGTGCTAAGTAATACTATTAAACGTGAAAATTGTCAGGTAGAAGATAAGGAAAAGATATAAAAAGTTTGGAACAGATATTTTAGAATTCGATAAAAGGTTTGATCAACTTGTATATCGAACTCGGAAATATAAAGTATTTGAGTTCTCCGGTTAAAATTCGCAAGGATTTGTCTAAATGCTGCTGTTCATTATATGTCTAATTATTGCAGGATTAATAACTCTGACATTTAATGTTGCGAACCCTTTTACTGCACTGCGCGTTTTCCCGCTGTGCTTGGAGCGCCGCTCTCTTCAATCCATCGCTCACAGGGACAGTTCCATTCAGCGTTTCTTTTCTCTGGCCCTTGGTGAAATTTCATAGATTGAAAGCGACGCGTCTCAACCCCGAGCTCATCACCGACTCGCTAACCGCTGCACAGCGACCACTCTCTGCTCGCGTGAGATGGAGGCCCAGGTGCTGTTACAAGCTCGAGTGCAGTTACAAGCAGAACTCATTCAAAGAATGTCCAATCATTGAGGCGCCTGATTCTTTGCACCCTCCCAAAGAGTTTAGAATCATGTGGGGGAGGGGGCGGGTGATTTGGGCATATCTTTCCCCACATTACTACACTTCAAAGGTACTTCAATGGTTGTAAAGCGCTTTGGGACGCTCTGAGTTCGTGAAAAGCTCTGTATCAATGTCGGTGTTTTTTTTGCAAAGGTTCGAACAGCAAGTTCAAAATTCGCGGGCAAAATGAGGGCTCGTCCGAGATTTGAACCCGGGAGCCTCTATTTTCAAATTTCAATCAATAACCGCGAAGTGAGAATCATACCCGAAGACCAACGAGCCAACTGATAGACGTCAGTGGAGAAAAGAGGTAATCATTGTAAAACCATGTTTTGTGTGTTGTTGTTCTTGATCAGCACAGCACGTGAGACCGAGTCAGTGACTTTGCCTTTTCGACCTATCTTCTGAACCGCCGACCGGGCCCACACCTACAGTTAATGAGCTGTAGTTGAGATATTGGATGGGATAAAAATTGATAAAGAGGAGGTACTGGAAAGGCTGGCTGTATTTAATTAGATAAGTCACCAGGACCAGATGAAATGCATCCTAGATGCTGAGGGAAGTAAAGGTGGAAATTACGGAGGAACTCGCCATAATCTTCCAATACTCATTGGATATGGGGTGGCGCCGGGTAACGCCTCCGAATCGAAAAACAAATACGAATTACCTGGTGTCTGCGGAGCTTCGGACTCTTGCCGCCCTGGCCCTGCTGGCGTACGTCTGCATAAAGGCCCACGGATCCCAGGGGCGCACACGGTTCGCCAGCATCCATGGGATCACGTGGGCCAGACCAACCAAACAAAAAGGGGGATTCCTATGAGGCTAATGGGGATTCCATTGATGGAACAGTTCATTGCATAAAGATAATTCAAATTTGTGAGATGAGTAATAATTGCTTTAATCACCGTTGATAAACCCGCTACTTTCTCTTACAGATTTCGGTCACAGACTCCCTTTACGGGACACTTGTTCCGGGTTTAATTTTACAAACTGGGTGAGTTCGCTCATCGCAGGGAGACAGGAGGAGCCTCAGCGGCCCCACTGTGAGCATGTGGAATAGACCACGTTAGGGGTGTGTGGGGGGATCAGTGAAATTTTTTATAAGGACAGCGGATGAGAAGGACTGAGAGCTTTCAGTGTGGGACAGAAGCTGTTTAAAGTGAGGCAACACATTGCCGATCAGCACAGAGGCAGCACAGAGGCAGTTC
Source organism: Squalus acanthias (assembly GCA_030390025.1). Taxonomy (NCBI): domain Eukaryota; kingdom Metazoa; phylum Chordata; class Chondrichthyes; order Squaliformes; family Squalidae; genus Squalus; species Squalus acanthias. The sequence continues at coordinate 11,069,543 of JASTWF010000029.1, read as the reverse complement.
ACTGACTCAGTACCTCTCTGCTGCTGGTATAAAGCCGGCGGTTTCCGCAGTGCAGCGGTTAGCATGTTCGAGCTCGGGTGGAAAATATATTTTTAAACTTGCTGTGGCGAACAACCAGAGGCGAGTTTATTCTCCTGTCAAAAGGGCCACAGCGGCTTCTCCCTTACTCTTTAATTGCTCTTTATTTCACTTGACTGAGTAGATAACTTTGAGTGAGAGAAAACTGATTCACAGTGAGGCCCATTTCATCTTTTGTTCCCTTTTAAACATTGGAATCTCCGAATCCCTGAAGTTCAGCAATGTAATCCATTAATCTGCAGGGTGGCCGTCAATAAGAAGCCTTTTCTGTCTGGATCCGGTAGAGGAGCTGGTTTAAGATTGAAGGTTGCCGCTACTGTCAATAGATTTTTGTTGGGTATGTGTATTAAGGGTTACGGAAACGAAACGGGTAGATGATGAGAAAATACAGATCAACCCTGATCTAATTGAATGGCGCAACAGGCTCGAGGGGCTGAATAGCCTCCTCCTGTTCCTATGGAGTCGCTGCAATGCACCCGAGTGCTGGAGGGTTCCCGGTGTGTAGTTGGTAATCGCATTCCGCTAACACACGAAAACTCAACGTTTGAAAAGTGGGTAGACACAATTTAATGCCTTTTCTCCATTCAAGTTTAGTACATATGAAAACTGGAATAATTTGCATGTTTGCGTAAGTACAAATAAAACACGCATTGTCTGGCGAATTATGCCATTCAAATGGCAGATTTACAGTGAGTGAAGTTATTCTCAATGATAATTCCCATCCTGACTGTTGAACGTTTTGCCAGCCTAATACAGCAACTCAATCTAATACAGCACCTGAAACTAATGCAGCATCTCAAACTAATACAGCAACTCAAACTAATACAGCAACTGAAACTAATGCAGCACCTAAAACTAATACAGCACCTCAAACTAATACAACACCTCAAACTAATATATCACCTGAAACCAATACAGCACGTCAAACTAGTACAACATTTCAAGGCTAATCCAGCCCCTCTAGCTAATCCAGCTCCTCTAGCTGATGCAGCATCTCAAACCTAATTAAAAATAAAGAACGTCAGAAGTGGGATTTGAACCCCGCTTCCAGAGAAGACTGCGACCTAAACGCAGCACCTTAGACCGCTCGGCCATCCTGACCGCTGTCGGCCCACCTGTTGATTGATTTTGAACGAATACCTGTGTTCGTGGCTTGTCACCTTAATTAATTGAGAGCATCAGGCTCTTCTCCCCCTGACTCTGGGGAAACAGTGAGACAGACTTTCGAGCAAGCGTCTGGTTATTGTGAAGCAGCAAAGAGAATATTCATTCCGGATATATCCAAAAAAAGTTGTGACCCCGACATGATTTGAACACGCAGCTAACGTTGCGCCACGAGGTTGACAACAACAAGCCGGGATGTTTGTATATACAAACGTTCCTCAATAAAAGGCCTTTAAAATCCACTCGGTGTCAGACAGCATCAGAAGCAGCGCTCACCTGTCACTCACCGGATGTCTTTTGTTAAACTTTTATGTTTCTTTAACCGACAATTTTCTTTTGCACAACTAAAGAAATGCTAACTGAGGGAGAGTCGATTCTTCAATCATTTGTTCTGTGCTTTGCATGTTAACTGTTACCATATCTCATTTTACACACTGTACTGTAGGAGTCTGGTTTAAAATGTTCATTGCTGATGACACCAGGAATCTTGGGCAACTTTTGTCAAAATGAACAGGACCGATTATTTCTGCTATGCACGGAAAATAGAATCAGCAATGAACATCAAATCCCATGGTGCTGACTTTCAGATTCAACGCAGTCAGATTTGAAATCAAGTGCAAGAATTTTACAGTGAAAAGCTTTGGAAGTAAGTGTTACACGTATTTGTGCCTTTAATTAAAGTTTGTGGCGTCTGACTCCCGTTCATGTCTCTGAATAAGAAAGAAGGGGCTTGACGTTGACCAGACTGCACTGCGCCTGATATCTGTGAGCTCATCCTTTTTATTGAGCGGTTTCTCGCCCTTTGATCGGCTGGAGTGTGGCGGTTATCAGCTTCGCCTCACTCGCAATGATCCCCGGTGGATCAGGTTACTCTCACTCAAAGTTATCTATTTAGTGAATTGAAATAAAGAGCAATTAAAGAATAAGGGAGCAGCCACTGTAACCCTTTTGGCAGGTGAATAAAATAGCAACTGGTTGTGTATCCACAGCAAGTTTAAATATAAAGCTCCCGCCCAGGCTCGTTCAGGTGTAATGCGAACGTAATAACCATTATATTACAGGAACCGCTGGCAACATTGCTCCAACAGAGGGGAGCTGAACAGTGAACTTCCTCTGTGCTGATTGGGAATGTATTGGTTCACCTTAAACAACATCACTTCTGTCCCACACTAACAGCTCTCAATCCTTCTCCTCCCGCTGCCCTTTACAATAATGTCACTGGCCCAGATATTCCGGGCGGAGGCCTCCGTGGGCGGAGGGCTGCGATCTGGAAACATCTGCGCCCTTCCCTGAGGGCTCCCGGGAGGCGCAGAGTTCCGGTGCTGGTCCTCTCCAAACTGCCGGAGTGCAGGGCCCACATATCCCAGAGGCGCAGGTAGTTCGCAGCGTCCCTGGGACCATGTGGGCCGTGGGGTGCCAATCAGAGAAGGAAATCTCCCTTCATACATTTGAAAGGAGGACCTGTCAAATCTATGAATGGAAATCACCCCCAAAATATAGTAAAACTTCAAATAATTTGAAAAAAATCACATTTTTAAAATGTCTTCAAATTACATAAATTAGCTATTTTAAACAAAAGTTTTAATTTTTGAAAAAAGTAATTAAAGTTTTTAACGGGGCTAAAAATGAACTTACCTTTCTTTAAAGTATTTTTAAATGATAAATCAGTGGAAATTAAAACCAGGCGCAAAAATTGTAAGTGTTTTCTGCGGGCTGAGGGTCTCCAAAAAGCGGAACACTCCACCCGCAGAGACCCTTCTCCCGGGCAGCCGAAGGATCTGTCAAGAGCTTTCTTGAAGATCGAAAATGACGGTTTGCAGCGCATGCGCAGTGCATGCCTGAAACCAGCATTTCCAATGTCCCTGCGGGTGGGTACACAGCGCGTACCCACCCGAAGGGATCGGAATATGCGGCCTGATTCCCCCACACACTTCCAACGTGTGAGCTTCCACATCCTCACAGTGGGGCCATTGAGGCTCCTCCTGTCTCCCCGCGATCAGCGAACTCACCCAGTTTGCAAAATTAATCTCGGATCACGTGGGCCAGCGAAGAAAAAGAGTGTAACCTCAGTCTGCAATAGAAAGTAGTGGGGTTATTAACGCAATTATTAATCGTCTCACAGACTTATATTATTTTTATGCACTGAACTGTTCCCCAATCTCTTGTAAAGATAAATTCCTTGATCGTTAATCGAACTCGCGATATAGTGCCGAATCCTAATCACTCCACCACCGGGGAACAGCTGTGATTTGAAAACAGAAAATGCTGGAAATACTCAGCAGGTCAGGCAGCATCTGTGGAGAGAGAAACAGAGTTAACGTTTCGTTCTACCCTATGTAAACCTGAGATCATCCAAAACTCTGCGGCCCGTGTCCTAACTCGCACCAAATCCCGTTCACCCATTACCCCTGTGCTCGCTGTCCTACATTGGCTCCCGGTCCCGCAACGCATCGATTTTAAAACTCTCATCCTTGTTTTCAAAGCCCTCCATGGCCTCGCCCCTCTCCCTATCCCAGTAATCTTCTCCAGCCCGATAACCCTTCGAGATCTCTGCGCTCCTCCAACTCTGGCCTCAAGAGCATCCCCGATTTTAACTGCTCCACTATTGGTTATCGTGCCTTCTGTTGCCTGGGCCCTAAGCTCTGGAATTCCCTCCCTAAACCTCTCACTTCTCTTTCCTCCTTTAAGACGCTGCTTAACACCTACCTCTTTGACCAAGCTTTACTTATATCTCCTTATGTTGTTCGGTGTCAAATTTGTCATCTTATAATACTCTTGTGCATCGCCTTGGGATGTTTTACTACTTTATAGGCGTGCTGTATAAATACAAGTTATAGTTGGTGTTATGGTCCTTTCGTCTCTGTGACGCAATCGGCTAGCGCTTTCGGCTGTTCACTGAAAGGTTGGCGGTTCACTAAGGGAATTTTTCACCCCGGGGATTCAGTTCCGCACAGATCCAGGTTGTTAATGTGTCAATATCAGGCGCAGTGCAGTCTGATTAAGGTCAATCTCCTCCTTCTTTATTTAACAGAGGAAGAGGAATCAACGCCACAAACTTTAATTAATCGCACAAATACGAGTAACACTTACTTGCAACTCTTTTAACTCTAAAATTCCTTCTCTTTATTTGAAAGCTAACTGCGTTGAATCTGAACACGAACACTTTTGGGAATTTGATATTCACTACTGATTCCTTTCAATGTGAGCAGTGATGCAGAGGTTTCCGTAGTGTAGCGGTTATCACATTTGCCTTACACGTAAAAGGTCCCCGGTTTGTTTCATAATTACTGTTACTGTTTAATGTTTAAAATCTAAATTTTACAGCTTTAAGCAGGGTTATAAAGGCCTACAATTCAGAGCTGCTGAAGGCAGTTAATCAGGGAAACTAGATTAAACTGGTTCTCCTGTAGCAGACCCAGCAAGCTACTTATTTTCTGGGCCTATAAAAACAGGCTTTGAAGGGAGATTTTGCACTGATTGCGGTTTAATCAGAGTGCTGCGAGTTGGGTGAGTCAGTGAGTTCGGTGAGGAGTGGAAGGATGGGACCCATTGCTTCGCCTTTGTTTTTCCAAAATTTTCACCCTGTAGAAATTGATTCTTACTTTACACCAAGGGAAGAGTCGGAGAGCGGGAGCAGTCAAACAAAAACAACTGCGAAACCGCTAAAGTGACATCACAACCAGGGAAGGAGCTGATTGGTAAGTAGAACCTCGTGACTATTTCTACAGTCCAGTCGTTAAAGTCAAAGTAATGTCTCTAGTTTAGAGTAAGTAGTGTTTAAAGGGAAGTAAGGTCCCTAGTGTGTTTGATATTCTTTAATTTAAAGGAAGTAAAGGGAGTAAATTAAGGTAGGACATGGCAGGGCAGCTCGGCTGCGTGCAGTGCTCCTCCTGTGCTATGTGGGAAGTCAGGGACGCTTTAGGTTTCCAGGGTGAACACATGTGCAGGAAGTGTCTCCAGCTGCAGCTACTCGAAATCTTCATTTCGGAGGAGTCACTGTGGAGCATCCGCGAAGCTGAGATATTTGTGGATAGCACGTTTAACGAGGTGGTCACACTGCAGGTAAAGAGTGCACAGGCAGACAGGAAATGGGTGACCACCAGACAGAGCAAAATAACTAGCAAGATAGTGCAGGAGTCCCCTGGGTCCATCTCCCTCTCCGACAGATTTTCCGTATTGGATACTGATGGGGGAGATGGTTTCTCAGGGGAATGCAGCAAGAGTCAATTCCGTGGCACGGCGAGTGACTCAGCTGCACAGGAGGGTAGTAAAAAGAGTGGGAGAGCAATAATAATAGGGGATTCTATCGTAAGGGGAACAGATAGACGTTTCTGTGGCCGCAGACGTGATTCCAGGATGGTATGTTACCTCCCTGGGGCCAGGGACAAGGATGTCACTGAACGGCTGCAGGGCATTCTGAAGGGGGAGGACGAACAGTCAGAGGTCGTGGTTCACATTGGTTCCAACGACATTGGTAGAAAGAGGGATGAGGTCCTGCAACAAGAATTTAGGGAGCTAGGTAGCAGATTAAAAAGCAGGACCTCAAAGGTTGTAATCTCTGGATTACTCCCGGAGTCACGTGCTAGTGAGTATAGGAATAGGAGGATAGAGCAGATGAATGCCTGGCTAAAGAGTTGGTGCAGGAGGGTGGGCTTTATTTTCCTGGATCACTGGGTCTGCTTCTCGGGAAGGTGGGACCTGTTCAAGTCGGACGGGTTGCAACTGAACTGGAACGGGACCAACATCCTTATGGGGAGGTTTGCTAGTACTGTTGGGGGTGGGGGAGGGGGCGGGGTTAAACTAACTTGACAGGGGAATGGGATACGGAGTGGAGCTATAGTAGGGGGTGATGCACAGCCAAATATAGAGGAAAAAACAAGGCAGCCAGGAAGGCAGAGACAATATGTAACAGCACAAGGGAGTAGGCAAGGCTGGATGGCATTTATTTTAATGCAAGGAGTCTTGCGAGTAAGGCAGATGAATTGAAGGTGTTGATGAACACATGTGAGTATGATATTGTTGCGATCACAGATTTAAGATTGAGGGAGGGGAAGGACTGGCAGCTCAGTATTCCGAGGTATAGAATCTTCAGCCGAGAGAGAGGGGGGTGTAAAAGAGGAGGGGGTGTCGCAATATTAATCAAGGAGTCAATTACTGCTGTAAGGAGGGATGATATCTTCGCAGGTTCCTCTAATGAGGCCATATGGGTAGAACTTAAAAGCAAAAAGGGGGCAAGCAATTTGCTCGGAGTGTACTACAGGCCCCCAAACAGTCAGCGGGAGCTAGAGGAACAGATATGTAGGCAATTCTCAGAGAAGTGTGCAAATAATAGGGGAATAATAGTAGGGCATTCCAACTTCCCCAATATTAACAGGGATAGTCAGAGTGTGAAAGGCTTAGAGGGTGCGGAATTCTAAAAGTGCATCCAGGAGAGCTTTTTGAGCCAGCATGTAGAAAGTCCTACAAGAGAGGGGGCTGGTACTGGACCTAATTCTAGGGACTGTAGCCGGGCAAGTGGTAGATGTGTTAGTAGGAAAGCATTTTGGTGACAGTGACCATAATTCGGTGAGATTTAAGGTAGTCATGGAAAAGGACAAAGATGGACTGGAAATAAAGGTTCTAAATTGGGGGAAGGCCGATTTTAATATGATAAGGCAGGATCTGGCCAAAATTGACTGGGATCAGCTACTTGTAGGAAAATCCACATCAGAGCATGGGGGACTTTCAGAAAGGAAATAGAGAGAGTACAACTCCAACATCTTCCCGTAAAGTTCAAGGGTGGGACCAACAAGCCCAGGGAACCCTGAATGTCACGGGATATACAAGAATGGATTAAGAAAAAAATGGAGCCTTTTGCCAGTTACAAAAGGACTAAAAACAGTGGAAGCCCTAGAGGAGTGTAGAAAGTGCAGGGGGGTACTTTAAAAAGAAATTAGGAGAGCGAAGAGGGGGCATGAAAAAACACTGGCAGGCAAAATAAAGGAGATTCCCAAGGTGTTTTATAAGTATATAAAGGGTAAGAGGATTACCAGGGAAAGAGTAGGGCCCATTAGCGATCAAAGTGGCAATCTGTGTGCAGAGCCGGAAGAGGTAGGTGAGGTTGTAAATAAATATTTTGCATCTGTGTTCACTATGGAGAAGGACGATGTAGGCATATAAATCAGGCAGGGAGATTGAGATATACTTGAACAAATTAGTATTGAGAGGGAGGAGGTACTAACGGTTTTAGCGGGCTTAAAACTGGATAAATCCCCAGGCCCTCACGGGATGTATCCCAGACTGCGGTGTGAGGCAAGGGAGGAGATTGCAGGGGCTCTGACAGAAATTTTCAGAACCTCTCCGACCACAGGGGGGAGCCAGTGGATGTGGTGTATTTGGACTTCCAAAAGGCAATTGATAAGGTCCTGCATAAGAGATTAGCGTGTAAAGTTAAGGCACATGGGATTGGGGGCAAGGTATTGACTTGGATAAGAACTGGTTGGCAGACAGAAAGCAAAGAGTTGGAATAAACGGGTCTTTTTCCGAGTGTCAGGCAGTGACTAGTGGGGTATCGCAGGGATCGGTCCTTGGACCCCAGCTATTCACAATATATTTTAATGATCTAGACAAGGGAACTAGATGTAATATCTCCAAGTTTGCAGATGACACAAAACTGGGTGGGCGTGTGTGCTGCGAGGAGGATGCCGAGAAACTCCAGGATGATTTGGACAGGTTGGGTGATTGGGCAAAAGCGTGGCAGATGCAATATAACGTGGATAAATGCGAGGTTATCCATTTTGTTGTCAAAAACAGAAAGGCAGATTATTATCTGAATGGCAATAGATTGGGAGAAGGGGAAGTGCAACGAGACCTGGTTGTCCTTGTGCACCAGTCGCTGAAGGTAAGCCTGCAGGTGCAGCAGGCGGTTAAGAAGGCAAATGGTATGTTGGCCTTCATAGCGAGAGGGTTTGAGTACAGGAACAAGGATGCCATGCTGCAGTTGTACAGGGCCATGGTGAGACCGCACTTTGAGTACTGTGTGCAGTTTTGGTCGCCTTATCTGACGAAGGATGTTCTTGGCATGGAAGGAGTTCAGCGAAGATTCACAAGGCTGATACCTGGGTTGGCAGGAATGACGTATGAAAAGAGATTGGATCGATTGGGCTTATACTCGCTGGAGTTTAGAAGAATGAGAGGGGATCTCATTGAAAATAACAAAATTCTGACAGGACAGGACATACTAGATGCAGGAAGGATGTTCCTGATGGTCGGCGAGTCCAGAACCAGGGTTCACAGTCTAAGCATAAGGGGTAAGCCATTTAGGACAGAAATGAGGAGAATTTCTTCACCCAGAGAGTGGTGAACCTGTGGAATTCTCTGCCACAGAAGGCAGTAGAGGCAAATTAATTAAATACATTCAAGAAGGAGTTGGATATATTTCTTAAGGCTAAAGGGATCAAGGGATATGGGGAGATAGCAGGGACAGGGTACTGAATTTGGATGATGAGCCATGATCGCATTGAATGGCGGAGCAGGCTAAAGGGGCCGAATGGCCTACTCCTGCTCCTATCTTCTATGATTCTATGGAGAACAGCTAACGTAGTACCATTGTTCAAGAAGTGTAGTAGGGATAAACCAGGGAAATACAGGCCAGTGAGCCTAACATCAGTGTTAGGGAAATTATTGAAAAAACTTCTGAGGGTCAGAATTAGTCTGTACTTGGTAAGGCAGGGATTAATAAGGGATAGTCAGCATGGCTTTGTCAGGGGGAGATCATGTCTGAACAATTTGATTGAATTTTTCGAGGGGATGTCTAGATGTGTGGGTGAGGGTAGTGCAGTTGATGTAGTCTACATGGACTTCAGTAAGGCTTTTGACAAAGTCCCTCATGGGTGACTGGCCAAGAAGGTAAGAGCCCATGGGGTCCAGGGCAATTAGGCACATTGGTTCCAAAATTGGCTGAGTGGCAGGAGGCAGATGGTGAAGTTCGAACGTTTTTTTTGTGACTGGAAGACTGTGTCCAGTGGTATACCGCAGGGATCGGTGCTGGGTCCTTTGCTGATTGTAGTGTACATTAATGATTTAGATATGAATGTAGGAAGAATAATCAGTAAGTTTGCAGATGACAAGAAAATTGGTGGAGTGGTAAATAGCGAGGAGGGAAGCCTTGGGGTACAGGACGATATAGGCGGGATTGTTAGATGGGCAGAACAGTGGCAAATGCAATTTAACCCTGAAAAGTGTGAGGTGATGCATTTTGGGAGGACTAACAAGACAAGGGAATAAACAACGAATTGTAGGACCCTAGGAAGGACAGAGGATCAGAGGGACCTTGGTGTGCATGAAGGCAGCAGGACAGGTAGATAAGGTGATTAAAAAGGCATATGGGATACTTGCCTTCATTAGCCGAGGCATAGAATATAAGAGCAGGGAGGTTATCATGGAACTGTACAAAACGCTAGTTAGGCCACAGCTGGAATACTGCGTGCAGTTCTGGTCGCCACACTATAGGAGGGATGTGATTGCATTGGAGAGGGTGCAGAGGAGATTGACCAGGATGTTACCTGGGCTGGAGAGCTTCAGCAGTGAAGAGAGACTGGACAGACTGGGGTTGTTTCCTTAGAGCAGAGAAGGCTGAGGGGGGACCTGATTGAGGTGTACAAAATTATGAAGGCCATAGATAGGGTAGATAGAACGGAACTTTTCCCCTTAATAGATGGGCCAATACCCAGTGGACATAAATCAAGGTAAGGGGCAGGAGGTTTAGAGGGGATTTGAGGAAAAACTTTTTCACCCAGAGGGTGGTTGTAATCTGGAACTCACAGCCTGAAAGGGTGGTAGAGGCAGGAACCCTCACAACATTCAAGAAGCATTTAGATGAGCACTTGAAACGCCATAGCATACAAGGCTACGGACCAAGTGCTGGAAAATGGGATTAGAATAGACAGGGCTTGATGACCGGCGCGGACACGATGGGCCGAAGGGTCTCTTTCTGTGCTGTATGACTCTATGACTCTATGTTTTGAGCCCGGGCGGAGACATTGTACTCGATAATTTTTTATTCTGTGCAGTGACCAGTTCTGGTAATTTTAACAAAATTTTCCCCACATTTCCGATGTCATAAGTATTGAACATTTTAAACCAGACTCCTAAAATACAATGTGTAAAATGAGATTTGGGTAACAGTTCATCACATACAAAGGGCAAAATGCCTTATTGAAGTGTGTTTCGCCTTAATTTCATTCTGTAAATTATGGTTATCGATAATTTAAAGGTGATTGCAAAAGTTTCAACTGCAAGTCCAATAGTCGCGGGATAAATGAGGATTGGTTTTTGACTTGAACCGGTGACTTCTCGGATATTTCAACAAACAACCAACGAAGCGAAAATCGGACCCAGAGAACGCCGGTTCAAACCTAGCCTAGTGAGGAGCTAACCATTCTACAACCATTTTGTGTGTGTGGCTATTCTTGATGATCAGAGCACTTGAGACCGAGACAGTGACTTTGCCTTTTCGACCTCTCTTCTGATGCGCCGCCCGGTCCTACTCCTACAGTTAATGAGCTGTTATGACGTTAATGCATCCAGGCTGCAGGAGGCTACACCAGGCGCAGCAGTGGAATCTCTGCATTAGTTCTGCGTGGAAACAGTATTTTTCCCCTTCTCTCTTCCTCTTCTCTATATCCCTGTGCTTTTATTTCTCTTTTTCTACCCCCGTCTCAGTTTCCTGAATCATATCATGGTGGGGACATTTTTAGAGACGCGCTTTTTTATTACTTATTGAAAGGACACCCAGACGGACCGATTGAAACTACAATTTGAAAACTGTCTCTGACCCTGTGTTTTCCTATTAATCTGTGTTGTTCTGCTTCCACATTCTCAATGAGAAATTTCCCAGCCTCAATTTTTAAATAAAATAAGGCCCATCTCTTCAAATAGCGACACGCGAGGGGAGATTCCCTAAATCAGCGCCAACTTTCTCCAAATCCTACTTATAGTACCGCAAACAAAACTGCGTCCTATATTGGAAATATCATTGAGAATTACTTCACTCACTGTAACGCTGCCATTTGAATGGTATAATTCGCCTGTCAATGCGTATTTTATTTATACTGAACCAAACCATTCAAATTATTCCAGTTTTCATATTTACTAAACTTGAATGTAGAAAAGGCATTAAATTGTGTCTACCCACATTCGAAACGTTGAGTTTTCGTGTGTTAGCGGAATGCGATAAACACTACACACCAGAAACCCTCCAGCACTCGGGTGCATTGCAGCGACTCCATAGGAACAGGAGGAGGTTATTCAGCCCCTCGAGGCTGTTGCGCCATTCAATTAGACCAGAGTTGATCTGTATCTTCACTGCATCTACCCGCTTTGAACCCTTAACCCTTAATAACCTTACCCAACAAAAATCTATCGACAGTAGCGGCAATCTTGAGCCTGAAACCAGCTGCACTCCCGGATCCAGACAGAAAAGGCTTCGTACTGACGGCCACCCTGCAGATTAATGAATTACATTTCTGAACTTCAGGGCTTCAGAGATTCCAGTGTTTAAAAGGGAACAAAAGATGAAATGGGCCTCACTGTGGATCAGTTTTCTCTCACTCAAAGTTATCTGTTTAGGTGAAGTGAAATAAAGAACAATTAAATAATAAGGGAGAAGCCGCTGTAGCCCTATTGACAGGAGAATAAACTCGCCTCTGGTTGTTCGCCACAGCAAGTATAAAAACATATGTTTCCACCCGGGCTCGAACGTGCTCACCGCTGCACTGCGGAAAGCGCCAGCTCTACAGCAGCAGCAGAGAGGAACTAACTCAGTGAACTGCCTCTGTGCTGATCGGCAATGTGTTGCCTCACTTTAAACAGTTTCTGTCCCACACTGAAAGCTCTCAGTCCTTCTCCTCCGCTGCCCTTGTCACTGATTCCCCCACACATCCCTAACGTGTTCTCTTCCACACCCTCACAGGGGGGCCGCTGAGGCTCCTCCTGTCTCCCCGGGATCAGCGATCTCATCCAGTTTGTAAAATTAAACCCGGAACATGTGTCCCGCAAAGAGAGTCTGTAACCGAAATCTGTAACAGAAAGTAGAGGGCATATTAACGGTGATTAAAGCAATGATCAGTCATCTCACAGACTTCAATTATTTGTATGCAATGAACTGTTCCCAAATCTTATGTCAAGATGAATTCCTTGATTGAGAATCGAAAGCGGGTGAGTGTCAATCGTCCACCAGTGACCAGCTATGATAGTTCTGTATATATCAAGCTGAAAATTGGCAGCAAGCTGTCTGGACTTCGTGGCGTAACGATAGCGGGTCTGACTCCGAAATCAGCAAAACTTCGTGTTTAAATCACGTCGGAGTCACGGTTCTTTTACAGCTCATATGAGTCGAGATAATTAATATCTTATTTGTTGTATCACAGCAATGGAACTTGTATTAGATGTATTTTTTTATATTGGTTCCTGGGATGTAGGTCTCGCTGGCAAGGCCAGCATTTATTGCCCATCCATAAGGTGGTGCTGAGCCACTGTAGTCGCCTTAACCACTTACAGATCGACACCATAGAATCAGATAATGGTTACAGCACAGAAGGAGGCCATTCGGCCCGTCCAGCCCGTGCCGGCTCTCTCAAGAGCACTTCAGCTAGTCCCACTCCCCCACCCTTTCCCCGTAGCCCGGCACATTTTATTTCCTTCAGGCACTTATTCAATATTTATATGTATTGTGTTATTTATTCATTCATTGGGGTGAATCTGTCTCATTCAAAAAGTATATTCTGGCTATTTATTTCTGTCTTACTTTTAAATTACACGCAAATACATTTATACAGGACACAGATATACACAAATACATTGAGAAATAACACTCACGGATACACTCACATTTATTCATCACCAGCCCACTGATACACCCAAAATCGACTTAGAAGAATCGCAGTTTTAAAACATATTAATAACCTGATGCATATGATAAAAGTCAAGAAAATAAGTATTTTTACATGTATGTGCAATCGTAAGGTCGATGACCTTTCGTCATTCATTCTCTATATACATATACAGAACTGGAAGACGCCAGCGCACCGGGTGAGACAACATTTTATTTGTGGCTGTGGTACAGCCGGTATGAGGGAAATAGAAGAGGTTGGAGCATTTTAATGAGATTTCGAATGAAGATAGATGCACCCCAATAAATTACTAAATATTTCAGATACATGCAAATAGATTTGAAAGCCGCAGAATCATGAAATGCTTTTACGTGTAAACAATCGAAAATAAATTTGTATCCAATACAGATTCACCCGTTCTATTTACAATTACCGCATTAGTCAGCTGCAGTGTTCCCTGGCAGTATTGTCTCACCGCCGCATCCCGGGTTCGATTCCCGGTCAGGGAAGTGATTTCTATAACCTAGTTATTTACTAATTCAAACTAGCTTTTTAAAATTACTTACATGCATCTAGTGGAAAAAATGTTTTAATTAGCACTAATTAACCTATAATCTTAATGTACAGAATAAAATAAATATTAAAGATACTTCAATAACGTATTTTGTGCTTTTTATCGTATGGACTGTTATGAATATCTCATTTTACACCATGGCCCGGATTTTACGGTGCTCCCGACAGCGAATGCAATGTGTAGGCTGTTGGAAGCCTTCAGAACGACCTCGCAACTTCCAGCGTTCCGCATACACGAAAACCCAGAACTTGCGATCTGTCAAATTTCACTTGGACAGGTCCACGCATTCTCTACAAAATCACTTTTGCTGGTGCAGAGTTGGGCTAACTACCAACATCCTAACATACAAACATACGAATTAGGAGCAGGAGTAGGCCACTCGGCCCTTCGAGCCTGCTCCGCCATTCAATAAGATCATGGCTGATCCGATTACTCCACATTCCCGCCCACCCCCGATATATTTTCACCCCCTTCCTCACTAAGAATCTATCTACCTCTGCCTTAAAAATATCCAAAGACTCTGCTTCCACCGCCATCTGAGGAAGAGATTTTCAAAGACTCACGACCCTCTGTGAGAAAAGATTTCTCCTCATCTCTGTCTTAAATGGGCGACCCCTTATTATTAAACAGTGACCCCTAGATCTAGATTCTCCCACAAGAGGAAACATCCTCTCCACATCCACCCTGTCCAGACCCCTCAGGATCTTATATGTTTCAATCAAGTCACCTCTTACTCTTCTAAACTCCAGCGGATAAAAGCCTAGCCTTCCGACCTTTGCTCATAAGACAACCCGCCCATTCCAGGTATTAGTCTAGTAAACCTTCTCTGAACTGCTTCCAACGCATTTACATCCTTCCTTAAATAAGGAGACCAATACTGTACACAGTACTCCAGACGTGGTCTCACCAATGCACTGTATAACTGAAGCATAACCTCCCAACTTTTGTATTCAATTCCCCTCGCAATAAACAATAACATTCTATTAGCTTTCCTAATTATTTGCTGTACCTGCATCGCAACCTTTTGCGATTCATGCACTAGGACACCCAGATCCTTCTGCATCTCTGAGCTCTGCAATCTCTCACCATTTAGATAATATGCTACTTTTTTATTCTTCATGCCAAAATGGACAAGTTCACATTTTCCCACATTATACTCCATTTACCAGATATTTGCCCACTCACTTAACCTATCTATATCCCTTTGTAGCCTCCTTATGTCTTCTTCACAATTTACTTTCTTACCTATCTTAGTGTCATCAGCAAATTAAGCAACCATACCTTCGGTCCGTTCATCCAAGTCATTTATATAAATTGTAAAACGTTGAGGCCCCAGCACTGATCCCTGTGGCACACCACTCATTGCATCATGCCAATCAGAAAATGACCCATTTATGCCTTCTCTCGGTTTCCTGTTCGCTAGACAATCTTCTATCCATGCCAATATGTTACCCCCTACACCGTGAGCTTTTATTCTCCGCAATAACCTTTGATGTGGCACCTTATCAAATGCTTTCTGGAAATCGAAGTACAGCACATCCACCGGTTCCCCTTTATCCACAGCACATGTTACTTCCTCAAAGAACTCCAATAAATTGGTTATACATGATTTCCCTTGCACAAAACCATGTTGAGTCTGACTGATTACTTTGAACTTTTCTAAGTGCCCTGCTATAACGTCTTCAATAATAACTTCCAACATCTTCCCTATGACAGACGATAACCTAACTGGCCTGTAGTTTCTTGCTTTCTGTCTCCCTCCCTTTTTGAATAAAGGAGTTACACCCGTTATTTTCCAATCTAATGGAACCTTCCCCGAATCTAGGGAATTTTGGAAAATTAAAATCAGCGCATCAACTATTTCACTAGCCACTTCTTTTAAGACCATAGGATTAAGTCCATCAGGACCCGGGGTCTTGTCAAACCGCAGCTCCAACAATTTGCTCAGTACCACTTCCCTGGTGATTATAATATTCTTGAGATCCTCCCTCCCTTCCATTTCCTGATTTACAGCTATTTCTGGGATGTAACTTGTATCCTCTATAGTGAAGACCGATGCAAAATACCTGTTCAATTCAACTGCCATCTCCTTATTTTCCATTATTAATTCGCCGGACTCACCTTTTATATGACCAACGCTCACTTTGTTAACTCTTTTCTTTTTTAAATATTTATACAATCTCTTACTATCTGTTTTATATTTCTATCTAGCTTTCTCTCGTACTCTAATTTTTCTCTCCTTATTAATCTTTTAGTCATTCTTTGCTGTTTTTTTATATTCTGTCCAATCTTCTGACCTGCCACCCATATTTGCACAATCATATGCTTTTCTTTAAGTTTAATACTATCTTCAACTTTTTTAGTGAACCATGGATGGTGGGTCCTCCCCTTGGAATTTTTCTTTCTTGTTGGAATGTATATATTCTGTGTATTGTGAAATATCCCCTTAAATGTCTGACACTGCAACTCTATTGACCTATCCCTTAACCTAATTTACCAGTTCACTTTAGCTAGCTCTGCTTTCATGCCCTCATAATTGCCCTTATTTATGTTTAAAATACTAGTCTTGGACCCACTCTTTTCTCTCTCAAACTGAATGTAAAATTCAATCATATTATGATCGCTGCTACCTAGGGGCGCCTTCACCATGAGGTCATTAATTAATCCTATCTCGTTGCACAATATCAGTTCTAGTATAGCCTGCTCTCTGGTTGGCTCCACAACGTGCTGTTGTAAGAATCTATCCCGAAAACATTCCATGTACTCCTCATCTATGCTACCTTTGCCCATCTGATTTTTCCAGTCTATATGCAGATTAAAATCCCCCATGATTATTGCCGTACCCTTCTGACAATATCCCATTATTTCTTCCTTTATACTCCATCCTACCATGTGGTTACTGTTCGGGGGCCTGTACACCACTCCCACAAGTGACTTCTTGCCTTTATTATTTATCATCTCTACCCAAACCGCTTCTACATCCTGGTTTCCTGAACTTAGGTCATCCCTCTCTATTGTCCTAATACTATCATTAATTGACAGAGCCACGCCTTCACCTTTTCCCACCTTCCTGTCCTTCCTCAATGTCATGTACCCTTCAATATTCAGGTCCCAATCTATGTCATGCTGCAGGCATGTTTCTGCAATGGCTATCAGATCATATTTATTTATTTCTATTTGCGCTATCAGTTCAGCTGTTTTGTTTTGAATGCTACGTGCATTCTGATGCAGAGCCTTTAGTTTTGTCCTTTTATTATTTTTGTAACCTCTAGCCTTATCTGTTGATTTACTCTTAGATTTGTACTCTCTATCCCTCCCTGTCACGGTCAGTATATCATTTCCCATATTAATGCCTTTCTCTATTGCCTTGTCTCTCATCTTTGAATTACCACATCTTCCCAAATTTGATCCCATGCCCCCAATAATTAGTTTAAAGCCCTCTCAACCGCCCTAGTTATACGACTCGGCAGAGCACTGGTCCCAGCATGGTTTAGATGAAGACTGTCCCAACGATACAGATCCCACTTTCCCCAGTACTGGTGCCAGTGCCCCAAGAATTGAAAGCCATTTCTCCCACACCAGTCTTTGAGCCACTCATTCATCTCTCTAATTTTATTTACCCTATGCCAATTTGCTCGTGGCTCAGGTAATAATGCAGACATTATTACCCTTGAGGTTCTGCTTTTTAATTTAGCCCCAAGCTGCTCATACTCTCTCAGCAGAACCTCTTTCCTAGTTCTACCTATGTCGTTGGTAGCTTCATCGACCACGACCAGTGGCCTTTCCCCCTCCCACTGCAAGTTTCTCTCCAGCCCAGAGCAGATGTCTCGAACCCTGGCAACGGGCAGGCAACACAGCTTACTGGACTCTCGCTCTTGGCCGCAGAGAACTGTATCTATCCCCCTGACTATGCTGTCCCCAATTACCATTTGATTCCTATTAACTCCCCCCGCTTCAATGGCTTCCTGTAACTCGGTGCCATTGTCAGTTTGCTCATCCACTCTGCAGCCACCGCTTTCATCCATACAGGCCGCAAGAAGCTCAAACCTGTTGGACAATTGCAAAGGCTGGGGTTCCTCCACCTCCTGGGGCCCCATACCTCCCTCATTCGCAGTCACATCCTCCTGTCCCTCACCACTGGGCAAATTAGAAGACCCTATCCTAAGGGTTGTTACTGCCTCCTGGAATAAAGTGTCCAGGTAACTTTCCCCCTCCCTGATGCATCGCAGTGTCCGCAGCTCAGCCTCCAGCTCATCAACTCAGTGCCGAAGCACCTCAAGCCGCAGACACTTACCGCAAACAGTTCGTCCTGGATCACACTGGCGTCCAGGAGCTCCCACATACTGTAGTCTCAACACCTGCCCTGCCATCTTTATTGTGTCTTAATTAATTTATAATTAATAAACCCGACTACACCTAATAAGATTTATTATTGCTAGTAAACTAGTAATAATGAAACCTTACAATTACTAATAAATTACCTGGGCTTTAAAAGATAAGGGAATTGAGCAAAATACTCACCAACCAATCACTTATCCTTTTCCCTGTGATGTCACCTTTTATTTTTCTCCAAATGCATTTGGGCGGTTGTCACAGAGCCAAACTCCCGCTGATTCTCTGTCCTCTCTTGTACAACTTTTTAACTCCTGCTCTGCTGGAAGCAGACAAAGATAGAAAAAGAAAGGAACACCTCCCTCCCCGAACTCCCTCACTCACCAAACTCACAACTTTACACTGTGTTCCGAGCTGCACGCCATGACAAACTGCACTCTAGCCTCCCTGATTTATACTGCTGAGATTTAAATAAGAGAGCTCTCTGGCAGTTACAGAACCAGATTAGTCCAGTTAATTAATTAATTACTCTCACCTGCTCCACTGCCCAGCGAATGCCCACGAAACCCTTACACCTGGTAGTAGCAGGCATAAGGACTTCTTTTACATTCGTAAAGGTTAAAATCAATGTTAAAATTATTTTTTAAGTGATATTAACATACACATACATTGAAAATTTGTTTAGGTAAATTTTGGCACGTTTTAAAATGTTTAAATTTATATTTCGTAAAATTCAATTTTTATTTAAAATCACAGATTCATACAATCATAGAATTCATTGGGCACAGAAGGAGGCCATGCGGCCCATTGAGTCTGCGCTGGCACTTTGAAAGAGCTCTCCAATTAGTCCCACTCCCATGCTTTTTCCCCATAGTCCTGCGAATTTCTCCTTTACAATTATTTATCCAATTCTCTTTTGAAAGTTACTATTGCGTCGCTCTCTCTGTCTCTCTTTTCGTCCCTGTCTCTCTGTCTGTCTCTTCTGTCGCATTCTCACTCTGATCAAAGGTCGATTCTAGATCTCACAACCTCCGTATTTGCCAATTCCTCGTTAATACAGTGGTGAGTATCCTCGCCTGTCACGCGGGGGACCGGGGTTCAATTCCCCGACGGGGCGATTTTTTTTTACATCCCCAATTTTAGACCTCTGCCCAGCTCCTTGAAATGCTCCTTGGCAAAGTTGAACAGAAAAGAATCAACTGAAATAATTTTTACAGATTTACTGCTAGATGAAGAACTGTATAGAAACTTCCTGCAACAGTTCCTCGTTAGAATTATGCTCTCCTTCTGTTTCCCTCTCCCTTTTGTGTGGGGCACGGAGGAGTCATAACGGCACAGAAGGAGACCATTGAATGCTTAATTAAATTCATTAATTTTGAACATGTGACCATTTATTTTTATTTCCGTGGTGTGAAATGTAATTTGACTGCAATGCTTCCCGCGGGGGTAAGGAGCCGGCGCGGTATTACATACCGCGTCTGCGGTTTGCCTTTTCCCACGCACGAATTTTGTGTTTTCTGAGCTGCACTGCAGGTCAGCGTCTGACGTCACACCGCCCTGCAGCGCAGCGTGCGCGTTTCTTCGCGTGCGATGTCCAGTGAAGACACGCCCTGGAAGGTCGCATTACCATAGGCCACACCCCCAATTTTTTTTCACTTCAATGCAGTTTCAAATCAGCTGCAGGTAGATTTCTAACAACGAGAGACGTGGCAATTAAAGTAAGTTGCATTTAAATACATGTTTTGAAAACTTTTAAAGATTTTTAAATGAATTGGAATAATTTTAAACAGTTGTAAAGAGATTTAATGTAATTTAAATAGTTTTAAATGCCCTGAAATCATTTTTTTCACTGATTTTACTTTATTTAATCAGCAAACGGAAATGGCTGCTATCAGCAATATCCAATTTATCAAAAGAACACAAAATTTCAGTGACGATGATCTCCGCACATTCCTCGACAAGGTCGACGCGAAGCGGTTAAGGATCATTGGAACTGAGAAGTCCAAACCGCCTCAAAAGGCCAAATGGCAGCGTGGAAAGAGGTTGCTCAAAGTGTGACCGCAAACTCGACCATCCCTCGTACAGCAGAACAATGTCACAAGAAATTCAGTGATTTATTGCGAACGCTCAAGGTTTGTATAGTTATAACAAAAGTCAATGTTAAAATGTATTATAATTTAAAATGAAATACTTTTAAATAGTGTTTGTTTGATAAGCTGAGTTAACTGAAGTCACAAGATGCTGCCATAAATTTTTATGGCTTTTGTAGCCAGGCTAGTATCATAAAATGCTGATGTTATCTTGATTCCACTGCTTTGAGTTGTTTACTGAGTTAACTGTGTGAGTGCCAATGCAGTTTTGGTGTAAAAACCCTTACATTTCATGACATTTCATATTTTCTGTTTTCAATTTAGACTAAAACTGCTCACAACGCCAGAGAACGTGCACTGACAGGCGGTGGTGTTGTCACGTTAAGGGCTTTAACCGAACATGAGGAAAGGCTCGAGCATCTATTTGGATATCTCCACGGCTGCCCCTTTGAAACTGAACAAATCGACAGAGGTGATGTGTGCTGAATATCAGCTTCTGTGATGTGGCACATCATGCTTTACCTTTGCTAATCTTTACTGTTTCCTTTACATAGGTTTACCGCAGACTTCTCAGTCACGGGATGAGCAGTGCGTTGAGTCTGCAGCCGAAGAGGTCATTGGTGAAGGGCATGTTGAGCCAGTGGGAGATGCGAGTGAGGTGGTGGTGGAGGAGCAGCAACAGGAAATTGTTGCTGAACTGGATTTGGAGGGTCTGGAATCTGGGTTGTTGGAGAGTTCCTCTCCATCTCCTGGCCCCTCTGCCTCTGTGCCAGACAGACAGCAGCTTGATACTGCAGTGCATGTGGGAGAAACAGATATACATGCAGATATACATGCAACAGAACAGGAGTTACAAGGTCACAACCACCATCTTGAAGGGTTGAGGCAATCGATGTGTTCTCTTCCAGAGAAACAAGTTGAGTGTCTTGCCTCGGTCAAGCAGGGAATGGATTGTATGTGCATGCCATTTAATCAATTGAAAGAGTCTATCATTGGTCAAAATGTGGGAACGGAGCTTAAGAAAATAAATGAATCTCTTGTTGGACAAAATGTGGGAATGGAGCTTAAGAAAATAAATGAGTCTCTTGTTGGACTCTTGCAGAAACCAGATTTGGGAATGTAGCTTAATAAAATGAATGAGTCTCTTGCTGGACTCTTGCAAATAATTTCTGCTGCCATTACTGTGACTCCCGCAGAACCAACCTTACCTGCTCCCAGCGCAGAAACGGTGCAGGTCCAAGAGCCAGCTGCTCCGCCTGTGGTGATGCAAGCAAACATTGCCTTGCAGCAGCAGCAGCAACCCTGTCATGAGGCAATTGCTGAAGGGCAAGAGACGGCAAACAGGGCCGTTTCAAGTCGCAGCACAGGGCACCGGTCACGGGGAGCGGGAAAGCGCAGGAGACAGTAGGGTGTCACATTTTCCACAATGCACATCCATTGACCCTCAGGCATAGTTTCGAGCGGGTAAATCTTTCAATTGTTTAATTTTTCGTTTTATTTAAAAGTTACATGTTTTCATTGTTTTTTTTATTGAAATATATATTTGTCACTGAAAGCGTAAGTAAACTTTTCATTGAAAAAGTACAGCCTCTATTCACTTTAAAAAAATTCAAATTGTTTATTTGCAAAAAAAATTGAACATTAAAACTGTTTTACATTTAGGAAAGAGTTATTTTCCATCTTGAATGTCTTTATTGCAGTAACGAAGCAAAAAAGACACTGAAAACTGTTTACAAATTTTATTCTAACCTATTTCTGTTTACGAATGTTTGCAAAGTTGAAAAGTAGCTAGTTAACATTGAAAAGTTATAAACTATGTACATCAACACTGAACCTCAGAAGTCTATAATGCTGCAATAAAAGAGCACTGCTTCACCTTAAATTGTGTCTGTTCCTTTATTTGCCTTGCTGGGGGAGAGGGAGAGGGAGGGGGAGGGGGAGGTACAAGGCGACACTACCTCGTGAAGGTGTTAGCTACCAGCTCCGTCTGTTTTGTCGCCTGGCGTCTAAAATTCTCTGATTCAAAATCCCACAGAGGAACAGGAATTGATTCTGAAAGGGCATCTTTCTCCCTCACAGGCTTCCTCTTTAAACAGAAAGTTGTAATGAAAAAATGGAAATAGTTGTTAAAGTAACTTTAGTAAAGTGAGTGGCTATAAAATCAGGTCGGGCTATGGTGGGAAACGTGCGCTATCGGATTGGGAACACGTCTACCCGCCTCACGGCCCTAGATGATTTTCCAGAACTGTAACATTTTCATAAATTAATGCATACATACACACATACATACTTACTTACTGACTTAGAGGAATATAATTGATGATCATTTTCTTCTTTAAAACTTTTTGAAATGTAAATAGTTCATTTTTAAACAGTCATTTTCGCATTTATGATAGAAACCTTAATCAATATGCCTTGTACACACCCACAGTTGCTATACTACTCCAAATAGTCAAAACCCGTTTTTAAACTTTTTTTTGAAATTGCAAACTTACCTAAGACTTAATTAAATAAACTATGCTTGCTTTCAGATTTACAAAATCTCACTTAAGTAGCCACACTGCTAAAAGATTTCTTCCTCCTGCTGTCTCCGGAGCCACCGAAAATGGCTTACTCCTGCTTTGTACATGTGTAATTGCTAGAAGCTTACACACACTTCCAGCATTGAGAAAAAAATCCAAGTTCTTGACGCACGCGCAGACTCCCCGGCGCACGCGATTCCACGGAGATACCTTTCGGTGAAGCCAAAGGAAATGCCGGTTTCCCGCGCATGCGCAGTGCATGCAGGAAACCGGCAATTGGAGACCGAATACTCGAGAGTACACAGTGCGTACTCTCTCGTATTAGGTCTAATTTTCTGGCCGTTATTTATTTGGAGATTTCTATTATGCGTATGGAGATTCCGTCCATAAATGGAATCCCCAAAAGCATCATAGGTATCTCCCTTTGTTGGCCTGGCCAACGTGATCCCAAGGACGCTGTGAACCGCGTGCGTCAGTGGGCCTTTAAGCAGGCCTACGCCTGCAGGCCCAGGGCCTGTGCGAAGCTCCGAAGACACCAAAACTAATTGTAACCGTGATTTTAAGTTAACGCTGCGTGATTCATAGCGATCACTTTTAAATGATTCAGTAAAACCACTGCTTTCACCTCCGCAACACGGGTTCGATTCCTGGTCAGGAAAGTAAGTTTTATAACACAGTTTTTAAACAAAAACCTGATGAAATTGACTACATTCAGCTAATGTGAAAAAATGAGAATTGTTTTCATTAGCATTAATTAACCGACAACTTTCTTTTGCAGAATGAAAGATTTACTAGCTTTGAACCAATTAAAAAATATTCTGTTTGTCTATTCTTCCAACCAAAGTGAATAACCTCACATTTCACCACATTATACTCCAACTGCCACCTTATTGCCCACTCACTTAACCTGTCTATATCCCGTTGTAGGCTCTTTGTGTCCTCCTCACAGCTTACTTTCCCACCTAGCATTGTATCATCAGAAAACTTGAATACATTACAGTCTGTCCCTTCATCTAAGTCATTAATATAGATTGTAAATAGCTGAGGCCCACGCACTGATCCTTGCGGCAACACACTACTTACAGACTGCCAAACTGAAAATGACCGGTTTATCCCTAATCTCTGTTTTCTGTCCATTAACCAAGCCTCTATCCATGCTAATACATAACCTTCAATTCCATGAGCCCTTATCTTGTGTAACAATCTTTTACGTGGTGCCTTATCGAATGCCTTTGGAAATCCAAATATGATACATCCACTGGTTCCCTTTATAGTTCCAATTAATGCCTGAAGCAGAACATCCCGTTGTGCGAAAGGAGCCTGTTTGTCGGACAAGGCTACATGTAAGGAAGGAGTGTGGTTAGGAGATAAGGGAAGTGATACTCTTGTAACAAGGTCGGGTAATAAAAAGAGAAAATGCTGGAAACACTCAGCAGGTCAGGCAGCGTCTGTGGAGAGAGAAACAGAGTTAACCTTTCAGGTCGATGACCTTCCATCAGAATTTGGGCAGTTGTGCTAAGTAATAGTATAAAACGTGAAAATTGTCAGGTAGAAGATAAGGAAAAGATATAAAAAGTTTGGAACCGATATTTTAGAATTCGAGAAAGGTTTGATCAACTTGTATATCGAACTCGGAAATATAAAGTATTTGAGTTCTCCGGTTAAAATTTAAGGATTTGTCTAAATGCTGTTGTTCATTATATGTCTAATTATTGCAGGATTAATAACTCTGACATTTAATGTTGCGAACCCTTTTACTGCACTGCGCATTTCCCCCCTGTGCTTGGAGCGCCGCTCTCTTCAATCCATCGCTCACACGGACAGTTCCATTCAGCGTTTCTTTTCTCTGGCCCTTGGTGAAATATCATAGATTGAAACGACGCGTCTCCAGCCCGAGCTCATCACCGACTCGCTAACCGCTGCACAGCGACCACACTCTGCTCCCGTGAGATGGAGGCCCAGGTGCTGTTACAAGCTCGAGTGCAGTTACAAGCAGAACTCATTCAAAGAAAGTCCAATCATTGAGGCGCCTGATTCTTTGCACCTACCCAAAGAGTTTAGATTCATGTAGGGCATATCTTTCCCCACATTACTGCACTTCAAAGGTACTTCAATGGTTGTAAAGCGCTTTGGGACGTCCTGAGTTCGTGAAAAGCTCTGTATCAACGCCGCTGTTTTTTTTGCAAAGGTTCGAACAGCAAGTTCAATATTCGCGGACAAAATGAGAGCTCGTCCGGGATCTCTCGCAAATTTCAATCAATATACCCCGAAGCGAGAATCATACCCCTAGACCAACGAGCCAACTGATAGACGTCAGTGGAGAAAAGAGGTAAGCATTGTATAACCAGTTTTTGTGTGTGGTTTATCTTGATGAGCACAGCACTTGAGACTGAGTCAGTGACTTTGCCTTTTCGACCTGTCCACTGAACCGCCTCCCGGGCCCACACCGACAGTTAATGAGCTGTAGTTGAGATATTGGATGGGATAAAAAATGATAAAGAGGAGTTACTGGAAAGGCTGGCTGTATTTAAGTCGATAAGTCACCAGGACCAGATGAAATGCATGCTAGGATGCTGAGGGAAGTAAAGGTGTAAATTACGGAGGTACTCGCCATAATCTTCCAATACTCATTGGATATGGGATGGCGCCGGGTAACGCCTCCGAATCGAAAAACAAATAAGAATTATTTGTATATATGCACGTTGCACAAACAATGTTTCTTTTCTCCTGCTTTCTCCAGATTTCCCAATGACATGCACAGAAGCGCCTGATGCCCTCATTTGTTTAAAGTAACAGGCAGACACAAATACAGGTATTCGTTCAAAATCAACCCGCAGGTGGACACACACAGAATAAAAAGAGACAGAGAGACAGACAGAATCGGGAAACTCCCGGAAATAGACAAGAGATATTGACAAGGACTAAAGCGCTTTGCGATCAGAAAATTGCCTGAACCCCTGTGGTTAATGAAAGGGATTTTGATGCTTGAGTTCCTTACACACCAGGCGCCTGGCTGCAAACTGCGACAATGATGTACTATTCCAGCAGGCCCGGCTATCTGAGTTCCAGATTCTAACCACCCTCTGGGTGAATTTTTTTTTCCTCAAATCCCCTCTAAACCTCCTGCCACTTACCTTGAAACTATGCCCCCTGGTTATTGACCTTTCTACTAAGAGGAAAAGTTCCTTTCTATCTACCCTATCTACGCCCCTCATAAATTTGTACACCTCAATCAGGTCCCCCCTCAGCCTTCTCTGCTCTAAGGTAAACAACCCCAGCCTGTCCAGTCTCTCTTCATAGCTGAAGCACTTCAGCCCAGGTAACATCCTGGCGAATCTCCTCTACACCCTCTCCAATGCAATCACATCCCTCCCATAGTGTGGTGACCAGAACAGCACACAGTATTCCAGCTGTGGCCAAACTAACATTTTGTACAGCTCCATCATAACCTCCCTGCTCTTGTAATCTATGCCTCGGCTAATGAAGGCAAGTAGCCCATATGACTTTTTTACCACCTTATCTACCTGTCCTGCTGCCTTCAGGGATCTATGAACATGCACACCAAGGTCCCTCTGATCCTCTGTCCTTCCTAGGATCCTACCATTCATTGTGTATTCCCTTGCCTTGTTTGAGCACCCAAAATGCATCACCTCACACTTTTCAGGGTTAAATTCCATTTGCCACTGTTCTGCCCATCTAACCATCCTGTCTATATCGTCCTGTAGCCTGAGGCTTCCCTCCTCGCTATTTACCACTCCACCAATGTTCATGTCTTCTGCGAACTTACTGATCATACCTCCTACATTCATATCTAAATCATTCATGTACACTTCAAACAGCAAAGGACCCAGCACCGATTCCTGAGGTACACCACTGGACACAGGCTTCTAGTCACAAAAACAACCTTCGACCATCACCCTCTGCCTCCTGCCACGAAACCAATTTTTGATCCAATGTGCCAAATTGCCCTGGATCCCATGGGCTCTTACCTTCTTGACCAGTCTCCCATGATGGACTTTGTCAAAAGCCTTACTGAAGTCCATGTAGACTACATCAACTGCACTACCCTCATCCACACATCTAGAATTAGTTCCAGTACCACCCCCTCTCTTGTAGGACTTTCTACATGCTGGCACAAAAAGCTCTCCTGGATGCACTTTAAGAATTCCGCACCCTCTAAGCCTTTCACACTCTGACTATCCCAATTAATATTGGGGAATTTGAAATCCCCTACTATTATTACCCTATTATTTCTACACTTCTCTGAGATTTGCCTACATCTCTGTTCCTCTATCTCCCCCTGACTGTTTGGGGGCCTATAGTACACTCCCAGCAAAGTGCTTGCCCCCTTTTTGTTGTTAGGTTCTACCAATATGGCCTCATTAGAGGAACCTGCTAAGATATCATCCCTCCTTACAGCAGTAATTGACTCCTTGATTAATATTGCGAAACCCCTCCTCTTTTACACCCCCCTATGTCTCGCCTGAAGTTTCTATACCCCGGAATATTCAGCTGCCAGTCCTGCCCTCCCTCAACCATGTCTCGGTGGTAGCAACAATATCATACTCACATGTGTTCATCAACACCTTCAATTCATCTGCGTTACTCGCAAGACTCCTTGCATTAAATAAATGCCATCCAGCCTTGCCATACTCCCTTGAGTCATTATATATTTGCTCTGCCTTCCTAGCTGACTTGTTTTTTCCTCTATATTTCGCTGTTCATCACCCCCTACTATTGCCCCACAACTGTATCCCATCCCCCTGCCAAGTCAGTTTACGCCCCCCTCCCCGACCCCCAACAGTACCAGCAAACCTCCCCGCAAGGATGTTGGTCCCGTTCCGGTTCAGGTGCAACCCGTCTTACTTGTACAGCTCCCATCTTCCCCAGAAGCAGACCCAGTGATCCAGAAAACTAAAGCCCTCCCTCCTGCATCAACGCTTTAGCCACGCATTCATCTGCTCTATCTTCCTATTCCTATACTCACTAGAACGTGGCACTGGCAGTTATCCAGAGATTACAACCTTTGAGGTCCTCCGTTTTAATCTGCTACCCAGCTCCCTAAATTCTTGTTGCAGGACCTCATCTCTCTTTCTACCCTAGTCGTTGGTACCAATGTAAACCACGACCTCTTACTGTTCGCCCTCCCTCTTCAGAATGCCCTGCAACCGTTCAGTGACATCCTTGATCCTGGCACAAGGGAGTCACGTCTGCGACCACAGAAACGTCTATCTGTTCCCCTTCGGATAGAATCCCCTGTCACTATTGCTCTCCCACTCTTTTTCCTCCCCTCCTGTGCAGCTGAGCCACTCGTAGTGCCACGGACTTGGCTCATGCTGCATTCCCCTGAGAAACCTTCTCCCCCAGCAGTATCCAAAACGGAAAATCTGTTGGAGAGGGAGATGGACCCAGGGGTCTGCTGCACTACCTTCCTAGTTCTTTTACTCTGTCTGGTGGTCACCTATTTCCTGTCTGCCTGTGCACTCTATACCTGCGGTGTGACCACCTCATTAAACGTGCTATCCACGAAGATCTCAGCTTCGCGGATGCTCCACAGTGACTCCAGCCGCAGCTCCAGCTCCGAAATGCGGATTTCGAGTAGATGCAGCTGAAGACACTTCCTGCACATGTGTTCGCCCTGGACACCTAAAGTGTCCCTGATTTCCGACATAGCACAGGAGGTGCACTCCACGCAGCCGAGCTGCCCTGCCATGTCCTACTTTTAATTTACTCCCTTTACTTCCTTTAAATTAAATAATATTAAATACTCTAGGGACCATACTACCATCTGGGGTAGAGAATTCCAAAGATTCACCACCCTCTGTGTGAAGAAATTTCTTCTCATCTCAGTCCTGAATGGCCTACCCTTTATACTGAGGCTGTGCCCTTGGTTCTGGACTCCCCAGACAAGGGAAATATTCTCCCAGCATCCACCCTATCAAGCCCTGTAATATTTTTTTATGCTTCAATGAGATCCCCTCTCATTGTTCTGATATCAAGGGAATACAGGCCTAGTTTACTCAATCTCTTCTCATAGGACAGTCTCCCCATCCCAGGAATCAATCTCGTGAACCTTCATTGCTCTCCAGCTATGGCAAGTATATCCTTCCTTAGGCAAGGAGACCAAAATTGTACACAATACTCCAGGTCTGGTCTCACCAAGGCATTATATAATTGGATTAAGACTTCTTTACTCCTGTACCCAAATCCTCTTATAATGAAGGCCAGCATACCATTTGCCTTCCATAATGGCTTGCTGCACCTGCACATTCACTTTCAGTGACTCATGTACATGGACACCCAGGTCCCTTTAAGCATCTGCATTCCCCAATCTTTCACCATTCAGGAAATACTCTGCCTTTCTGTTTTTTCTTCCAAGATGGATAACTTCACATTTATCCACATTATTATCCATCTGCCATGTTCTCGCCCACTCACTGTACCTGAATAAGATCATGACTGACCTTCTACCTCAACTGCACTTTCCCGTGCGATCCCCATATCCCTTGATTCTCTTAAAGTCCAAAAGCCCC
The DNA here is from genome assembly GCA_030390025.1 of Squalus acanthias. NCBI lineage: Eukaryota > Metazoa > Chordata > Chondrichthyes > Squaliformes > Squalidae > Squalus > Squalus acanthias. Next base: position 11,040,380 of record JASTWF010000029.1, on the reverse strand, counting down.
GTACAATTGCAGCAAGACTTCTTTACTCTTGTACTCCAACCCCCTTGCAATAAAGGCGAACATGCCAAACACCTTCCTAACTGCATGCACGTTAACTTTCTGTATTCCGTGTAAAAGGACATTCAAATCCTTGAATATACTCAATGACTGGGCATCCACTGCCCACTGAGGTTGAGAATTCCAAAGGTTCACAACCCTCTGAGTGAAGAAATGTCATCTCATCTCAGTCTCAAATGGCCGGCCCCTTATCCTGAGACACTATCCCCTAGTTCTACACTCTCCAGCCAGGGGAATCAGCCTCTCAGCGTCTACCCTTTCAAGCCCTACAAGAAAATTGTACCTTTCAATGAGAACACCTCTCGTTCTTCTGAACTCGAGAGAATAAGCCCCAATCTACTCAATCTCTCCTCAAAGTAGAAACCCATCATCATAGGAATCAATCAGGTTTGATTCCCAGTCAGGGAATTCAGTTCTGACAAAGACAATGGAAGTCTGTGAGACTCTTAATAATTGTTTTAATTAACCCAGAAATATTTGTGTTGCACACTGAAGGAAATGCTAACATGTTTGCCGGGTGACAGTCAAAATTTAATAACTTTTTTTCTAGAATCATAGATTTACCGCAGAAGCCGGCTATCCACCAATGTTTCCGTAGTGTAGTGGTTATCACGTTCGCCTAACACGCGAAAAGTCCCCGGTTCGAAACCGGGCGGAAACATTTTGTAAATCATGTTCAATTAAATAGTAGAAAAATGGGACAATTCGCATTTGTTATTCAATGTAACAAAGTCCTGTTACATTTGTGTTTCTCTGTACAGTTCTGCACACACTCAAAACACTACAGTGTCGCTCGCTCACTCCCGTTTCCAGCCCTGACGGTGCAGAAAGCCCCTCTCAAAGCTACACATTCCGGCTGCTTTCAGTTGAATTGTGAAAGATTATTCAAGGTTCCTGCAGCTTTGCCTCGGTTCACAACAGCAGATCTAAGCCGCGTTTCTGCAAACTACGAACCAAGTTCTCCAGAATTCCAAGGTGTATAAGGAACTCAACCATTAAAATCCCTTTCATTAACCACAGGGGTTCAGGCAATTTTCTATGATTCTATAAAAAGTTATTAAAGTTTGACTGTCATCCGGTAAACATGTTAGCAATTCCTGCAGTGTGCAACAAAATGTTGTGGGTTGATTAATGATAATAGAAACGATTGTGAAGTGTCTCACAGACTTCAATTATCCCTTAATACCTTTGGTTAACTAAAATCTATCAATCGCAGATTAAAATGAGCAATTGATGTAGCATCTCTGAAATAGCTATCCAATTAGTCCCTGTCCGCTGCTCTTCCCCCATAGCCCTGCTGACACTCCTGCCAGTGGAAACTGTTGCCCCCATAATTTTGATCACCTCTATTAAATCCCCCCTGAACTGTGATTAATGGAGTTCAACGCGGGCAAGTGGCAGATCATCCACTTGGGGCATAACAAATATCGATCAGTGTATGGTCTGAAGACATCATGTCAGAGAATACTTTTTTTTCTGTGAATTAGCTGGTTCCGTTAAATTTAACAAAAGTTGCCCCAGATCCCTGCTCTCACAAGTAATGAACATTTTAAACCATTCTCCTAAAATACAATGTGTAAAATGAGATATGGGTTAACAGTTCATCACATGCAAAGAGCAAAATAAATGACTGAAGTTTCGACTGTCCCTCAGTATTCAAATTATCATTTATTTCATACTGCAAAAGAAAGTTATCGTTTAATTAATGGTGATTAAAGCAGTTCTTATTTTATTACATTAGATGCATGTTATTCATTTAATAAAATTACTTCGCATTCATGAATTAAAAACGGTGATATCAAAATTACTTCCTAACCGGGAATCGAACCCGGCTCGCTCGCGATGCTTGGAATAGGTTATTGAATCATTTAAAGGTGCCCTCGAAAATTTTCACACTGCTAAATTAAAATCAGTGCTGCAATTTGTTTTTGGTGTTGAAGAAGGGGATTGAAAATGATAATAAAAACGCCAGGCAGCGCCCGCGGTCAGACAAGTTTCCAATTGTGGCGAAGTAACCGCTGAGCTGAAGCTGACGCCGAGTAACGGGCGAGAAACCGCTCCATATAAAGGATGAGCTCACACACATCAGGCGCAGTGCAGTCTGGTCATCGTCAAGCCCCTCCTTTCTTATTCAGAGACATGAACGGGAGTCAGACGCCACAAACTTTAATTAAAGGCACAAATACGAGTAACGCTTACTTCCAAATTTTCACTTTTAAAATTATATCACTTTATTCCAAATCTGACTGCGTTGAATCTGAAAGTCAGCACCATGGGATTTGATGTTCACTGCTGATTCTATTTTCTGTGCACGGTAGAAATAACCGGGCCTGTTGAATGTGACAAAAGCTGCTTCAGATTCCTGGTGTCATTGGCAATTAACATTTTAAACCAGACTCCTACAGTACATTGTGTAAAATGAGATATGGGTAACAGTTAACATGCAAAGCACAAATAAAATGATTGAAGTATCGACTCTCGCTCAGTTATCATTTCTTTCATTGTGCAAAAGAAGTTTATCGGTTAATTAATGATGCTTTTCCGTGAAAGCAACATAAAAGTTGAGCAAAAAGCACTCGCCCAACGTGGGGCTCGAGATTAAGAGTCTCATGCTCTACCGACTGAGCTAGCCTGGCCTGACAAACTCGCACGTCCTTGTCACTGATTGCAGCCAGGCGCCTGGTGGCTCCTCCCCAGGGGTTTAACTTGTTCTGGAAACCACGAACCAGGTTCTCCTGAATTTCAAGGTGTATAAGGAAATCAAGCATCAAAAGCCCTTTCATTAACCTCAGGGATTCAGTCAATTTTCTGATCGCAAAGCGCTTTCAGTCCTTGTCAATATCTCTTGTCTATTTCCCTGTGTTTCCCGATTCTGTCTGTCTCTCTGTCTCTGTTTATTCTGTGTGTGGCCACCTGCAGGTTGATTTTCAACGAATACCTGTGCTTGTGTCTTGTCACATGAAATAAATGAGGAATTGTGGCCATTTTCTCCCTGACACTGGGGAATCAGTGAGACAGTCTTTGGAGCATGAGTCTGGTTATTGTGAAACAGTAAAGAAAATATAAACTCCGGGATTATCCGGAAGAACAGTGACCCCGACGTGATTTGAACACGCAGCCTTCTGATCTGGAGTCAGACGCGCTACCGTTGCGCCACGAGGCCCACAGTGTAAACGGAGATGTTTGTATATATACACGTTACACAAACACTGTTTCATTTCTCCTGCCTTTTCCTGATTTCCCAGTGTCATGCACAGAAGCGCCTCATGCCCTCATTTGTTTAAAGTAACAAGCAGACACAAACACAGGTATTCGTTCAAAATCAACCTGCAGGTGGCCACACACAGAATAAACAGAGCCAGAGAGACAGACAGAATCGGGAAACTCCGGGAAATGGACAAGAGATATTAACAAGGACTAAAGCGCTTTGCGATCAGAAATTTGCCTGAATCCCTGTGGTTAATGAAAGGGATTTTGATACTTGATTTCCTTACACACCTTGGGCTTCTGGAGAACTTGGTTCGTAGTTTGCAGAAACGCGGCTCAGATATGCTGTTGTCCGGGCCGGAGCCACCAGCCGCCTGGCTGCAATCAGCGACAAGGATGTGCGGTTTCAGCAGGCCCGGCTAGCTCAGTCGGTAGAGCATGAAACTCTTAATCTCAGAGTCGTGGGTTCAAGCCCCACTTACAGCGGAAGCATTTTGTTCAACTTTTATATTGCTTTCAAAGCGTCATTAGTAACCGATGACCTTCTTTTGCACAATGAAAGAAATGCTAACTGAGGGAGAGTCCATACTTCAGTACAAAAAGAAAATACTGCAGATGCTGGAAATCTGAAATAAAAACAGAAAATGCTGGAGCACTTCAGGCAGCATCTGTGAAGAGAGAAACAGAGTTAACGTTTCAGGTCGATGAACTTTCGTCAGAACTGGAAAAAAGAGGTACTGGAACAGATTTTTCGGCAAGTGTACGGGCTGGGAAAGGGGGGAGGGGATGAAAGAACAAAAGGGAAGGTCTGTGTTAGGATACAAGGCTGCAGATGTTAAGAGACATTGAGAAATATTCAAGGCAAAAGGAGATGGTAATGGGACAGGTTAAGAAACCAAGGATGGCTGTCGATGAAGTGTAAATTGCGCTGGCAGAATGAAAGACAGCAGCCATGTGGGAGAGAAGAAAAGAAGACACAAATAAAAGGTGTGGATAAAAAGTATACATATATGATAGGGGCCGAGTTTATGATCTGAAATTGTTGAACTCTGTGTTGAGTCCAGAAGGCTGTAAAGTGCCTAATCGAAAGATGAGGTGCTGTTCCTCGAGCTTAAGCTGAGCTTCAGTGGAACAATGCAAGAGGCCGAGGACGGTGAGGTCTGAGTGGGAGTGGAGCGGAGAATTAAAGTGACAGGCGACCGGAAGCTCGTGGTCCCCCTTACGGACTGAATGGAGGTGTTCCGCAAAGCAGTCATCCAATCTGCATTTGGTCTCCCCATTGTAGAGGAGACCACATCGTGAGCAGTGAATACAGTATACTAAATTGCAAGAAGTACAAGTAAATCGCTGTTTCACCTGGAAGGGGAGTTTGGGGCCCTGGACAGTGGGAAGGGGGGAGGTATAAGGGCTTGTGTTGCATCTCCTGCGCGTGCACGGGAAGGTGCCGGGCGAAGGGGAAGGGGTGTTGGGGGTGATAGAGCAGTGGACCAGGGTGTCGCAGAGGGAGCAGTCCATTCGGAATGCTGAAAGGGGAGGTGAGGGGAAGATGTGTTTGGTGGTGGGATCACGCTGGAGGTGACGGAAATGGTGGAGGATGATCCGTTGAATGTGGAGGCTGGTGGGGTGAAAGGTGAGGACAAAGGGAACTCTATCGTGGTTCCGGGAGGGAGAGGCAGGTGTGAGGGCAGAATTGCAGGAGATAGAACGGACACGGTCAAGGGCTGTGTCAACCACAGTAAAGGGGAATCCTCGGTTGAGGAAAAAGGAAGACATGTCGGAAGCACTGGTATGGAAGGTGGCATCGTCAGAGCAGATGCGCCAGAGGCGGAGAAACTGGGAGATTGGAATAGAGCCCTTACAGGATGCGGGGTGGGTGGAAGTGTAGTCCAGGTAGCTGTGAGAGTCAGTGGGCTTGTAGTGAATGTCTGTCAATAACCTATCCCCAGAGATGGAGACGGAGAAGTCGAGGAAGGGAAGGAAAGAGTCGGAGATGGACCATGTGAAGGTGAGGGAAGGGTGGAAATTGGAAGCAAAGTGAATGAAATTATCTAGTTCAGGGCGAGAGCAGGAAACGGCACCAATACAGTCATCAATGTACCGGAAAAAGAGGTGAGGGAGGGGACCTGAGTAGGACTGGAACAAAGCGTGTTCCACATATCCCACGAAAAGGCAGGCATAGCTAGGACGCATGCGGGTTCCCATAGCAACACCTTTGATTTGGAGGAAGTGAGTGGAGTCAAAGGAGAAATTGGTCAATGTGAGAACAAGTTCAGCCAGGCGGAGGAGGGTGGTGGTGGATGGGAACTGGTTGAGCCTCTGTTCAAGGATGAAGTGGAGCGCCCTCAGGCCATCCTGGTGGGGGATGGAGTTGTAGAGGGATTGTACGTCCATAATGAAAAGGCGGCGTTTGGGGCCAGGAAACTGGAAACTGGTGTTAAAGTGGCGGAGGGTGTCGGAAGAGTCGCGGATGTAGGTGGAAGAGACTGGACAAGGTAAGAACAAATAGAGTTCATATAGGAAGAGATAAGTTCCGTGGGGCAAGAACAGGCTGAAACGATGGGTCTACCAGGGCAGTCCTGTTTGTGGATCTTGGGAAGGAGGTAGAATCGGGCTGTGTGGGGTTGGGGAACTATGAGGTTGGCGGAAGTGGGGGGAAGATCTCCAGAGGATATAAGAACATAAGAACATAAGAAATAGAAGCAGGAGCAGGACATTTGGCACTTCGAGACTGCCCCGCCATTCAATCAGATCAGGCTGAACTTCTGCCTCAATTCCATTCACTGGCACAATCACCATATCCCTTGATGCCCTTACTCGTCAGAAATCTATCTACTTCTGTTTTGAATATGACCAATGACTGAGCCTCCACAGCCCTCTGCGGTAGAGAATTCCAAAGATTCACCACCCTCTGTGGGAAGAAATTTCTTCTCATCTCAGTCCTGAATGGCCTACCCTTTATCCTGAGGGTTCTAGACTCCCCAGCCAAGGGAAATATTCTTCCAGCATCCACCCTATCAAGCCCTGCAATAATTTTGCATGCTTCAATCAGATCCCCTCTCATTCTTCTGAATTCAAGAGGATACAGGCCTAGTTTACTCAATCTCTTCTCATACGAGGTCAGTGACAGTCTTGGAAACGGTGACTTGATTTTCGGTAGTGGCGTCATGGTCCAGGCGGAGGTAGGAGGAGGTGTCGGAGAGTTGGCGTTCAGCCTCCGCTAGGTAGAGGTCGGTTCGCCAAACAACAACATCACCACCTTTGTCAGCAGGTTTTGTGCTTTGCATTTTAACAGTTATATGTTACCCATATCTCACTTTACACATTATATGGGCTACTCCAGCTCCTAATTCTTTCGTTCTTATGTTCTTATGTCCTTCCACAGGAGAGCAAACTCGCCCCTGGACATGCATAAGGAGCAAGTTCCAACAAAATGATTCCGCAAACGTGATAGTTGCTACACTGCGGAATCGTCTCCACTTTCAGGACCAGGGCAGATGGAAATGTTAAGGGAGCAGGTAAACCGCTGAATCCCACTTTTAAGGGATGTCCCAAAGCGCTTGACACTGGTGTCAAAACAAATGAGTTCCACTTAGTAATTAAAACTAAAGAATGTCAGAAGTGGGATTCGAACCCACGCCTCCAGAGAAGACGGCGATCTGAACGCAGCGCCTTACACCGCTCGGCCATCCTGACTTGTTAAGATCGGTCTTGCAGCTCATCGCTTCCGCATTTAGAAAGTTTCACTCCGGGTGCTTGTGCAATGCTGCTCGAAGGCTCCCTGACCGGGATATCATCTCCCCCGGGGTTTTCCTGAGCCTGAGCTCGGTGTTTGGGGAGATTTAGCCCGGGTCCCTGTTAACTTGCAGATGGACCATAACCCTCTGAGCTCTGGAGCTGGGGTAGAGCAAATAATTAATGGGATTGTTTCCGCATCTGAAATGCGGCCTTAGATCTGCTGGTATTCACCGAGGCCCGGGATGCGAGATATTGCATTTTGTTCACGTTTAATCAGAGGAATATCCGCAGTCAGGAGCTGAAAAGGGCCAAGAGCTGAAAAAACACAAGAAAAAAGATAAGAAATGTCAGCAATTGTGATCAACTCTTTAATGTGTTTTCTGGTAGTTTAGTGGTTTAATTGTTTTAATCACCATTCATTAACCGACAGCGTTGTTTTGCAGATTGAAAGAAATGCTCACACTGAGGGACAGTCGAAACTTGAATAATTTAACTTTAATAATTGGCGAAACTTTATTCATTGATGAAGTTTTATACCCTATCTGAATTTACACACTGTGTATTTTAGGAGTCTGTTTTAAATTGGTCATTGCTTCTGACACAAGAAACCTGTTAAATTTATTTCGCAGCAAAAATATTCTCTAACATAATGTTTCCGCCCGGGCTCGAGGCGTGTGAGGCGAACGTGATAACCGCTACACTACGGAAACCTCTGCTCAACTTAATTTGCAGAAAGCACTGTTCAGAGAGAAGGTGCAATGCAGAATCGCTCTTTCTGCAATAATTTCCTTTCACTCGCATTGCTCTGACCGAACTGCACAAGTCAAAAATATTCCTTTCAAACTCATTAACCTCCCGAATTTCCTTCCCGCCGAATCTTCTGAATCAGATGCCTCTAGTTTTGCCCACTCCAACAATGTCCCTTTGCAATTTTCTGCTCCCATCCACACTACTTACTCTGTCACTAACATAGTGTCGTTAAACTTGGTAATATATGCCTATAGAAGACTTTTGGAGGACCTTTTATGTTAGCTGCCATTCTATTCTCATACCCTCTCTTTTCCCCTCTGATTTTCCTTTCCACTTCTCCTCTGAAGTTTCTATATTCAATATATTAGGATAGTTGAAGCCCCCATTATCACTAGTCTATACTTCATAGTCATGGAGTCATAACGGCACAGAAGGAGGCCATTCGGCCTATCGATTCTGTTCCAGCTCTCTGTGGAGCAATCCAGTCTGTCCCATTCGTCCGCTCTGTCCCCGTAGCCCTGCGAGTTTATTTTCCTAAAGTGCCTATCCAGTCTCCCCTTGAAAACATTGAGTGTCTGCGTGTCCACCACTTCTGTTGGCAGCGAGTTCCAGGTACTCACCACTCGCTGCGTAAAAAAGTTTTCTTCACATCCCCCCTGTATCTCTTGCCCAAAACCTTAAATCTGTGTCCCCTAGTCCTTCTACCATCAACTAATGGGAACAGCCTTTCCCCATCTAGCCTATCTAAACCCGTCATAATCTTGTACACCTCTATCAAATCACCGCTCAACCTCCTTTGTCTTAAAATACTCCTGTGCAGCACCTTGGGACGTTTTACTACGTTAAAGGCGCTATATAAATACAGGTGGTTGTTGTTGTTGTTGTTGTTGTTGTAATGAAGACAAATCCAGCTTCTCCAACCTGTCCTTAGGCTAAGATCCCCCATCCCTGGAACCATTCTGGTAAATCTCCTCTGCATCCTCTCAAGGGCCTTCACATGCTTCCTAAAGTGTGGTGACCAGAACTGGACACAGTACTCCAGTTGTGGCCTAACCAGCGCTTTATAAAGGTTCAGCGTAACTTCTCTACTTTTGTACTCAATATTTCTATTTATGAAGCCCAGGATCCCATATGCTTTGCTAACCACTCTCTCAATATGTCCTGCCACCTTCATGGACCTATGTACATTATCTCCCAGGTCCCTCTGTCCCTGCACAGTCTTTAAAACTGTGCCATTAAGTGTATATTGCCTCTCCCTGTTCCTTCTGCCAAAATGCATCACTTCACTCTTCTCTGTATTAAATTCCATCTGCCATTTGCCTGCCCATTCTGCTAACCTTTCTATGTCCTGCTGCAGTCGATTGGTATCATCCTCACTGTTTGCCACACCCCCAAGTTTGGTGTCATCGGCAAATTGAGAAATTCTACTCTGTATTCCAATATCCAGGTAATTTATATGTATCAAAAAAAGCAGTGGCTCCAGCACTGACCCTTGGGGACCACCACTGTCTACCATCCTCCAGTCTGAAAAACAGCCATTTACCACAACTCTCTGTTTTCTATCCTTAAGCCAATTCCTTGTCCAAGCTGCCACTGACCCACCTATTCCATGAACCTCAATTTTCTTAACCAGCCTTCTATGTGCTACCTTGTCAAACACCTTCCTAAAATCCATGCAGACAACATCCATTGCATTCCCTTCATCAATGCTCCCTGTTACTTCATCAAAAAATTCAATTAGATTAGTCAAACACGATCTGTCTTTTACAAATCATTTTAATTAGCTTAAACCTCTCCAAGTGTCCGTTAATTTTTTCCTTGATTATTGTTTTGAGAACTTGACCCACCACTGATGTTAAACTGAGCGGCCTGTAGTTACTAGGATTGTCCTTACACCATTTCTTGAACAGTTCTTGCATCTCTCTATAATTTCCCTGCAAATTTGCTCCTCCATATTTCCCACTAGTTGGTGGCCTATAGAATACACCTAGTAATGTAATGGCCCCTCTATTATTTCTTAACTCTAGCCATATAGATTCTGTCCTTGACCCCTCCAGGAGATCCTCACTCATCAGCACTGTAACATACTCCTTAACCAATACTGCCACACCACCTCCTATCTTTCCTTCCCTATCTTTCCTGTACACCTTATATCCAGAAATATTTAACACCCAATCCTGCCCTTTTTTGAGCCAGATCTCCGTTATTACCACAACATCACATTCCCATGTGGCTATCTGCAACTGCAGCTCACCAACCTTGTTTACTACGTTTCGGGCATTCACATACATCCACTGTAAACCTATCTTCGACCATCCTGTGTCCTCTCTTAGTCTGACCCCACCTAATACCTTACTATTACTTACTTTAGTGCTATCCGTCTCTCCAGATCCTTTGTGGACCTTGTTTGTCCTTTCTCTTGTTACGTCCTGGTGCACACATCCCTGCCAACTTAATTTAAAACCTCCCCAACAGCGCTAGCAATCCTCCCCATGAGGATCTTGGTACAAGCTCTGTTGAGCTGCAACTCGTCCAGCCTGTACTGGTCCCACATCCCCCAGAACCGGCCCCAATGCCCCCGGAATCTCATCCCTCTTTCTACCTATGTCGTTGGTACCGATATGGACCTCGACCTCTGGCTGTTCACCTTCGCCCCTCAGAATATTCTGCAGCCGCTCAGTGACATCCTTGTCCCTGGCACCGGGGAGGCAACATTACCATCCTGGAGTCATGTCTGTCCTCCTCTTCTGCCTGTCAGTCACCCAATCCCTCTCTGCCTGCACACACCTTAGCTGCGGGGTGACCACCTCCTGAAACGTGCTGTCCACGAAGCTCTCAGCCTCTTGGATGCACCGCAGTGACGCCAGCTGCTGATCAAGTTCCAAAACCCGGAGCTCGAGCTCCTCCAGCTGATGACCCTTCCTCCACAGCTGGTTGTGCAGGACACGGGAAGCGCCCTGGATTTCCCACATGGCACAGGATGCACATTCCGTGGGACTGAGCTGCCCGGCCACGCATTTAATTATTCGATATTAACTAACTTTACAGAAAATTAAGATTAAGATGGACCTAATTAAAGTTATTAATGTAATATATTATTAACAGTTACTTATTTAACATAGTATTAATTTTTTGCTAACAGTCTCTTGTGTGAAAACTTATCAAATACCTGCTAGAAGTCATCATATTAAATCTAGAAAATCCCTCCCCTTGATTCAGTTTTCATTTTCCTCGTGTCTCTGGTAATTTATCCCCTACTATGAAGACCCATACAAAGTAATTATTTAGCGTGTCTGCCATGTCCTTATTTTCAATTACAGTATCACATGGCTCTGTCTTTAAGGGGCCCACATTCTCCTTCGCCTCCCTCTTTATCATAATACACTCATAAAAACATTTCACAGGTTTATTCTCGTATTCGCTTTCCACAACTTTCTTTGCATGCCTTTGCTGTCCAAAGAGACTTGGGGGCCTATGTACACAGATCATTAAAATATCATGGAAAGGTACAGAAAATAATCCAAAAGGCTAATGGGATGCTGGCCTTTATATCTAGAGGACTAGAATACAAGGGGGTAGAAGTTATGCTGCAGCTGTACAAAGCCCTGGTTAGGCCTCAGCTGGAGTATTGTATTCAGTTCTGGGCAGAGATGTTGGATGGCCGTGTTCCCAGGATGGGTTAACTACTATATCCTGTAAGTTAAGGTTGCCCCATGATCTCATGCTGTTATGCTCAGTGTTGTGTGTTTTGCTGGGCTTGAAACATCTATTAAGTAAATATTAAATTGATTTATATATACACACGTGTATATGACACATATTCACTTTGAATTGACTTTTGACGAGAGGCAGGAATAATTATATTAAATTTCCTTCACATGTTGAGGAACTATAACCTGCTTGATTTAGTTCTCGTACCCGGGCACAATATCCAGAATATGCAAGAATGATTATATCCAAATACTCTCAATGTCCCCACCTGCACTTTATTTATGTTGAAATGTATCAAATTACTCGATCACTCATTCCATATATTTATCGATTCAATAATATGGGAAAAAAACATTTCATCTGCGCCAGTTCCTTACTACAAAACTTCCTGTCCCTTTTTTGTCACACTTCTGTGCCAACTTTACTGTAATAAATTGCTCTCTCCAGAATTATAATGGCAACTCTCTATGTCACCACTTGGTGCCGCTGCAGCAGCACAGATTTACCTGCCCCAGCGTCTCACTTCACACCATACTCTGGTTCAACCCACTGTAACTACCTTGCATATTACGCTAAGCTTTGTAGTAAACTGCAATGTGGGGACTTTAAAATGGGGACCCAATGACGTCTGGAACTCCAACTCCCTAACCCTGTTACGTAAGTTACATAAGAATCAGGAGCAGGAATAGGCCATTAAAACATAAGAACATAAGTAATAGGAGCAGTAGTAGGCCATTCGCCCCTTCGAGCCTGCTCTGCCATTCAATGAGATCATGGCTTATCTTCTGCCTCAATTCCATTCACCGGCCTTATCGCCATATCCCTTGATGCCCTTACTCGTCAGAAATCTATCTACTTCTGTTTTGAATATTCCCAATGACTGAGCCTCCACTGCCCTCTCATAGTCATAGAGTCATAGAGTTATACAGCACAGAAAGAGGCCCTTTGTCCCATCGTGTCCGCGCCGGCCATCAAGCCCTGTCTATTCTAATCCCATTTTCCAGCACTTGGTCCGTAGCCTTGTATGCTATGGCGTTTCAAGTGCTCATCTAAATGCTTCTTGAATGTTGTGAGGGTTCCTGCCTCTACCACCCTTTCAGGCAGTGAGTTCCAGATTCCAACCACCCTCTGGGTGAAAAAGTTTTTCCTCAAATCCCCTCTAAACCTCCTGCCACTTACCTTGAAACTATGCCCCCTGGTTATTGACCTTTCTACTAAGAGGAAAAGTTCCTTTCTATCTACCCTATCTACGCCCCTCATAAATTTGTACACCTCAATCAGGTCCCCCCTCAGCCTTCTCTGCTCTAAGGTAAACAACCCCAGCCTGTCCAGTCTCTCTTCATAGCTGAAGCACTCCAGCCCAGGTAACATCCTGGTGAATCTCCTCTGCACCCTCTCCAATGCAATCACATCCCTCCCATAGTGTGGTGACCAGAACAGCACACAGTATTCCAGCTGTGGCCTAACTAACATTTTGTACAGCTCCATCATAACCTCCCTGCTCTTGTATTCTATGCCTCGGCTAATGAAGGCAAGTAGCCCATATGACGTTTTTACCACCTTATCTACCTGTCCTGCTGCCTTCAGGGATCTATGAACATGCACACCAAGGTCCCTCTGATCCTCTGTCCTTCCTAGGATCCTACCATTCATTGTGTATTCCCTTGCCTTGTTTGAGCACCCAAAATGCATCACCTCACACTTTTCAGGGTTAAATTCCATTTGCCACTGTTCTGCCCATCTAACCATCCTGTCTATATCGTCCAGTAGCCTGAGGCTTCCCTCCTCGCTATTTACCACTCCACCAATTTTCATGTCTTCTGCGAACTTACTGATCATACCTCCTACATTCATATCTAAATCATTCATGTGCACTACAAACAGCAAAGGACCCAGCAGCGATTCCTGTGGTACACCACTGGACACAGGCTTCTAGTCACAAAAACAACCTTCGACCATCACCCTCTGCCTCCTGCCACGAAACCAATTTTTGATCCAATGTGCCAAATTGCCCTGGATCCCATGGGCTCTTACCTTCTTGACCAGTCTCCAATGATGGACTTTGTCAAAAGCCTTACTAAAGTTCATGTAGACTACATCAACTGCACTACCCTCATCCACACACATAGAATTAGGTCCAGTACCACCCCCTCTCTTGTAGGACTTTCTACATGCTGGCACAAAAAGCTTTCCTGAATGCACTTTAAGAATTCCGCACCCTCTAAGCCTTTCACACTCTGACTATCCCAATTAATATTGGGGAATTTGAAATCTCCTACTATTATTACCCTATTATTTCTACACTTCTCTGAGATTTGCCTACGTCTCTGTTCCTCTATCTCCCCCTGACTGTTTGGGGGCCTATAGTACTTTCCCAGCAAAGTGCTTGCCCCCTTTTTGTTGTTAGGTTCTACCAATATGGCCTCATTAGAGGAACCTGCTAAGATATCATCCCTCCTTACAGCAGTAATTGACTCCTTGATTAATATTGCGAAACCCTCTCCTCTTTTACACCCCCCTATGTCTCGCCTGAAGTTTCTATACCCCGGAATATTCAGCTGCCAGTCCTGCCCCTCCCTCAACCATGTCTCGGTATTAGCAACAATATCATACTCACATGTGTTCATCAACACCTTCAATTCATCTGCGTTACTCACAAGACTCCTTGCATTAAATAAATGCCATCCAGCCTTGCCATACTCCCTTGTGCAATTATATATTTGCTCTGCCTTCCAAGCTGACTTGTTTTTTCCTCTATATTTGGCTGTTCATCATCCCCTACTATTGCCCCACAACCGTATCCCATCCCCACTGCCAAGTTAGTTTACGCCCCCCTCCCCGACCCCCAACAGTACCAGCAAACCTCCCCGCAAGGATATTGGTCCCGTTCCGGTTCAGGTGCAACCCATCTTACTTGTACAGCTCCCATCTTCCCCAGAAGCAGACCCAGTGATCCAGGAAACTAAAGCCCTCCCTCCTCCATCAACTCTTTAGCCACGCATTCATCTGCTCTATCTTCCTATTCCTATACTCAGAAATCTATCTACTTCTGTTTTGAATATGACCAATGACTGAGCCTCCACAGCCCTCTGCGGTAGAGAATTCCAAAGATTCACCACCCTCTGTGGGAAGAAATTTCTTCTGATCTCAGTCCTGAATGGCCTACCCTTTATCCTGAGGGTTCTAGACTCCCCAGCCAAGGGAAATATTCTTCCAGCATCCACCCTATCAAGCCCTGCAATAATTTTGCATGCTTCAATCAGATTCCCTCTCAATCTTCTGAATTCAAGAGGATACAGGCCTAGTTTACTCAATCTCTTCTCATACGAGGTCAGTGACAGTCTTGGAAACGGTGACTTGATTTTCGGTAGTGGCGTCATGGTCCAGGCGGAGGTAGGAGGAGGTGTCGGAGAGTTGGCGTTCAGCCTCCGCTAGGTAGAGGTCGGTTCGCCAAACAACAACAGCACCATCCTTGTCAGCAGGTTTTGTGCTTTGCATTTTAACAGTTATATGTTACCCATATCTCACTTTACACATTATATGGGCTACTCCAGCTCCTAATTCTTTCGTTCTTATGTTCTTATGTCCTTACACAGGAGAGCAAACTCGCCCCTGGACATGCATAAGGAGCAAGTTCCAACAAAATGATTCCGCAAACGTGATAGTTGCTACACTGCGGAATCGTCTCCACTTTCAGGACCAGGGCAGATGGAAATGTTAAGGGAGCAGGTAAACCGCTGAATCCCACTTTTCAGGGATGTCCCAAAGCGCGTGACACTGGTGTCAAAACAAATGAGTTCCATGTCGTAATTAAAAGTAAAGAATGCCAGAAGTGGGATTCGAACCCATGACTCCAGAGGAGACTGCGACCTGAACGCAGCGCCTAAGACCGCTCGGCCATCCTGACTTGCTGATATCGTGCTTGCAGCACATCACTTCCGCATTTAGAAAGTTTCACTCCGGGTGCTTGTGCAATGCTGCTCGAAGGCTCCCTGACCGGGATATCATCTCCCCCGGGGTTTTCCTGAGCCTGAGCTCGGTGTATGGGGAGATTTAGCCCGGATCCCTGGTATCTTGCAGCCCAGGGATGGACAATAACCCGTCTGAGCTCTGGAGCTGGGGAAGAGCAAATAATTAATGGGTTTGTTTCCGCATCTGAAATGCGGCCTTAGATCTGCTGCTATTCACCGAGGCCGGGGCTGCGAGATATTGCATTTTGTTCACGTTCAATCAGAGGAATATACGCAGTCAGGAGCTGAAAAGGCCAAGAGCTGAAAAAACACAAGAAAAAAGATAAGAAATGTCAGCAATTGTGATCAACTCTTTAATGTGTTTTCTGGTAGTTTAGTGGTTTAATTGTTTTAATCACCATTCATTAACCGACAGCGTTGTTTTGCAGATTGAAAGAAATGCTCACACTGAGGGACAGTCGAAACTTGAATAATTTAACTTTAATAATTGGCGAAACTTTATTCATTGATGAAGTTTTACACGTTATCTGAATTTACACACTGTGTATTTTAGGAGTCTGTTTTAAATTGGTTATTGCTTCTGACACAAGAAACCTGTTAAATTTATTTCGCAGCAAAAATATTCTCTAACATAATGTTTCCGCCCGGGCACCTTTCGCGTTTGAGGCGAACGTGATAACCGCTACACTACGGAAACCTCTGCTCAATTTAATTTGCAGAAAGCACTGTTCAGAGAGAAGGTGCAATGCAGAATCGCTCTTTCTGCAATAATTTCCTTTCACTCGCATTGCTCTGACCGAACTGCACAAGTCAAAAATATTCCTTTCAAACTCATTAACCGCCCGAATTTCCTTCCCGCCGAATCTTCTGAATCAGATGCCTCTAGTTTTGCCCACTCCAACAATGTCCCTTTGCAATTTTCTGCTCCCATCCACACTACTTACTCTGTCACTGATATAGTGTCGTTAAACTTGGTAATATATGCCTATAGAAGACTTTTGGAGGACCTTTTATGTTAGCTGCCATTCTATTCTCATACCCTCTCTTTTCCCCTTTGATTTTCCTTTCCACTTCTCCTCTGAAGTTTCTATATTCAAATATATTAGGATAGTTGATGCCCCCATTATCACTAGTCTATACTTCATAGTCATGGAGTCATAACGGCACAGAAGGAGGCCATTCGGCCTATTGATTCTGTTCCAGCTCTCTGTGGAGCAATCCAGTCTGTCCCATTCGTCCGCTCTGTCCCCGTAGCCCTGCGAGTTTATTTTCCTAAAGTGCCTATCCAGTCTCCCCTTGAAAACATTGAGTGTCTGCGTGTCCACCACTTCTGTTGGCAGCGAGTTTCAGGTACTCACCACTCGCTGCGTAAAAAAAGTTTTCTTCACATCCCCCCTGTATCTCTTGCTCAAAACCTTAAATCTGTGTCCCCTAGTCCTTCAACCATCAACTAATGGGAACAGCCTTTCCCCATCTAGCCTATCTAAACCCGTCATAATCTTGTACACCTCTACAAATCACCGCTCAACCTCCTTTGTCTTAAAATACTCCTGTGCAGCCCCTTGGGACGTTTTACTGCGTTAAAGGCGCTATATAAATACAGGTGATTGTTGTTGTTGTTGTAATGAAGACAAATCCAGCTTCTCCAACCAGTTCTTAGGCTAAGATCCCCCATCCCTGGGACCATTCTGGTAAATCTCCTCTGCATCCTCTCAAGGGCCTTCACATGCTTCCTAAAGTGTGGTGACCAGAACTGGACACAGTACTCCAGTTGTGGCCTAACCAGCGCTTTATAAAGGTTCAGCGTAACTTCTCTACTTTTGTACTCAATATTTCTATTTATGAAGCCCAGGATCCCATATGCTTTGCTAACCACTCTCTCAATATATCCTGCCACCTTCATGGACCTATGTACATTATCTCCCAGGTCCCTCTGTCCCTGCACAGTCTTTAAAACTGTGCCATTAAGTGTATATTGCCTCTCCCTGTTCCTTCTGCCAAAATGCATCACTTCACTCTTCTCTGTATTAAATTCCATCTGCCATTTGCCTGCCCATTCTGCTAACCTTTTTATGTCCTGCTGCAGTCGATTGGTATCATCTTCACTGTTTGCCACACCCCCAAGTTTGGTGTCATCGGCAAATTGAGAAATTCTACTCTGTATTCCAATATCCAGGTAATTTACATGTATCAAAAAAAGCAGTGGCTCCAGCACTGACTCTTGGGGACCACCACTGTCTACCATCCTCCAGTCTGAAAAACAGCCATTTACCACAACTCTCTGTTTTCTATCCTTAAGCCAATTCCTTGTCCAAGCTGCCACTGACCCACCTATTCCATGAACCTCAATTTTCTTAACCAGCCTTCCATGTGCTACCTTGTCAAACACCTTCCTAAAATCCATGCAGAAAACATCCATTGCATTCCCTTCATCAATGCTCCCTGTTACTTCATCAAAAAATTCAATTAGCTTAGTCAAACACGATCTGTCTTTTACAAATCATTTTAATTAGCTTAAACATCTCCAAGTGTCCGTTAATTTTTTCCTTGATTATTGTTTTGAGAACTTGACCCACCACTGATGTTAAACTGAGCGGCCTGTAGTTACTAGGATTGTCCTTACACCATTTCTTGAATGGTTCTTGCATCTCTCTATAATTTTCCTGCATATTTGCTCCTCCATATTTCCCACTGGTTGGTGGCCTATAGAATACACCTAGTAATGTAATGGCCCCTCTATTATTTCTTAACTCTAGCCATATAGAGTCTGTCCTTGACCCCTCCAGGAGATCCTCACTCTTCAGCACTGTAACATACTCCTTAAACAATACTGCCACACCACCTCCTATCTTTCCTTCCCTATCTTTCCTGTACACCTTCTATCCAGGAATATTTAATACCCAATCCCGCCCTTTTTTCAGCCAGGCCTCCGTTATTGCCTCAACATCACATTCCCATGTGGCTATCTGCGCCTGCAGCTCACCAACCTTGTTTACTACGTTTCGGGCGTTCACATACATCCAATGTAAACCTATCTTCGACCATCCTGTGTTCTCTCTTAGTCTGACCCCACCTAATACCTTACTATTTCTTACTTTAGTGCTATCCGTCTCTCCAGATCCTTTGTTGACCTTGTTTGTCCTTTCTCTTGTTACGTCCTGGTGCACACACCCCTGCCAACTTAATTTAAAACCTCCCCAACAGCGCTAGCAATCCTCCCCATGAGGATCTTGGTACAAGCTCTGTTGAGCTGCAACTCGTCCAGCCTGTACTGGTCCCACATCCCCCAGAACCGGCCCCAATGCCCCCGGAATCTCATCCCTCTTTCTACCTATGTCGTTGGTACCGATATGGACCTCGAACTCTGGATGTTCACATTCGCCCCTCAGAATATTCTGCAGCCGCTCAGTGACATCCTTGTCCCTGGCACCGGGGAGGCAACATTACCATCCTGGAGTCATGTCTGTCCTCCTCTTCTGCCTGTCGGTCACCCATTCCCTCTCTGCCTGCACACACCTTAGCTGCGGGGTGAACACCTCCTGAAACGTGCTGTCCACGAAGCTCTCAGCCTCATGGATGCACCGCAGTGAAGCCAGCTGCTGCTCAAGCTCCAAAACCCGGAGCTCGAGCTCCTCCAGCTGATGACCCTTCCTGCACAGCTGGTTGTGCAGGACACGAGAAGCGCCCTGGATTTCCCACATGGCACAGGCTGCACATTCCGTGGGACTGAGCTGCACTGACACGCATTTACTTATTCGACTATTAACTAACTTTACAGAAAATTAAGACTAAGATGGACCTAATTAAAGTTATTAATGTAATATATTATTAACAGTTACTAATTTAACATAGTATAACATTTTTGCGAACAGTCTCTTGTGTGAAAACTTATCAAATACCTGCTAGAAGTCATCATATTAAATCTAGAAAATCCCTCCCCTTGATTCAGTTTTCATTTTCCTCGTGTCTCTGGTAATTTATCCTCTACTATGAAGACCGATACAAAGTAATTATTTAGCATGTCTGCCATGTCCTTATTTTCAATTACAGTATCACATGGCTCTGTCTTTAAGGGGCCCACATTCTCCTTCGCCTCCCTCTTTATCATAATATACTCGTAAAAACATTTCAGAGGTTTATTCTCGTATTCGCTTTCCACAACATTCTTTGCATCCCTTTGCTATCCAAAGAGACTTGGGGCCCTATGTACACCGATCATTAAAATATCATGGAAAAACAGAAAATAATCCAAAAGGCTAATGGAATGCTGGCCTTTATATCTAGAGGATTAGAATACAAGGGGGTAGAAGTTATGCTGCAGCTATACAAAGCCCTGGTTAGCCCTCAGCTGGAGTATTGTATTCAGTTCTGGGCAGAGATGTTGGATGGCCATGTTCCCAGGATGGGTTAACTACTATATCCTGTAAGTTAAGGTTGCCCCATGATCTCATGCTGTTATGCTCAATGTTCTGTGTTTTGCTGGGCTTGAAACATCTATTAAGTAAATATTAAATTGATTTATATATACACACGTGTATATGACACATATTCACTTTGAATTGACTTTTGACGAGAGGCAGGAATAATTATGTTAAATTTCCTTGACATGTTGAGGAACTATAACTTGCTTGATTTAGTTCTCGTACCCGGGCACAATGTCCAGAATATGCAAGAATGATTATATCCAAATCCTCTCAATGTCGCAAACTGCATTTTATTTATGTTGAAATTAATCAAATTACTCTGTCACTCATTCCATATATTTATCGATTCAATAATATGTAAAAAAAAATATTTAATCTGCGCCAGTTCCTTCCTACAAACCTTCCTGTCCCTTTTTTGTCACACTTCTGTGCCAACTTTACTGTAATAAATTGCTCTGCCCAGAATTATAATGAGAAGTCACACAACATCAGGGTATAGTCCAACAGCTTTCTTTGAAATCACAAGCTTTCGGAGCGCTGCTGGACTTTCAGGACTTCACCTGAGGAAGGAGCAGAGCTCCGAAAGCTTGTGATTTCAAATAAAGCTGTTGGACTATAACCTGGTTTTGTGCGACTTCTCACTTTTGTCCACCCCAGTCCAACACCGGCATCTCCGCATCAAAATTATAATGTCAACTCTCTATGTCACCACTTGGTGCCGCTGCAGCAGCACAGATTTACCTGCCCCAGCGTCTCACTGCACACCATTCTCTGGTTCAACCCACTGTAGCTACCTTGCATATTACTCTAAGCTTTGTTGTAAACCACAACGTGGGGACTTTAAAATGGGGACCCAATGACGTCTGGAAGCCCTACACCAATTAACCCCAACTGCCTAACCCTGTTACGTAAGTTACATAAGAATCAGGAGCAGGAATAGGCCATTAAAACATAAGAACATAAATAATAGGAGCAGTTGTAGGCCAGTCGCCCCTTCGAGCCTGCTCTGCCATTCAATGAGATCATGGCTTATCATCTGCCTCAATTCCATTCACCGGCCTTATCGCCATATCCCTTGATGCCCTTACTCGTCAGAAATCTATCTACTTCTGTTTTGAATATTACCAATGACTGAGCCTCCACAGCCCTCTGGGGTAGAGAATTCCAAAGGCCCAGGTAACATCCTGGTGAATCTCCTCTGCACCCTCTCCAATGCAATCAAGTCCCTCCCATAGTGTGGTGACCAGAACTGCACACAGTTTTCCAGCTGTGGCCTAACTAACATTTTGTACAGCTCCATCATAACCTCCCTGCTCTTATATTCTATGCCTCGGCTAATGAAGGCAAGTATCCCATATGATTTTTTTACCACCATATCTACCTGTCCTGCTGCCTTCAGGGATATATGAACATGCACACCAAGGTCCCTCTGATCCTCTGTCCTTCCTAGGATCCTACCATTCATTGTGTATTCCCTTGCCTTGTTTTTCCTCCCAAAATGCATCACCTCACACTTTTCAGGGTTAAATTCCATTTGCCACTGTTCTGCCCATCTAACCATCCTGTCTATATCGTCCTGTAGCCTGAGGCTTCCCTCCTCGATATTTACCACTCCTCCAATTTTCGTGTCTTCTGCGAACTTACTGATCATACCTCCTACATTCATATCTAAATGATTAATGTACACTACAAACAGCAAAGAACCCAGCACCGAACCCTGCGGTACACCACTGGACACAGGCTTCCAGTCACAAAAACAACCTTCGACCATCACCCTCTGCCTCCTGCCACGAAGCCAATTTTGGATCCAATGTGCCAAATTGCCCTGGATCCCATGGGCTCTTACCTTCTTGACCAGTCTCCCATGATGGACTTTGTCAAAAGCCTTACTGAAGTCCATGTAGACTACATCAACTGCACTACCCTCACCCACATACCTTGAATTAGGTCCACTACCACCCCCTCTCTTGTAGGACTTTCTACATGCTGGCACAAAAAGCTCTCCTGGATGCACTTTAAGAATTCCGCACCCTATAAGCCTTTCACACTCTGACTATCCCAATTAATATTGGGGAAGTTGAAATCCCCTACTATTATTACGCTATTATTGCTACACTTCTCTGAGATTTGCCTACATATCTGTTCCTCTATCTCCCCCTGACTGTTTGGGGGCCTATAGTACACTCCCAGCAAAGTGCTTGCCCCCTTTTTGCTGTTAAGTTCTACCAATATGGCCTCATTAGAGGAACCTGCTCAGGTATCATCCCTCCTTACAGCAGTAATTGACTCCTTGATTAATATTGCGACACACCCTCCTCTTTATACCCCCCTCTGTCTCGCCTGAAGTTTCTATAACCCGGAATATTGAGCTGCCAGTCCTGCCCCTCCCTCAACCATGTCTCTGTGGTAGCAACAATATCATACTCACATGTGTTCATCAACACCTTCAATTCATCTGCGTTACTCGCAAGACTCCTTGCATTAAATAAATGCCATCCAGCCTTGCCATACTTTCCGTGTGCCATTATATATTTGCTCTGCCTTCCAAGCTGACTTGTTTTTTCCTCTATATTTGGCTGTGCATCACCCCCTACTATAGCTCCACAACAGTATCCCATCCCACTGCCAAGTTGGTTTACCTCCCCCCCCCCGACACCCACCCCAACATTACCAGCAAACCTCCCCGCAAGGATGTTGGTCACGTTCCGGTTCAGGTGCAACCCGTCTGACTTGTACAGCTCCCATCTTCCGCAGAAGCAGACCCAGTGATCCAGGAAACTAAAGCCCTCCCTCCTGCACCAACTCTTTAGCCACGCATTCATCTGCTCTATCTTCCTATTCCTGTACTCACTAGCACGTGGCACTGGCAGTTATCCAGAGATTAGAACCATTGAGGTCCTGCTTTTTAACCTAGCTCCCTAAATTCTTGTTGCAGGACCTCATCCCTCTTTCTACCCTTGTCGTTGGTAACAATGTGAACCACGACCTCTCACTGTTCGCCCTCGACCTTCAGAATGCCCTGCAACCGTTCAGTGACATCCTTGACCCTGGCACCAGGGAGGCAACATACCATCAGGGAGTCACGTCTGCGACCACAGAAATGTCTATCTGTTCCCCTTAGGATAGAATCCCCTGTCACTATTGCTCTCCCACTCTTTTTCCTCCCCTCCTGTGCAGCTGAGCCACTCGTAGTGCCACGGACTTGGCTCTTGCTGCATTTCCCAGAGAAACTTTTTCCCGCAGCAGTATCCAAAACGGAAAATCTGTTGGAGAGGGAGATGGACCCAGGGGACTCCTGCACTACCTTCCTAGTTCTTTTACTCTGTCTGGCGGTCACGCATTTCATGTCTGCCTGTGCACTCTTTCCCTGCGGTGTGACCACCTCATTAAACGTGCTATCCACGAAGATCTCAGCTTCGCGGATGCTCCACAGTGACTCCAGCCACAGCTCCAGCTCCGAAACGCGGATTTCGAGTAGATGCAGCTGGAGACACTTCCTGCACATGTGTTCGCCCTGGACACCTAAAGTGTCCCTGACTTCCGACATAGCACAGGAGGAGAACTCCACGCAGCCGAGCTGCCCTGCCATGTCCTACCCTTAATTTACACCCTTTACTTCCTTTAAATTAAATAATATTAAATACACTAGGGACCATACTACCCTCTGGGGTAGAGAATTCCAAAGATTCACCACCCTCTGTGTGAAGAAATTGCTTCTCATCTCAGTCCTGAATGGCCTACCCTTTATCCTGAGGCTGTGGCCCTTGGTTCTAGACTACCGAGACAAGGGAAACATTCTCCCAGCATCCACCCTATCAAGCCCTATAATAATTTTGTATGCTTCAATGAGATCCCCTCTCATTGTTCTGAAATCAAGGGAATACAGGACTAGTTTACTCAATCTCTTCTCATAGGACAGTCTCCCCATCCCAGGAATCAATCTCGTGAACCTTCATTGCACTCCATCGATGGCAAGTATATCCTTCCTTCGGCAAGGAGACCAATACTCCAGGTCTGGTCTCACCAAGGCATTATATAATTGGATTAAGACTTCTTTACTCCTGTACCCAAATCCTCTTATAATGAAGGCCAGCATACCATTTGCCTTCCATAATGGGTTGCTGCATCTGCACATTCACTTTCAGTGACTCATGTACATGGACAGCCAGGTCCCTTTAAGCATCTGCTTTCCCCAATCTTTCACCATTCAGGAAATACTCTGCCTTTCTGTTTTTTCTTCCAAGATGGATAACTTCACATTTATCCACATTATTATCCATCTGCCATGTTCTCGCCCACTCACTGTACATGAATAAGATCATGACTGACCTTCTATATCAACTGCACTTTCCCATGCGATCCCCATATCACTTGATTCTCTTAATGTCCAAAAGCCCCGTACAATTGCAGCAAGACTTCTTTACTCTTGTACTCCAACCCCCTTGCAATAAAGGCGAACATGCCAAACACCTTCCTAACTGCATGCACGTTAACTTTCTGTATTCCGTGTAAAAGGACATTCAAATCCTTGAATATACTCAATGACTGGGCATCCACTGCCCACTGAGGTTGAGAATTCCAAAGGTTCACAACCCTCTGAGTGAAGAAATGTCATCTCATCTCATTCTCAAATGGCCGGCCCCTTATCCTGAGACACTATCCCCTAGTTCTACACTCTCCAGCCAGGGGAATCAGCCTCTCAGCGTCTACCCTTTCAAGCCCTCCAAGAAAATTGTACCTTTCAATGAGAACACCTCTCGTTCTTCTGAACTCGAGAGAATAAGCCCCAATCTACTCAATCTCTTTTCAAAGTACAAACCCATCATCATAGGAATCAATCAGGTTTGATTCCCAGTCAGGGAATTCAGTTCTGACAAAGACAATGGAGGTCTGTGAGACTCTTAATAATTGTTTTAATTAACCCAGAAAAATTTGTGTTGCACACTGAAGGAAATGCTAACATGTTTGCCAGGTGACAGTCAAAATTTTATAACTTTTTTTCTAGAATCATAGATTTACCGCAGAAGCCGGCTGTTCTGCACAGCGTTTCCGTAGTGTAGTGGTTATCACGTTCGCCTAACACGCGAAAAGTCCCCGGCATGAAGTGACTAGGATTGTCCTCAGACTATCTCTAGAACAGTTCTTGCATTTCTCTGCAAATGTGCACCTACATATTTCCCACTCGTTGGTGGCCTATAGAATACACCTAGTAATGTAATGGCCCCTCTATTATTTCTTAACTCTAGCCATATAGATTCTGTCCTTGACCCCTCCAGGAGATCCTCCCTCTTCAGCACTGTAACATACTCCTTAACCAATACTGCCAAACCAACTCCTATCTTTCCTTCCCTATCTTTCCTGTACACCTTCTGTCCAGGAATATTTAATACCCAATCCTGCCCTTTTTTGAGCCAGGTCTCCGTTATTGCCACAACATCCCATTCCCATGTGGCAATCTGCACCTGCAGCTCACCAACCTTGGTTACTACGTTTCGGGCGTTCACATACATCCACTGTAAACCTATCTCGACCATCCTGTGTACTCTCTTATTCTGACCCCACCTAATACCTCACTATTTCTTACTTTAGTGCTATCCGTCTCTCCAGATCCTTTGTGGACCTTGTTTGTCCTTTCTCTTCTAACGTCCTGGTGCACACACCCCTGCCAACTTAATTTAAAACCTCCCCAACAGCGCTAGCAATCCTCCCCATGAGGATCTTGGTACAAGCTCTGTTGAGCTGCAACCCGTCCAGCCTGTACTGGTCCCACATCCCCCAGAACCGGCCGCAATGCCCCCATAATCTCATCCCTCTTTCTACGTATGTCGTTGGTACCGATATGGACCTCGACCTCTGGCTATTCACCTTCGCCCCTCAGAATATTCTGCAGCCGCTCAGTGGCATCCTTGTCCCTGGCACCGGGGAGGCAACATTACCATCCTGGAGTCATGTCTGTCCTCCTCTTCTGCCTGTCGGTCACCCAATCCCTCTCTGCCTGCACACACCTTAGCTGCGGGGTGCCCACTTTCCTGAAACGTGCTGTCCACGAAGCTCTCAGGCTCTTGGATGCACCGCAGTGACGCCAGCTGCTGCTCAAGGTCCAAAACCGGGAGCTCGAGCTCCTCCAGCTGATGACCCTTCCTGCACAGCTGGTTGTGCAGGACACGGGAAGCGCCCTGGATTTCCCACATGGCACAGGATGCACATTCCGTGGTACTGTGCTGCACTGACACGCATTTACTGATTAGACTATTAACTTACTTTACAGAAAATTAAGACTAAGATGGACCTAATTAAAGTTATTAATGTAATATATTATTAACAGTTACTAATTTAACATAGTATAACATTTTTGCGAACAGTCTCTTGTGTGAAAACTTATCAAATACCTGCTAGAAGTCATCATATTAAATCTAGAAAATCCCTCCCCTTGATTCAGTTTTCATTTCCCTCATGTCTCTGGTAATTTATCCTCTACTATGAAGACCGATACAAAGTAATTATTTAGCATGTCTGCCATGTCCTTACTTTCAATTACAGTATCACATGGCTCTGTCTTTAAGGGGCCCACATTCTCCTTCGCCTCCCTCTTTATCATAATATACTCGTAAAAACATTTCACAGGTTTATTCTCGTATTCGCTTTCCACAACATTCTTTGCATCCCTTTGCTGTCCAAAGAGACTTGGGGGCCTCTGTACAAAGATCATTAAAATATCATGGAAAGGTACAGAAAATAAATCAAAAGGCTAATGGGATGCTGGCCTTTATATCTAGAGGACTAGAATACAAGGGGGTAGAAGTTATGCTGCAGCTGTACAAAGCCCTGGCTAGGCCTCAGCTGGAGTATTGTATTCAGTTCTGGGCAGAGATGTAGGATGGCCATGTTCCCAGGATGGGTTAACTACTATATCCTTTAAGTTCAGGTTGCCCCATGATCTCATGCTTTTATGCTCAATGTTCTGTGTTTTGCTGGGCTTGAAACATCTATTAAGTAAATATTAAATTGATTTATATATACCCACGTGTATATGACACATATTCACTTTGAATTGACTTTTGACGAGAGGCAGGAATAATTATATTAAATTTCCTTGACATGTTGAGGAACTATAACCTGCTTGATTTAGTTCTCGTACCCGGGCACAATGTCCAGAATATGCAAGAATGATTATATACAAATACCTCTCAATGTCCCAAACTGCACTTTATTTATGTTGACATGTATCAAATTACTGTGTCACTCATTCCATATATTTATCGATTCAATAATATGTAAAAAAAAACATTTAATCTGCGCCAGTTCCTTCCTACAAACCATCCTGTCCCTTTTTTGTCACACTTATGTGCCAACTTTACTGTAATAAATTGCACTGTCCAGAATTATAATGAGAAGTCACACAACACCAGGTTATAGTCCAACAGCTTTCTTTGAAATCACAAGCTTTCGGAGCGCTGCTGGACTTTCAGGACTTCACCTGAGGAAGGAGCAGCGCTCCGAAAGCTTGTGATTTCAAATAAAGCTGTTGGACTATAACCTGGTTTTGTGCGACTTCTCACTTTTGTCCACCCCAGTCCAACACCGGCATCTCCGCATCAGAATTATAATGTCAACTCTCTATGTCACCACTTGGTGCCGCTGCAACAGCACAGATTTACCTGCCCCAGTTTCTAAGTGTACACCATCCTCTGGTTCAACCCACTGTAGCTATCTTGCATATTACTCTAAGCTTTGTTGTAAACCACAATGTGGGGACATTAAAATGGGGACCCAATGACGTCTGGAAGCCCTGCACCAATTAACCCCGACTCCCTAACACTGTTACGTAAGTTACATAAGAATCAGGAGCAGGAATAGGCCATTAAAACATAAGAACATAAATAATAGGAGCAGGAGTAGGCCAGTCGCCCCTTCGAGCCTGCTCTGCCATTCAATGAGATCATGGCTTATCTTCTGCCTCAATTCCATTCACCGGCCTTATCGCCATATCCCTTGATGCCCTTACTCGTCAGAAATCTATCGACTTCTGTTTTGAATATTACCAATGACTGAGCCTCCACAGCCCTCTGGGGTAGAGAATTCCAAAGGCCCAGGTAACATCCTGGTGAATATCCTCTGCACCCTCTCCAATGCAATCATGTCCCTCCCATAGTGTGGTGACCAGAACTGCACACAGTTTTCCAGCTGTGGCCTAACTAACATTTTGTACAGCTCCATCATAACCTCCCTGCTCTTATATTCTATGCCTCGGCTAATGAAGGCAAGTATGCCATATGACTTTTTTACCACCTTATCTACCTGTCCTGCTGCCTTCAGGGATCTATGAACATGCACACCAAGGTCCCTCTGATCCTCTGTCCTTCCTAGGATCCTACCATTCATTGTGTATTCCCTTGCCTTGTTTGTCCTCCCAAAATGCATCACCTCACACTTTTCAGGGTTAAATTCCATTTGCCACTGTTCTGCCCATCTAACCATCCTGTCTATATCGTCCTGTAGCCTGAGGCTTCCCTCTTCGATATTTACCACTCCTCCAATTTTCGTGTCTTCTGCGAACTTACTGATCGTACCTCCTACATTCATATCTAAATGATTAATGTACACTACAAACAGCAAAGAACCCAGCACCGAACCCTGCGGGACACCACTGGACACAGGCTTCCAGTCACAAAAACAACCTTCGACCATCACCCTCTGCCTCCTGCCACGAAGCCAATTTTGGATCCAATGTGCCAAATTGCCCTGGATCCTTTGGGCTCTTACCTTCTTGACCAGTCTCCCATGATGGACTTTGTCAAAAGCCTTACTGAAGTCCATGTGGACTACATCAACTGCACTACCCTCACCCACATACCTTGAATTAGGTCCAGTACCATCCCCTCTCTTGTAGGACTTTCTACATGCTGGCACAAAAAGCTCTCCTGGATGCACTTTAAGAATTCCGCACCCTCTAAGCCTTTCACACTCTGACTATCCCAATTAATATTGGGATGTTGAAATCCCCTACTAATATTACGCAATCATTTCTATACTTCTCTGAGATTTGCCTACATATCTATTCCTCTATCTCCCCCTGACTGTTTGGGGGCCTATAGTAGACTCCCAACAAAGTGCTTGCCCCCTTTTAGTTGTTAAGTTCTACCAATATGGCCTCATTCGAGGAACCTGCTCAGGTATCATCCCTCCTTACAGCAGTAATTGACTCCTTGATTAATATTGCGACACACCCTCCTCTTTTATACCCCCCTCTGTCTCGCCTGAAGTTTCTATACCCCGGAATATTGAGCTACCAGTCCTGCCCCTCCCTCAATCATGTCTCGGTGGTAGCAACAATATCATACTCACATGTGTTCATCAACACCTTCAATTCATCTGCGTTACTCGCAAGACTC
The DNA here is from genome assembly GCA_030390025.1 of Squalus acanthias. Classification (NCBI taxonomy): domain Eukaryota; kingdom Metazoa; phylum Chordata; class Chondrichthyes; order Squaliformes; family Squalidae; genus Squalus; species Squalus acanthias. The sequence continues at coordinate 11,011,133 of JASTWF010000029.1, read as the reverse complement.
CTTGCATTAAATAAATGACATCCAGCCTTGCCATACTCCCTTGTGCTATTATATATTTACTCTGCCTTCCAAGCTGACTTGTTTTTTCCTCTATATTTGGCTGTGCATCACCCCCTACTATAGCTCCACAACCGTATCCCATCCCCCTGCCAAGTTAGTTTACCTCCCCCCACCACCCCCAACAGTACCAGCAAACCTCCCCGCAAGGATGTTGGTCCCGTTGCGGTTCAGGTGCAACCCGTCTGACTTGTACAGCTCCCATCTTCCCCAGAAGCAGACCCAGTGATCCAGGAAACTAAAGCCCTCCCTCCTGCACTAACTCTTTAGCCACACATTCATCTGCTCTATCTTCCTATTCCTATACTCACTAGCACGTGGCACTGGCAGTTATCCAGAGATTACAACCTTTGAGGTCCTGCTTTTTAATTTGCTACCTAGCTCCCTAAATTCTTGTTGCAGGACCTCATCCCTCTTTCTACCCTTGTCGTTGGTACCAATGTGAAACACGACCTCTGACTGTTCGCCCTCCCCATTCAGAATGCCCTGCAACCGTTCAGTGACATCCTTGACCCTGGCACCAGGGAGGCAACATACCATCAGGGAGTCACGTCTGCGACTACAGAAATGTCTATCTGTTCCCCTTGGGATAGAATCCCCTGTCACTATTGCTCTCCCATTCTTTATCCTAACCTCCTGTGCAGCTGAGCCACTCGTAGTGCCACGGACTTGACTCTTGCTGCATTCCCCTGAGAAACGTTCTCCCCCAGCAGTATACAAAACAGAAAATCTGTTGGACAGGGAGATGGACCCAGGGGAATCCTGCACTACCTTCCTAGTTCTTATACTCTGTCTGGCGGTCACGCATTTCCTGTCTGCCTGTGCACTCTATACCTGCGGTGTGACCACCTCATTAAACGTGCTATCCATGAAGATCTCAGCTTCGCGGATGCTCCGCAGTGACTCCAGCCACAGCTCCAGCTCCGAAATACGGATTTCGAGTAGTTGCAGCTGGAGACACTTCCTGCACATGTGTTCGCCCTGGACACCTAAAGTGTCCCTGATTTCCGACATAGCACAGGAGAAGCACTCCACGCAGCCGAGCTGCCCTGCCATGTCCTACCCTTAATTTACTCCCTTTACTTCCTTTAAATTAAATAATATTAAATACACTCGGGACCATACTACCCTCTGGGGTAGAGAACTCCAAAGATTCACCACCCTCTGTGTGAAGAAATTTCTTCTCATCTCAGTCCTGAATGGCCTACCCTTTATACTGAGGTTGTGGCACTTGGTTCCAGACTCCCCAGACAAGGGAAACATTCTCCCAGCATCCACCCTATCAAGCCCTGTAATAATTTTGTATGCTTCAATGAGATCCCCTCTCATTGTTCTGAAATCAAGGGAGTACAGGCCTAGTTTACTCAATCTCTTCTCATAGGACAGTCCCCCCATCCCAGGAATCAATCTCGTGAACCTTCGTTGCACTCAATCTATGGCAAGTATATCCTTCCTTCGGTAAGGAGAACAAAATTGTACACAATACTCTTGTACTCCAACCCCCTTGCAATAAAGGCTAACATGCCAAACACCTTCCTAACTGCTTGCTGTACATGCACGTTAACTTTCTGTAATCCGTAAAAAAGGACACACAAATCCTTGAATATACTCAATGACTGGGCATCCACTGCCCTCTGAGGTTGAGAATTCCAAAGGTTCACAACCCTCTGAGTGAAGAAATGTCATCTCATCTCAGTCTCAAATGGTCGGCCCCTTATCCTGAGACTCTATCCCCTAGTTCTAGACTCTCCAGCCAGGGGAAACAGCCTCTCACAGTCTACCCTTTCAAGCCCTCCAAGAAAATTGTACCTTTCAATGAGAACACCTGTCGGTCTTCTGAACTCGAGAGAATAAGTACCAATCTACTCAATCTCTCCTCAAAGTACAACCCCATCATCATAGGAATCAATCAGGTTTGATTCCCAGTCAGGGAATTCAATTCTGACAAAGACAATTGAAGTCTGTGAGACTCTTCATAATTGTTTTAATTAACCCAGAACAAATTGTGTTGCAAACTGAAGGAAATGCTAACATGTTTGCCGGGTGACAGTCAAACTTTAATAACTTTTTTTTATAAAATCATAGATTTATCGCAGAAGCCGGCAATTCAGCACAGCGTTTCCGTAGTGTAGTGGTTATCTCGTTCGCCTCACACGCGAAAGGTCCCGGTTTCGAAAACGGGCGGAAGCATTTTGTAAATCATGTTCAATTAAATAGCAGAAAAATGGAACAATTCGCATTTGTTAATCAATGTAACAAAGTCCTGTTACATTTGTGTTTCTCTGTTCAGTTCTGCACACACTCAATGCACTGCAGTGTCGCTCGCTCACTCCCGTTTCCAACCCTGACGGTGCTGAAAGCCTCTCTCAAAGCTACACATTCCGGCTGCTTTCTGTTGAATTGTGAAAGATTATTCAAGGAGCCAGCAGCTTTGCCTCGGTTCACAACAGCAGATCTAAGCCGCGTTTCTGCAAACTACGAACCATGTTCTCCAGAATTCCAAGGTGTGTAAGGAACTCAACCATTAAAATCCCAATTAGTCCCAGTCCGCTGCTCTTCCGCAATAGCACTGCCGACACTCCTGCCAGTGGAAACTGTTGCCCCCGTAATTTTGATCAGCTCTATTAAATCCCCCCTGAACTGTGATTAATGGAGTTCAACGCGGGCAAGTGTCAGATCATCCACTTGAGGCCTAACAAAGATCAATCAGTGTATGGTCTGAAAACATCATGTCAGAGAATACTTTTTTTTTGTGAAATAGCCGGTCCCGTTAAATTTAACAAAAGTTGCCCCAGTTCCCTGTTCTCACAAGTAATGAACGTTTTAAACCATTCTCCTAAAATACAATGTGTAAAATGAGATATGGGTTAAAGTTCAGCACATTCAAAGAGCAAAATAAATTACTGAAGTTTCGACTGTCCCTCAGTAACCATATTATCATTTCTTTCATTCTGGAAAAGAAAGTTATCGTTTAATTAATGGTGATTAAAGCTGTTCTTATTTTATCACATTAGATGCATGTTATTCATTTAATAAAATTACTTCGCATTCATGAATTAAAAACGATGATATCAAAATTACTTCCCTAACCGGGAATCGAACCCGGATTCTCCCCCGCGATGGCTGGAATAGGTTATTCAATTATTTAAAGGTGCCGTCGAAAAATTTCACAACGCTAAATTAAAATCACTGCTGCAATGTGTTTCTGTGTTGAAGAAGCGGGTGAAAATGATAATAAAAACGCCAGGGAGCGCCCGCGGTGAGACAGGGTTCGAACTTTCAAAAGTTGATGTTGCGAAGAAACCGCTGAGCTAAAGCTGACGTCGATTAAAGGGTTAGAAACCGCTCAAGAAAAAGGATGAGCTCACAAACATCAGGCGCAGTGCAGTTTTGTCAACGTCAAGCCCCTCCTTTCTTATTCAGAGACATGAACGGGAGTCAGACGCCACAAACTTTAATTAAAGGCACAAATACGAGTAACACTTCCAAATTTTCACTGTTAAAATTATATCACTTTATTCCAAATCTGACTGCGTTGAATCTGAAAGTCAGCACCATGGGATTTTATGTTACTGCTGAATCTATTTTCTGTGCACGGTAGAAATAACCGGTCCTGTTCAATATGCCAATAGTTGCTCCAGATTCCTGGTGTCATCAGCAATGAACATTTTAAACCAGACTCCTACAGTTCAATGTGTAAAATGAGATATGGGTAACAGTTAACATGCAAAGCTCAAATACAATGATTGAAGTATCGACTCTCGCTCAGTTATCATTTCTTTCATTGTGCAAAAGAAGATTATCGGTTAATTAATGATGCTTTTCCGTGAAAGCAACATAAAAGTTGAACAAAAAGCACTCGTCCAACGTGGGGCTCGAGCCCACGACCCTGAGATTAAGAGTCTCATGATCTACCAACTGAGCTAGCCGGGCCTGACATGCTCGCATGTCCTTGTCACTGATTGCAGCCAGGCGCCTGGTGGCTCCGCCCCAGGGGTTTAACTTGTTCTGCAAACCACGAACCAGGTTCCCCTGAATTCCAGGATGTGTAAGAAAATCAAGCATCAAAAGCCCTTTCATTAACCTCAGGGATTCAGGCAATTTTCTGATCGCAAAGCGCTTTCAGTCCTTGTCAATATCTCTTGTCTATTTCCCTATGTTTCCCGATTCTGTCTGTCTCTCTGGCTCTGTTTATTCTTTGTGTGGCCACCAGCGGGTTGATTTTCAACGAATACCTGTGCTTGTGTCTTGTCACATGAAATAAATGAGGAATTGTGGCCATTTTCTCCCTGACACTGGGGAATCAGTGAGACAGTCTTTGGAGCATGAGTCCAGTTGTTGTGAAGCAGTAAAGAAAATATAAAATCCGGGATTATCCGGAAGAACAGTGACCCCGACGTGATTTCAACACGCATCCTTCTGACCTGGACGCGCTACCGTTGCGCCACGAGGTCCACAGTGTAAACGATAATGTTTGTATATATACACGTTACACAAACACTGTTTCATTTCTCCTGATTCCCCAGTGTCATGCACAGAAGCGCCTGATGCCCTCATTTGTTCAAAGTAATAGGCAGACACAAACACCGGTATTCGTTCAAAATCAACCCGCAGGTGGCCTCACACAGAAGAAAGAGAGCCAGAGAGACAGACCGAATCGGGAAACTCCGGGAAATAGACAAGATATATTAACAAGGACTAAAGCACTTTGCGATCAGAAGGTTGCCTGAACCCCTGTGGTTAATGAAAGAGATTTTGATGCTTGAGTTCCTTATAGACCTTGTGCTTCTGGAGAACTTGGTTCGTAGTTTGCAGAAACGCGGCTCAGATGTGCTGTTGTGACTGGGCCGGTACCACCAGGCGCGTGGCTGCAATCAGCGACAAAGATGTGCTATTCTAGCAAGCCCGGCTAGCTCAGTCGGTGGAGTGTAAGACTCTTAATCTCAGGGTCGTGGGTTCGAGCCCCACGTTGGGCGGAAACATTTGGTTCAACTTTTATGTTGCTTTCAAAGCGTCATTGGTAACCTATGGCCTTGTTTGGCACAATGAAAGCAATGCGAACTGAGGGAAGAGTCCATACTTCAACACAAAAAGAAAATACTGCAGATGCTGGAAATCTGAAATAAAAACAGAAAATGCTGGAGATACTCAGCAGGTCAGGCAGCTTCTGTGAAGAGAGAAACAAAGTTAAATTTTCAGGTCGATGACCTTTCGTCAGAATTGGAAAAAAGAAGTAATGGAACAGATTTTTCAGCAAGTTTAGGGGCTGGGAAAGGGGGAGGGGATGAAAGAACAAAAGGGAATGTCTGTGATAGGATAGAAGGCAGGAGAGGTTAAGAGACATTGAGAGATATTCAAGGCAAAAGGAGATGGTAATGGGACAGGTTAAGAAAGAAAGGATGGCTGTAGATGAAGTGTAAATTGCGCTGGCAGAATGAAAGACAGCTACCATGTGGGAGAAAAGAAAAGAAGACACAAACAAAAGGTGTGGATAAAAGTATATATATATGATAGAGGCCGAGTTTATGATCTGAAATTGTTGAACTCTATGTTGAGTCCAGAAGGCTGTAAAGTGCCTAATCGAAAGATGAGGTGCTGTTCCTCGAACTTAAGCTGAGCTTCAGTGAAACAATGCAAGAGGCCGAGGACGGTGAAGTCTGAGTTGGAGTGGAGCGGAGAATTAAAGTGACAGGCAACCGGAAGCTCCTGGTCCCCCTTACGGACTGAACGGAGGTGTTCCACAAAGCAGCCATCCAATCGGCGTTTGGTCTCCCCAATGTCGAGGAGACCACATCGTGAGCAGCGAATAAAGTATACCAAATTGCAAGAAGTACAAGTAAATCGCTGTTTCACCTGGAAGTGGTGTTTGAGGCACTGGACAGTGGGAAGGGGGTAGGTATAAGGGCATGTGTTGAATCTCCTGCGCTTGCACGGGAAGGTGCTGGGCGAAGGGGAAGGGTTGTTGGGGGTGATAGAGGAGTGGACCAAGGTGTCACGGAGGGAGCTGTCCCTTCAGAATGCTGAATGTGGAGGTGGGCGGAGATGTCTTTTGTGGTGGGATCACGCTGGAGGTGGCGGAAATAGTGGAGGATTATCCATTGAATGTGAAGGCTGGTGGGGTGAAAGGTTATGACAATGTAAACTCTATCGTGGTTCCAGGAGGGAGGGGCAGGGGTGAGGGCAGAAGTGCGGCAGATGGAACGGACACTGCAAGGGCCATGTCAAACACAGTAAAGTGGAATCCTCGGTTGAGGAAAAAGGAAGACATGTCGGAAGCACTGGTATGGAAGGTGGCGTCGTCAGAGCAGGTGCGACAGAGGCGGAGACACTGGGAGATTGGAATCGAGCCCTTACAGGAGGCGGGGTGGGAGGAAATGTAGTCCAGCTAGCTGTGAGAGTCAGTGGCCTTGTAGTGAATGTCTGTCAATAACCTATCCCCAGAGAAGGAGATGGAGAAGTCGAGGAAGGGAAGCAAAGAGTCGGAGATGGACCATGTGAAGGTGAGGGAAGGGTGGAAATTGGAAGCAAAGTGAATGAAATTATCTAGTTCAGGGCGAGAGCAGGAAACGGCAATAATACAGTCATCAATGTACCGGAAAAAGAGGTGAGGGAGGGGACCTGAGTAGGACTGGAACAAAGAGTGTTCCACATATCCCACGAAAAGGTAGGCATAGCTAGGACGCAAGCAGGTTCCCATAGCAACACCTTTGATTTGGAGGAAGTGAGTGGAGTCAATGGAGAAATTGTTCAATGTGAGAACAAGTTCAGCCAGGCGGAGGAGGGTAGTGGTGGATGGGAACTGGTTGGGCCTCTGTTCAAGGAAGAAGTGGAGCGCCCTCAGGCCATCCTGGTGGGGGATGGAGGTGTAGAGGGATTGTACATCCAGCGTGAAAAGGAGGCGTTTGGGGCCAGGAAACTGGTGTTAAAGTGGCGGAGAGCGTCGGAAGAGCTGCGGATGTAGGTGGGAAGAGACTGCTCAGCTCAGTTGAGCGGGAGTGGGCCCAGCTGAAGTGCTCTTGCGGAGAGCCGGCACGGGCTAGACGGGTCGAATGGCTTCCTCCTGTGCTGTAGCCATTCTATGATTCTTTCCCCATAGCCCTGCAATTATTTTTCCAATTCCCATTTGAAAGCTACTATTGAATCTGTTTCCTCCGGCCTTTCAGGTCACGCGTTCCTGATCACAACAACTCGCCGTGTAACAGAATTTCTCCTCATCTCCCCCTCTGGTTCCTTTGCCAATTATCTCAAATCTGTGGTCCTCTGGTTAAGAACATAAGAACATAAGAAATAGGGGCAGGAGTAGGCCAATCGGCCCCTCGAGCCTGCTCCACCATTCAATAAGATCACGGCTGATCCAATCTTGGCCTCAACACCACTTTCCCGCCCCCTCCACATAATCCTTGACTCCCTTGTAGTTAAAATTTCTGTCAATCTCCGCCTTGAATATATTCAATGACTCCGCCTCCACGGGTCTCTCGGGTAGAGAATTCCAAAGATTCACGACCCTCTGACAGAAGAAATGCCTCCTCATCTCCGTCTTAAATGGGCGACCCCTCATTCTGAAACTATGCCCCCTAGTTCTAGTAACCCCCACTAGGGGAAACATCCTCTCAGCATCCACCCTGTCAATCCCCCTCTGAATCTTATATGATTCAATAAGATCACCTCTCATTCTTCTAAACTCCAATGAGTATTGTCCCAACCTGCTCAACCTTTCGTCATACGTCAACCCCTTCATCCCAGGAATCAACTTAGTGAACCTTCTCTGCACTGCCTACAATGCAAGTATATCCTTCCCTAAATATGGAGACCAAAACTGTTCGCAATACTCCAGGTGCTGTCTCACCAGCGCCCTGTAAAGTTGCATCAAAACTTCACTACTTTTCTACTCCATCCCCCTTTCAAGAAAGGCCAACGTTCGATTAGCCTTCCTAATTATTTGCTAACTTTTTGTGTTTCATATACTATTACCCGTCAGATCCCTCTGCACCGCAGCATTTTGTAGTTCCACTCCATATAAATAATAATTTGCTGTTTCATTCTTCCTTCCAAATTGGATATCTCACACTTTCCCACATTATACTCCATCGACCAAATTTTTGCCCACGCTCTTAACCTATCTATATGCCTTTGCAGACTCTTTGTGTCGTCCTCAGAACTTGGTAACCCACCTATCTTTGTAACATCAGCAAATTTGGCTACAATACACACGGTCCTTTCATCCAAGCCATTAACATAGATTGTAAGTAGTTGAGGACCCAGCACTAATCCCTGTGGCACCTCACGAGTTACTGATTGCAAACCTGAAAATGACCCATTTATCCCAACTCTCTGTTACCGGCCCTCAAGCCAGTGGAAACGGTTTCTCCCAATTGGCTCCAACAAAAACCCTTCATGAGTTTGAAGACCTCTATCAAGTCTTCCCTTAACCTTCTCTGCTCTAAGGAGAACAACCCCAGTTCCTCGATAGTCTCGCCACATAACTGAAGTCCCGCATCCCTGGTACCATTCTGGTCAATCTCCTCACTTGGCTGCGTCACGTAGCGTTCAGATAATCGATTAACTTCTGCTCTTTGATATCTAGACCATGGCGACGCAGCACTCTGACTCATTGCATCAGCCAGTGAAGGAAACACAAGAAGCTGAGCCTTCGACGCACCATCGTCAGTTAGATGTTAAGGATCTGCAGGCGATTATGTCTTTCACCAACTTGGACATAGCTAAATTGGTGGAGCAGATTGAAATCGACAACCATGTGATTTGCCGGCAAAGGAAGAGAGGCTTCAAACATCAGATGAGAAGTGAACTGAAGAGACTCAAGACCTTTGAGAGCTTCGATCCCTTTGCCACCTGGAGTCCCGAGGAGATGGCGAGCGTGGGCTTTTATTACACGGGGTTGAAGATGAGTGTGCAATGCTTCTGCTGCGGGGGAGTTTTCTGCATCACAAAATCGCACGGGTCAGAGCATCAGATGTTTGAGCCGGACTGTGGCTTTGTGAAAACGTTGGATGTTGGAAACATTCCAAAGTATGCCGTGCGGGTCCAGGTGCCTGAGGGTGTGCCGCTCAACCGAGCAGAGCAGTTGAAAGGGCAACAAGCCAGACTTGAGGACTTCAAAGGCTGGCCTTTCTACGTGAATATGGAGCCGGATCTACTGGCAAAAGCAGGATTTTCCTTTACAGGTATTGACAATCAGCAAATAACACACTGGGTAATCGGAGACATGATGTGTGGTGAGTGCAGCGTGCCTAGTGGCAGGGTGCAGAGGGTGATGGTCGACGGTTGTTTTTGTGACTGGAAGCCTGTATCCAGTGGTGTACCGCAGGGATCGGTGCTGGGGCCTTTGCTGTTTGTAGTGTACATTAATGATTTAGCTATGAATGTACGAGGTATGAACAGTAAGTTCGCAGATAACACGAAAATTGGTGGTGTGGTAAATAGCGAGGAGGGAAGCCTCAGGCTACAGGACGATATAGACGGGTTGGTCAGATGGGCAGAACAGTGGCAAATGGAATTTAACCCTGAAAAGTGTGAGGTGATGCATATTGGGAGGACAAACAAGGCAAGGGAATACACAAAGAATGGTACGACCCTAGGGAGGACAAAGGATCAGAGGGACCTTGGTGGGCATGTACATAGATCCCTGAGGGCAGCAGGACAGGTAGATAAGGTGGTTAAAAGGCATTTGGGATACTTGCCTTCATTAGCCGAGGCATAGAATATAAGAGCAGGGAGGATATGATGGAGCTGTACAAAACGTTAGTTAGGCCACAGCTGGAATACTGTGCGCAGTTCTGGTCGCCACACTATAGGAAGGATGTGATTGCATTGGAGAGGGTGCAGAGGAGATTCAAAAGGATGTTACCTGGGCTGGAGCGCTTCAGCAATGAAGAGAGACTGGACAGGCTGGGTTTGTTTTCCTTGCACCTAATTGAGGTGTACAAAATTATGAGGGGCATAGATTGGGTAGATAGAAAGTAACTTTTACCCTTAGTAGAGGGCTCAATAACCAGGAGGCATAGTTTCAAGGTAAGGGGCAGGAGGTTTAGAGGGGATTTGAGGAAAAACTTTTTACCCAGAGGGTGGTTGGAATCTGGAACTCACTGCCTGAAAGGGTGGCAGAGGCAGGATCCGTCACAACATTCAAGAAACATTTAAATGAGCATTTCAAACGCCATAGCATACAAGGCTACGGACAAAGTGCTGAAAAATGGGATTAGAATAGTTAGTGCTTGATGGCCGCCGAGGACACGATGGGCCGAAGGGCCTCTTTCTGTGCTGTATAACTCCATGACTCTATGCTCGGGAGGAACAGATGACTTTGGACCTCTGGTTCCCAAAGATCTCCAACAACTGCGGGTGATCCTCGACTCATGTCTGAGTCTGTTGTGGACTCATTGATGGAGATTGATTGCCACGATTGGTCAACAATTCCACTATCGTTGTATCTTGCGACTACCAGGATGGTAGAAGGCGAACTAGATATACCTTTGTCTTTTTTAGTCTAGAATTTCCTATGTTCCTGTGTTTCTATGAAGAATAGACACTCTACCAGTGAATTCCCCTTTGCCACTCCAACAAACCCAAACCTCTCCTTGTTTCCAACTTCATGAATGCACAGGATTACATAGAATGTACAGCACAGAAACAGGCCATTCAGCCGAACCAGCCCATGTCGGCGTTTACGCTCCACTCGAGCCTCCTCCCATCCTTCCTCATCTAACTCTACCAGCACCTCTATTCCCTTCTCCCTCATGTGCTTATCTAGCTTCCCCTTAAATGCATCTATACTATTTGCCTCAAACACTCCTGTGGTACCGAGTTCCACATTCTCACCGCTCTCTGACTCAAGAGGTTTTTCTGAATTCCCTACTGGATTTCTTGGTGACTATCTTATATTGATGGCCTCTGGTTTTGCTCTTCCCCACAAGTGGAAACAGTCTCTCTGTATTCACTCTATCAAAACCATTCATAATTTTAAAGACCTCTATTAGGTCACCCCTCAGCCTTCTCTTTCCAAGAGAAAAGGGACCCAGGCTGTTCATCCTTTCCTGATAGGTATACCCTCGCAGTTCTGGTATCATCATTGTAAATCTTCTTTGCACTCTCGCTTGTGCCTCTATATCGTTTTTATAATATGGCGTCTAGAAATGCTGATTTGCTCAAACTCTACTGCGCCCTTTGCTCTATTGTCCCCTTTAGACAAGATTTCTGACAATGATGTCTGTTATTGATGATGACTTGACTAGACTATTCCAACGCACTCCTGGCTGGCCTCCCTAGTTCTGCCCTCCATAAACGTGAATTCATCCAAAACTCTGCCACCCATGTCTTAACTCGCACCAAGTCCTGTTCAACCATCGCCCCTGTGCTCACTGACCTACATTGGCTCCCAGTTAAGCAACACCTCGAATTTAAAATTCTCATCCTTGTTTTCAAATCCCTCCATGGCCTTGCCCCTCCCTATCTCTGTAATCTCCTTCAGCCCTATAATCCCCCGAGATATCTGTGCTCTGCCGATTCTGGCCCCTTGAACAGCCCGGATTTTAGTTGCTCCACCATTGGCAACCGTGCATTCACTGGCCTAGGCCCTGAGCTCTGGAATTCCCTCCCTAAAGTTCTTCGCCTCGCTATATCTCTTTCCTCCTTTAAGGTGCTCCTTAAAACCTGCCTCTTTGACCAAGCTTTTGGCCATATGCACTAACATCTCCTTATATTAGTTAAAAAGTACTTGGATATGCACTTGAAGTGCCGTAACCTGCAAGGCTACGGACCAAGTGCTGGAAATTGGGAGAAGGGTGGATAGCTCTTTGTCGACCGGCACGGACAAGATGGGCCGAATGGCTTCCTTCTGTGCTGTAAATTTCTATGATTATATGGCTCGGTGTCAAATGTTGTATTTAAATAACGCTCCTGTGAAGCGCCTTGGGATGATTTATTACGTTAAAGGCACTATTTAAATGTAAGTTGTTGTTGTTATGATATTGTGAATGTCCCAACACAGTCTAGGTAGAACTCCTACAATCATCATGCAGGGGAGATTTCTTTTTGAAACTCTAAGTTCTAGAGGTGATAGTGCAGTGTTTCAACTCATCAGACCACCTCATCCCTCATGACATGCGACACCCAGCAAAGAATGGAAGTGTAGATCACAAGCCAGGTTCACCAAGAGAGCGCGGACTGTTGGCTGAAACATCGAACTAGAATTTCGCATCCAGCCATGACTGTTCCTAACTACTCATCCAACAGGTATCAAGGATAAAGTCCAGTGCTTTTCCTGTGGTGGGAGCTTAGCAAACTGTGAAGAAGACGATGATCCATGGAAGGAGCATTCCAAATGGTTTCCAGAGTAAGTTAAGTCTGCATATTTGGCAGGGTGATGGAGGAGAGCAATAATCGTCCACTTCCCTGGAACAAGGCATCATCTCATAGAACAGCAGGCCTTGACCGGTGTATATGTTGGCAGGGATTGAGTATTTCCACATATGCGCACACCATCCTGGCCTCGCATGCACCTCGAAACAGGACAGTCTGGAGCCGAGTTCTCTGAACTCCAGTGTGTCAGTGCTGTGCGTTCTCCGAACTCGGTCGTGTTAGCGCTGTGTGTTCTCTGAACTCCAGTGTGTCAGTGCTGTGCATTCCCTGAAATCCTTCTTCTCTGGCAGCCCCTCTGAACCGAGGATGACTTGCTTCCACATTAAAAATGAGTTCTCAGGTGACTGATGAGTCCAATGCGGGACCTACAGTCTCTGTCAGAGGTGGGGCAGACGGTGGTTGAAGTGGCACTGTTGGGTTTGTCCATGAAGGTCATGACGTTCCAGGTCCCGAACTTCATTTTAAAGGGTGGAATTTGCCTGTGCGTGAATTCTTTTAACGTGGGGTGGCCGTTGCACATCAGCTACCACACGGGCTTGACAGAGCAAAATCTTGGTCCAATGGCAAAGGGATCCAACACGATTGGAAACCAGGCTCTGCTACATCGGCCTAGCACACACACACAAACATTCTCCTACTGTCCTCCTCCCTCCTTCCCGCAGGTCCTCTCTGCCTGGGTTTCGTAGGATGCATTGTGGACCACCCGACCTCGCTGTTGGCCCGTGCCGAACCTACCCTCGGCCCCGACTCCGCTGTTGATCCACGCTGCACCACACCTGGGTCTTGACCTCGCTGCTGATCTCGTCCTCGCTCCTGGGCCCCGGCCTCGGACATGGATGATGTTGTCTCTCACAGGATCAAATTAGCTCTGATATTCTCGCGATCCCTGGCCCCGAGCTCCACTCGCGATCCGCAAGTCACTGGATCACTAGTCCAGTGGAGAAGCGCAGTCTTGACGGCAGAGATCAGTGGTGTTAGCGCTGTAAATTCTCTGAACTCAAGTGTGTGAGCACTGTGCATTCTCTGAAAATAGTGCTGTTAGCGCTGTAAATTCTCTGAACTCCAGAGAGTGCTGCATTGTCGGAAAGGCAGTACTGAGGTAGTACTGCTCTGTCGGAGGGGCAATACTGAGGGAGTGCCCCACTCTCGGTGGGGCAGTACTGAGGGAGCATGCAAAGTCGGAGGGGCAGTACTGAGGGAGTGCTGCACTGTCGCAGTTGCAGTACTGAGGGAGTGCTCCACTGCCGGAGGGGCAGTACTGACAGAGCGCTACACTGTCAGATGGGAGGACTGAGGGAGTGCTGCACTGCCGGAGGGGCAGCACTGAGGGAGTGCTGCACTGTCGGAGGGGCCGTACTGCGGGAGTGCTGCAGTGCTGCACTGTCGGAGGGGCAGTACTGAGGGAGCGCCGCTCTGTCGAGGGGCAGTACTGAGGGAGCGCCGCACTGTCGAGGGTCAGTACTGAGGGAGCGCCGCACTGTCGGAGTGGCAGTACTGAGGGAGCGCAGCACTGTCGTTGGGCTAGTACTGAGGGAGTCCTGCACTGTCGGAGGGGCAGTACTGAGGAAGTGCTGAACTGACAGAAGGGCTGTACTGATGGAGTGCTGCACTGTCGGAGGGGCAGT